>OY730198.1:54589271-55255986 GCA_963422505.1 Pseudognaphalium luteoalbum | reverse complement strand
CCTACTGAGGTAAAAGATACGAGTTTAGTTGTTTATTTGTTATAATTACTTAAAGATTGTGATAGCAGAGACTATAACATTTATTAATTAATTTTATACATTTGGATAGGCTGAGATGGTTTCTTCTATTGTTCGTCCGGACAATATGGGACAACAAAGTCCAGCAGAGCGGCCGCTAGATGACTTTCTGGCATTGCTTCTACAGTCGCTCAGCATCTCACACCGCCTACTCCTACTTCTTCTCTACCTTCTACTTCTACTCCACCTGTGACTGATAATTTGGAGTCCAGGGTTAGGATTTTGGAAGAAACCACTTCACTTTTGGCTTCATAAGTTCTGTCGCTTGCTCAATAGCTAGGCAACCAGGGTGAAGCTTTACAATCTACTGCTTCAGAACACTTGACGTTGTCTGCTGATGTTGCTGATAAGTAGAGGTAGATTGATAGGCTAGATCGTTTGGTAGCTGATTTAAGAAAGAACAAGGCGTCTCAGGGGAGATTGTTATACCTGATGAGACTTGTAGAGGTGATGAGCTGAGGACAGCAACGCGTGATGATACATACCATGATCCAGATACATACATAGATAGAGAGCCGACTAGTCCTTCTACGACTGGTGAGAGATCTACTCTTCAGGGGGAGTCTATGCCTGCAAGTAAAGGTGAAGCTGGTCCGAGTAATGTTGCACCAGTTGATGATGCTGGTAAGGAAGTTAGTTATAAGATGTTTACATAATAAGATATGTAAAACTTGGATTGATTGTAATATAATATGTATTTATTCGATGAAAGTTTTAGTTATTGTATTATTATGTGTTTGAAAAGATAAAGAAATTCTTAGAGTTGATTCTGAGAAATTAACTAAAGAATTTATATTATTATTATTGGAAATATACTTAGAAATTATTTGCAAAACAATTATAGTATATAGAGATATATTAATTGTAATCTTAGATAGATTTCTGTAATCTATAAAAGATTAAGATTATTTAATAATTGTTTAAAATTTATATGATTGAAATGATAAAGGAATTCTAGATTGATAGGTTATCAATGATAGAATATAAATTATTATTTAAATAATTCTTGTTTATCTCTTTGTAGAAGTGGAGAAATTAAATTTGACTGATTCTGAAAGTGATTTTGGAGATGAAGCTGAAATCGAGATTGATTATGATCTTGAAGAAGGTGAGTTTATTCCACCTGAAGACTGGATTTCTGTTCTTGAGATTGTGGTAGATGAAGGTGTTGATCCAGATGCTGATATTGATGAACATGTCGTGAATCCATCTAGGACATAATTTGTAGTTGAAGATGATCAAGGAGAAAGAGTAGTCGATGTAGATGAAGATATCGATGACTCAACTAATTATGAAAAAGAAGATGATACTCTTATTCAAACTAAGAATCCAGCGGTTATCTACAGGAAACTACCAAAGATAAAGAAGAAGATTGGAGTTTCTGAAGTAGATATTACTGAAAAGCTTGTTCCACATAGAGGAATTATTGGATGGTACTTTGATTCTGACCTAAAGCTCTTCGCTATCAAAAGGTTTGACGGAGTTCAATATTTTGAGAAGAAGCTTGCAGTTTTTAGTTCTCTTCCTAGATTTGAGATACGAGACTTGGCTAGATTAGAGCTGAATAATCCTAGTAATGATGATTATGCAAAGTATGTTGCAAAGATTATCAGAATTGAGGGTAGATCAATGAAGTTTGAGAAAATTAAGCCAAGAGTTGGAAGAACAATCAAATTAAAGGAAAGAAGTGAAAGAACTGGAAGAAGACGTCGAAAGAAAGTATATCCAGCTGTCAAGTGTGTACAGCAAATCCCACTGAAGACAATGCCACAAGATATTCTGGGAAATATGAAAAGTTGGCACGTGGATTCAGAGACTGGAGAAGCTGTTATGGTTGAAGCTGATGATGAAGTCGAAGGAGGTGAAAGAGAACTTCTGAGAGTTTATAATCATCGACACTTGATGAATATGTCGAAGAAAGATTTAACGAAGTTATTTGAGAATAGAATCTTAATGACTATGGCATGGGGTGATCTTGTACGTGATTATCAGATGTTGGTAAAGACTTGCATGAAGATGAAGATCTATGTTGGAAGCAAGATATTCAAGTGATTATCAAGGACAAACTTGAAGACTACTAGAGCTATTGTCATGGGGGAGTCTGTTGGGACATGTTTGTGTGACAACAGTTCTAGCATGTAATAGTATTTAGTTTGTAATCAAGTCTTGTACATTGATCTTAGTTTTGATATTGAACATATTAGTTTGCGTTAATATTTGTTATATATATATGTGTGTGTGTGTGTGTGTGTGTGTTTATATATAAGTATTCGACAAATATGAACTGCGAACCCAAGTTAGTTGCGATGCGAACTGAGTTCAGTTCGCAAGGTGGTTAGCGAGATGAGTCAGTTCAAAGGACTCATGGGCTGCGAACTGAGACCTGCGCAATGAAACGAGAATATATACCTTTTCGGTTTAGAAAACCCTAACATTTTGACAATCTGCGAATTTAGCTTCTGCAAACAAACCCTACGAAATTCTAAGTATATTGTGTTTGGTTCTTGATAGGTTAATGTAACACCCCCAAAATCACAGTTTAGCGGAAGCAAGCTTTGGGGTGCTACTAATCAAATATCACAGCCCAAAAGTAAAGCAAACGACATCTACATGCAACGTTTGTAAATAGTTACATTTCCATACATAAAATGTTTGAAACATATCGTTTCTGATTACAAAATGAAGTTCCCTAGAGTCCGCGTATAAAGCGGGAAATTCTATTACATAATCATAATAAATACAAAAGATAATGCTAAGAATCTCCGTTAAATGCAAGGTAGAAATCATGCGACTCTAGCTAGTATCCTGAGGGGATCTTACTCCGTCTGTGTACCTGAGATACAAAGCTAAAAAGGTCAACACGAATGTTGGTGAATCTCACAGGTTTGTAAATAATGTAAGTGTTTGAACACAAGATTTCATCAATAATGCCCGCAGGCGTAAATCAGTTATTTGCAATCTTGCAATATAAAGTAAGTAAGTTATACCATTGCCATGAGGCTCATAATCGAAGCTTAACCCGTAAATAATAATTTGTTTCCGTGACATGATCGAAATTGAGCAAGCATCAGTAACGAATAATAGTCGCCCGTTTATACAGAACGGTTCTTGGTAGCGCTACTACCCCGGGCGGGGAGGGTCATTTCCCTAATGGATCCATTAACTAGTGTTCGCGCTTAAGTACATAACTAACGATATATGATGAGGAGACTTCCCCAAATAAATGGTGAGAAAACTCATGCAATTCCGTTTGGTAAACATGTAATTCAGTACTCGTGTTCATAAAAATAAGCAATGTATCTCACCCCGTAAGTAAAACAGTAAAAGTGGGGCTATGAGACTCACCTAAGTCCAGTAAATACGTATGTGTAATCAACCAGGTAAAGCGGTTGTAAGTCTGTGTATCGATTCTCAGAATCCTGCAACCTTCTGGTGTCCGTAACGCACAAGGTTGTAAGTAAACAAGTAAACGGGTTGGTGTCTTAAAAGATCACCCATGCTAGTTGTCCACTCAACTAGGACGTGTCCAAGTGTTTGTTTAGTAAACCGTTTGTATTTTGAAAACAAGTATGGCCCGTTGGTGACGGTTTGTAAAAATAATCCAAGAGTGGTATTATTATGTATATCATTTTATTAAAAATCGTATCTAGGATTTAAATTCGGAAAATTGGTCAAGTCGGGTTATGGACTGAAATAGTGGTGCGAATTGAGTTCGCGGTGCGAGCCGAGTTCGGCTCGCAAGGCAGTAGGCTGCGAACTGAATTCAGTTCGCAACACAAGGTTCGGTTCGCAAGTCGACTTGCAGGTTAACTCGCAAGTCCACTCGCAGGTCGACTCGCAAGTCAACTCGCAGGTCGACTCGCAAGTCAACTCGCAAGCCTACCCGCAGGTGGGTTCGGTTCGCAGTTGGGTTCGCGAGTTCAATTTTCGGTTTGCAATTGGGTTTGCCTCGCAGGACGAACAGATCTCGGTTCGCAGAACGAGCTGTTCGAACACCAATCTATGAAAACGCATTTTCAAGTCGATTTTTGGGCAAATCTTTGTTGAGTAAACGTTCTAGCATGTAAATAAAAGCTTCATAAGTAATTTAAAAGAGTTTTGAAGTACCTTACCACGAAATCGAAAATGGAGAAGATGAAGATGGAGAGCTCGAGATGGTGATCGTTTCTCCCTGAATCAACTCCGCAAGATGATGAGTTTTTGGGTGACGTTTTTGGGGTGGCTTGGGGCTGCAATTTGAAAGTGAGAAGGAGAGAAGAGAGTGTATGTATGTGTGTTTGGTGTAAATGAGAAAAGAAGGAAACAAAGGGTTTTAAAAGGGGTGGGTCATGGGTCGGTTTGGTTTGGGTCCGCGGGTCTGAGCCGACCCATTTGGGTCTCGGCTCGCGGGTTTGTGTTTCCGAATTTTATATCACGGGTCGTTGTCGGTTAAATCTCGTAGTTGTTTAAATGTTGTTTCGCATTATATGTTAAAGTGTATCCGAAATATTTTTAGCCGAAGTATTTTATCATCATACTTAATAATGAGTTATAAAAATATAACTTGAATTACTTCCCGTTGTTAGGCGCGTTTCGTGTGCTCTCGTCGCGTTCGGAGTGTTTTTAAACGATACTAGATACGTGTAATATATTTTCACAATATATTAAAGCAAATAATGTTTGTTTGGTTAATTCCAAATTATTTAAAAGTTTTTGTTACCAACGTCCAATCTAAATTTTATAGGATCTCGTCCGTTTGGTAAGTGTACAATTTAAACGAATCACGTACGCGTGTAGGTAATTTCACAAAAGTCTCGTATATTTAGATTAATACAAAACTAAATACATGAAATTACAAGTAGTTTAGGCACTAATCCAAAGTCCTAAATTGGCGAGTGTTACAGTTAACGTTATTAACAATCAAGATTAAGGCTAGATATTATTCCTAATCACGAACAAATCATGATACCAAAGTTATATCCGTATAACTAGGATATTGAAGGATTCCGCACCTCAATATCAAGATAACCTCGCTATCGATTCACAGAACTAGGGACTTACATTCGGGTGAATAAGTCGCATATTTTGGGGACTTCCACTGAGAGATTACACCTATTTATGCAAACATTGTGCAACTAGCAAGTCTGTGTCATACCTTGAAGGTGTTTGCTGGGACTGCAAACGGGAAAAAGAGCGTTGGTACACCGATTAAAATATTAATTTGAATATGGTAGTCATATTTTTCTTGAACCTGGGGCAGGGGCGGAGCCACCTTGGGGCAACTGGGGTCAGGTGCCCCTGACAACCTTAAACTTTTTGACTAATTTATATGCGGGTACAGTGTAATAAAATGCAAAGTACTCCCTCCGTCTCATTATAAATGTCCATTATTGACTTTTAAAAGTCTTTCTTTTACAACTTTGACCTTAATTTTTTTTTGTTATATAATACTTGATGCAAAATATATGAATGAATTGAGTATTTAGTGTATTTTCATTGATATAATTTTTATGAGGTATTATATAACACAAACAAACATATTCAAAGTTAAAGTTGAACAAGAAAGACTTCAAAAAGTCAATAATGGACATTTGTAGTGGGACGGAGGTAGTAGCTAATTAGCCCAACTCTTATTGTTAACCCTTTACTGAAGCAACACTGAAAATGAAAAACATAAAAAGAAAAGAAAAGAGAAAGAAAAAGAAAAAGAATAGGCTTGAATCTCAATTTTAATGGAGCTTTTTTGTGTTGAAGAGAGTGGTGAGAGATGTGTGGGAAAGATAACCCCTATTGACCCCACTGATATATTTATTATTCATATATTATATAGATCAAGTTTGTCAAGATCACGATCCTGATTGTAGGATCGTACGATCTTATGATCCTACCAAGAGAAAACGTGCAGGATCGGAGTAGGATCGGTCAGGAGGTAGGATCGGAGTAGGATCGATCGTAAGATCGTAGGATCGTTGAACGATCCGATCATACAAATTTTTTTTTTTCCGTAAGGCCTATAGGTAGTCTAAATTATATTTCAAAACTTACCAAACATTTGTTTTCAAGTTCAATTTCCTTATTTATTATCAAATTAACCTAAGAAAAAGTATAAAACTTCTAAACCGAAGATTAGTAGTTTTCATTTGTAATATATACTCAAGCTTTGGTGCAATTGTGCTATGCCGCTATCTTTTATTTTAGTATGTTTACCGTTTAGAAATAAATGTTGACAAATTGCATCACTTTTGTAATATAAAAGTTTAGATATTAAGATTAATATCTCTAATATTAGCTTTCTACAAACATTTAAAATATCTTTGTTAAAAATGATATTTTGGTAGGATCTACAATCCCGATCCCGATCTTACGATCACGATCTTACAAAGGTAAAAACGATCCTACGTAGGATCCCGATCCTGACGACCTTGACATAGATATAAAACCCCCTTATATCTCCCCTTTACCCAGGATTGATGAGTTATTTGATCAGCTGCAGGGATCTTCTTATTTTTCTAAGATTGATTTGAGATCAGGTTATCACCAGGTACGAGTTCGCGAAGAAGATATTCCTAAGACTGCTTTTCGTACCAGGTATGGCCATTATGAGTTCTTAGTTATGCTGTTTGGATTAACTAATGCTCCTGCCGTGTTTATGGATTTGATGAATCGGGTATGTCGTCCTTTTCTTGATAAGTTTGTGATTGTGTTTATTGATGATATTCTGATTTATTCAAAGTCTGAGTCTGAACATGAACATCATTTGAAACTTGTTCTAGAAACTCTAAAAAGGGAACATCTGTATGCTAAATTTTCAAAATGTGAGTTTTGGTTGCGGGAGGTGCAGTTTTTGGGACATGTTATTTGTAATGACGGGATAAAAGTGGATCCGTCTAAGGTTGAAGCAGTAATGAATTGGAATACACCTAAATCTCCTTTTGAAATTAAAAGTTTTCTGGGATTAGCGGGTTATTACAGAAAGTTCATCAAAGATTTTTATAAGATTTCTAGCCCGTTGACTAAATTAACACGTAAGAATGTTAGATTTCAGTGGGATGATCAACAAGAAATAGCTTTTCAGACTCTGAAACAATTATTATGTCAGGCCCCAGTTTTAGCTTTACCAGATGGTTCTGATGATTTTATTGTTTACTGTGATGCCTCTCATGCTGGGTTGGGATGTGTTTTAATGCAAAGGGATCGGGTAATTGCTTATGCTTGTCGCCAGTTGAAAACTCATGAAAAGAATTACCGTACGCATGATTTAGAACTTGCAGCTGTTGTATTTGCATTAAAGATTTGGAGGCACTATTTATACGGCACTAAATGTGTGATTTGTACTGACCATAAGAGTTTGCAGTATATGTTTACACAGAAAGATTTAAATATGCGACAAAGACGTTGGTTAGAGTTAATTAAGGATTATTACTGTGAAATCCGATATCACCCGGGTAAAGCTAATGTAGTAGCAGACGCGCTGAGCCGAAAGTCATCTTCTGATCGGGTATGTTTCATGCATTTAGAGATTTCTTCTGATTTGATTTCTCAATTAAAAGCTGCCCAATTAGAAGCCTTATTGGATGTTAATTTGAAATCTGAAATTATGTTGAAACGAAAGGAATTGTTAGTTGATGATTCTCGGGGTTTGAAAACCTTTCAGTCTCGAGTTTGGGTTCCAATGATTGGGGGACTTCGGGATTTGATATTGTCAGAGGCACATAAATCTAGATTATCTATTCATCCCGGAAGTACAAAAATGTATAATGATCTGAAACCTTTATATTGGTGGCCTACGATGAAAACCGATGTTGCACGTGTTGTGGAAACTTGTCATATATGTTCTCAGGTTAAAGCAGAGCATCAGAAACCATATGGTTCATTGAGACAGCTTGATATTCCCGAGTGGAAATGGGAGCATATTACTATGGATTTTGTCACCAAACTTCCCCGAACGCAGAAAGGTAACAATATGATTTGGGTAATTGTTGATAGATTGACCAAGAGTGCTCATTTTCTGGCTACCAGTGAGACTGCTTCTTTGACTCGATTGGCCCAGTTGTATATTCATGAGATAGTTTCGAGGCATGGGATTCCGTTATCTATTGTGTCCGACAGGGATTCCAGGTTTATTTCTGGGTTTTGGCAGAGTTTACAGCGGGAATTGGGTACCAGAGTTAATCTCAGTACGGCTTATCATCGCCAGACAGATGGTCAGACAGAGCGTACCATTCAGACTCTGGAAGATATGTTGCGAGCTTGTGTGTTAGAGTATGGTGGTTCTTGGGATTCTCACTTGCCTTTGGTAGAGTTTTCTTATAATAACTCATATCATTCTAGTATCGGCATGCCACCGTACGAGATGTTATATGGGCGTCGCTGCAGAACGCCTACTTGTTGGTTAGAGGCTGGAGAAAAGCAATTTGCTGGTCCGGATATTGTACAGATTACTGCTGATAAGGTTGCTATAGCTCGCGAGAAACTGAAAGCCGCCAGGGATAGACAGAAACAGTATGCTGACCCACGCCGGCGACCTATTACTTTTGTTGAGGGTGAGTTAGTTTATCTGAAAGTTTCCCCGTGGAAAGGTGTGATTAGATTTGGAAAACGTGGAAAATTGGCCCCAAGGTATATTGGTCCATTCAGAATCAGACTGGTAGTTAATGATCAGACAGTCGCCTTAGATCTTCCTTCTGAGTTATCGGGTATTCATGACACTTTTAATGTTTGTTATTTGAGGAAATGTAATGTGGAGGATCAATCCCAAATTCTTCCATTACAGGACCTTAGAGTTGATTTTAGTCAGAAATTAATCGAGGAGCCTATTGAGTTAGTTGATAGAAAGGTGACTAAGTTACGTAAGAAAGAGATACCGATGGTTCTGGTTAAATGGAAACATAGTTTGGGAGCGAACCTTACTTGGGAGACTGAGTCGAGCATGCGCTCGCGATACCCTCATTTATTTGTGTCTAGCGAGATTTCGGGGACGAAATCTTCCTAAGGGGGGAAGATTTGTAACACCCATTTTGTGACCTGAGGGTAATTAGGTAATTTCCTTTACTTACCTATATTATTTGTTATATTTATATATTGTGTTTTATATGTTTTGAATTATAACTTAGAAAGTTTGGTTGAAAGATTTATTGTGACTAGTAAAATATTAACTGTTTTAGATAGTTATAGGTCACAGTAAAATAAAATAGTTTTCTCGCAATTAGTATTTAGGTTCCAGACAATAGAATTAAGACAGATATAATAATTAAAATACAGAGTCGGTTGGGGGTTGAGATGTTAACTCCATTCTCTGACTTTCCTCATTTGGGTATTTCATTTCTTGCAAGAACTAAAACCTACATAAGCTTAAACAAGAATTCCAACCAAATTAGAATCAATAACAAGCTGCGATTTAGTGATTCTAGCTTGATTTCATCATCATCTTCTACTTAATAATCTTCAAGTGTAAGTTTCTTTAATATTCTTCATGAAATTGTATTTATGATTTAAGTATATGAAATTGAAGCTGGAAATTAGTGGTGTGATAATGGAATGATGATTCTTGACCTTAATATGTTAATTTCTTGATGATTACATGAAGAAATTACTTGATTCTTTGAAATTTAGTTAAAATGTGAAATTTATAGGTTTAAGGTAATTTGAATGAATTGTTGATTGATATGTAAATAAAATGGTACTTGATGTTATATAATGTTAGTAAGTGATATTGGACAGGATAAACTGATCTTGGACTTGAGTTTTTAAATTTGGTTACAAAATATTCGGACCTGGGTATTGATCGGGTTGCAGCTCGCTGGAAAGTGGGTTTTACCCGGCGGGTAAACCCACTACCCGGCGGGTAGTTCGTCCAAAGGTAGAACCCGGCTGATAAACTGGTCACCCGGCGGCTCGTATAGGCTTTAAAACTCAACTTGGTTCTGTTACCACCCAAACTAATTCACCCGGTTGATAACCCGGGAACCCGGCGGGTGGAATGGATTACCCGACGGGTAATGTGAGAACCCGACGGGTACTAGCATATTTTCGGGAATTTTAGTGTTTTGACATTTAATGATTTATGTTGGTTCTAATATTGTTTTATAAAGGTAATATGTACTATTGAATGTTGTAATACTACATTGTACTTGATAACTGATATATTTACTGATATTAAGTTAATGTTACATTTGATTAAAATGTACGATTGTGGAATGAATTACTAATTGTAATTCTGTTGTGATTACAGATACACCGAAGACTCAGTGAATTAGTCAGCTGAGTAGTTGAAGTGAAGTAGACAGGTGAATTGACTTGGGACTTCAGTATGGTTTGGTTGTGACATATTAGTTACAACATATTAAACATAGTGGTGTTAAATGTTGATTGTTGCTGTGATATATATATATATATATATATATATATATATATATATATATATATATATATATATATATATAAACTGCTTTAAGCAATTTGGGGTATCGGAGGTCAACAATTGTTGGACTGGGTTGCTACAGGTTAACCAACATAGGGATTGTGCACATGTGTTGTGAATGGAACTTACGTTGGTTAAAGGTAGCAAACAGTTATCGGTAAATCACTGTAATGGCCTGCAGTGATCGTAAGTGTTGCTTGGTGGGCCACCGCGGTCTGAGGGCGCCACAAGGACCACCGATCCTCTGGGTGATGTTGAGTCTATGTGTTAATTGTTGATAATTAATTATGTTGAGCTAAGTCAGCTGTTTGTAACAGGTTTATTCACTTAGCTTCGTGCTAATCCCGTTGTTACTCCTTGCAGGTTTGACTTGAATGGGACTGGGCAAGGAGTGCTTGAAAGTGGTTGACCATGACTACTCTGATATTATTTTGATACTTTATATTGCCCAGATACTCTTTAATAGTTTGAAATTTGACAGATAATATTATAGTATATATAATGTTTTGGTAAATGACGTCATGTCATTTATTATATAAAATGAATGGGATTGCGCTTCCGACGTTGTTTAAAAAAAATAAAATAAAATAAAATTTGTGGTGTGTTATATTAGATCTTTTAACTAGTAGACATAAATAGACACAAATGGTCTTGCTGTGTGAAATAGCCATCAGTTTGAGTGATATGTATTGTATTAGATAAGTATCTGTTGGAATATTACAGATTTTTTTGGCTTCGCATCATTATAAATGGGTAAACTGAAAAAAAAGGATTACCCAAAAAAGCAATATGTCAAATGGGTTTTAGCAGGTTGTTTGACTTATTTCCAACTTGCTATGTTTTGACTTACCATGAGTCGAACTTTGGATCTTTAGTTAAACCAATAGTTTGTTTTCAGATTGAGCTAATAAAGATGTATTGTGGTATACGCAAGCCTAGTTTATATTACTTCGATAAAAGACATGAAGGTATAGAATAATGACATATATATGACAATAATACAATGAATGTTTTGTTAAACACTATTAGAATTACTGTTCTTTAATAGAACCAAACAGTTCCTCAAACGACTTCTTAGGAGCTTCTGTTCTTGCAACTATCTCTACAACTGTGTAAGAAGATTGTGGATGAATCAGTGCTTCAACAGCCACTTCTGCTACTTGGTCTCTAGATATAGATCCTTCGAACAAGGTATCCTAGACAGGAGCAATAACAAAAAAAGTAAATCTGCTGAGCTTGACTTTCTGGTTGAACGAGTCAAATTCAGGTAGCAAAATTGATACATATTCGATCATAAGTATGAATGCAAATGTGTTGAATAGGTAACTAGATATGAAATAATTAACTGTAACCACTATTTAACGTGTATATTGAGTTATAACTTCATGACATTTTCAAATTTAGAAACTGATTAATGCATCTACAAAAGTCAAAGTATTCCTTTGTTACAAAACAGCGTGATTTTGCAAAAGTGATTTTTGAATAGAATTCCTCTGTTACAAAACAGCTTGATTTTGCAAAAGTGATTTTTGAATAGAAACGCCGGGTTCCATGATACTGTTTAAAAAAAATTCCATTTTGTGGTCAAATAGGTCAAATTTAGGATGCAAACTTGATACATGTTCTATGAGATATGGATGCATATTAGCACATTGTGACTTTCTAATACCGGATATTTTACAAAACCGACTACCAGTAACAAATATGTAACACATAAAAGAAGATACACTTTCCTGTTATTTGAAAGTTTTGACTCTGATCCTAAGAAACCTGATGGTTATAATAAGTAGGCTTCTTGAAATGAATACCTCTGGTTCCATTACAATGTTTCCATTTGGTGGGTTGTTTTTCAACCCTCCGGGTCTTATAATTGTGTAATTGATGCCTGATTTCCTTATGTATTGCTCGGCTTGAAGCTTTGCAACCAAAACAAGCCCAAAAGCATTGAGAACCACATAAGCTGGATTAAGCAACTGGCCCATTGCAGCCCCGTTGACCAATATAGAACTCACCAGAATAAATCTACTCACACCAACTTTTCGACATGCATCAACTAAGTTAACCGTTCCATAATAATCAACCTGAAACACCAAATCGCCCCAAACTATGTCATTGTTAGCTTATATTGTGGGACACAAACAGTGTTGAACAAGTGACCTTCCATGGAGCTAATACATCCAATGAATACTGAAAACCAGTAGCACATATAACAGCATCTGAATCATCACCAATGGCATCAGCTAACTTTTCTGAACCATCGGTTACATCTGCTTTTACCTGAAAGTAGAAAATGTACATTTTTATATATATAACCATAGTGTATGCATATGCAACTTAAACCTTCAAAATGCAACATTTCAAGACATTTAAATGTCAATTTGCTTTCGGTCATACCAATTACATCCAAAAAACTTGCAAGAATAAAGAAAAACAACAAATGTGTATAACTATTTATGAAAGCCCTGTTACCATGTAAGTAATTATGCCTTCTTGAATCATTGGCAGCCTTTTTATCATCATACATGTATATTTTTTTTAACTGCAAACTCAGACCCTACTTCACCTATCATGTTCAACCAGACATATTATATACACATTATCTCAAGTAAGACCGAATCTATCAGTTAAACTGGCATTGACATTGGCTTAAACATAACCATATTCATACTTGAGTGGCATGTAATGTTGTGTCTATAAAAATTTTCAGGCTACCTTTGTATAAACAAATTTTAGTTTAAATAAGGAGTACGATAAGTTAGGCAAGTGCAACAGATATACTAAGTTTGGCATAAAAATATAAAGTTCATGAAAAACTTACAAATTGAAGATTTTGATCTTGGTTAGGGAAGGTAGTTTTAGCCTTTTCGGCATCACGAACACCGGCTTTAACCGCAAAACCTTTTGCTAGTAACTGCTCAACGATTCTCTTCCCAGTTTTTCCGGTTGCTCCTGCTACAAATATCTTCTTTTTTTCCTCTTTAATTTCGCTTATTTCCATCTGAAAACACCAGCAAATTAAGCACTTACTATCAGCAATGAATTTCTTTTTCTGGGTAACCAAGAAAACATATGAATTGCACTCCAGATAAGATTAAAAAGACATGTACATCAAATTTTGTTGGAATGTAAAACTGGTTTACTAACCCTGGTTGTTGATTTGATGTGAATATGAGAAGTTCTGAGAGGTGAAATGATAGGATTAGACAAGGGTTTAGTAATAAAAGTGTGAAATAGAGAGGTTCTTGGAAGGAATAGAGGTGATGAAGTGGCCATTGATATACGCCACATAATATTTGGTGCAAAAATAGGTTGCGTTTTCTTTTTCTGGGTAACCAAGAAAACATATGAAATGACAACTCGGCTTAATATTATTACTCCGTCCAAAAAGAAGGGTCGGTGGTTTAATAATTTATCTGGGAGTAAAAATGACATTTTTACCTTAGTTTTTTTTTTTTACAAACTTCCATACATCACTTTTGAGAAAAAATAAAATATCATGGTTAAATGATAAAGTTAATATGTTATTTTTGAAGGTGGATACGAAGAGAGTAGTACAAAATGTACATATGATAAAAGTTTAATGTATCATGTATCAATTTTTTTAGAGTTGTATTTAGGGTGAACCTTTTTGTGAGTGCGAAAAATCAATTGATGTATAAAATATTGTTATTATACATGTATTAAAAACTATTAATTCGATTATCATATATATACAAAATATAGTCTAAGATTTAGTATATATATCTAGTGGTAACATTGACTATATTTTGTATTACCAGTGACTAACATGTGTGATACAAATTAAAAACACATGTGTTACTAATTTTGTAAAATCAAAAAAAAATCTTCGAAAATATACCTCGTGAGATGATAAATCGAAGAAAAAAAATGTTGATTTTTATGGTGTAAGCTCTATAATTTTTCGATTTACCGTTTATGAGATATTTGATTTTAAAAAAGGTGAGAGAAAATAGGTTTTATGATACGTGAAATATTCTTATTGGTTCATCTATTATCACCAAATTCTCCATTCTCATTTGAATCCTACTATATATCTTCTAGAAAAACTTTTAAGTTATCAAGATTAATAATAGAATAATTAGATTGAGGTTCAAATGAGGATGTGATTTCTTATGAGAATGGAGGAACCAACCAGAACACACCACGTGTCACAAAACCCACTTTTTCCACGTTTTTTAAACTTAAATATTTCCCAAATGGTAAGTTGAAAAATCATAAAAATTGCACCATAAAAATCAATATTTTTCTCTTCGATTTACCATCTCACAAGGTATACTTTCGACGATTTTTTTTTGGTTTTACAAATTGTCCAAATTAGTAATACATACTCAGTGGTATTATTCGGACGGATTGTTCATATTTTGGATTATTTGGATTGGATTAATCGGATTTCGGACAATCTCAAGTTGATGCTTAATCCAATCCAAATAAGAAACAGATTAATCGGATACGGTTTAAATGGTTTCGGATTAAAAGGTTTCATCCGGATAAACTCAAGTTGGATGTGTGATATGGAGTAAGACTAAATTTACGTTTAAAATAACTATATAAACGAACATAAGATGTAACGATATATCATATTATAAGATCTAAATTTCAATTCCAACTTCTAACATAGAATTTGATCCAAAACATATTCGTAGTTCCAAAATGTAATGCACCTCCAATCTAATCCAAAAGAGTAGTCCCGAACCAACTAAAAAGTATTAAATCATCTTTTTGTTCTTAGCATCCAAAATGTGAGACCTCCGTTCTTCAAAAACTGAAATAATAGTAACTCTTTATGTGTTTATTTCATACACAAAGTATTAAAGTACAATTTGTAATAACATTAAAAAATGTATAATCCTTACGATAACACAACATTCTAAGATAACATGTCTATATTAAACGATATTACCTTTATCAATCGCTTGAATTGTATCCCAATCTTCATTAGCTTCCGGATTGGCACTTGTAGTTGTACGAAGCCAATCTTGTGTACTAGTTAGGCTTTCAACAATCTAAGGAGTTAAAGAACTCCTAAATAGATCCAAAACCCTCCCACTTGCAGTAAAAACCGACTCAGAAGCGACTATTGAAACCGCAATTGCAAACAAATCCTTACCCTCCAAAGCTAAAGTTGGAAACCTTGGGCTATTTATATATCTTCCACCATGTCAATATAACAAAAATAGAAGAATCAACTTTAACACTTTCATCCAGATACCTTTTCAACTCACTAGTTGGTTTGATTGAGTGTGTTTTCATCTTTTCTCTTAATTTATTTCTCACGGGTGGTTTTGGCACCATAACATCAGCATTTGAACATTTCCCTAATATTGATGATGAAGTGAAAGACTTGATTGTAGAAATAGGAGGATGAAATCTAACATACTCATCATATAATGTGTGACAACCGTCAAAAATCTCAGGTCATTAACGCACTCGAATCTCAAATTACGTTATAGGCATTCCTTAAATCCTAATGAAAATTCTAGGTTATGACTCCTTAGGTTTACTGAAGTCGCAAAATGTCGCACCACCAAAATCGGGTTGCGAAAGCGATTCGGGTCGCAGCGCGACTAATCAAATATCAATAGCACATAAGATGAAGTGAACGACTCTACATGCGTCGTTTAAACAATTACATTAATAATATAAAAGTTTTACAACGGTATACTGTTTACAAAAGCTCGCAAGTTAAAAGTTAGAGATTCTAAGGCATATCTAATTGTACAAAATGTAGAAATGCATGTGAATCTCCTGATGTCTGAATGCAACTCGAGCTAGCTAATCCTGAGCAGTCCTACTACTGCTGTGTACCTGAGAATACATGGTAAAAGGTCAGCTAAAAGCTGGCGAGCTTACAGGTTTGTATAATGATGAAACATGAGTTATGAACCACAAGATTTAAGTATGATGATTTGTAATAAAACAAATAAATGATTGTATATTGCTGCCATGAGGCTATAGTTTGAGCTTAACTGAGGGTGTCAGGATCACAATTAAGTGCCTAAGCGAGGGTGCCTCCTGCGTATGTCTAATCAACACATGTATGAACAAATGATAATGCGCCTGTTCGACCGCAATCGTGGTAGAGCGACTACCCCGAACAAGGATTGTCAATCCTATATGGTACCATACACTAACATTCACGCTAAAACAATATTAACAAACTATGTGGTAGAGGGCTTTCATGATTAGTCAAATAACTCCTGCAGTCAATATATCGAGTTTTGTACTTGGGTTCACATGTAAAATAAAACTAAGCATATATTCCCACCCCTGGGTTGAAAACAGTAAAATGAGGGGCTATGAGACTCACCTGAGTCTGATAAGATGCTAACAATCAACAATGATAATCATGAGTCTGAAGACTGTAACCTGCCAAGCATTTACAACATGCAAGGTTAGTATAATATGTAGGTGTCTCGAGAGATCACCTATGCTAGTTGTTCATCCAACTGGAAATGTCCAGATGATTATGTTTGATTGATTTTTTTGAAAACATGTACGGCCCGTTGGTGACGTTTGTAATAATAATTAAGAAATATTATTATTATGTGTTTCGTTGTATCATATACTTATCGAAGTATATTGATTTCGTGTATGACTAACATTGCATAAGGTTTGGTGATTGTAAGTGTTGGACACTTAGTAAAATATTTATTTTTAAGGTTCTGTGACTAGCGACACTAGGTTGAGTGTCGCTAGTTTGGCGACACTTGGTCAATTATGGTGACACTAGGATCAGTGTCGCTATATGCGACATTCGATAAGGTAGCGACACTAGGGTTAGTGTTTCTATATGCGACATTATTGATTTTAGCGACACAGAGTTTAGTGTCGACATAGCGACACAAATTTGAATTTGGCGACATTGGGCTAGTGTCGCTATGTGCGACATTTGAAGATATTGCGACATTAGTACTAGTGTCGCAGTGTGCGTCAATCGAATGGTTATGCGACACAAGCTTAATTAGTGTCGCAATCGGGTTTGGCCCAGATGCGACACTAGCGGCTGTTAATGTTTTATTGGTTCGGGTTTGTGGTCAAATGACCTCGGTTTAACCTGAGACTTTTACATAAGTCTTAAAATAGTTAACTAAGCCTTAGAAAATTATCAGTACATTTTATGGTCGGCTCGAAGTGTCAGTTTCATGTTTGTTAGAGGGCTTCGGTTTTGTCGGTTCACTTCACCTATTTTTCTTAATTAGTTCTATTCCGAATAAGAGTCTAAGATTTTTACTAGTTGTTCATCTATGTATCTAGTAATTAACCTGATTTTTCCATGATTTATAATGGTCTTTAGGGTGGTCAAATAAAATTAAAATGAAAAGTTAGCCGATTACGGTTTGAAACAGCTACAACTTACAAATCGGGTCATACACAAAAATTCTTGGGTTTTTAAGTCAGTCCATAGAAGAACTTTTTGTATAGGACTTCCATACGAAGGTTTTGATATAAGATTCATGTTCGAATTCGAATAAGAACTCAAGTTATGGATGCTTTGGTGAGTCAGTTTTTGGAAGTCAGAATCTGTCTTTATATATATATAAATGAAAAACGTATTTTAGACTTGTATTTGGACATTATCTTTATTAAATGAACTTCTAACACATAGATCTAAGTAAATCATGAAGATCTAGAGAGAGAGGAGTGATGGATCTTACAAAATCATGGTCTAGAGAGAGATGAGTGAGATGATGCTTGTTTTGCTTCCTTTGCCCCTTCTTCTTGTGTTTTCTTCAACTAGATGATGGTGGATGATGGTGGTTGTGTGGTGGTGGTATTGAGCCATGAGGGAGAAGAGATGGGGAAAAAGTGTGTGTGTTTTAGAGTGAGAAGTTAGAGAGAGAGGAAGAAAACATGAATGAGGGTTTTAGGGGGGTTTTGGTGGCTTATTAGTCAAAAAGGAGGAAGGGGCAAGATCCACTTTTTGGGGAGTCTTGGCCGGCTCCTAGGGGGCCCCACCAAGGGTGTGGATCTCCAAATCTTGTTCCCCAAATTCTCACTCCGTGCGGTGTTCGTTTACCCGATCATTTAAACGTATATTTAATGTTAAATGTTATACGTATGTGTTTGGAGTAATAAAATTTTTTCGATATTTTAACTTGAAGTATTACTCAATAATACTTGATAACATTTATAAAAATGTTATTGTGACGCGTTAGTTGCGGTTTGCGGAGTCGTGTGATGGTTAATAAAGGTTTGTGACGTTTAAACTAAACGTTTGTTTTCGATATAACTATCAATATTTATAATGGAAGTATTTTATCAAAATACTTTACTTGAAGTTATAAAAATGTAAATTTTGTTTGTTTCGATTGTCGGGCACGAATCGTGCGTTTTTGGTCGCGTTTGAGTGTTTTATACGATACGAAACACTTATGAAATATTGTCAAAAATAATATTTAGAAACTAATATGTATATTAAATTATTTCGTATTATTTAATAATTTGAGTTCACCAACGTCCGTTATAATGATTCGGAATGCCTCCGACATAATAATGCTTGACTAAATTTAATCGCGTACGTGTATATATATATAATAATATATATAATGATACATACAATTAGCCTAACATAGAACTAATTACATGTATTAATTAGATGATCAGGAACTAATTACTAGCCCTTATTTTTCGGGTGTCACATTCTCCCTTTGTTAAGAGAATTTCATCCTGAAATTTAGCTCGAAGTCATGGATGGAGTGGAGTCTGTGAATAACTGTGGATATTTGAGTCGCATTTGGTCTTCCCGTTCCCAGGTGAATTTCGGACCACGTCGCGAATTCCACCAGACTTTGACGATGGGAATACGACTTTGTTTGAGTTGCTTGACCTCACGGTCCATGATTTCTACGAGTTCCTCAACAAAATGAAGCTTATCGTCGATATGAATC
The DNA here is from genome assembly GCA_963422505.1 of Pseudognaphalium luteoalbum. Taxonomy (NCBI): domain Eukaryota; kingdom Viridiplantae; phylum Streptophyta; class Magnoliopsida; order Asterales; family Asteraceae; genus Pseudognaphalium; species Pseudognaphalium luteoalbum. The sequence continues at coordinate 55,236,600 of OY730198.1, read as the reverse complement.
TTATCGAGAGGAATAATGAGTGTCTCATCAGACAGACATTTCTTAAGATTAGAAATGTGGAATGTGGGATGCACGCTACTGAGCTCTGAAGGTAGCTGCAATCGATATGCCACTGGGCCAACCCTCTCGAGGATCTCAAAAGGTCCAATGTATATAGGATTAAGTTTACCACGTTTGCCAAAACGGATGATGCCTTTCCCAGGCGATACTTTGAGCAATACTCGATCCCCAACCTGGAACTCGAGATGCTTGCGTCTCACGTCGACATAACTCTTCTGACGATCATGTGCGGCTTTAATTCGGTTCTGGATTCCAAAGATTTTCTCTGTGGTTTCATGTATGATCTCCGGACTAGTGAGTTGGCTGTCTCCTACTTCGGTCCAGTAGATAGGTGATCGGAAATTACGACCGTACAGTGCCTCTAAGGGTGCAACTCCAATACTGGTATGATAGCTATTGTTGTACGAGAATTCTCAAAATGGCAAGTGATGTTCCCAATTTGCACCGAAGTCAATTACGCAGGCGCGTAGCATATCTTCCAGTGTTTAAATTGTCCTTTCACTTTGGCCGTCAGTTTGTGGATGATAGGCTGTACTCATATCCAAACGAGTACCCAAGGATTTTTGTATTGATCGCCAAAAATGAGATGTGAAGTGACTATCTCTGTCAGAGATAATCGAGATAGGAATGGCGTGTTGGGATAAGATTTCCTTCTGATAGATTCTGATGAGGCATTCCATTTTGTCAGTTTTCTTGATGGCTAGGAAATGAGCAGATTTGGTGATCCGATCGACGGTCAACAAAGGGTATCGTAACCGCTTGACGTCTTTGGAAGTTTAGTGATGAAATCCATAACGATCTGCTTCCATTATCATTGAGGGATGTCTGGTTGTTGAAGTTGACCGGAGGGTTTCTGATATTCAACTTTGACCTTTGAGCAGGTGAGACATTTGCTGACATAAGTAGCGATTTCAGCTTTCATGTTGGGCCACCAATACAACTCTTTGATGCCATGGTACATCTTGTCAGACCAAGGATGTATTAAGTATTTGGACTTGTGAGCCTCGTGCATCACCTAGTCTCATAGGTTTTTAAAACTTGGTACCCAGATTCGATTAGAGAAGTATTTGGCCCTGTCAGATTTGGTTTCGAATTGTTTGTCCATGCCTCGCAAGGCCTCATTTTTCATGTTCTCGGGTTTGAGTGCTTCAAGCTGAGCGGTAATGATTTGAGTAGTGAGGTTGTTATGAATTGTCATACCAAGGGCTCAGACTTGAAGGGGTTTCACTCCTTCTTTTCTACTGAGGGCATCGACAACAACATTAGCCTTATGTGACACCCGTCAAATTAGGACTAGTAATTAGTGCCTAATCAAGTGTAATACATGTAATTAGTTCTGTGTTAGGCTAATTAATGTATCAATATATATATTGTTTGATATATACAAGTATGCGATTTGATTAAATTGTACAATTTTCAAATCGAATGTAATTCGGTTTAATTAATACGGACGTTGGTGAACAATTTTATTAAATAATATAACATTATTTAATAACACTAATTATTCAAAATACTATTTGATAATATGTTGTAATTAATTCGCATCACACGAAGAAACATCTACGCGATTAAAATATTAAGCGTGCAAACAATCAAAGCGAAACTAAGTTATATTTTATATAACTCAAGTGTTAAGTATTTGGTAAAATACTTCAACAAAAATATTGACTAAATCCTCGTATTTTAAAACGCATGTTTAATCGCGTAAATAATTAATTAACGATTAAACGATCGGGAAAACGAACACCGCATGGAGCACAATTACTGGGGCTGGAAAGGTGAGGCTTTCACCAAAACCCCACCTCCCTCCTTTCTTCCCCCTCATTTCCACCACTTACTTTCTCTTTCTTCCTTCCATTTTCTCTCAACTTTCAACACCACCACCATCATCTAAAACCACCAAATAACACCAACAAACCACCATAAATCGTCACACCCATTTAGAGAAAAATGATCACCACGCAACGATCTACACTCCTACCTTTTCGGAATTTCGATTCATCACTTTGTAAGTTTCCGACAAAACTCGAAACCTTTCGATTTCAAGTGTTTTTAAGTTCTAGTTGTTTCTTTAAGCTTAAAATGTCCAAATATGGGTTGGGTAAAAGTCACAGGTCGAACGGAGGCCGGAAAACACTTTTTCGGCTCATTTTCCGGCCAACAGCTCGTTGTGTCGCAGAGGCTCCAGGCCACCTGCGACACAAGCCTTTGTGTCGCATAATTTGAATTATGTCGCACTTAGCGACACAAGCCCTTATGTCGCAGAGGTGATCTGCGACACAACAGACTATGTCGCACTTAGCGACACAAGCCCTTATGTCGCAGAGGTGATCTGCGACACAACAGACTATGTCGCACCTAGCGACACAAGCCTTATGTCGCATGCTATGTCGCATGAAACAGAACCAAGAAAACACAAATTTTACTAAGTGTCGAGACCTTAAATTTTATCACTCGATTTCACCCAAATTCAAGTCCAGATGCGTTTTTCACCAAAGCAATTTAGCTCGACCCCAGCCAGGGGCTCTGCCCCTTGGACCCCGCCAGGGGCTGCCGCCCATTGGACCTCGCTACCAGGGGCGCTGCCCCCGGACCCCCGTCATCAACGGGCTTCGCCCTTACCCTAGGTTCACAAGTAACAGTGTTACATCTAAACTTTCACACAAAGTGTTAAACTTGTATAACATCAAACACGAATGCGACACAACTTCTAAAACACATTGGAACTTAGTTTTAAGTATAACACTTCAAAACCATCAAAATAATAATGTGGGATTATTGTTACAAACAAGCACCAACGGGCCGTACACACTTTCAAAGACTTAAACAAACAACCAAATCGCGGTAATTTGGACATTCTAAGTTGGACGAACAATTACAAGGGCAGTCTTTCGAGATGCCTACTCATGTTATAACCATTGTGTGTCTTGGACACCCTCAGGTTACAAGTCTTCGGACATCAATCCACCGCTAATCAATTCAAGTTTATTAATTTAATCGCTCAAGGCTCAGGTGAGTCTCATGGCCCCTATTTTTACTGCTTTTCAATCTGGGGTGTGATTACATTGCTCGTTTTATTTACATGTTGAACGCAAGTACAAATCAATCAAATACTACATGAGTTGTTTTCACTAATCATTTCGAAGCCCTCCACAACATAGTTTGGTAATACATCTGTAGCGTGAATGTTAGTATATGATATCATATAGGATTGACAATCCTCGTCCGGGTTAGCACGCACTAACTGGACAAACGGACGTATTAGCATTTGGGAAGACGAGTGTAGATTAGGCACTCGTAGGAGGCAACTCAGTTAGGTTTCCTTAATTGGACCTGACACTCAAGTTAAGCTCAGACTATGTGCTCATGGCTGTATAACTTTTATTTTGCTTAATTGCATTTTAAATTCAATTATATTATAAAATCTTGCGGTTCATACAAATATGCGTTGACATACAAACCTATGAGCTCACCAGCATTTCGCTGACCCATTTTAGCATGTATCACAGGTGACCAGCAGTAGGTTGGAGAGCTCAATCAAGAACTATTAGCTCGAGTCAGCATGCAACCAATCAGAGATTTAGCTGCATTATTATATTTTGTATAGGTTAATTATGTACTTAAATTTCTCAATTTCAAACCGGGCTAATGTAAACAATATTTTGATGTAAACTTTCGTTTTATCAATATCAATGTAAAACGACGCATGTAGTGGTCGTTCATTATATCTTTTGTGCTGTGTATATTGATTAGTCGCGCCCCGACCCGATTCGCTTCCGCAACCCGAATTTGGGGGTGCGACACCTTACCTGGATGGTATTTGATGTCACAATCGTAATCGGTTAGCAACTCGACCCAGCAACGTTGCCTCATGTTGAGATCCTTCTGATCGAATATGTGTTGGAGACTCTTATGATCGGTGAAGATGGTGCACTTGGTGCCATAGAGATGTCACACCCCGCTAAAGCGGAAACACGAGATGTAACAGCACAATGGTTTCATTACCCAAAGTACAACTAATTCATCGTTTACAAAATACAGCTATTAGCACTTACAATAAGTTTACAGTACCAAATACTAAATCATACAACCGAATACATCCAAAAGATAAAACGAAGTAAGTCTAATAGCTTCAACATTAATAAAGACAAACGATGCTTCATTCCAGAACTACTGACCGTTTCCTGAAAAGCATTGTTAAAACGTATGATCGTTTAAGCTCTAGACTTTTTAGATCTAATCTAGGATCATTGATAACAAAGATAATAATATGCAGTGGAATAAGAACAACAACAATGTTATCACAACAAGCCCCAATTTTATATGATCAGTATAAAACGGTTATACAAATATAACAGGATCAAGATACCTTGATCTTGAGGCTAAACAAAAACCCTAGACGTCTACATTATGTGTGCACACAGAAACCCTAAACCTAATGTCTCTTTATATAATAGAGACATCTAGGGTTACAAAGAAATCATAATCATACAAGGAAACTAATTAAACAATCTTCACTTTTAGTCCCTTATCTTTAATTATTTTGTATCATCAAATCAATAATTCCCAACAATCTTCCCCTATTTGATGATGACAAAATATCGATCTTCTTGCACAAACTTCCCCTTAACTCTTGATTTCTTTTAAACCATGCCATGCATAATAACAAGCTGCAAATCTTGATCTTCAATTCTTCTTCCCCTTTTTGTCATAATCCAATAGGGATCTTCTAGAAGATAAGCAACTTAAAGTTTTACAACCACATGCTATATAGTACACCACTAATCCAACCTTCTAATGTCTTAAATTACCCTCCATGACGCATCCTCAGAATAATGAATTTGGACAATAGAAAATTATACTAGCAGTAGTAATATATAACTAGCAGTAATAATGAAACAGTTATCCCCAAACAATGCATGAACCCTCCATGACGCATCCTCTGATTTAGCTATTAACTCCCCCTCAGCCTGTGCACCATCACCATCACCCTTATTCACAGATTGAACTACTTCTTCTCCAATTTCAACCTCATCTACCACCTCAGTTCTATTCACACTTTCAACAACCTCAGTCTGTACATCCTCCAAGACCTCAGTATCAGCTTTATCTAAATCTGTATTATCACCCACAACCTCAGTCTGCTCAACATCTTCATCATCATTCACACCAGCATTGAACATATCATCATTAAATATCTCCTCTGCATAATTCTCCCCCTTTTTGAAAGTGCCCTGAACCAACAAAGCTTCTATAACTGCAATCCTGTCTTTGAGATCAGAAATAATTTTCTCCTGCTCAATAATCTTAGCAGCTTGCTCTGCAATTTTAGCATCTTGAGCTTTATTCACCTTCTTCTCCTTCATCAACCTCTCCCAAATTTTGTCCACAGCCATTGTCAGTTGTACATTCGTTAATTCAATGTAAGGACTAGCCTCATCATCATTAGAGTGTGACCTCCTAGATGAATCATTGACAAAAGCATCTTCTGTCTCATGCCTAGCATGATCAACAGAAGTTCCCTTTGTATTGGTACTGGGACCTTCACCTGCTTCATCACCCATAGGTTCAGCATTAGAAGTTGCCTCTGGTTGGGTCTTATTTATGTTACCACTGTCCTCCTCTGTCAGTGGACTAGAAGGAGTAATGGCAGCCCTTCCAGAATGACCACCCATCTCCTGTGGGGTCACTTGCTGTGGTACAATTGATGGCTGAGACAAGTGAGCAGCAGGAACCTCACTTGCCTGTTTTCTTTGTCTTTTCTTTGGCTTTAGTTGGGTAGGTTGTTTGGTCCCTTGCTTTCTTTTATTACCCCCAATTGATGTGTGTTCAGACCTAGTTGGTACGACTGGCCTGTCATCAATTGGTTCAGATGTAGTTGGTGGTACTACATCTGTGGTGGAAGGAGCAGGAAGCATTGCCGAAAACAATACTGTTTCCTTCCCAGAAAACTTCTTATTAGTATTCTTACTCATTTCTGTAAAAGTTCTAGCAGAAAGAGTACCAACACCAATAATAAGTTCTTGTGCAACCAAATCAGAAATTTGTTTATTTAAAACAAGTTGCACAAAACGAGGATACATAATGAACATATCCTTCTTTCCTTTAGTTATATTTCGAACCATGCCTTCAAAAATATATTTAGAAAAATTAAACTTTTGACCCGTAGCTAAACACACAAGGGCATAAGCTATTTGGGATCCAAATTCATTAAATGCAGTTCTTTTGGATGACAGACAATGAAGAAGTGTATGAATTAAAAATTTCCACTGAGGACTAAAGAGTGATTTAAAAAATGTAAAACGTGTGTAATCACCCTCATAACCCATTAGCCTAAGGTTATCATACAAATCTGTGTCATCAATCGAAGATATACCTGAAGCATCGTCAAGAAGTAAGACTTCTCGAATAGAGTCCTCAGATATCACCACTTGAGTTCCTTGAACCCTAGAAATCAGTTGACGTTTCCCCTCTATCACTTCTAATTTAGAATTTTTCCAGAATTCATTCAAATGGCCTCTAGAAACCCTTGGAGAAATAGTAAGTGCGTGAAAGATGTAGCTCGACCGCAGAAAATCCACAATTTGTGTGAAATTTTGCGCCGATGAGGGTTTCATCAAAAAGGCTATCATGTTGTGTTCTTCATATACACCCAGAGTAAGATCAGATGAAGTGGAATCCATGATGGTGAAATTAATCAAAAAGGAAATAAATGTTCAGTTTGCAAGGAGGGTTTACAGAGAGTATTTGTGAGTTTGTGAAAATATAAAAGCGTAATGAAAAAGTGAACTTTTCTAAGGTTATATACTGTTGGTCATAAGAACAGAGGCATGACCTAGAAAAATGAACTAGCAGTGGCAACGTTCTATATAACTAACAGTGGGAAGACATACATAACCTTAACAGTGGCAAACAGAATTTAGTACACACTCCAATTTACTTAGAAAGCTAACAGCATCTAGTAGTACTAGCAGTGGCAACCGACCAAGGTAACCAAAACTTAGTACTAGCAGTAGCAAGCATTTGACTTTCTAAGCATACTAATTAATTAAATTTTTTTTTTTTTTTTTTTTTTTTTTTTTTTTTTATCAAAAGAAAACAAAACAAATAAAATGTTAGCACCAATCAATAACATTGTCTTCTGACAGTAGCTAGGAACCTGCACAGTGGTTAGCTAGAGAACAGTGGCAAAACTATACACAGTTGCAAGCAGTGGCAAATGTAGAAGAAACAGTGGCTAGAATGTGCTACCAGTGGTACCATGTAAGACCTACTATGAGCTAGCAGTGGGAACCACTTAGAGCATAATGCACTGTTCTTTTTACAATAGCACTGTTAGTATCTATTCTACGACCAAACATACATTAGGTTAGATTGATCATTCCAATACTGGTAACCAAAAATGTAAATCTACCCACATCGAATGCCTTTGTGAACAGATCTGCATATTGATTATCAGTATGAATTTTAAAAATTTGTATCAATCTCTTTTCATTGCAATCTCGTATAAAATGATAACGAATTTCAATATGTTTGGTCTTAGAATGCTTAACAGGATTGTTAATAATACTAATTGCAGAATTATTATCAATATAGATAGGAGTATTCAGAAAAGACAGACCATAATCCAGCATTTGATTCTGTATCCAAAGCACCTGTGCACAGCAACTGGATGCAGCAACATATTCTGCCTCTGCAGTAGAAGTGGATACAGTGGTCTGTTTCTTGCATTGCCAGGATACCAATCTTTCTCCTAGAAATTGACAACCCCCTGATGTAGACTTCCTATCCATATTCTCACCACCATAATCACTATCTGTATATGCCTTAAGCTCAAAAGAAGAACTCTTAGGATACCAAAGTCCTAATTGTGGTTGACCCTTTAAATATCTAAAAATCCTCTTTACTGCATATAAATGTGATTGCTTGGGATTGGCTTGATATCTAGCACACACACACACAGCAAACATGATGTCTGGTCTAGAGGAGGTGAGATACATGAGGGATCCAATCATAGATCTATATAGATGCACATCTACATCCTCCCCCTCAAGATCTGCATGTAATGCCTTGTGTGTCTCCATTGGTGTGCTAGCTATCTTAGCATCTGAGTATCCAAATCTATCAAGAATGTCTTTCACATACTTGCTTTGATTGATGAAAATCCCATCTGAATTCTGCTTAACTTGAAGTCCTAAGAAGAAGGTGAGTTCCCCCATTGAACTCATCTGAAACTTTTGATGCATTAACCTCTCAAATTCTTTGCACAGACCATCATTTGTAGATCCAAAAATGATGTCATCAACATAAATTTGCACCAACAAAATGTCATTATTCTCCATTTTGATAAACAGTGTCTTATCAATGGTTCCCCTCTTAAATCCATTCTCTAACAGATACACTGATAGAGTCTCATACCAAGCTCTAGGTGCTTGATGCAAACCATACAATGCCTTATCTAATCTGCAAACTTTATCTGGATATTGAGGATCTTCAAATCCAGGAGGTTGACACACATACACCTCATCATCAATTGTGCCATACAGAAAAGCACTCTTGACATCCATCTGATACACTATGAATCCTTTATATGAAGCAAATGCTAAGAATAATCTGATGGCTTCTATCCTTGCAACAGGAGCAAAAACATCATCATAATCAATCCCTTCTTCCTGTGTATATCCCTGTGCCACCAATCTTGCCTTGTTCTTTATAACAATGCCTCTTTCATCCTTCTTGTTTTTGAAAATCCATTTGGTACCAATAGCCCTTTTACCTTTTGGCAGATCAACAAGAGTCCACACATTCTGGATCTTGAATTGTAGCAACTCCTCTTGCATTGCCTCAATCCAGCTAGGGTATTTAAGAGCTTCTACTGCCTTCTTAGGTTCTATTTGTGATAGAAAACATACATATAGAGATGTATGTATTTCTTCTTCATTGACAGTAGTCTGCTGTCTAGTCTGTATACCAGCATTTATATCACCAATCACCTGTTCCAAAGGATGATCTTTGTGTACATGAATGTTTGAAGTTGATGTCTCAGGAATGGTAGTCTCCAAGTTGGTAAAGTTACCATCCTGCCCTGAACTTTCATTGACAGGTGTTTCAATTTGCTCTTCTATCTCAATGGACTGAGATGACTGTGGAAGATTAGAAGATAGCAACTCAGGTGGATCAGGAGTCCAGATTGGAAATATAATGTATTCCAAGGAGTCTTTATTACTATCTGTGAACACCCCTGTTTCTTTCTCACTGGCTACCTCTTCTGTTCCTGTTTTGGTACCTGTACTTGTACCTGTACTTAAATTGACAGTTGCATACCTAAAAGCAGTGTTAAGAGCATCAATATCAAACAAAGACTTAGGACCTTTTCCATCAGGATTAATGATATTCTCATTAAAAGTGACATTCATTGATTCTTCTATGACTCTGGTCCTTTGATTGAACACTCTATATGCTTTACTTTGAACAGAATATCCCACAAATACACCCTCATCTATTTTGCTTTCAAACTTTCCTAGATGATCTTTGGTATTCAAAATAGTACAAGGACATCCGAAGGATTTTAAGAAACTGACCAGTGGTTTGTTCTTAAACAGCAGCTCATAAGGGGTTTTGAAATAAGGTTTAACAACTGTTACCCTATTCTGAACATAGCAAGCTGTGCTAACTGCTTCTGCCCAAAAGGACATAGGAAGTTTTGCATCAGCTAGCATAGTTCTAGCAGCCTCTATTAGTGTTCTATTCCTTCTTTCAGCTACTCCATTTTGTTGAGGAGTCCTAGGAGCACTAAATTCTCTCTTAATGCCTTTCTCATCACAGAATTTATCCATCTCAGAATTTTTAAACTCTGTTCCATTATCACTCCTGATGATTTTAACCTTTGTATCTAATTGGTTCTCAATCTTAGTTATAAATGATCTAAGTATTTCACCTGTCTCATCTTTTGTTCTAAGAAAGAAAACCCATGTAAATCTGGTATAATCATCGATTACAACAAGACAATAAGATCTTTTTCCCATACTACTTATACTTGTTGGTCCAAATAAGTCCATATGCAATAAGGATAAAGAAGTACAGTTTGAATTCACAGCTTTGGACTTAAAAGAAGTTTTGTGTTGCTTTCCCTTTAGGCATGAAACACAATGATCATCACATGAATAGACCTTCTCAGGTAAACCCCTAACAAGCTTGTTTTTGACAAGTTTATTAATGGTTTTGTAATTCATGTGACACATCCTTCTATGCCACAAAGTAGACTCATTTAAATTTGCTTTAGAAATCAAGCAGTTTAAATCAGATTGAGGTGCCATGTTTGCTAAGTCACACTTGTAGACATTATCTTGCCTAGGAATTCTCATTAGAATCATATTTTCTGGAATTTTGAACTCCTTAGACAGAATAAGACATTCAGTGTCAGTAAAATGAACAGGGTTCTTTTTATCTGTAATTTGACTCACACTTAGCAGATTGTACCTCAACTGTTCCACATAATAAACATTTTCAAAGCTTAACTTGGCACTTTGAACAACTCCTTTACCTGTAATCCTTCCACCTTTTGGATTGCTTCCAAAAGCTACATATCCACCATCAAATGATTTGAAATTCTGTAGCTTCTCTTTATCTCCAGTCATGTGCCTTGAGCATCCACTGTCAATATGCCATAAACTTCTTGGCTTGCCCTGCACACAAACAAACACAAGAAAAATTAATTTCTCTTGGGAACCCAAACCAATTTGGCTTTGGGTTTCCCAGATGCATCAAGGTAATCAACTTTCTTGAAGATTATTGATTTTGATGCATTGTTAGATTTTGGACAGCTGGCCATATTTGATTGAAAAGGTGTCCAAATCCAACTAATTTTGGACTCAACAGTGGATTTTGGTCTAACAGTATTAGCTGGAGGACCATAGTTATAATGCCTAACAGTGTCACGATTATACTTATTATGTCTAACAGTGGCAAAGTGATTAACACTATTATAGTACCTAACAGTATTATTTGTTCTACCAGTGGTAAACGAATTAACACTGTTGGTATTCCTGACAGTGTTATTTACTCTACCAGTGTTAACATAACTAGTTGTAAAATTCTTTCCACTGTTTGCTTTAAAGACCTTTTCCACTGTTCTAGTCTTATCACTGTTAGCTAAATCTTTAGCTTTTGTTCCTGCAGTGGAAACTTTTGCAGCAACCATAGCTTGATTTGCCCTATAATTCATCTTCCTAGCAGCAGTTGTATGATCAACTTTAGATTTAAAATTTTGTTTGTTAACCATATTAACTGCTGTCCATGGCTTTTTCACATTTGCTTGATAGGTTTTTGGATGATGAAAGCACTCATGTTGAAGATGATTATTTCTGCCACATATAAGGCATAACTTTTCTTTAATTACAGTAACATTATTTCCCAGTTTTTGAGTCACCATTTGATTCCAATTCCGTTGGTTACCTCTAGGAATATGTTTTTGAAAATTTTGTGACGAAGAAAAGTTATCCTTACATTTGCAATGATCACATTTATTCAATGCAGATACATGATTCACAGAAAGAGATGGTTTCACTTCATTTCTAATCTTCCTTTGAACTTTTCTAGGAATATTAGATGTGAGTCTTACATTTTCTATCTTAGATTTCTCCTTTTCACTGAACATTCTTTTACCCTCTTCTAGCTTTTTATCCTTAAGATCTAAAGTTAGACCAGTAACTTGAGTGCTATACTCACTAGGTGGTGTAACAGATTTATTAAGTACATTACCCTCACCTGCAGATGTAACACACTCTTCATCATCTTCCTCACTCCACTCATGAATTTCAACTCCATCAATGTTCACATCGTCTTTTAAACTGTTAACTGGGTCAACCTTTTTAACATCATCATTCAATCCTTCTTTTAGTAAATTTAAATCAATTTCAGTTTTTGAAGGAAAGTAGTTGTTGTTATAAGGAGGAGGTACACTACTGTATCCTAACCCAGTTTTAAGTTTATCATGAATCTGTGAATTGATAAGTTTATGTACACTCTTAGATGCATTTTCTAAGTTACTTACATTAAGTCTTATGCTATCTCTTTCACATGTGACCTCAGTAAGTTTCTTAGTTAGTACTTCTACTTGATCTTTAAGTATATCTCTCTCCCACCTAGCATACTCGATATCATACTTAAACTGTGTTGCATTCTCTTCAAATGCTTGAATCTGTTTTTCAAAATTTTCTATTACAGAGATTGTGTGTTTACTTTTGATTTCACATAATTTTAACTCATCACACACTTTCTGGTTATGATCTCTATAATGTTTTACAGTTTGTTTACACACAGTTGAACATAATTTAATTTGTACCTCATATGGAACTTCTGATTGTTTGTCAGATTCTGCAGTTGCCATGAAGCATTGATTCTTCACTTCATGCTCTTCCTGATCACTCCAATCCCATCCACATCCATCAACAGATACCAGTGCATTTGATGAAGTATCTTGGATTGGCACATTCTTAGTTTGTCCCACATTACCTGCACTTCTTTGAACATTTCCTCTTTCATTCTGATCAACCCTTGGGCTTCTGCACTCCCTAGCAAAATGTCCCATCTTGTGACAATTGAAACATTCAACCTTGCTTTTGTCAAACCAGCTAGCATCACTTCTCTTCTGTGCAAAGTTATTTCTACCAGTTCTTTGCATAAACCTTTTTGCTCTTTGTGTGATAAGAGCAATCTGCAGTTTAATATCCATTTCTTCTAGATCATCTCCTTCAAATTGATCTAGATCTTCATTAGTAAGTGAAGAGTTCACATTACTAGCAAAGAAAGATTCTAAGATTTGATCATTAGAATTCTTAGATAATGATGCACTTCCTCCAGACCCATAGGATGACTCTTTAAGACATGACTCAGCTTTAGATCCAAATGCTCCCATAGACATAAATGCAGAATTTTGGTTGTTGTTCCCTGATCCTCCCTTCTTGCCCTCTACTTCAGATTCAAAGTTTCTCAGATCATTATATATATCTTCTAATTCCTTGGCTTCCAGATCTGCACTCTGTCTTAGCCCAACAGTATACATAGTCCATTCATCACCCAAGGACCTCAAAAACTTCCTGTTTAAATCATCTCTATCTATCTTCACTTGATGATTTTCCAGATCTCCAACCAGTTTAGAGAACCTATCAAAGGTTTGTGTTAAAGTTTCTGATCTTGTAGAATTAAAATTCTCATACTGTTGTTTAAGTAGAGATCTTTTGTTCTTTCTGGTGTTATCATTACCACCAAACCTCTTTTCAATTGCTTCCATCAATACTTTAGCATCTTGACATGCTTCAAACCGTCTCTGATATTCATTGGGAATGGATAACAATAGAGTACTTAAAGCTTTGTACTCAATGGATCTGACCTTTCTTTCTGCCTCAGTTGTTGGTGGTGATCTTGGCATTGGAACACCATCACTGTTTAGAGTCACTGGAGGACCATTAACAACCACTTCCCACATCTGGTAGTCTGTGAGAAGCATATATTGTCTGATTCTGTTTTTCCATAGATCAAACTCATCAGGTCTAAGCAATGGAATCTTAGTGACCTGTATTCCTTCATTGCCTTCTGCCATTGATTTAATAACAAATCTTGAAAATAATCAATCAAACAGTAATTCTAGATCTTCCTGTATTCAAAACTTAACCAACGCTCTGATACCACTTGTTAAAACGTATGATCGTTTAAGCTCTAGACTTTTTAGATCTAATCTAGGATCATTGATAACAAAGATAATAATATGCAGTGGAATAAGAACAACAACAATGTTATCACAACAAGCCCCAATTTTATATGATCAGTATAAAACGGTTATACAAATATAACAGGATCAAGATACCTTGATCTTGAGGCTAAACAAAAACCCTAGACGTCTACATTATGTGTGCACACAGAAACCCTAAACCTAATGTCTCTTTATATAATAGAGACATCTAGGGTTACAAAGAAATCATAATCATACAAGGAAACTAATTAAACAATCTTCACTTTTAGTCCCTTATCTTTAATTATTTTGTATCATCAAATCAATAATTCCCAACAAGCATGTAAAATGAGGGTCAACTATAAAAATAGTTGGTGAGTTCACATGTTTGAAAATAAAATGTAAATGTGAAAACAATTTAGAAGTTATCAAACCACGTAGTAAGATTTACATTATTAGGAAAATAGTATTTATACGCAATATAAGATTCATTTAAGAATGACATGTATAGCTTGAGTCCACAACCAAACCTATTGGCCCGAAGCAACGCCCCAAAGATATGTCCTATCGCAAACATATAAGATTGGTGGTATGCACTCATATGCACGAATGAGTGGGAAGGTGGCCTCCTTCCAAATAGTACTATCCATATCAACCATCGGCTCAATAATGAGTTAATGGGTTGTGTAAGAGAAACCGGGGACTTAAGACACGATAGAGTCACAAGCATACAATAAGAGCGTATAAATAGAAAAGTACATACAAGATAAGTATCTGCAACAAGATAACATGCTTTTCACCCCAAAATATTTAGTATGAGCGGTAAAAAGAGGGGCTGTGAATACTCACAATTGAGCGCAAGAGTAAATTGATGGATGTAACGCGCGTGCTTGCCGTTTATGACTCCTATCCAAGACCTACGATCATGAAGGTTCTAATTAGGTTTTTATCTAGTTTTGTTTGTAAGGATTGCTTAGCTAATTATTTAGATTACAAAGTGCCAATATAGTTTGTTTGCTTTGAAGTTGTTAATGTCCAATAATCGCGGTTGAAAATGATAATGGTCACACGATTGTACAACATACTAAAATTATCGAACGTCACACACAAGTCGTATAATTTCACAAGATTGTTTGAGTCCGAATTTTATAGTGTTTGAGTTTTGGAACTTTGGTTCCCCACAATTTATGATTAACATACACAATAGATAATTACATCAAAAGACATTCAAACACTTTTGTTACCAATCTTTCCAAGCATAGAAAGTTTCCCGTTTTTGATACCGAGACCGATTATTGTTGACTTGTCAAACCTTCTTAGTTTATCCCGAGACTATTACCCAATCCTTAATCAGGTTTATAAGTCATAGAAGTTAGTCTTTCTCTACATAGTAAGTCCGTAAGTGTCGGTTTTTAAAGTTATACCAAAATCAGTCCACTTCTACTATTTTCCAGAAATTACTCCTGTTAGTTGTATTTATTAAAAATACTTCTGGTCAAAAATGGTTTAAGAGAAAAATCACAGATGTTCTAAAATATGTTATCTACTTTGTGTAATTTTTACAGAACTATTAGAAAGGTCCAAGTATTTTTAGATTTTACTTTTATCTTCTAGAGTCGAATTTAAACACATGCATGCAATCATTATTTCTGAGCAAAATGTACATGGAATCAATAAAATTGGTCTTCTTAAAAGTTGTAGCCAAGGAAATTTGTAAACTTTTAGCGTTGGTTTCAAGTCTTTTGGAGTTGTAATGCTCCATTTATGACTAAAACACTGAGAAGAAAGTTTCTGTCTTACTGTTACAGCTTGTACATCTTTACTCACAAAAATTATTAAAAATATCAAATGAACTCGTATGAACACGAGGCTTACATGGTTGGAAAGCTTACTTCCAGGACTTAAATTTAGACTATAAAAACGTCCATTTTCATGAAGGAATAATTTTTATAAAAATTGTTGAAATATAATAAGTTTTCTGGACAGAAAGTTATAAACTCTTATTTGAGTGTTTCATTTAAAATAATAAACACCAAACATGAAATGAAGAAGATTATCCTCTTTTGATCTTTAAATCCATGTTCTAACACATGCATGATGTTGATATACAATCAAGATGTGTTAGAGATGATTATTTATCACAAGAACAATTTTTACATAAAGATAAACAATATTCAACAAAGTTACAAGTATTAACACCAAGTTTCACTTGATTTTTGGTTTGATCATGGGTTACTCTTTCTTCTAACACATAGTGATGTGAAAAGATATAACCTACAAACATCAAGCATTTTATGAGGATTTTTAGCCATGAGAAGGGCTAAAATCCGGATTTTGAAGAAAACACAAGAAGGAAGTGATAAATAATAATAGTAAATGAAATAAATTACCTTTTCTTGCTTTGATTTGGTGATGAACACCTTTAAATTCTGGGTTTAGAGGCTTGAATGTGGCTGATTTTTGGGAGAAAGAAGTGTGTGTTTTGAGAGAGAAAGGTGAAGAGTGTGAGAATGGATTTTGGGGAAGTGAAGTACTAATGAGTGTATAGGGAATTAAAAAAAAATTGAAATGAAAAGGAGGGGGGGGGGGGGGGGGGGCTGGCCGGTTTTTGGGGGGGGGGTGTTTAAATTTTTTTTTTTTTTTGTTAAATAATATGTATAATTGTTGTATAATTAATTTGTATTAAAGGTGTATAAGTATTGTTATGTTATAAGGTTTATTTTGTGATGTTTTGGTGATTAAAATTTGAGTTTTAAAAAGTGAGAAATTTTAAGTTCTTGAATTAAGTTATGATACACTTAATTTGTTCTAATTTTAATGTTCATGTATTATTCATCCGATTAAGTTTGCGTTGACGAGTTACAGAAATTTCAGTTTGCGATTCAATAAGGATTTTGTTAAAGCATAAAGAGATAAATTTTCTTTGTTTAATTTGGCACTTAGTAATCTAATTTAGTTTATCTTATAGACTTATGATCTACTAGGAAATCTCTAAGGCTTTTTACGGTTTAGTAGACCTAAGGAGTCGTAACCATAAATTTTTCCGAAATATATGGAATGCCATAATGAAATCTAAGATTGGAGTGTGGTAATAACCTGAGATTTTGACGGTTGTCACAAGAGATAATGTCTCCAGATCTTGAGTGCAAAGATGACATTACCTAGTTCAAGATCATGTGTGGTGTAGTTCTTTTCGTGGATTTTGAGCTGTCGGGAGGCGTAAGCAATGACTTTGTCTCATTGCATCAACACGCAACCAAGACCTTAGTGTGAAGCATCGTAGTATACCACGAAGTCATCAATGCCTTCAGGTAAGGATAGGATTGGTGCACTGCAAAGCTTTTGTTTCAGAAGCTGAAATGCTGACTCTCGCTTATCAGTCTAGTTGAACTTCTTTTCCTTCTGAGTCAGTAAGGTGAGAGGTTGGGCTATTTTGTAGAAGTTCTCAATGAATCGCCGATAGTACCCGGCAAGTCCTAGGAATTTCCGTACTTCAGTCGACGTTGAGGGTGCTTGCCAACACTTGATAGCATCGATTTTAGATGGATCTACATGAATTTCTTGACTGTCAATCACGTATCAAAGGAATTGAATGGTTTGCATCTAGAACTCACACTTGGAGAGTTTGGCGAATAACTGCTCGTGTTTAAGTAGTTGTAGGATGGTTTTCAGATGTTGCGCATGTTCCTGCTCGTTGCACGAATAGATGAGGGTATCATTGATGAAGACAATGACAAACTTTTCGAGATATGGTTTGCACACCCGATTCATAAGATCCATGAATACAGCCGGTGCGTTGGTTAGACCAAAGGGCATCACTTGAAATTCGCTGTGCCCATTGCGAGTTCGGAATGTAGTTTTCGGGATATCTTCATCGCGAACTCGTAACTGATGATAACCTGACCGAAGATCGATCTCTGAATAAAAACATGACCCTTGAAGTTGGTCAAACAGGTCATCGATGCGGGGAAATGGATAACGGTTCTTTACTGTTAACTTGTTCAGCTCACGGTAATTGATGCACATGCGGAAAGAACTATCCTTCTTCTTTACAAACAAGACCAGAGCTCCCTAAGGCGAAGAACTCGGTCGAATGAATCCTTTGTCTAGGAGTTCCTGTAACTAGGTGGATAACTTCCGAAGTTCGGATGGGGCTAAAAGGTACGGTGCTCATGCCACCGGTGCTTCACCGGGCATGAGATCAATGGAAAATTCGAACTGTCTCGGTGGTGGAAGGCCAGGTAGGTCTTCGGGAAAGACTTCAGGGAAGTCTCGAACAATTGGCACCTCCTCAAGTCGCTTCTCCTCCGACTTTTTCTGCACGACATGTGCGAGGATTGCCTGATAACCCTTTCTCAAAGTACTTACGGGTTTTCATGCATGATATAATGTTCATCATTGACCCACCGGTCTCCCCTTGTATGATCAAAGTTCTACCAGCGGCGAGGGGAATGCGGATGACCTTTTCATAACAGATGATAGCGCGATGGTTGGACAACCAGTCCATACCAACAATGATGTCAAAACTTCCGATCTCGAAGGTTATAATGTCGATGGAGAAGAGTTCGTTGGTGAGGTTTAAAGTGCAATTAGGTATTATACTGTCAATCTCAATGAGCTTACCATTAGCTAACTCAATAATGTACTTAACATCTAATGCAACAGGGATAATGTCAAGCAGCGGGTAAAATTTATTAGAAATAAAACTCCTATCAGCACCAGTATCAAATAGAATAGAGGCAGTTAGGTTGTTGATGAGGAACGTACCCGTGACCACATTCGGGTCTTGACAGGCATCCCCTGAGTTCATAACAAAGGCTCTACCTTTTGCATTGTTGCCGATGTTCTTGTTCTTTACCCTCAGGCAGTCATTCCTGTAGTGCCCTGTGTTGCCGCATTCATAGCAGGCCTTTGATTGATTGGAGTTGTTGTTGTTAGCCTTGGGTGCTCGACAGTCCTTGGAAGAATGTCCATAGCTCTTGTAGTTGTTGCAAGGAATACCACAAGGACCCTCATGATGGCGGTTGCACTTGGAATAGTGAGGATTGTTCCCAGTGTAACCCTTCTTGTCCCCAGGCCCAAAAGAGTAAGCCTTAACAGTCTCAGGCTTTTTGAAGGTTGGTTGGCTGCTGGAGTTCCCAACAGATTTCCTCTTGTTGTTGTTCCCAGAAGATGGAATAAGGGTCTCACGGTGAACAACCTGAGCCATGTGCTCGTGGGCCATACGGAGGGCACTCTGAATGGTTCTCGGTTTGGATGAGGTGACATGACCTTGAATATTCTCCGGGATTGCACGAACATACCTTTCGATACGTTTGCGCTTCGGGTCTACCATAGATGAGCAGAGAAGAGCAAGCTGTTGAAAGAGGATGGTGTAACTGGTGATATCGGTTCCATGAACCGTTAGATGCGAGAACTCATCTTCCAATTGTTGGAGTTCCTCGTTGGGACAATACTCATCCCTCAACATTTTCTTCAGATCCTCCCAAGGGAGTTGGTATGCAACATCGATGTTTACAGATGTTGCATAAGAATTCCACCAGGTGAGAGCACCTTCCAGGAAAGTGCAGGTGGCAAACTTGACTCGGTCTTCTTCATTACAGTTGCTGATGTGAAAAACAGACTCCATTTTATCGATCCATCGGATCAAGCCAATAGCACCTTTCATGCCCTTGAAGTAAAGAGGCTTGCAGTTAAGAAAGTCCTTGTATGTGCAGGGTTTGATGACAGAGGTATTGTTCACAGTCTCATCACTTATGCGAGTGTTCCGCGGTGACTCTCTTGAAGCTAAGGCTTCGACCACACCTCGAGCAATCAGCATGGCAATCTCAGCATCAGTGAAACTCTTCCTCTTAGGCGGCATAATTCTTCAAGAAAAGAAATAATAGGTACATTAGAATTTGCACCAGGATGATGGTCACTATGGACGTATTTATAAATGCGGTAAATATATGACATCGTAGTAGGATAATAGAAGTAGATTTTTGATTGATAATCTGAGTTCCAAAAGGTTACAAGCTTAGTTGTTTCACAAAAGATGTCGGGAATATTACATATGGTTGAATGAGTTTACATAGATATCTTAACAGGCTACATGATAGATACTACATTAATCTTGGTGTAGATTGAGTTGTGGCAGCAGGGAAGTGAGACAGTCAACGGACTCTACAAGTATGCTAACCACCCTGAGTGCCTCTTTGGATTCCCGCAGGCGTGTTTCACATTCATTCATCCTTTATTGTAAAATGGTGATCTCGTTTCAGTTATTGATCACTTGATTGTGGACGATTTCCATGGTTTCAGTAGTTTCCTCCAGTTGGTCATGAAGAACGTCCATGTTACTAACGGTATTTTCATGATCTTCATAGACTTGGTTGATACGCTCCATAGTTGTGAGTCTCCAGTTCTCGTGAGTCTCCAGTTCTCGTGAGTCTCCTGTAATTCCATATCCATATCACGAAGTTGTTGCTCATGACGGTTTAGCCTAGCAGCTAAAACTGGCACAGTGTAGGGTGCAGGTTCTCGAGAGTAGAGAGAGATTTCCATGTTGGAAGATTCCCCGGTTTTGTTGGAAAGTTTTATTCCTTCCTCGTCTCCCCATGTTGTAAGTTTGTTAGGTAACCAATTCCATCGGCGGGCATCAACCAGTCGACGTGCTCAGTTGGTGTGGGTATCATGAGTGGGATAGGGGTTCGCTTAAGGTGAACCATTAGTCCTCACCACTACCCGCAAGTTACGTGATCCTGATTGAGAGTGTGATGAAGCAGGCGATGTTTCGATAGGTGTGTTTGCCATTTCTGTGACAAAGCGTAAGAAAAGTGAGGCCTATATATATACTACGTACAATATATACTAGTGTGTCTAGCACAAACAAGTAATGGTCCCGTTTCTCTCGTGGTCAGAGTTAACTAATTTATTCATGTTCAACACAACCGTTTCAGATTTCACAACATCTTCATTTAATATTACATAGTTGATCAGGCTATGTTAAATTAAGCTCGTATGATGCAATCCCTGAACCAGTTGTACCTAGTAGGGAATACTGCCTAACGGTCATAGTCTAGGCTCACTAAATGCAACCTAGTTCACTATAACCTTATGCTCTGATACTGTGACACCCGACCAATTAGGACTAGTAATTAGTGCCTAATCATAAGTGTTAATACATGTAATTAGGGTTAATTATGTGTATCATTATGTGTATTGATATATTTATATATATATACACACGTATGCGATTTGTTTAAATTGTACATTTCACTATCGGATGAATTCTGACACATTATAATTACGGACGTTGGTAAATATAATATTAAATAATATGAAATTATTTAATAAACTCATAAACTCATAAATATTATGTTGATAATATTTAACAGATCAATTGTATAGTATTAAGTAACCCGTACATTACAAAAATGCGCGAAACGCGCCCGACAATCAAATGTGAACCAAAATATATTTTATAACTTTAAAATATATCATTTCTAGTAAGACCTTCATTGAAAATATCGTAGTTAAAAACGATAACAAAAACGTCTAGTTTAAACGTTACGCGATTAGACCTCCGTAAAACGAACACGCAAATCGAGGCAAATAAATTTAACGGAACATTTTTATAAATGTTTTCAAGTATTTTAATAAATACTTCAATCAAAAATATCAAGATTTAAATCGATATCCAAAAGGAGAATAGTAATCGTTAAACGTCTATATAAACGTCGAAACGATCGGGTAAACGACCACGAGACTTAACGTAGCTTTGGGAATAGAATTTAAAGATCACAAGTGGGTGGGACCCACTTATTTCCAGCAGAAAATCAGCCATCACTTTCCCCCATGTGCCTTTACTTACTTGACTAAGATTAACCAAACCCATACACTTCCACTTCCTCTCATTTTCATCATTTTTCCATAAAAAACACTCCATCTCTTTCTCTCCTCTCTCCATCGAAAATCATCACCATTTTTAAACCAAAATCAGATTCATCATCATCTATATTCATCATCATAATCTCCAAAACTCAGTTCCATCATCATCCAAAATCATCATCATTCATCACACTTGAAGATCAAGAACAAGAAGGAAAAGCTCAAGATTTCCTCATCACCATCATCTCCTTCCTTTGTTCCTCATCATTTCTTTGTAAGAATAACCTAAAATGTTCACTAAATATACTTGCATGTTAGTTATTTGTATGCTAATTTGATCATCTAACACTATTATGTCCAAATCTAAAGCAAAAACTCGTTTTTGTTAAACATCTAAAAGTGACAGATTCTGTCCTAGAAAAGTCAGTTTACAAAAACGTTCATAACTTGAGTTATACTAAGAAGTAGACAACGAATTGTTTTTTAAAAGTTGCGTATTGAAAATATCTACAAAAAGTTCTTGTATGGCTCTTTCCAGAAATCTACTAATTTTCAGATAAAAACAGATCTATGAGACTGGTCTGCATGTATTCGAAAACCGAGTACGGTTCTTTCGCATATTTTATACCTATCTAGATGGACTCTATAATTACTAGAAAAATTAAGTTAACAACTATACACATAGTAGAATAACTGATAAAAATTGTGGACTCTAATTCGGATCATAACTAGTTAAGAAAAATATGTGAAGTGAACCGACAAAATTGAAAAATACATTTAGGGACTGTTTTGGAAATAAATATAAAAACGATACTTGTGGGTCACCAATGGTCACGAAACTCGTTTTATATAAGTATTATAACATAATAAAGGTTGTGTAAAAATCTCGGGTCTAACCGATTTAGTTTGACCAGTTTGACCAGTTGACCAATTTGACCAATTTGACCAGTTGACCAAAATTGATCAGTTGACCATATTTGACCAGTTTGACCAAGTTGACTTTTGTTGACTTTCAGAAAATAAAATATTTGACCACAACGTTCGGATATAAATGTATACATGTACTTTCAAATACAATAAAAGAAGCTTGAAAAATACTTACTACACTAAGTATGCAACACTTATAATAATCAAACCTTATACAAAACTTACATTCGTACATTATAAACCATCACCGACGGGCCGTACATGTTTTCAAAACTCAAACAAAACAATCAAACATTGGACGTAACTAGTTAATGGACAACTAGCATAGATGGTCTGTTGAGACATCTACTCACTTATATAACTTCGCGTGTGACAACCGGCAAAAATCTATGATTCAACTCCGCTCAGGTAATAAACTTAGAGAAATTTTTTTTTTCTTTTTGTTAAACTATAATTTTAGTGAATTAACGCCTATAATTAAATAACATTGAATTTAGGCGCCTTATCGTTACAACCCGACACTAAACAAGCGTTTATCCGTGGATGCATATAAATGTGGCAAAGTACTTACGTTTATGTTTATTAATTCATTTAGTAAACCTTAGTATATATATATATATATATATATATATATGTACTTGTATTTATGTAAGCATGTGTGAAACAATAAAATAGTGATAAGTACACTTACTTGCATGAAAATAACAAACCACCACCTTTGCATGAAATACAACATATTAATTAAATGAATACTTATAAGTAACTATTTAAAAACTTAATTAACATATAAAAAAATCAGATTTTTAATTATTATTTAATTAAGTAAAACTAATTTAATTAATTAAATAATAAATTACACATTAAATCACCACCACATCTCCACCAATCACCACCAAAACTCTTCCTCTCCCCCCCCCCCCTTTGCCGTCCACCCCTTCCCCTCCCCCCCCCCCCCCCCTCTTTTCTTCTATTTAAACAACCCACACCCATCCCTTTCTCACTTTTCACTCACACACATTCAAATTCTCTCTTCCTCACACCACTTTCCTTCCATTTCTCTCCCAAAAATCTGCCCTAAATTCACCATCAAAAACCACCACAAATCACCACACAAACAACCCTAAATCCACTCAAAAACAACTTACTTTTATCTTAGATTTGTTGGTAAGAAGATACACCATTTTCTCTTCTTTACTTCCTTCAATTTCTATACAATAATCATCACCCATGGATGAATAATACAAGACTTATAATAATATATCTATATCTATGTATATACATCTTTTATTTTACTATATACATATGTAAGATTTTATGTAAGGCTATGCCTACAAATCTACATATGTATATATGCACTTTATATTTCATTTTTGTTAATATCTTATGTATGGCTATGCCTACGATCATATATGTATACATGCATCTTTATGTTTTGTGTTGTGTGATTCTTATGTATGGCTATGCCTACAAAATAGATGTAAACATACATTATATTTCTCATCTTCATCTCCATTTTCTTTTTATTTGAAGTATTGAAAAGTGTGGCTAAGCCTACAAAAATGACTTGATGTTTGTAGATTATCACTTGCACATAATCATGTGTTAAAGATAAGTGATAATCCATGATCAAACCGATATCAAGATGAAAGATGTAAATTTTACTTATTACATATCTACAAAATCTTTCAAGAATATCATGCTTGTAATATACTCAAAATATGTAGAAAAATGATGGAAATTGCATGTGGGAAAAAGGGCTAAACAATGATTAGTGCCTATGTGTTAGGATGATGGTCTATGACTTGGAATCCTAACCCACACATACCCATGCAATCTGTCCAGATTTCGATATCTCACTTTGTGAGGTCATAAATCCATGTATACTTAACAAAATACCACCAATTTACTGCTGAAATTACTATTATGTATTAGCTTTCAAACCCAAGTGGTCTTACTCAAAAACATGGAGTATTCGACCTCCAAACAGCCCATACGAAACTATTGCGCATGTTATGGCAGATTCGTATACCTCACTTTGCAAGGTCATGACTCCATGAATACTTAACCTAAGACTACCATTTTATTATTGATTTTAATGTTATTAAGATTATCTAACAAGATTATGTTCAAATATAAGTTTAAAATACGTTTCTATAAGTTTATACACAAAGGAACACAATCTGTCCAGAAAAACACAGGTTACTAAAATGGTCATAACTTGAGTTCTAGGAAGAGTTAGAAGATACATTTTTTTTTGAAATTTGCGTATTGAAAAGACCTACAACTTTCATGTTTTACACTTTTTCCAGAAATGCACGCATTTTTCCCAGTAAGCCGATTTATGGGCCTGGTCTGGAAACTTTCTAGAATTTTGTTGGATTCTTACTAAAGATCACTTAAAAATGTGTAAATATACCCAAAAATGGTTAAATAAAACGTGACACTTAAACTAAAGCTATGGGTGATGAAACTTTACAAAAAGTAGAACTAATATGTATATGCTATATAACTAAACTTAAGCGTTTTTATGTGATCTAGGACGCGTTAATCCCATCGAGACCCAAACCAATACTTGCTAATTTCCGCTCTCTCACTAAGGTGAGTCTCATGGCCCCTACTTCTTTTTAAATGCTTTGAAATGTTTTTGGGGTGAGAATACATGTTCTTTTCTTTGTGGACACAAACTAAACTGTTATGTATTGCATGAGTTGACACTATCCATTATGTAGGCCTTTATCATGAATTGTTAGTTAAGGACTTAAACGTGAATGTCATGAATAGATCTATTTGGGTTGACGCCCCCATCCGGGTTGGTAGCGCCAACATGACTATAAGTCAAACGGGTGCATTGTCATTTGAGAACTACTTGTGTTTGGATAGGACACTTGCGAGGCACTAAATGTTAAGGTTTCAATTCATGAGCTTATGGCAATAGTAATACAATTTTTACTATATTGTTGAATGACAATATAACTTGAAATCTCGTGATCCACGGTAATGTTTTACAACTATTAAAACCTATGAGCTCACCAACTTTATGTTGACCCATTTTTACATGTTATTCTCAGGTAATTAAGATGCTTGCTATTTGTGAAGATGGCATACCCCTTTTGAAGTTAGGAACTACATTTGCATGGACGAACATTGCTTTTGATCTTAAATTCTTAAACTCCTAACTATTTTGTAACTTATGGGAATTGTTTGTAAACTTTTTAAAGACAAATGGTCTAAGTCTGTAAGACATCTTAAACTTTTATGAAGTATGTTTAAAACGACTCATGTAGAAGTCGTTCATTGTAATCCTTGTGTTGTGATCTCATGATAGTCGCATCTCGCAACCTTCCGCCGAGGCGGGGTGTGACATCGCGCGTTTTGAACGCCCGGCAGGTTAGAGTCTGTGGACACATTATTTGGTACAACATCATATTTTCTTGCTTTGCTAACACATTAGACTCAGGTGAGTCTCATAGCCCCTATTTTACTGTTTTTACTCTAGGGGTGAGAATACATGCTCGTTTTGTTTTACATGTGAACGCAAGTATCAAATATCGCTATATTCTGCATGAGTTAATCATCTAATCATCATAAGTCCTCATTAGCATAGTTTGGTAATACTTTGTAGCGTGAATGTTAGTGTATGGTACCATATGGGACTGACAATCCCCGTCCGGGTCAGCAAGCACTAACTGGTCAAAACGGACGCATTATCATTTGTTCATACGTGTGTTGATTAGGCACACGCATAGAGGCACCCTCGCTCAGGCACTTAATTGTGATCCTGACACCTCAGTTAAGCTCAGACTATGTGCTCATGGCAGTTATATACATCTTTTATCATTTACTTATTTGCTTAATTGCAAATCATTATACTTAAATCTTGCGGTTCATACATTATACTTTATCATTAAACCTGTGAGCTCACCAGCGTAAGCTGACCAATTTAGCGTGTATTCTCAGGTTCGCAGCAGCAGTAATCCTGCTCACTCAGGATGCCCATTAGCTCGAGTCTCATGCAAACATCAGGAGATTATCATGCATTACTATATTTTGTATAAATTAGTTATGCCATAGAATCTCTTACATCAATTCGAGCTTTTGTAAACTATTATAACAGTGTAAGACTTTTATAATATCAATGTATTGTAAACGACGCATATAGAGTCGTTCATTATATCTTATGTGCTTTGTTTATTGATTAGTCGCGCCCCGAACCGACCCGCTTCCGCATCATAATTTGGGGGTGCGACAGATTGGTATCAGAGCCTAAGGTTATAGTGAACTAGGTTGCATTTAGTGGGCTTAGACTATGACCGTTAGGCAGTATTCCTCATTAAGTATAACTGGTTCAGGAATTACATCATATGAGTTTAATTTAACATAGCGTAGCTAACTATGTACAATTAAATAAAGATGAGGTGACATCTGAAAGGGGTTATGCTGAAACAGGGATACACTAGTTGACTCTGACTATGAGAGAACCTAGACTATTACTTGTTTTGTGTTAGACACACACTAGACTATTATGTGATATAGGCGTATATACATACATAGGCTTCACCTACGTGCAACTCTATAGGCTATTATATATTGAAGATATATGAATAGGCCTTACCTGCGTATTACATTCTAAGCTATTATATATGTCGAATATATATAGATATCATGCGATAGTATACTCATTAACGCTCACACCACCAAAGACGACGAATATAGCTACTACTGTCTATTTAATTATACTCGCGTAATATCTTACAACACATTTCGCCGTACTGTCATGTGCTATTAAAGGAATATATCATTTCGTATTCCTTCCATCATTTTATTTCTTCAGAATCACAAGTGGAACCTATTGTTAGAAGGACTTATAGGTTTCCATAAGTAAAACCTTACCCCGCTCTCTCGCAAACTCGCATCATGTATTCAACTCCATTATCTGTTGAATTATGATTATCACTTGTGCTATTGTGATATATCATGAATTTGTACAGACAACTCATTTATCCTTTTCTTGTTTCTTTCTTGAAGAATCATGCCGCCAAAGAGGAAGGTTTACAGTGAAGCTGAACTCAATGCAGCTGTTTCCTGAGCTGTAGTTGAAGCCTTAGCTGCTCGAAACTCTCGAAGGAGTAATGAGACAGTCAATACCACTCCTCCACCTGTTACCAAACCGTGTTCCTACAAGGATTTTCTCAGTTGCAAACCATTGTACTTCAAGGGCACGGAAGGTGCCATTGGCCTGATCCGATGGATAGAATGAATGGAATCTGTCTTCAGTCTCTGCAACTGCACTAAAGACAGCAAGGTCAAGTTTGCTGCTTACACCTTTCAAGAAGGTGTCCTCACCTGGTGGAATACTCATACTAATGCTGTGGGAATCGAAGTGGCTAATCAACTCCCATGGGGAGATCTGAAGAAGATGCTAAAAGAAGAGTATTGCCCCAGTGAAGAACTTCAGAAATTGGAGGAAGAATTCTGGAGTCTAAGAGTCCAGGGCACTGACATCGCTGGTTACACCACCAAATTCCAACAACTCGCTCTCCTCTGCCCATCTATGGTAGACTCAGAGCAAAAGCGCATCAAGAGGTACATTCGCGGTCTCCCGGAAGGTATCCAGGGGAACGTCGCTTCGTCCAAACCGACGACCATCCAAAGTGCTATCCGCCTCGCACAAGAACTCACGGTAATGGTCGTCAGCCGTGAGACATCTGCTCCATCTTCTGGTAACAACAACAACAACAAAAGAAAGTGGTCTGGAAACCCCACTCAAAACCAACCATCGTCCAAGAGAACTGATACTGATAAGGTCTCCAACTCTGGTTCTGGTACCAACAAGGGTTACACTGGGAATATACCCTTCTGTTCAACATGCCGCCGACATCATGATGGCCCTTGTGGTACCCCATGTGGAAAATGTCAAAGGTATGGACATTTGGCCAAAAACTGCAGCTCTACCAACGCCAACACCAACACCACCACCAGTCAACCAAAATCCTGCTATGAGTGTGGCAATACCGGGCACTTTAGGAATGAGTGCCCAAAGCTGAAGAACAAGGGTAACAATACTGCGAAGGGAAGAGCTTTCGTTCGGAACACAGGAGAGGCCCGTCAGGACCCGAATGTGGTCTCGGGTATGTTCCTTCTCAACAATCTTACTGCCACTGTTCTATTTCATACTGGTGCTGATAGGAGCTTTATATCTGATGAGTTTAGTCCATTGCTTGACATCACTCCTGTTGCCTTAGATGCTAAGTACATTGTAGAACTAGCTAACGGCAAACTCATAGAAACCGATACTGTAATTCCTAATTGCACTTTAAACCTCGCCAATGAAATGTTTGCCATTGATCTCATACCTGTCGAGATTGGAAGTTTCGACGTCATTGTTGGCATGGATTGGCTATCCAAGCACCGAGCTGAAATTGTCTGTTATGACAAAATCATTCGTATTCCTCTCGTCACTGGTGGTACTTTAATCATAAAAGGGGAGACCGGTGGGACGAGATTGAATATCATATCATGCATGAAAACCCGCAAATATCTTAGAAAAGGCTATCAGGCAATCCTCGCGCACGTTATAGAGAAAAATTCAGAAGAGAAGTGACTTGAGGATGTGCCCATTGTTAGAGATTTTCTAGAAGTCTTTCCTGAAGACTTGTCTGGCCTTCCACCACCGAGACAAGTTGAGTTCTCAATGGATCTAGTGCCCGGGGCAGCACCCGTTGTACGAGCACCATATCGTTTAGCCCCTTCAGAACTTCAGGAGTTGTCTACTCAGTTGCAGGAACTCCTGGATAAGGGTTTCATTAGACTGAGTTCTTCACCATTGGGAGCTCCGGTATTGTTTGTGAAAAAGAAGGACGGTTCATTCAGAATGTGTATCGATTATAGAGAGTTGAACAAATTAACCGTCAAGAACCGCTACCCACTTCCTCGCATTGATGACCTATTCGACCAACTTCAGGGGTCAAGTTTCTATTCGAAGATAGATCTACGGTCAGGTTATCATCAGTTATGAGTTCAAGACATCGACATTCCGAAGACTGCCTTTCGAACTCGCTATGGGCATTACGAGTTCCAAGTGATGCCATTCGGATTAACAAACGCACCGGCTGTATTCATGGATCTTATGAACCGAGTGTGCAAACCATATCTCGACAAGTTCGTCATTGTCTTCATAGATGACATCCTTATTTACTCGCGCAATGAACGGGAACACGCGCAACATCTCAAAACCATTCTAGAACTTCTTAGACACGAAGAGTTATATGCTAAGTTCTCCAAGTGTGAGTTCTGGATGCAAACTGTTCAGTTCCTTGGTCATGTAATTGATAGTCAAGGAATTCACGTTGATCCATCGAAAATCGAGGCTATCAAGTGCTGGCAAGCTCCGACAACACCGACCGAAGTACGCCAATTCTTAGGACTGGCTGGTTACTATCGGCGATTCATAGAAAACTTCTCAAAAATAGCTCAACCTCTCACGACACTGACTCAGAAAGAAAAGAAGTTCGATTGGACTAATAAGCAGGAGTCAGCATTTCAGCTATTGAAGCAAAAGCTTTGCAGTGCACCCATTCTATCGTTACCCGAAGGCAACGATGACTTTGTAGTATACTGTGATGCCTCACATCAAGGTCTTGGTTGCGTGTTGATGCAACGGGACAAGGTTATTGCCTACGCCTCCCGACAACTCAAAGTTCACGAGAAGAACTACACCACTCATGATCTCGAACTAGGAGCCGTAATGTTTGCACTCAAAATCTAGAGACACTATCTGTATGGCACAAAATGTACCATCTTCACTGATCATAAAAGCCTCCAGCACATATTCGATCAGAAGGATCTCAATATGAGGCAACGTCGCTGGGTCGAGTTGCTCACCGATTATGACTGTGAGATCAAGTACCATCCGGGCTAAGCAAATGTTATTGCCAATGCCCTCAGTAGAAAAGAACAAGTGAAACAACTTCGAGTCCGAGCCCTTAGTATTACCATACATAATGATGTTATCATTCAAATCCTTGCTGCTCAACTCGAAGCATTAAAACCGGAAAACATCAAAGATGAGGCCTTGCGCAACATGGAGAAACAATTGAAAACCAAACCCAACGGAGTCAAATACTTCGCAAACCGAATCTGGTTACCTAGCTTTGGAAACCTTCGACACTTGGTGATGGATGAAGCTCACAAGTCCAAATACTCTATACATCATGGATCGGACAAGATGTATCATGGGATTATACTGGTGGCCAAACATGAAAACAGAGATTGCCACATATGTCAGCAAGTGTCTCACGTGTTCAAAAGTCAAAGATGAATATCAGAAGCCCTCCAGTCTACTACAGCAACCGGACATTCCTGAATGGAAATGGGAGCAAATCGCTATGAATTTCATCTGTTAAACTCCCGAGAACATCAAGCGGCTGCGATACCATTTGGGTGATTGTAGATCGACTCACCAAATCTGCACATTTCCTCGCTATCAAAGAAACTGATAAAATGGAATGCCTCACACGAGTCTATCTGAAGGAGATTGTATCCCGACACGGCGTTCCTATCTCGATTATCTCTGACAGAGATAGTCGTTTCACTTCTCAGTTTTGGAGATCATTACAGAAATCGTTAGGTACTCGTCTGGATATGAGTATTGCGTATCATTCTCAAACCGATGGCCAAAGTGAAAGAACAATTGAAACGCTGGAAAATATGCTACGCGCCTGCATAGTTGACTTTGGTACAAATTGAGAACATCATTTGCCATTGTGTGAATTTTCGTACAACAACAGCTACCACACCAGTATTGGGGCTGCACCATTCGAGGCACTGTATGATCGTAAGTGTCGGTCGCCTATCTGTTGGACCGAAGTTGGAGACAGCCAACTGACTGGTCCTGGCATCATTCATGAAACCACCGAGAAGATTGTTGGTATCCAACAAGAGTTGAAAGCCGTACGTGATCGTCAGAAGAGTTATGCTGACGTGAGATGCAAGCACCTCGAGTTCCAAGTTGGGGATCGAGTATTGCTCAAAGTATCACCTTGGAGAGGTGTTATCCGATTTGGTAAATGCGGAAATTTAAACCCTAGATACATCAGACCTTTTGAAATCCTCGAGAGGGTTGGTCCAGTAGCATATCGATTGCAGCTACCTCCTGAGCTCACTAGCGTGCATCCCACATTTCACATTTCTAACCTTAAGAAATGCCTGTCTGATGAGACACTCATTATTCCGCTCAAGGAAATTCAATTCGATGACAAACTTCCTTTTGTCGAGACACCAATGGAGATCATGGACCGTGAGGTCAAACAGCTTAAGCAAAGTCGTATCCCTATAGTCAGTGTTCGGTGGAATTCGCGGCGTGGTCCGGAATTCACCTGGGAACGGGAAGACCAGATGCGACTCAAATATCCACATTTATTTTCAGACTCCACTCACGCGCCAACTCAGAGCTAAATTTCGGGACGAAATTTTCTTAACAAGGGGAGAATGTGACACCCGACCAATTAGGACTAGTAATTAGTGCCTAATCATAAGTGTTAATATATGTAATTAGGGTTAATTATGTGTATCATTATGTGTATTGATATATTTGTATATATACACACATGTATGCGATTTGTTTAAATCGTACATTTCACTATCGGATGAATTCTGACACATTATAAATACGGATGTTGGTGAATATAATATTAAATAATATGAAATTATTTAATAAACTCATAAACTCATAAATATTAGGTTGATAATATTTAACAGATCAATTGTATAGTATTAAGTAACCCGTACATTACAAAAACGCACGGAACGCGCCCGACAATCAAATGTGAACCAAAATATATTTTATAACTTTAAAATATATCATTTCTAGTAAGACCTTCATTGAAAATATCGCAGTTAAAAACGATAACAAAAACGTCTAGTTTAAACGTTACGCGATTAGACCTACGTAAAACGAACACGCAAATCGAGGCAAATAAATTAACGGAACATTTTTATAAATTTTTTCAAGTATTTTAAAAAATACTTCAATCAAAAATATCAAGATTTAAATCGTTATCCAAAAGGAGAATAGTAATCGTTAAACGTCTATATAAACGTCGAAACGATCGGGTAAACGACCACGAGACTTAACGTAGCTTTGGGAATAGAATTTAAAGATCACAAGTGGGTGGGACCCACTTATTTCCAGCAGAAAATCAGCCATCACTTTCCCCCATGTGCCTTTACTTACTTGACTAGGATTAACCAAACCCATACACTTCCACTTCCTCTCATTTTCATCATTTTTCCTTAAAAAACACTCCATCTCTTTCTCTCCTCTCTCCATCGAAAATCATCACCATTTTTAAACCAAAATCAGATTCATCATCATCTATATTCATCATCATAATCTCAAAAACTCAGTTCCATCATCATCCAAAATCATCATCATTCATCACACTTGAAGATCAAGAACAAGAAGGAAAAGCTCAAGATTTCCTCATCACCATCATCTCCTTCCTTTGTTCCTCATCATTTCTTTGTAAGAATAACCTAAAATCTTCACTAAATATACTTGCATGTTAGTTATTTGTATGCTAAGTTGATCATCTAACACTATTATGTCCAAATCTAAAGCAAAAACTCGTTTTTGTTAAACATCTAAAAGTGAAAGATTATGTCCCAGAAAAGTCAGTTTACAAAAACGTTCATAACTTGAGTTCTACTAAGAAGTAGACAACGAATTTTTTTTTAAAAGTTGCGTATTGAAAATATCTACAAAAAGTTCTTCTATGAATCTTTCCAGAAATCTACTAATTTTCAGATAAAAACAGATCTATGAGACTGGTCTGCATGTATTCGAAAACCGAGTACGGTTCTTTCGCATATTTTATACCTATCTAGATGGACTCTATAATTACTAGAAAAATTAAGTTAACAACTATACACATAGTAGAATTACTGATAAAAATTGTGGACTCTAATTCGGATCATAACTTGTTAAGAAAAATATGTGAAGTGAACCGACAAAATTGAAAAATACATTTAGGGACTGTTTTGGAAATAAATATAAAAACGATACTTGTGGGTCACCACTGGTCACGAAACTCGTTTTCTATAAGTATTATAACATAATAAAGGTTGTGTAAAAATTTCGGGTCTAACCGATTTAGTTTGACCAGTTTGACCAGTTGACCAATTTGACCAATTTGACCAGTTGACCAAAATTGATCAGTTGACCATATTTGACCAGTTTGACCAAGTTGACTTTTGTTGACTTTCAGAAAATAAAATATTTGACCACAACGTTTGGATATAAATGTATACATGTACTTTCAAATACAATAAAAGAAGCTTGAAAAATACTTACTACAATAAGTATGCAACACTTATAATAATCAAACCTTATACAAAACTTACATTCGTACATTATAAACCATCACCGACGGGCCGTACATGTTTTCAAAACTCAAACAAAACAATCAAACATTGGACGTAACTAGTTAATGGACAACTAGCATAGATGGTCTGTTGAGACATCTACTCACTTATATAACTTTGCGCGTTTTGAACGCCCGGCAGGTTACAGTCTGTGGACACATTATTTGGTACAACATCATATTTGCTTGCTTTGCTAACACATTAGACTCAGGTGAGTCTCATAGCCCCTATTTTACTGTTTTTACTCTAGGGGTGAGAATACATGCTCGTTTTGTTTTACATGTGAACGCAAGTATCAAATATCGCTATATTCTGCATGAGTTAATCATCTAATCATCATAAGTCCTCATTAGCATAGTTTGGTAATACTTTGTAGCGTGAATGTTAGTGTATGGTACTATATGGGACTGACAATCCCCGTCCGGGTCAGCAAGCACTAACTGGTCAAAACGGACGCATTATCATTTGTTCATACGTGTGTTGATTAGGCACACGCATAGAGGCACCCTCGCTCAGGCACTTAATTGTGATCCTGACACCTCAGTTAAGCTCAGACTATGTGCTCATGGCAGTTATATACACGAACTAATGATTCCTGAATGCAGTCCAACCTACTGCTGAGTACCTGTGATACATGCTAAAATGGGTCAGCGAAATGCTGGTGAGCTCACAGGTTTGTATGTCAACACATATTGTATGAACCGCAAGATTTAATTGAATTTAAATTGCAATTAAGCAAAATAAAAGTTTTACAGCCATGAGCACATAGTCTGAGCTTAACTCGAGGTGTCAGGTCCACATTTAAGGTATCCTGATCGAGGTGCCTCCCACGAGTGCCTAATCTACACTCGTCTGAACAAATATTAATACATCCGTTTAATCAGTTAGTGCTTGCTAACCCGGACGAGGATGGTCAATCCTATATGGTACCATATACTAATATTCACGCTACAACGTATTATCAAACTATGCTGAGGAGGGCGTTGAAAAGATTAGTGAGATAAGTCATGTAGTATTTGTTTGATTTCATACTTGTGTTCATATAGTAAAATGAAACGAGCAGTATATCACACTCCTGAGTAAAACAGTAAAATAGGGGCTATGAGACTCACCTGAGTCTTGAGAGTTTAACTTAGTAAACTTGAGTTGATTAGTTGAGTAGTGATGTCCGAAGACTTGTAACCTGAGGGTGTCCACGACACGCGATGGTTATAAACGTGAGTAGGTATCCATAAAGATCACCTTTGTAGTTGTTCATCCAACAAGAATGTCCAAATGACTACGATTTGGTTGATTTGATTGAGTTTTGAAAACGTGTACGACCCGTTGGTGATTGTTTGTAATAATAATTTCTTTATTATTATTATGATTTTGAAGTGTTATACTTAAAAGTATGTTCCAATGTGTTTTAGAAGTCGTATCGTATAAAGGTTTGAGGTTATACAAGTTTGACACTTAGTATAAAAACGAGTTGTAAAGTTTCTGTTTTTAGCAATACTTAGTGGTTTATGCGACACTAAGGAAGTGCCGCATAAAATGGGAAATTCTGAAGTATTAGCGTCACTTGGAAAAGTGACGCATAAGGGGCGACACTTAAGGAAGTTTTGGGTACAATGACAAGTGTCAGTATCAGGGTTATGCGTCATTAGAGTTAGTGTCGGATGAAATCAGATTCAATTATGGGCGGCACTTAGACAAGTGTCTCTAGAAATGTCGGTTAGGAGTGTGATGGCACCCGAAAGCGTCAGTGTCGTTGATGGTAACTAATCGGGCACTACCAGGGGTTTTAAAAATTTATATTTAGCGGGGCTTAAATTATATGTACTACCTACTCTGGTTAGTAAGCGGTAAGTATAACCTAAGATCGTTCTATGAATCCAAACGTGTGGTGATTAAAGTTGGCACTTTTGGTAGGGAAGTATTTAGGATGGAACAAAGTAGGTAGGTTTGGGGGTTTTTAAACTAAAGACAAGTAATTAAAATGCAGGAAAGTAAGTTGCAGTGAATTAAAGTACATGAAAGAAGATAAAGATAGAGATGTAATTGCTGAGATTTTGATAATTAATGTTTCGGGATGACAGACTAGATAGGGTCAAAACTTAATATAATAAGTAAACTATTAGGTGTAAACTCTAGAACCCTGCCAACTAAATTTCCCATTGGCATGTCACTAGGAACTAGGTTATCATGATTCTGATCGGAGCAATACGCCAACTTCCAATACCTATCTGGATGAGAGATAAGCAACCTATTTTGGTTATGTACCGAGGTGCATGAATCAGTGGCGTATCGTCTCATAGGTCCGATCGTTCTTAACCCCTCAGATAGTTTACTGCTCTATTAGCATGCAGATTAATAACTTTGTATGTTTAGACCGCCGATTTTATAAGACCTAGATGTTTAAATATCCTAAGTCACTTGGACTTTCACTTTCATTCCTAAGTATTATTTATAATTGATTAGATTCCGATTTCTTCGACTTATGGCTTAAATCTCTCCTTTTCAAACATTTATACATCCCTGGATTATTCACAGTTTGTTAAAAACGTGTTTCATATGCAGACCATGCCTTTCAGTAATTAGTCCGTGTACTTTACATGGTAATTCCACGGCTTCTTACGTCCAACATGCGGTCAAGAGTAATTAACAGTGAAAACGACACTCTAAGCTAATTAAATGTAAAGCAGTGCGGAAACTACTTACCTAAGCTAATTAAAAACAACACTCTAAGCTAATTAAATGTAAAGCAGTGTGAAAATGACACTCTAAGCTAATTAAAAACGTGGTTTCACTGTGTCTTACTTATCGCATGTCATGGGCACAGATAACTACTTACCATAATTAAGGTTGATCAGGTCCTAATTACTAGGTTGCAGTCACGTGGATAACCAGAAAGGGTACTCCATAGATTAAACTTAAGTTCATAAGGTCTTAACAGTACAAGGGTTATTAATTCCTATTTTGTCTGAACATATTTTACGAACATTACTTTGTGATGCATTGACTTTCGTAGGATACACCAGTTAGTTGTGAAGTTGTATTATCCTTTTGGAATTCCAACTGTTAAACCATAGATGATTCCAGTGATATGACTACCTACGGTCGTTTATGAATTCCATACATTTGTACTTTGCTTGAAAGCATTTCCAGTACTATATCGAATAAACAGTCGAATAGGGGCCATCATATCACTTTACGATCATCGTGCACTAATTATATAATGTCATCCCTACTTATAATTATCTACATCATCAACAATCACAATAATAAACTACTCGCAATTCATGGCAACAAATAAATCACATACCAGGCAATAATACATATTAATATATGAAATGAGACAGGTAAAATAAAAGTTTAGATATCACCCGGAAATAAATACGTAGCAGTGTATTATTACGATTGACAACTCTTTTGCACATACAAAGATTGATCTCTGAATCCCTAGCGTTCACCCTAGCTTCTATATTAATCCGTAGATTAATTACAATAATCCTAGAATGAGAAAGACTAACGAATACAAGAGATTTTCTAAAGAAAGTGTGTGAGACTTGTAAGTTGTGTGAAAAGAGTTTGTTTTCAAATGAACCAAAGCTCTCCTATTTATAGGGGAAATTCGGATCATGTTAGCATCTTGAGGAGCACTTTAGAAAAAGGTGGAAAAGGTGGTGCACCAGGTACGTACAATCGCGCAAAGGTGTGGCATCGGGTATGTACAATCGCGTAAAGGTATGGAACTGGGTACACGAAAGGACCAAAAAGCGGAAACAAGACGGGGGATGGGAGGCCGGCGCCGCCCACCAGGTGGCCGGCGCCGCCCACCAGGTGGCCGGCGGCGGCTGGCTGCCACCCGCCCCGGTTCGTCGTCTTTCGCTCCGTTTCTTAGTTCGTGCGTATTTTCTTCGTTATGCATCCGTTTTTGTCAATTCTTTTTTTGTTGGGTTTGTTTTTCAAAAACGAAGACTTTGATGAAAAGTAATCCCAAAATTGAGCTTCCTATCTCCAGATATTGCGTACGAATCATTTGAATCTTCTGGCGGGCGTAGAATCTTCATTCTTTATCCGTTTTTGTTGATTCTTCTTCTGTTAGACTCGTATTTTGAAAACGAACATCTTGGATAAGATGGATGTTGATGATGGGCACTTTAGTCTTAAAATCTTGTTTTGATGCCTTGAATCTTCAAACGTGCGTGGAATCTTTGTTTTTCATCCATTTTGCTTGAATTTTATTGTGCAACTTTTTATTGACCTTCTTGGCAGTTTCTCGTTGATTTGAGTGTTATTTGAGTTCAAATGCCAAGAATTGTTCCAGAATGAGAGAGATATCGGTAGTAAAAACGTGACTTTTTACGCGATATCAAGTATCCCACACTTGGAACTTTGCTTGTCCTCAAGCAAACTTATTCAGAAGGCCTTTTAGAAAGATTCTAATTGCAATCTTTCATAGGAATGCCATTTCCAGAGAATAAAATATTCCAATTATGAAAGAGTTCTTCATGAGAAACTAGAAGTTTAGAATTTGATACCTTCTTCGAGCAACTCAGATGGTGATCATGACTAGGCAATCCTTACAGTGGGTCACTCAAATCACTCAAGTGTTTAGGGTTTCCTACTTGCTAGTGTCAATCACTCAGATAGCCAGTCATGCATCATTCTCGTCATAGGCTTGATCAAGAATCACATCTCCATCACTTTGGATGAGAACGACACTAATCTTTCAAGATATCTTAGAAGGAATTGGGTTTTTGGTTTTGAGGAAGTTGTGAAGGGAAGTGTGATGGGTTTTTCTTATATTTTCTCGAAGCTAAAGTGCTTTCTTTTTAGGAGGTCTCTTTTTGGAATCTCAGACTTTTAAAAAGACTTCATAGTGCAACCCTTTTCAGATATCAGTTTCCTTTTTCTGGCCTTTTTCTTGGTAGCGCCGGCATAATGTTTCTTTGTTTTCTTTCTTTTTCTCATTTTTATTTATGCCGTGCCGAACTTACCAACGAATATGTGTTATTCTGGCCTGAAAGGTTTCTTTGAGTGTTGGGTTGTGAGGTTATGTTGGCTTTTCTTGAAGAAATTTGAGAAATCGAGAGTGTCTCTGAGAAATGCTGGAAGATGTGACTTTCATAGGTTCGAAGGTTTTGGTTGGGTGCGAAGAGTGAGTGGATGTTTGGTGTTTGGAAGGTGTAAAGAAGGTTTTGGTTGAAGAGTGGATGTTTGGTGTTTGGAAGGTCTGTAGATTCCTTAGAAAGTATCGAGACAGATTACACCTATGCAACGTATGGCACTCATTGGTGTAATCTCGAAATGTATTGCAAGAGCAAGTTCTAATTCAAATGCATACATCGAAACACACATGAAACAAAAAGTGAAGCATTTTTAAGATGAATGCTATTTTTGGGCTCAAACCTCACGAATCGAATGTTTTGGTCGATGTGTGCCTAGACATGTGTTGCCCTTTTTTGTCCGTGTCTCATTCTAAAACAGTTTTGTTTCTTTGAGAATTCGTTTCTTACTGTATTTTATATTTTCGGGAAGTAGAATTTCTAAAAATGTTGCTTTTGAATCCAAAAGAAAATTTTTAAAATTTCTCTATTTTTAGCCTTTTAATGAAAATATTGTTTGTTTTACGGACAAGAGGTCAAACTTGCGGTTGCTACGGTATATCCCACACTTAGAGGAACATTGTCCCTAATGTTTGAATCTTATTAGTTGAGTACCTCTTGTCGAAGTATCCCACACTTAGAGATTCTACTTATTTCCGGATTGTTACATAAGTGTTATGTGGTTTTGGGGATCCCACACTTAGTTTTGGAGATATCGGATTAGATAATCGAAGCTTTAAATAGATTGAGAGTTTTGGGATGGGTTACCGATTTGTTGTGCGTACTATCGGCGTCCTTCATGGCGAGGTCCACTACTTCCTTTGCTTTAGTCTTCGATAAATGGTGTTTGGATCAAATAAAGATTCCACTCAAAAATCAAATAATAGCTGCTAATAAGAAAAGTAAAGTGATAGCATAATAAAATAATAAATAGATAGAGGTGATGTCTATGCATCCATAGTACATCAAGACAACTAATGGTAATATAGTCTGCTAGAAAGTAGAAAGGAGTCAGAAAGTGGAGCAATCTAGTGCTCGACTGGTGGTGAAGCTGTTGCGGTAGACATGATAGGTCCAAGAGAGGTCTCGTCTGATGAAGAATCATCATACTGACAGTCAATGCCTTTGTCTGATGCATCATGGTCAGCTCCTGCTTCTGGTGTACCGATCGTCAGAACTCCATTTTGTATCAGCTAATCTACAAAAGGTCCTGCAGGCATATCGAAACTGTCAAGTGGGTACATAGGTGATTCCTGTTGGGTGTGCCCTTTGAATAGGTCTGTACCCGAAACTGAAGAACAAGGGCAACAACAACAACAATACTAAAGGTAGAGCCTTCGTGTTCAATTCTGGGGATGCCCGTCAGGATCCGAATGTGGTCACGGTTATGTTCCTCCTCAACAACTTAACTGCTTCTGTTTTATTTGATACTGGTGCCGATAGGAGCTTTATTTCCAATGAGTTATACCCTCTCCTTGACATCACCCCTGTTGCTCTAGATGTTAAGTACATTGTAGAACTAGCAAATGGTAAACTCATAGAAACTGATAGTGTGATACCTAATTGCACTTTAAACTTAGCCAACGAAACCTTTTCGATAGATCTTATGCCTGTTGAAATTGGAAGTTTAGACGTCATCATTGGTATGGACTGGTTATCCAAACACCGAGCCGAAATCGTTTGTTATGACAAAATTATACGCATCCCTCTCGCCGTCGGTAGGACCTTGATCATATAGGGGGAGACGGTTGGGACGAGACTAAATATCATATCTTGTCTGAAAACCCGAAAATTTCTCAGAAAGGGTAATTCTGCAATCCTTGCGCATATCACAGAGAAAAAGTCGGAGGAGAAGCGACTTGAGGATGTGCCAATCATTAGAGACTTTCCAGAAGTCTTTCCAGAAGAACTACCTGGTTTAACTCCACCTAGACAGGTTGAGTTCTCGATCGATCTCGTGCCGGGTGCTGCACCGGTAGCCCGAGCACCATACCGCCAAGCCCCATCCGAACTTCAGGAGCTGTCCACCCAGTTACAAGAACTCCTAGACAGAGGATTCATTAGACCGAGTTCTTCACCTTGGGGAGCTCCGGTCTTATTTGTTAAAAAGAAAGATGGTTCTTTCCGAATGTGTATCCACTACCGAGAGTTGAACAAGTTGACCGTCAAGAACTGGTATCCACTTCCTCGCATCGATGACCTGTTTGACCAACTTCAAGGGTCGAGTATTTATTCAAAGATCGATCTAAGGTCAGGTTATCATCAACTTCGAGTTCGCGACTCCGACATCCCAAAAACTGCTTTCCGAACTCGATACGGGCATTATGAATTTCAGGTGATGCCCTCCGGTTTAACAAACACCCCGGCTGTATTCATGGATCTTATGAATCGGGTGTCCAAACCTTACCTCGACAAGTTCGTCATTGTCTTTATCGATGACATCCTCATCTATTCGCGCAACGAACGAGAACACACGCAACGCCTCAAAACCATTCTAGAACTACTCAGACACGAGGAGTTATAAGCCAAATTCTCCAAGTGTGAGTTCTGGATACAATCCGTTCAATTCCTTGGACATGTTGTTAATAAGTCAAGGAATTCACGTCGACCCATCAAAAATCGAGGCTATTAAAGACTGGCAAGCGCCAACTAATCCAACCGAGGTACGCCAATTTCTAGGATTGGCCGGTTATTATCGTCGGTTCATCGAAAATTTCTCCAAAATAGCTCAACCACTCACGACACTGACTCAAAAGGAAAAGAAGTTCAATTGGACTGATAAACAAGAGTCAGCATTTCAGCTATTAAAGCTCAAGCTTTGTAGTGCTCCTATTCTATTCTTACCCGAAGGCACCGACGACTTTGTGGAGTACTGCGATGCTTCCCACCAAGGTCTTGGTTGCGTGTTAATGCAACGAGACAAGGTCATAGCTTACGCTTCCCGACAACTCAAAGTCCATGAGAAGAACTACACGACTCATGACCTCGAGCTAGGGGCCGTGGTGTTCGCCCTCAAAATCTGGAGACACTACCTCTATGGTACCCGAAGTACCGTATTCACCGATCACAAAAGTCTCCAACACATCTTCGACCAAAAAGACCTTAATATGCGACAGCGTCACTAGGTTGAGTTGCTCACCGATTATGACTGGGAAATGTTGTTGCCGATGCCCTCAGTCGAAAGGAACGATTGAAACCACTTCGAGTTCGAGCCCTCAGTATGACCATTCATAATGATCTCACCATCTAGATTCATACCGCTCAACTCGAAGCTATGAAACCCGAAAATGTCAAAAGAGAAGCCTTACGAGGCATCGATAAACAATTCGAAATCAAACCTAATGGCGTTACGTACTTCTCAAATCGAATCTGGTTGCCTAGTTTTGGGAACCTGCGAGACTTGGTGATGGATGAAGCTCACAAGTCTAAATATTCTATCCATCCGGGATCCGATAAAATGTATCACGACATCCAAGAATTCTATTGGTGGCCGAACCTGAAAGACGAAATCGCCACATATGTCAGCAAGTGCCTTACTTGCTCGAAAGTCAAAACCGAACATCTAAAACCTTCTGGTTTACTTCAGCAGCCCAGCATTGCTGAATGGAAATGGGAGCAAATTGCCATGGATTTCATAACCAAACTACCCAAGTCATCGAGCGGTTGCGATACCATTTGGGTGATCGTCGATCGTCTCACCAAATCTGCTCATTTCGTAGCGATCAAGGAAACCGATAAAATGGAATGCCTCTCACAAATCTACATCAAAGAAATTGTTTCTTGACACGGTGTCCCAACCTCAATTATCACTGACAGGGACGCTCGCTGGTCACCGATCTGTTGGACCGAAGTGGGAGACAGCCAACTCACTGGTCCTGAGCTTATACACGAAACCCCTAAGAAAATCTTGTAAATCCGAAACTGACTCAAAGCCGCACGTGATCGTCAGAAAAGTTATGCTGACATGGGATGCAAAACACTCGAGTTCCAGGTTGGGGATCGAGTACTCCTTAAAGTATCACCTTGGAAAGGCGTAATCCGATTAGGCAAACGCGGGAAGTTAAATCCCAGGTACATTGGGCCTTTTGAGATCCTCGAAAGGATTGGCCCCTGGCATATCGACTGCAGTTGCCAGCCGAGCTCAGCAGCGTGCACCCTACTTTTCACATTTCTAACCTAAAGAAATGTCTGTCTGATGAGACACTCATCATCCCACTCGACGAGATTCGAATCGATAAGAAAATTCATTTTATGGAAGAACCTGCTGAAATCTTGGACCGCGAGGTCAAACAACTCAAACAAAGTCGTATTCCCATTGTTAAGATCAGGTGGAATTCGCGGCATGGTCCGGAATTCACTTGGGAACGGGAAGACTAAATGCGACTCAAGTATCCTCAGTTATTTGCTGAAGCTACTTCAAACACGACTTCAAGCTAATTTTCGGGACGAAATTCTCCTAACAGGGGGAGAATGTAACACCCGCCAATCTAGGACTAGTAAATAGTGCCTAACTCTCTATTAATACATGTAATTAGTTGGTTTAGGCTAATTAATGTATCGAAATATATATATTGTTGAATATATACGAATATGCGATTTGATTAAATAGTACAAGTTTCAGATCGAATGTAATTCGGTTCAAATAAATACAGACGTTGGTGAACTTTTTTTTAGTAAATAAAGTAACATTATTTAATAGCACTATTATACTCAAAATATTATGTTAATAATATTTCGCATCGTACAAACAAAGTCTACATGATTAAAAAATTAAACGCGCAAACAATCAAAATAAAGTTAAGTTGTATTTTATAACACCATTATTAAGTGTTATTGATAAAACATTCATATTTTAAAACTTATATTTAAACGCGTGTAAAACTATTTAAACGATCGAAAAACGAACACCGCACGGAGCGTGAATACACGGAGTTAAAAAGTGGAGACCCACACTTCGGTGGGCCCCCACCCTAACTGGCCCCTTCCCTCTTCTTCCCTCCTTTTTCCTTTTCTACCTCCTCATTTCTCACATCTCCTTCTCTTTCTTCCTCTCTTTTTTATCTCCAAACTTACCACCATCACCATCATAAAATCCACTAAAAACACCACCAAACGTCATCAAATCGTCAAGCTCGTTTGGAGAAAAGTGACCACCTCGCAGCGATCTACATTTTCATCTTCCCGGAATTGTCACGCACGAAGTTGTAAGTTTCCGACAAAACCCTCAACTCCTCGATTTTTAGTGTTTTTGAGTTATAGGTGTTTCTTTAAGCTTGAAATGTCCATATAAGGGTTGGGTAAAAGAATCGGACCAAACGAAAACCGAAAAACTCGTTTTTGGCTCAAAAACCCATCAACAGCTTTAAGTGTCGCAACGAAGACTGCAGTATAGCGTCACTTCATGCGTCACTTAAGTGACACATTGAGTGTCGCTAAAAGCCCAAACTTTGCGTCACATGCATAAGTGCCGCATAAAACCCCTTTTACCCGACACTTACATCCGTCACTTGTCCAGTGACGCCCTACCCTGTTTACTGACACTTCAAGCGACACTTTTCTAAGTGTCGCTTGCAATTGAACTTTGACTCCATTCGTCACTCGCCTAGTGACGCCTAGAACCCTTACCCGACACTAACACCCGACACTGCCTTAGTGACGCCCCATCATGCGTCACTTCCCAAGTGAAGCCCAAGACTCAGACTTGACTATTATGTGCGT
Organism: Pseudognaphalium luteoalbum; assembly: GCA_963422505.1. Classification (NCBI taxonomy): domain Eukaryota; kingdom Viridiplantae; phylum Streptophyta; class Magnoliopsida; order Asterales; family Asteraceae; genus Pseudognaphalium; species Pseudognaphalium luteoalbum. The sequence goes on along the minus strand of OY730198.1, from coordinate 55,191,780 downwards.
CACTTCCTAAGTGTAGCCCAAACCACCTAAGTGACGCCTCAGTATGCGTCACTTCCCTAAGTGACACCCTCACTCAGATTTTACTATTTCATGCGTCACTTCCTAAGTGACGCCTAAGCCCCCTAGTGACGCTATAAGTGACGCATAAAACAGAAGGTTTCAAACTATTTTTGCACTAAGTGTCGAACTTATACAACCTCAAACACTTATACAATATGACTCCTAAAACATTGTAAGACATGTTTTTCAAGTATCAACACTTCAAATTAATATGATAACATCAAGATAATTATTACAAACAATCACCAACGGGCCGCACACATTCTCAAACACTCAACCAAATTGTAATCATTTGGACATTCTAGTTGGACAAACAACTACAAGGTAGTCTTATTTGATGCCTTCACATGTTTATAACCATCGCGTGTCGTGGACACCCTCAGGTTACAAGTCTTTGGACTTCAGTTCTTGGCTAATCAATCTTAGTTTATTTAGATAAACTCTTCTGGCTCAGGTGAGTCTCATGGCCCCTCTTTTTACTGTTTTACTAGGGGTGTGATACATTGCTCTGTTTTTAACACGTGAACGCGAGTACATATTTCAATATACTACATGAGTTGTTTTCAACTAATCAAATCAAAGTCCTCTGTCAGTATAGTCTGGTAATACGAAAGTAGCATGAATATTAGTATATGGTACCACATAGGATTGACCCACCTCGTCCGGGTTAGTCGCGCTAACTTTTGCAACGGACGCACTAATATTTGGGAAGACAAGTGTAGACTAGGCACTCGTGGAGGCACCTCGCTCGGAATTCTCTATATGGGACCCGACCCTCGAGTTAAGCTCAGACTATGCGCTCATGGTTGTATACACTATCATTATCATTTGCTGGATGCAAATCAATATTTAAATCTTACGGTTCACACACTATTATTTGATATCTAAACCTGTGAGCTCACCAGCGTTAGCTGACCCATTTTAGCATGTATCACATGTACTCAGCAGTAGATTTGGACTGCCCATCAGGATGCATATTAGCTCGAGTCTCCATGCAAACCTCAGAGATTTCATTGCATTATTAAATTTTGTATAACTAATTATGTACTTAGATCTCTCATATTACGAACACGAGCTATGTACGGGTTCAAACGGTTGTAAACCTTTTAATATTAATATATTTTGTTAAAATGACACATATAGAGTCGTTTGCTATATATCTGTGTGCTTTGATTATTGATTAGTAACACCCAAATTATGCTTCCGCAAAACATTAAATTTGGGGGTGTTACAGATTGCTATCAGTGCCAAAGGTTATAGTGAACTAGGTTGCATTGAGTGGGCCTAGACTATGACCGTTAGGCAGTATTCCTTATTAAGTATGATTAGGTTCAGTGACTACATGATATTGGTTTAATTTAACATAGCCTGATCAACTATGTACAATTAAAAGAATATGATGTGAAATCTGAAAGGAGTCATGACTGAACAGGATACACTAGTTGACTCTGACCATGAGAGAAACTGAGACTCAAACTTGTCTGTGTTAGACACCTTAGGCTATTATGTGATATATGTATATATACGTAGATAGGCCTCGCTCTCACTCAATATCTTAGGCTATATTATATATGTATTATATGAATATAGGCCTCACTCATTCTAACGCTTGGTCTCAGAATGGCAAACACACCACCCAATTCGTCACACTCTCAATCCGGGTCGCAGAACCCGAGGGTAGCTAGGAGGAATGTCAAGTTACCTCGAGCTGGCCCGTATCCTACCCACTTCACTCTGCCGGCCTTGACCGCTAGGCTAGACCGTCACGAGCAACGACTTCGCACCATGGATGTCGCTTTGCAAGAAACCAATGAAAACTGGAGACTCACAGCGCTTGAGCGCATCAACCAAGTCTCCAAAGATCACGAAAACACCGTTAGCAACATGAACATACTCCACGAACGGGTAGTGGAATCAGGAGTAGAAGTCGAGCTCTTACGACTCAGGTTGGAACAATGTGAGCAGCGCCTGCAAGAGGCCGAGGAATACTCAAGGATGCTGGTACAATGACTAGCCTTGGCAGAAGACAACGCCTGACAAACCAGCAGACTCGCAGTCATCGTGGATCGACTTGTCACGCTAATGGAAAGGATCAACTTGCATTAGAAATAGTGTGACTATCATCTTGTTATCTATATCTATCTATGTAGGACTCTTACTATTCGAACCAGATGTAACGATTCCCGGTACCTTTTGTACTCCCCATATTATGTAATCCTTTGAAAACTCGTATCATGTACCAAATTTGGTTATTTCAATGAAATATAATTATCACTTTGTATTGTATATTCCATCATATACATATGTGATATATCAGAATTTCACACAAGAATCTCATTGTCTTTTCTTGATATTGTTCAGCAAGATGCCACCAAAGCGATTCACCTTCAGCGAAACTGAAATCGCCCAAATCATAGCCCAAAGCGTGGCCCAAGCTATGGTTACCCGACAACCCAGTTTGGGCAGCGAAGATACAGCTGCCAACGGGCCCCAATCTAAACCTTGTTCATACAAGGACTTCCTGAACTGCAAACCACACAACTTCAAGGGCACGGAAGGTGCCATCGGATTAATCAGGTGGTTTGAGAAGATGGAATCCTTCTTCCACATCAGCAAGTGTGCGGAAGAGGACAGAGTCAAATACTCCACCTGCACCCTCGAAGATGGTGCCCTCTCATGGTGGAATTCATATGCCCAGTCTGTGGGTATTAATACCGCCTACCTACTCCCTTGGGAGGAACTGAAGAAAATGCTTACTGCTAAGTATTGCCCCATCGAACATCTCCAAAAGATGGAGGATGAATTCTGGCACCTGAAGGTGCAGGGAACTGACATTGACGGGTATACCATCATGTTCCAACAGCTTGCCATCCTTCGCCCAACAATGGTGAGCACCGAACCCGATAAGATCCGAAAGTACGTCCGCGGTCTTCCGGAACCTGTCCAGGGGAACGTCGCCTCCTCGAACCAGACCACCATTGATGGTGCTATCCAATTGGCCCATGAACTCATGGCCATGAACGAGGACCCAGAACCACCCACTTCTTCCTCCAACCAACTCAAAAGAAAATGGTCCGACAACCACAACAATTCCCAAAACAAGAAACCCGACACCATCAAGACATACAACTCAACCACCGACACCAGACGGGGTTACAAAGGGAACAAACCCTACTGTTCCAAGTGCAACCGCCACCATGAAGGTCCTTGCGGCCCCTATTTCAACAATTGCAAAAGGTACGACCACCTCACCAAGGACTGCAGATCCCCCGCCAACAATAACAATACCAACAACAACACCAGACCACACCGCGCCTGCTATGAATGCGGAAACCCTGGGCACTTTAGGAATGATTGCCCGAAACAGAAGAACAAGGGCATCAACAACAACAATGCTAAAAGTACAGCCTTCGTGCTCAATTCTGGGGACGCCCGTCAGGATCCGAATGTAATCACGGGTATGTTCCTCCTCAACAACTTAACTGCTTCTGTTTTATTTGATACTGGTGCCGATAGGAGCTTTATTTCCAATGAGTTATACCCTCTCCTTGACATCACCCCTGTTGCTCTAGATGTTAAGTACATTGTAGAACTAGCAAACGGTAAACTCATAGAAACTGATAGTGTGATACCTAATTGCACTTTAAACTTAGCCAACGAAACCTTTTCGATAGATCTTATGCCCGTTGAAATTGGAAGTTTTGACGTCATCATTGGTATGGACTGGTTGTCCAAACACCGAGCCGAAATCGTTTGTTATGAAAAAATCGTCCGCATCCCTCTCCCCGTCGGTAGGACCTTGATCATATAGGGGGAGACGGGTGGGACGAGACTAAATATCATATCTTTTCTGAAAACCCAAAAATTTCTCAGAAAGGGTAATTCTGCAATCCTCGCGCATATCACAGAGAAAAAGTCGGAGGAGAAGCGACTTGAGGATGTGTCAATCGTTAGAGACTTTCCAGAAGTCTTTCCAGAAGAACTACCTTGTTTACCTCCACCTAGACAGGTTGAGTTCTCGATCGATCTCGTGCCGGGTGCCGCACCGGTAGCCCGAGCACCATACCGCCAAGCCCCATCCGAACTTCAGGAGCTGTCCACCCAGTTACAGGAACTCCTGGATAGAGGATTCATTAGACCGAGTTCTTCACCTTGGGGAGCTCCGGTCTTATTTGTTAAAAAGAAAGATGGTTCTTTCCGAATGTGTATCCACTACCGAGAGTTGAACAAGTTGACCGTCAAGAACCGGTATCCACTTCCTCGCATCGATGACCTGTTTGACCAACTTCAAGGGTCGAGTATTTATTCAAAGATCAATCTAAGGTCAGGTTATCATCAACTTCGAGTTCGTGACTCCGACATCCCATAAACTGCTTTCCGAACTCGATACGGGCATTATGAATTTCAGGCGATGCCCTTCGGTTTAACAAACGCCCCGACTGTATTCATGGATCTTATGAATCGGGTGTGCAAACCTTACCTCGACAAGTTCTTCACTGTCTTTATCGATGACATCCTCATCTATTCGCGCAACGAACGAGAACACACGCAACGCCTCAAAACCATTCTAGAACTACTCAGACACGAGGAGTTATATGCCAAATTCTCCAAGTGTGAGTTCTGGATACAATCCGTTCAATTCCTTGGACATGTTGTTAATAGTCAAGGAATTCACATCGACCCATCGAAAATCGAGGCTATCAAAGACTGGCAAGCGCCAACTAATCCAACCGAGGTACGCCAATTTTTAGGATTGGCCGGTTATTATCGTCGGTTCATCGAAAATTTCTCCAAAATTGCTCAACCACTCACGACACTGACTCAAAAGGAAAAGAATTTCAATTGGACTGATAAACAAGAGTCAGCATTTCAGCTATTAAAGCTCAAGCTTTGTAGTGCTCCTAGTCTATCCTTACCCGAAGGCACCGACGACTTCGTGGAGTACTGCGATGCTTCCCACCAAGGTCTCGGTTGCGTGTTAATGCAATGAGACAAGGTCATAACTTATGCTTCCCGACAACTCAAAGTCCATGAGAAGAACTACACGACTCATGACCTTGAGCTAGGGGCCGTGGTGTTCGCCCTCAAAATCTGGAGACACTACCTCTATGGTACCCGAAGTACCGTATTCACCGATCACAAAAGTCTCCAACACATCTTCGACCAAAAAGACCTTAATATGCGACAGCGTCGCTGGGTTGAGTTGCTCACCGATTATTACTGCGAAATCAAATAACACCTAGGCAAGGCAAATGTTGTTGCCGATGCCCTCAGTCAAAAAGAACGATTGAAACCACTTCGAGTTCGAGCCCTCAGTATGACCATTCATAATGATCTCACCATCCAGATTCATACCGCTCAACTCGAAGCTTTGAAACCCGAAAATGTCAAAAGCGAAGCTTTACGAGGCATCGATAAACAATTCGAAATCAAACCTAATGGCGTTAGGTACTTCTCAAATCGAATCTGGTTGCCTAGTTTTGGGAACCTGTGAGACTTGGTGATAGATGAAGCTCACAAGTCTAAATATTCTATCCATCCGGGATCCGATAAAATGTATCACGACATCAAGGAATTCTATTGGTGGCCGAACATGAAAGAAAAATTGCCAAATATGTCAGCAAGTGCCTTACTTGCTCGAAAGTCAAAACCGAACATCAAAAACCTTCTGGTTTACTTCAGCAGCCCAGCATTCCTGAATGGAAATGGGAGCAAATTGCCATGGATTTCATAACCAAACTACCCAAGTCATCGAGCGGTTGCGATACCATTTGGGTGATCGTCGATCGTCTCACCAAATCTGCTCATTTCGTAGCGATCAAGGAAACCGATAAAATGGAATGCCTCTCACAAATCTACATCAAAGAAATTGTTTCTCGACACGGTGTCCCAACCTCGATTATCTCTGACAGGGACGCTCGGTGGTCACCAATCTGTTGGACCGAACTGGGAGACAGCCAACTCACTGGTCCTGAGCTTATACACGAAACCACTGAGAAAATCTTCGAAATCCAAAACTGACTCAAAGCCGCACGTGATCATCAGAAAAGTTATGCTGACATGAGATGCAAACCACTCGAGTTCCAGGTTGGGGATTGAGTACTCCTTAAAGTATCGCCTTGGAAAGGCGTAATCCGATTAGGCAAACGCGGGAAGTTAAATCCCAGGTACATTGGGCCTTTTGAGATCCTCGAAAGGATTGGCCCCTGGCATATCGACTGCAGCTGCCAGCCGAGCTCAGCAGCGTGCACCCTACTTTTCACATTTCTAACCTAAAGAAATGCCTGTCTGATGAGACACTCATCATCCCACTCGACGAGATTCGCATCGATAACAAACTTCATTTTATGGAAGAACCTGCTGAAATCATGGATCGCGAGGTCAAACAACTCAAACAAAGTCGTATTCCCATTGTTAAGATCAGGTGGAATTCGCGGCGTGGTCCGGAATTCACTTGGGAACGGGAAGAGTAAATGCGGCTCAAGTATCCTCAGTTATTTGCTGAAGCTACTTCAAACACGACTTCAAGCTAATTTTTGGGACGAAATTCTCCTAACAGGGGGAGAATGTAACACCCGCCAAATTAGGACTAGTAAATAGTGCCTAACTCTTTGTTAATACATGTAATTAGTTGGTTTAGGCTAATTAATGTATCGAAATATATATATTGTTGAATATATACGAATATGCGATTTGATTAAATAGTACAAGTTTCAGATCAAATGTAATTCGGTTTAAATAAATACAGACGTTGGTGAACTTTTTTTTATTAAATAAGGTAACATTATTTAATAGCACTATTATACTCAAAATATTATGTTAATAATATTTCGCATTGTACAAACAAAGTCTACACGATTAAAACATTAAACGCGCAAACAATCAAAATAAAGTTAAGTTGTATTTTATAACACCATTATTAAGTGTTATTGATAAAACATTCTGTAACACCCGCTAATTTAGGACTTTAATTAGTGCCTAACTACTTGTAATTACATGTATTTAGTATTATATTAATCTAAATATCTGTAACTTTCTGTGTAATTACATACACGTTATATGATTTGCTTAAATCATACACACTTGAACCGGACGAGTTCCGACACCGTTTAAAATGGACGTTGGTGACAAACTGTTAAAGTAATGTGGAAATATCCAAAACAAACGAAAATACTCTCCGTACACGATGAAAATACACGAAACGCGTCCGACACATGAAATAAACTTAAGTTATATTTTTATAACTTCATAATAAGTATTTTGATAAAATACTTCGGTTAGAAATATCGCGATTGCACGCGTACAGTTAAAACATTTAAAAACGTTACACAATTTAAACGAACGTCTAAACCACAACCGACTACCGACCGACGACCGAAATACATTTTAATAACTTAGAAATACATTATTTGGGTAAACTTTTATTAAAAATATCAAGTTTTTAAATCGTTAACAAAACGTATTATATAAAACGTTATACGATTAATTTAAACGTAAAACGAACGGGTAAACAAATACCGCACGTAACGAAGCTTTGAGAAATGATTTAAAACACTCACCTAGTGGGGGGACCCATGAAAATCTGCAGCCATGAGGGCATGGCAAGCCATACCCAAGACTTCACCCTCTTGGCACTTACCCACTTCAACATCACCATACCTCCTCACTCTTTCATTTTATCCTCACACACTCCACCTCCAAACTCTCTCTACAATCCTCTCCCCTCTCCCTTTCCCCTCTCCCATGAATTCCAGTTACCACCACACACCACCATCATCCACCATTGGCCACCACCCCACTCTTGAAGGAAAAACAAAACCGAAGACACCAAAACTACCGCCTACGCGTGTACATCACTCCTACCGTCTCCGTTTCTTCATACACCATTGTGAGACTTCAAAACTCTAGTGTTTTACTTATAATATGTATATTATCATGTTATGTTGCTTATTCAACTAGCTAATGTCCAAAAGATAAGTCGAAACACAAATTAAAACTCGAAAACAGGAAGTTAACCTTCCTGTCCAGATTCTATTTCCACTTCCCCGAATTTTATAAAAATCATTACGACACCAAAATGGACGTTTCTTGATCCTAAAATCAAGTATAAGAAGTCTACTTTCATAATCTGTAAGCCTCACGAAAATTGAAGTTCATTTGCTATTTTTAGTTACTGAAATAAAAGCACATAGCAGATCTGATGAATCTGACCAGAATATTGACCAATTCAAAATGAGTATATCTTGGGCTATGGAACGAATTAGAACTTGAGACCAACGGGAAAAGATCACAAATTTTGTTAGTTTTCCAAATCCTACTGGAACTTCTTGTGAAATTTTGTAAAACTTAACTTATGACCAGATAATTGAGCATATGTCACAAAAACGATCTGCTGGACTTACTTCAATTTAACAATTTTCATCTCGAGTTGTGTTTGGTTAAAATCGATGCAAAAGTATCTTTTGGAAATCTAAGACATAGGAGAACCTTGTGTAAAAATTTCATAACGATTCGTTAAGTTTTACTTGACCATGTTGATGTTTTAACACGGGTGAAATATAGGTCCGACAATAGTAAAAATCCGACAATGACCTCTGACAATGACCTCCTTCTTGAGACTATATCTTGAGTTCTAGACCTCAAAAACGTATGAGACCACTTGGGAAATCTTGGTAATTTTGTTATATACAAAAAGTTCTTCTTTGGCTCATTCCAGAAATGCACTCATTTCTCCAGAAAATTTGATTTGTGAGAAGTGGTCTAATCTCGGATTAAAATGAACACTGACACTTTGTGAATTTTTATAAAATATCAAACGACCTCCAAAAATCATAAAAATATTACAGAAAGTACATAACATATGTAGAAACTTTGTGTAAAAATTTCAGAAGGATCTGATGATGTTTACTATTTTAGATAAGAATGTATTGTCGCATAAAAACTAAGTTCCATGAATACATACTATTGTCGTATAAATATACTCCGTGAATACATATTGTCGTATAAATAAACTCCGTGAATACATATTGTCATATAAATTAACTTCGTGAATACATATTGTCGTATAAATAAACTCCGTGAATATCATTAACACAACCAAGTCCGTGAATATCTTATTGTCGCATGAACAGTGCCCGTGAATACCTTATTGTCGGAATTGATTATCAGATGATTAGCCCCTTTCGATTGTCGCATGAAACCATATTGTCGTAATACCATTGTCGCATAAATTTTTATTTCCGAAAATCCTTATACATAGGTACAATAATTGGACAATCAACAACAAATATATTAATAAGTATACAACACCGCAAAACACATAATAATATTTGAATTGTTATTACACTTCCGTCACCAACGGGCCACACTTATTTACAAAATAATTACAAAAGTACAAACAAACACTTGGACATAACTAGTTGAGTGGACAACTAGCATGAATGATCCTTTGAGACATTCACTTATACATACAACCTTATATGCTTAGGGCATTAGAAGGTTGCGGGTTCGCGGAACTTACGGATTACTACTGCTTTCAGACTTTACGTTTATTAAGTTAAACGCTTGCTTACTTGACTCAGGTGAGTCTTACAGCCCCATTTTTACTGATTTACTTACGGGGTGAGATACATTGCTTACATTTTCTTGAACACAAGTGCTGAACTACTTACTTTCATATACGGGCTTGCATGAGTTACTTACTAATCCACTGAAGTCCCTCCATCATAGTTTCGTTAGTTATGGACTTAAGCGCGAATATTAGTTAATGGATCCGTTAGGGACTGACCCTCCCCGCCCGGGGTAGTAGCGCTACCACGAACCGTTATGTATAGACGGGCGACTTTTATTTGTTTTGTACGAGTGTTTGGATTGGGCACTCGCGGGGGCACTATATGGTACTTGGTTGTACCACTGATTTACGGGTTAAGCTTTGACTATGAGCTCATGGCAACGGTATATATATATTTACTTATTATTTGCTTGGTTGCAGATACTTGATTTACGCCTGCGGGCACAACTGATAAAAATCTTGTGTTCAAACTATTACTTACTTACAAACCTGTGAGATTCACCAACATTCGTGTTGACCCTTTTTAGCATGTATCCTCAGGTACACGTACAGAGTAGGATTACTCCAGGATTACTAGCTAGAGTCGCATGATTTCCAAACTGCATTTAACGGAGATTCTTTAGCATTATCTTTTGTAACTATGGTTATGTAATAGAATCTCCCGCTACGTACGTGGACTCTAGGGGACCTTACTTTTGTAATGAAAACATTATGTTTTCAAACCCTATTTTATAATGGTATGTAACTATTTTACAAACGTCTCATTTAGAAGTCGTTTGCTATACTTTGGTGCTTAATTATTGATTAGTAACACCCAAAGCTTGCTTCCGCGCAATATTAAATTTGGGGGTGTTACACATTGGTATCAGAGCCTAAGGTTATAGCGAACTAGGTTGCATTTAGTGGGCCTAGACTATGACCGTTAGGCAGTATCTCCTTAGTAGTTATGACTGGTTCAGGAATTACATCATACGACTTTAATTTAACATAGCCTGATCAACTATGTACAATTAAAGAAAGATGATGTGAGGTCTGAAATGGTTATGATGAACAGGGATACACTAGTTGACTCTGACCACGAGAGAAATCAGGACTCAAACATGTCTGTGATTAGACACTTTAGGCTATTATGTGATATATATACATGTATACATAGATAAGCCTCACTCTCGCTCAATATCTTAGACTATATTATACATGTATTATATGAATATAGGCCTCATTCTTCTTAACGCTTTGTCTCAGAATGGCAAACGCATCACCCAATTCGTCACGCTCTCATCCGTATGGATCACAAAACCCACGGATTTTTAGGAGGACCACAATCCTATTCCGTACCAGCTCTAGCCGCCAGGCTAAACCACTATGAGCGACGATTTCGCGAAATGGACTTAGAGCTGCAGGAGACTCGTGAGAACTGGAGACTCACAGCTCTTGAACGTATCAACCAAGTCTCCGAAGACCACGAGAACACTGTGGATAACATGGACACACTTCATGATCAACTGGGAGAAACTATCAAAACCATGGGAACTATTCACAATCAAGTGATCAGTAACCAGAATGAAATCTCTGTTCTGCAAGCAAGGCTGCAAGAATGCGAGACGCGTCTACGGGAAACCGAGGATGCTCTTAGAATGGTTAGCAGGCTTGCAGAATCTGTTAACCACCTCACTTCTCTGTTGGCACAACTCAACCTACATCAAGATTAGTGCAGTGGTTATCATGTAACCTATTAGCTAGCTATGTAAACTCTTGTAACCCGACCGGATGTAATATTCCCGGCATCTTTTATGAACTTAGAATTTTGAAATCTTTTGAACTCGCACCTTGAGTGGTTGCAAATATATCTATCTTATGTGATTGATTGTCCTATAGTGATGTTGTATATTACCCCTTTTATATATGCATCCGTGATAATCATACTCCTTGTACAAAATCTCACATACCTCCTAACTTTTTATTAAAGGAACATGCCGCCAAGGAAACAGACTTTCACCGCTGCTGTTCGTTGCGCAAGGAGTAGCCGATGCCCTGGCTGCTCAAGAGGCACAGCGAAACAGTGGTTCAAATCTGAACCAGGGCAGCGAAAATACCTCCAACACAGTACCAACTGCCAAACCTTGCACATACAAGGATTTTCTGAACTGCAAACCATTAAACTTCAAGGGAACTGAAGGAGCCATTGGCTTACTGAGATGGATTGAGAAACTGGAATCTGTTTTTCGAATCTGCAACTGCACCGAGGATTGCAAGGTTAAGTACTCTACCTGCACCTTTATGGATGGTGCCCTTACCTGGTGGAATACCTACGCCCAAACTGTGGAGATTGATGTCGCTTATCAACTCCCTTGGGAAGATCTAAAGAAGATGCTGACAGATGAGTACTGTCCAAGAGAACAGCTACAACAGCTTGAGGTTGAATTCTGGAACCTCACAGTGAGAGGTGATGATATCACCGGTTACACTACCCGCTTCCACCAGCTGGCACTTCTGTGCCTAACAATGGTCGATCCTGAATACAAGAGGATCGAAAGGTATATCTGGGGACTCCCAGCCAAGATTCAGGGGATGGTAACTGCGTCCAACCCGGGGACTATTCAGAGTGCCGTCCGTATGACATATAACTTAATGGCTCAGGTAGTCCGTCGTGGAACATCCGCTGGAAAGGATACTGGAAATCGATCTGGGGATAAAAAACGGAAATGGAATCGCAACCACAACCAAAACCAAGGTCAACAACAAAACAAGAGACCAGATACTACAAAGGCCTATGCTGCAGGTACCGATGAAAAGAAAGGATACAGTGGGAGTAAACCCTATTGCTCCAAATGCAACCGTCACCACGATAGTTCTTGCCCTTGCAGCAAGTGCAAACATTTCGGGCACTTAGCTAAAGATTTTTGAACCAACGCCACAATCCCAAACTCTAACACACCAAAGGCCTGCTTTGAGTGTGGAAACACCGGACATTTCAGGAATGATTGTCCAAAGTTGAGAAGTAATAACAGGAACAACAACACCAACGCTCGCGGCAGAGCTTTTGTGTTGAACTCGGGGGAAGCCCGCCAAGACCCGAACGTTGTTACGGGTATGTTTCTTCTCAACGACTTAACCGCTTCAGTCTTATTTGATACTGGGGCCGATAAAAGTTTCATATCTGATGAATTTAGCCCACTGCCTTAGATGCTAAGTACATTGTAGAATTAGCAAATGGAAAACTAATTGAGGCCGATAGTATAATATGCAATTGCACCCTAAACATAGCAAGTAAGCTATTCTCTATTGACCTTATACCTGTCGAAATCGGCAACTTTGACATAATCGTCGGTATGGATTGGTTATCCAAACACCGCACCGAGATTATTTGTTTTGAGAAAATTGTCCGTATTCCTCTCGTCACCGGTGGAACTTTAATCGTACAAGGGGAGACCGGTGGGACGAGACTTAACATTATTTCTTGCATGAAAACCCGGAAATACTTGAGAAAAGGGTACCAGGAAATTCTCGCACACGTTATAGAGAAACAGTCGGAGGAGAAGCGACTTGAGGATGTGCCTATTGTTCGAGACTTCCCAGAATTCTTTCCTGAAGACTTGCCTGGCCTACCGCCAACTAGACAAGTCGAATTTTCTATTGACCTTGTGCCCGGTGCAGCACCCGTGGCATGAGCACCGTACCGTTTAGCCCCCTCTGAACTTCAGGAGTTGTCTACTCAACTGCAAGAACTCCTGGATAAAGGCTTTATTCGACCGAGTTCCTCGCCTTGGGGAGCCCCGGTCCTGTTTGTGAAAAAAGAAAGACGGTTCTTTCCGCATGTGCATCGACTACCGTGAACTCATCAAATTAACCGTGAAGAACCGTTACCCACTACCACGCATTGATGACCTGTTTGACCAACTCCAAGGGTCGTGTGTTTACTCAAAGATTGATCTACGGTCAGGTTATCACCAACTACGAGTTCGTGATACCGACATTCCTAAAACAACTTTCCGAACTCGCTACGGGCATTACGAATTCTAAGTGATGCCATTCGGCTTGACCAACGCACCGGCAGTATTCATGGACCTTATGAATCGGGTGTGTAAGCCTTACCTCGACAAGTTTGTCATCGTCTTCATTGACGATATTCTGATTTACTCGGTAATGAACGAGAACACGCGCAACACCTAAAAACCATTCTAGAACTACTCAAGCACGAGGAGTTATATGCCAAATTCTCCAAGTGTGAGTTCTGGATGCAAATTGTACAATTCCTTGGACACGTGATTGACAGTCAAGGAATTCGTGTTGATCCTTCAAAAATCAAAGCCATTTAAGGGTTGGCAAGCACCTACTACACCCACCGAGGTACGACAATTCTTAGGACTCGCCGGGTACTATAGGCGATTCATTGAGAACTTTTCAAAAATATCTCAACCCCTCACTGCACTGACCCAAAAGGAAAAGAAGTTCGATTGGACTGATAAGCAAGAGTCAGCCTTCCAGCTGCTCAAACAAAAACTCTGCAGTGCACCTATCTTATCTTTACTCGAAGGCAACGATGACTTCATGGTATACTGTGACGCTTCACACCAAGGTCTCGGTTGCGTGCTGATGCAACGAGACAAAGTCATTGCTTACGCCTCTCGACAACTCAAGGTCCACGAAAAGAATTACACCACTCATGACCTAGAGTTGGGGGCAGTGGTATTCGCCCTAAAAATCTGGAGACACTACTTATACGGTACCAAGTGTATAATTTTCACCGACCACAAAAGTCTCCAACACATCTTCGACCAAAAAGACCTAAACATGAGACAACGCCATTGGGTCGAACTACTTACTGATTACGACTGCGAAATACGTTACCATCCAGGAAAGGCAAACGTTGTTGCTGATGCCTTAAGTCGTAAGGAACGAGTGAAACCCCTTCGGGTCCGAGCACTTAGTATGACTATACACAACGACCTGATAACCCAAATTCTTACCGCTCAACTCGAAGCACTCAAAGCTGAAAACGTGAAACACGAGGCCTTGCGAGGCATGAACAAACAATTTGAAACCAAATCCAACGGAGCCAAATACTTTTCAAACCGAATCTGGTTGCCAAATTTTGGGAACCTACGAGACTTGGTGATGGATGAAGCTCACAAGTCTAAGTACTCTATACACCCTAGTGCCGACAAAATGTACCATGGCATCAAGGAGTTGTATTGGTGGCCCAACATGAAAGCCGACATTGCTACCTACGTTGGCAAGTGTCTCACTTGTTCTAAGGTTAAAGCCGAACATCAGAAACCTTCCGGTTTACTATACCAACCGGAAATCCCCGAATGGAAATGGGAGCAAATCACCATGGATTTCATTACCAAACTCCCAAAAACCTCTAGCGGTTGCGATACCATTTGGGTGACCGTAGACCGACTCACTAAATCTGCTCATTTCCTAGCCATCAGGGAAACTGACAAGATGGAACGTTTGACACGGATTTACCTGAAAGAGATCGTGTCAAGACACGGTGTGCCCATCTCGATTATCTCTGACCGAGATGCTCGATTTACTTCTCGCTTCTGGCAATCACTACAAAAATCTCTTGGTACTCGTCTAGATATGAGTACAGCTTATCATCCTCAAACTGACGGCCAGAGCGAACGAACTATACAAACACTGGAGGATATGCTACGAGCCTGCGTAGTTGACTTCGGTAAAAACTGAGAAAATCACTTACCTTTGTGTGAGTTTTCCTACAACAACAGTTATCACACCAGCATCAAAGCTGCACCCTTCGAGGCACTGTACGGTCGTAAGTGCCGGTCGCCTATCTGTTGGACTGAGGTGGGGGAAACACAACTCACCGGTCCGGAAATCATACATGAAACAACTGAAAAGATTGTCGGCATACAAAATCGATTGAAAGCTGCGCGTGATCGTCAGAAAAGCTATGCTGACGTGAGACGCAAACATCTCGAGTTCCAGGTTGGGGATCGAGTACTCCTAAAAGTGCCGCCTTGGAAAGGCGTTATTCGTTTTGGAAAACGTGGGAAACTGAATCCCAGGTACATTGGGCCGTTCGAAATTCTTAAAAGGATTGGTCCAGTGGCGTACAGACTGCAGCTACCTCCTGAACTCAGTAGCGTGCACCCTACCTTTCACATTTCTAACTTGAAGAAATGTCTGTCTGATGAGACACTAATCATACCTCTTGATGAAATACATATTAACGACAAACTACACTTTGTCGAGGAACCCGTGGAAATTATGGACCGCGAGGTCAAACGCCTAAAACAGAGTCGTATTCCCATTGTTAAAGTCAAGTGGAATTCGAGGCGTGGTCCTAAATTCACTTGGAAATGGGAAGACCAAATGCGACTGAAACATCCACACCTGTTCACTGACTCTACTCACACCGCGACTACGAGTTAATTTCGGGACGAAATTCTCCTAACAAGGGGAGAATGTAACACCCGCTAATTTAGGACTTTAATTAGTGCCTAACTACTTGTAATTACATGTATTTAGTATTATATTAATCTAAATATATGTAACTTTCTGTGTAATTACATACACGTTATATGATTTGTTTAAATCATACACACTTGAAGCGGACGAGTTCCGACACCGTTTAAAATGGACGTTGGTGACAAACTGTTAAAGTAATGTGGAAATATCCAAAACAAACATTATTTATCTAAATAGATTGCGAGAATATATTACACGTATTTAATATTGTATAAAACTCTCCGTACACGACGAAAATACACGAAACGCGTCCGACATATGAAATAAAATTAAGTTATATTTTTATAACTTCATAATAAGTATTTTGATAAAATACTTCGGTTAGAAATATCGCAATTGCACGCGTACAGTTAAAACATTTAAAAAAGTTACACAATTTAAACGAACGTCTAAACCACAACCGACCGACGACCGAAATACATTTTAATAACTTAGAAATACATTATTTGGGTAAACTTTAATTAAAAATATCAAGTTTTTAAATCGTTAACAAAACGTATTATATAAAACGTTATACGATTAATTAAAACGTAAAACGAACGGGTAAACAAACACCGCACGTAACGAAGCTTTGAGAAATGATTTAAAACACTCACCTAGTGGGGGGACCCATGAAAATCTGCAGCCATGAGGGCATGGCAAGCCATACCCAAGACTTCACCCTCTTGGCACTTACCCACTTCAACATCACCATACCTCCTCACTCTTTCATTTTATCCTCACACACTCCACCTCCAAACTCTCTCTACAATCCTCTCCCCTCTCCCTTTCCCCTCTCCCATGAATTCCAGTCACCACCACACACCACCATCATCCACCATTGGCCACCACCCCACTCTTGAAGGAAAAACGAAACCGAAGACACCAAAACGACCGCCTACGCGTGTACATCACTCCTACCGTCTCCGTTTCTTCATACACCATTGTGAGACTTCAAAACTCTAGTGTTTTACTTATAATATGTATATTATCATGTTATGTTGCTTATTCAACTAGCTAATGTCCAAAAGATAAGTCGAAACACAAATTAAAACTCGAAAACAGGAAGTTAACCTTCCTGTCCAGATTCTATTTCCACTTCCCCGAATTTTATAAAAATCATTACGACACCAAAATGGACGTTTCTTGATCCTAAAATCAAGTATAAGAAGTCTACTTTCATAATCTGTAAGCCTCACGAAAATTGAAGTTCATTTGTTATTTTTAGTTACTGAAATAAAAGCACATAGCAGATCTGATGAATCTGACCAGAATATTGACCAATTCAAAATGAGTATATCTTGGGCTATGGAACGAATTAGAACTTGAGACCAACGGGAAAAGATCACAAATTTTGTTAGTTTTCCAAATCCTACTGGAACTTCTTGTGAAATTTTGTAAAACTTAACTTATGACCAGATAATTGAGCATATGTCACAAAAACGATCTGCTGGACTTACTTCAATTTAACAATTTTCATCTCGAGTTGTGTTTGGTTAAAATCGATGCAAAAGTATCTTTTGGAAATCTAAGACATAGGAGAACCTTGTGTAAAAATTTCATAACGATTCGTTAAGTTTTACTTGACCAAGTTGATGTTTTAACACGGGTGAAATATAGGTCCGACAATAGTAAAAATCCGACAATGACCTCTGACAATGACCTTCTTCTTGAGACCATATCTTGAGTTCTAGACCTCAAAAACGTATGAGACCCCTTGGGAAATCTTGGTAATTTTGTTATATACAAAAAGTTCTTCTTTGGCTCATTCCAGAAATGCACTCATTTCTCCAGAAAATTTGATTTGTGAGAAGTGGTCTAATCTCGGATTAAAATGAACACTGACACTTTGTGAATTTTTATAAAATATCAAACGACCTCCAAAAATCATAAAAATATTACAGAAAGTACATAACATATGTAGAAACTTTGTGTAAAAATTGCAGAAGGATCTGATGATGTTTACTATTTTAGATAAGAATGTATTGTCGCATAAAAACTAAGTTCCATGAATACATACTATTGTCGTATAAATATACTCCGTGAATACATATTGTCGTATAAATAAACTCCGTGAATACATATTGTCATATAAATTAACTTCGTGAATACATATTGTCGTATAAATAAACTCCGTGAATATCATTAACACAACCAAGTCCGTGAATATCTTATTGTCGCATGAACAGTGCCCGTGAATACCTTATTGTCGGAATTGATTATCAGATGATTATCCCCTTTCGATTGTCGCATGAAACCATATTGTCGTAATACCATTGTCGCATAAATTTTTATTTCCGAAAATCCTTATACATAGGTACAATAATCGGACAATCAACAACAAATATATTAATAAGTATACAACACCGCAAAACACATAATAATATTTGAATTGTTATTACACTTCCGTCACCAACGGGCCACACTTATTTACAAAATAATTACAAAAGTACAAACAAACACTTGGACATAACTAGTTGAGTGGACAACTAGCATGAATGATCCTTTGAGACATTCACTTATACATACAACCTTATATGCTTAGGGCATTAGAAGGTTGCGGGTTCGCGGAACCTACGGATTACTACTGCTTTCAGACTTTACGTTTATTAAGTTAAACGCTTGCTTACTTGACTCAGGTGAGTCTTACAACCTCATTTTTACTGATTTACTTACGGGGTGAGATACATTGCTTACATTTTCTTGAACACAAGTGCTGAACTACTTACTTTCATATACGGGCTTGCATGAGTTACTTACTAATCCACTGAAGTCCCTCCATCATAGTTTCGTTAGTTATGGACTTAAGCGCGAATATTAGTTAATGGATCCATTAGGGACTGACCCTCCCCGCCCGGGGTAGTAGCGCTACCACGAACCGTTATGTATAAACGGGCGACTTTTATTTGTTTCGTACGAGTGTTTGGATTGGGCACTTGCGGGGGCACTATATGGTACTTGGTTGTACCACTGATTTACGGGTTAAGCTTCGACTATGAGCTCATGTCAACGGTATATACATATTTACTTATTATTTGCTTGGTTGCAGATACTTGATTTACGCCTGCGGGCACAACTGATAAAAATCTTGTGTTCAAACTATTACTTACTTACAAACCTGTGAGATTCACCAACATTCGTGTTGACCCTTTTTAGCATGTATCCTCAGGTACACGTACGGAGTAGGATTACTCCAGGATTACTAGCTAGAGTCGCATGATTTCCAAACTGCATTTAACGGAGATTCTTTAGCATTATCTTTTGTAACTATGGTTATGTAATAGAATCTCCCGCTACGTACGCGGACTCTAGGGGACCTTACTTTTGTAACGAAAACATTATGTTTTCAAACCTATTTTATAATGGTATGTAACTATTTTACAAACGTCTCATTTAGAAGTCGTTTGCTATACTTTGGTGCTTAATTATTGATTAGTAACACCCAAAGTTTGCTTCCGCGCAATATTAAATTTGGGGGTGTTACACATTCGTATTTAAAACTTATATTTAAACGCGTGTAAAACTATTTAAACGATCGAAAAACAAACACCGCACGGAGCGCGAATACACGGAGTTAAAAAGTGGAGACCCACACTTCGGTGGGCCCCCACCCTAACCGGCCCCTTCCCTCTTCTTCCCTCCTTTTTCCTTTTCTTCCTCCTCATTTCTCACATCTCCTTCTCTTTTTTCCTCTCTTTTTTATCTCCAAACTTACCACCACCACCATCATAAAATCCACTAAAAACACCACCAAACATCATCAAATCGTCAAGCTCGTTTGGAGAAAAGTGACCACCTCGCAGCGATCTACATTTTCATCTTCCCGGAATTGTCATGCATGAAGTTGTAAGTTTCCAACAAAACCCTCAAACCCTCAACTCCTCGATTTTTAGTGTTTTTGAGTTATAGTTGTTTCTTTAAGCTTGAAATGTCCATATAAGGGTTGGGTAAAAGAATCGGACCAAACGGAAACCGAAAAACTCATTTTTGGCTCAAAAACCCGTCAACAGCTTTAAGTGTCGCAACGAAGACTGCGGTATAGCGTCACTTCATGCGCCACTTAAGTGACGCATTGAGTGTCGCTAAAAGCCCTAACTTTGCATCACTTGCATAAGTGCCACATAAAACCCCTTTTTCCCGACACTTACATCCGTCACTTGTCCAGTGACGCCCTACCCTGTTTACCGACACTTCAAGCGACACTTCTCTAAGTGTCGCATGCAATTGAACTTTGACTCCATCCGTCACTCGCCTAGTGACGCCTAGAACCCTTATCCGACACTAACACCCGACACTGCCTTAGTGACGCCCCATCATGCGTCACTTCCCAAGTAAAGCCCAAGACTCAGACTTGACTATTACGTGCGTCACTTCCTAAGTGTCGCCCAAACCACCTAAGTGACGCCTAAGCCCCCTTGTGACGCTATAAGTGACGCATAAAACAGAAGGTTTCAAACTATTTTTGCACTAAGTGTCGAACTTATACAACCTCAAACACTTATAAAATATGACTCCTAAAACATTGTAAGACATGTTTTTCAAGTATAAACACTTCGAATCAATATGATAACATCAAGATTATTGTTACAAACAATCACCAATGGGCCGCACACATTTTCAAATACTCAACCAAATTGTAATCATTTGGACATTCTAGTTGGACAAACAACTACAAGGTAGTCTTATTTGATGCCTTCACTTGTTTATAACCATCGCGTGTCATGGACACCCTCAGGTTACAAGTCTTTGGACTTTGATTCTTGGCTAATCAATCTCAGTTTATTTAGATAAACTCTTCCAGCTCAGGTGAGTCTCATGGCCCCTCTTTTTACTGTTTTACTAGGGGTGTGATACATTGCTCTGTTTTTAACACGTGAACGCGAGTACATATTTCAATATACTACATGAGTGTTTTTCAACTAATCAAATCAAAGTCCTCCATCAGTATAGTCTGGTAATACGAAAGTAGCATGAATATTAGTATATGGTACCACATAGGATTGACCCACCTCGTCCGGGTTAGTCGCGCTAACCTTTGCAACGGACGTACTAATATTTGGGAAGACGAGTGTAGACTAGGCACTCGTGGAGGCACCTCGCTCGGAATTCTCTATATGGGACCCGACCCTCGAGTTAAGCTCAGACTATGCGCTCATGGTTGTATACACTATCATTATCATTTGCTGGATGCAAATCAATATTTAAATCTTGCAGTTCACACACTATTATTTGATATCTAAACCTGTGAGCTCACCAGCGTTAGCTTACCCATTTTAGCATGTTTCACAGGTACTCAGCAGTAGATTTAGATTGCCCATCGAGATGCATATTAGCTCGAGTCTCCATGCAAACCTCAGAGATTTCATTGCATTATTAAATTTTGTATAACTAATTATGTACTTAGATCTCTCATATTACGAACATGAGCTATGTACGGGTTCAAACGGTTGTAAACCTTTTAATATTAATATATTTTGTTAAAACGACACATATAGAGTCGTTTGCTATAAATCTGTGTGCTTTGATTATTGATTAGTAACACCCAAATTATGCTTCCGCAAAATATTAAATTTGGGGGTGTTACAGATTGGTATCAGAGCCTATGGTTATAGTGAACTAGGTTGCATTGAGTGGGCCTAGACTATGACCGTTAGGCAGTATTCCTTATTAAGTATGATTAGGTTTAGTGACTACATGATATTGGTTTAATTTAACATAGCCTGATCAACTATGTACAATTAAAAGAATATGATGTGACATCTGAAAGGAGTCATGACTGAACAGGATACACTAGTCGACTCTGACCACGAGAGAAACTGAGACTCAAACTTGTCTGTGTTAGACACCTTAGGCTATTATGTGATATATGTATATATACGTAGATAGGCCTCGCTCTCACTCAATATCTTAGGCTATATTATATATGTATTATATGAATATAGGCCTCACTCATTCTAACACTTTGTCTCAGAATGGCAAACGCACCACCCAATTCGTCACACTCTCAATCCGGGTCGCAGAACCTGAGGGTAGCTAGGAGGAATGTCAAGTTGCCTCGAGCTGGCCCGTATCCTACCCACTTCACTCTGCCGGCCTTGACCGCTAGGCTGGACCGTCACGAGCAATGACTTCACACCATGGATGTCGCTTTGCAAGAAACCAACGAAACTGGAGACTCACAGCGCTTGAGCGCATCAACCAAGTCTCCGAAGATCACGAAAACACCGTTAGCAACATGAACATACTCCACGACCGGGTAGTGGAATCAGGAGTAGAAGTCGAGCTCTTATGACTCAGGTTGGAACAATGTGAGCAGCGCCTGCAAGAGGCCGAGGAATACTCAAAGATGCTGGTACAATGACTAGCCTTGGCAAAAAACAATGCCTGACAAACCAGCAGACTCGCAGTCACCGTGGATCGACTTGTCACGCTAATGGAAAGGATCAACTTGCATTAGAAATAGTGTGACTATCGTCTTGTTATCTATATCTATCTATGTAGGACTCTTACTATTTGAACCGGATGTAACAATTCCCGGTACATTTTGTACTCCCCATATTATGTAATCCTTTAAAACTCGTATCATGTACCAAACTTGGTTATTTCAATGAAATATAATTATCACTTTGTATTGTATATTCCATCATATACATATGTGATATATCAGAATTTCACACAAGAATCTCATTGTCTTTTCTTGATATTGTTCAGCAAGATGCCACCAAAGCGATTCACCTTCAGCGAAACTGAAATCGCCCAACTCATAGCCCAAAGCGTGGCCCAAGCTATGGCTACCCGACAACCCAGTTTGGGCAGCGAAGATACGGCTGCCAACGGGCCCCAATCTAAACCTTGTTCATACAAGGACTTCCTGAACTGCAAACCACACAACTTCAAGGGCACGGAAGGTGCCATCGGATTAATCAGGTGGTTTGAGAAGATGGAATCCTTCTTCCACATCAGCAAGTGTGCGAAAGAGGACAGAGTCAAATACTCCACGTGCACCCTCGAAGATGGTGCCCTCTCATGGTGGAATTCATATGCCCAGTCTGTGGGTATTAATACCGCCTACCTACTCCCTTGGGAGGAACTGAAGAAAATGCTTACTGCTAAGTCACTAGTACAGATCTGCAATTTGGTCACACCAGAAAAGCGTGACTAAAACCATATGGTCACACTCGTTTTTTCACCTTGTGTGACTAAAGGTCGCACCACAAAAGGGGTCCATACGGTCACACTAGCTGGTTAGTGGTCGTATCCATTTAAAAGAGTAACCAAAACCATAATAAGCTCTTTAAAATCAAGTGAAAGTGTATTTTGTGTGACTATTTTCCATCCAATGGTCACTTGAGTTGTATGTTTGTGTGACCATTTGTAACATTTAGTCACACAACAAGTTCTTTATTTTGGGATTTGGTTACATAAATTTAAGCCAAATGTGACCAAAAGTGTTAATAAGTGTGACCATATGATCTTTAAAGTAAGGTAAACTTGTATTTTGTGTGACCATATGCTCATTAATGTCAAGTAAAACATGTATTTTGTGTGACTGTTGTCCATCCAATGGCCACTTTATTTTCATATTTGTGTGACGTTTTGTATCATTTAGTCACACAAGGAGTGATTTATTCTGGGATTTGGTCACATAAAATTAAGCCAAAAGTGGCTGTAGGTGGTAATAAGTGTGACCATATGCTCTCTAATGTCAAGTAAACTTGTATTTTGTGTGACTATTGTCCATCCAATGGCCACTGTATTTTCATGGTTGTGTGATGATTTGTATCATTTAGTCACACAAGTAGTGATTTATTATGGGATTTGGTCACATAATGTTGATGCATCTTTGAGTGTCTGTCAGTTGGTCTATCGAGTTGTAATTAGTGTCGTTTGTTACTTAATAGAAATATAGTTTTTGTTAATGCGACACTCGTGTTTTAGTTTAGGCGACACTTGCCTGAGTGACGCATAGCGACACTTGATTGAGTGACGCATAGCGACACTTAGGTAAGTGACGCATGAAGGCGGCCACATGCGACACTTCCACAAGTGACGCATGTCGGCTGACTTTTTAGTATAAATAGAAACCTACGGGTTTTCGGCTAGGGTTGACGAAACCCTAGCACAATTTGTCGACTTAGTTTCTCTGTAATCGATCCCTATACTCAATACAAGCTAATAAACGAGTTTTCTTTGTTTGAATATCATTGCTTCGGTTTGTGTTTGTTAGCATCAAGTGTAATTGATTGATTCCGCTTGTCAATTACTGTCAATCATCATCTAGATCCAAGCACTAGGCACTTTCAACTGGTATCAGAGCCTTGCGGTGATAGCATTGACGTTTATAAGGTATTTTGGATTGATTTCGGTTTTGCTTAATTCAAGAATCACGAATTCATACGGATTTTGAGGTGAAAAGGTGTATTACAGTCGATATTCTTCAACATCTACAGGTTTCGTCCATTAGGGTTCAAGGAATTTTCGTTTGGTTTACGAAAATTCGACATTTTTTAGGGTTTTGGGATTTTTCTGCCGTTTTGCGACACTCGATCCGTCACTTGGACGCGTTACTTATAGCGGCACTAGCTAATCCCAGAATTAGGGTTTTACCGTCACTTAGACGCGTCACTTAAAGCGTCACTTGAGGTTATACGACACTTAACTTAAGTGTCGTCTACCCTAATACACCGACACTCAAGTGCGTCACTGTTGCACGTTACTTGATCCTTAAGCGTCACTTCTGTTAGTGACGCCTGTTTGATTTATAGCGTCACTTTTACTAGTGACGCCTATTTGATCTTGCACGACACTCAAGTACGACACTTGAGTGCGTCACTTGCTTACCTGACCGACACTTGCTGATAGTGTCATCCGTCACTCTGTACGTCACTCGATAGCGTCACTTTCCTAGTGCCGCTATACGCTGCGACACTTGAGTGCGTCACTTACCAAGTGACGCCTTTGTTACTAATTTGTTTGCAAGTTCTTGTTTTTGAGTAAAATTTCAGGTATATCTTCAATGGCCGCAGATAAGGAAGATATTAGAGGTATTAAGGAGATGATAAAACAGGGAAATGATATTGGTTCAAATAATAAACCTCCTCTATTTACAACAGACATGGACTATGCTTATTGGAGGGATAGATTTGAACAGCTCGTTGATTTTCATTGTCCGGAATTGTGGGGCCCTTTAAAACAAAGATATGAGGCTCCAGTGGCTGAAGGAGATTATCGTCAGGTTCCACCACCAAAATCTTTCATTGCTATGACTCCTCAAGAAAAGAAGGACTATCAGTTAGAAAGAAAAGCACACTCATCTATTTGTATGTGCTTGACAAAGGATGTCATGAGACTGTTTAAACATCATGACACCACCTATGACTTATGGAAGGCCATAGAGACGAGGTGTGGAGGAAATCAGAAATATAAGGAAGCTAAGCTGGAATTGATAAAGAAACAATACGACCTGTTTGACTCCTTACCAAATGAAACCACTTCTGGACTGTTTACCCGATACTCACAACTGGTGAGTGAGTTAACGGAGGGTGGATATAGTCTTACAGCACTTGAGATAAATAAGAAATTGCTAGATGTTTTACCAAGTGCATGGGATGTAAAAGTCCAATTCTTGAAGGAAAGTGAAGGATTGGATGGAATGACCTTGGATCAACTTATTGGAGTTCTTCAAGCCCACGCTATGGAATTGAAGAAGAAAGAGTGCAAGTCAACTGGATTTGTACAAAATCCTTCGCTTTATGGAGGCCAAGTTAACTCTGGTAAGAGTTATGGAGGAATGGCATTCATATCGGATACCAATTCTTCATCTTATTCAGCTGGAGCATCACATGCTGCTTATGTGTCTGGTACAACCTGTACCAATCAAGGATCACAACAACAGGTTACATCTTCACCAGCTATTCAAGAGCAAGCTGCAATCTATACAGCTTTCCTCAGCTCTTACAAAGATTTGGTTACTCAACCAAATACTACTCTTGAAATGACCAAAGAAGATTATGCTCAGTTGGATGATGATGACTTGGAGCAGATGGACTTAACCTGGAACATAGCTATGATTTCAAGAAGGGTTCAAAAGTTTCTACAGAGAACGGGCAGGAAAAGCTTGGAAAGTAATGGAAAGACTGGGTTTGGGTTCGATAAAAGCAAGGTTCGGTGTTACAACTGTCAGAACCTTGGTCACTTCGCAAGAGAATGTGAGAAACCCAGAATGCCGTCTTCAGGTCTTACTAAGCCAGATCCACCCAAGGCAACTGAGAAAGAAGAAGCTAAATCATTGGCTGTGGATAATGCATTGATCGTTTTTGAGCCAACTGCTTCTGATTGGAGTGCTCAAGCTGCAAAGTTTCAATGTCTAATGGCTCACATTACTCCTGAGGTACCCAATGAACCCACTGAGCCATCTAATTGTGTTTCGTGTATTAACTTGACTGAATCCCTTAAGGTCTATCAGAAGGACAATCAAAATTTGCGGGACAAGATTGTTAAACTTAATGAATCTAATAATTTTTTGTTAGAAAATGAAAAACTTTATGAACAACATCTTGAAGCTCATAAATTAGATACTGAAACCTTTAAAGCAAAGGTCTTTAGCCAGCAAGATGCAATTAAAAGTTATCTTATTGAAATTGAATTGTTGAATAAAGAATTATCTGATTTGAAAAATGAGTTTGAGAATCATAAAAGCAAAATCTTAGGTTCAACATCCGCAACACAAGTCTTTAATGAGATTGTCAGTAAGCAAGGGACAACTGGCAAAAAGAAGGAAGGTCTTGGCTATAACCAAGTACCACCACCTTCTAATGCTGAATACTGTCCCCAGATTACTAAACAAAGCCTTGAGGAGATTTCAGTCGATTATACCAAACTATATGGTATTAAGGCCAAAGAAGCCAAGCTTAACAAACTGACAACGGAGAAAACCAAGAGGCAAGAGTATCCATTGCCTCAGTTTGTTAAAGCTGAAAGTAAGTCTCAAGTTGATACTAATGAGACTGTGGAGATAGAGGATATTACTGATCAGGAATATCCTGAGTTTAAGAAGGTTGAGGCTAAACCTGAAAAACAAATTTTGAAAGCTGAACCTGTAACAAAGGTTCAAAATAAAAAGGTAAATAAATTTTTAAATGTGAAACTTCAAAACTCACCGACAAATGTTTTAAAACAAAAGGTGACAAGTGAAAATGTTCATGTTAATAAAACTTCTGCCTCAACTTCTAAACCAACACAAGCATTATCTAAAACGTGTACAACCTGTTCATGTTCTAAAAATGCTTCGTCACTTTCTGTGGTAAATTCTCCGTCTCCACAATTTCAAGAGACTCGTTCTTGTTTCTACTGTAAGAAACAAGGACATTTGATCCGTGCTTGTCCCAAACTTTCTCATCAGCGGTATGGGAGAAATATACCTAGGACATCTTTCTACAGAAATTCTTTTTCAAAATCACCTCCTAGGCATCACTCTGTCTCTCCCAAGCCTACCAAGAAAGTAGTTAGTGTAGGGCAAAATCCTTTGTTAAAACCAAAGCCCAACACTATTTCTAAGCTAAATCCCGAACAATCAAAGGTTTGGAAGTTAAAGGAGTCCACTAAGGACTCAAACGTCATCAATAATAACACATCAGATTCAAAATCTGATTTGTTTAAAAATAAAGTTTTATCTGATGTGCTTATTGTTGATGACTTTGGTCGACCTAAGTCTGTAAAGGCTTGGGTCACCGTTTCTCACTAATCTCCTCACTTTTTGTGTTGCAGCAGTCTGAACGAATAAAAGATAGTGAATGGTTCATGGACAGTGGCTGCTCGCGACACATGACGGGTGATGTGTCTCTCTTAGTGGATATTAAACCAT
The DNA here is from genome assembly GCA_963422505.1 of Pseudognaphalium luteoalbum. Lineage (NCBI taxonomy): Eukaryota > Viridiplantae > Streptophyta > Magnoliopsida > Asterales > Asteraceae > Pseudognaphalium > Pseudognaphalium luteoalbum. The sequence goes on along the minus strand of OY730198.1, from coordinate 55,163,806 downwards.
ACGCGGGAGGTCATGTTGCTTTTGCTGGAGATACGGGAGGAACGATTTCGGGGAGAGGAACGCTAACCAATGGAAAGGTTAGCTTTGAGAATGTAAATTATGTGGCCGAGCTTCAACATAATCTGTTAAGTGTATCACAAGTTTGTGATAAGGACTATACCACATCCTTTACAAAGACTGAGTGTGTCATATTGAAGCCGGGGTATGTCATTCCAGAAGAATGGGTGGTAATGCGTGCTCCTAGGAAAAATGACACTTATGTAATGAACATGCGAACCGTGGAGACAACCAGCGAGTACACTTGTCTCCTTTCGAAGGCTTCAGAAAAGGAATCACTCCTTTGGCACAGACGAATGGGTCACATTCATTTCCGAAAAATGAATTTCCTTGTCAACAATGACTTGGTTCGTGGAGTTCCGAAACAGTCCTTCGCCTTGAAGGATGACTGTGTTTCTTGCCACAAGGGCAAACTCCACAAGAAGTCTCATAAGTCTAAGGTAGTGAATTCTATTAATGCTCCATTAGAACTACTGCACATGGATCTTTTTGGTCCTGTTTCTACAAAGAGCATAGGTGGTCGCTCGTATTGTTTAGTAGTGACAGATGACTACTCACGTTTTTCGTGGGTATACTTTCTCGCAACAAAGGATGAGACAGCGGGAATTTTGGTCTACCTGTTGGATAAGTTGGCAAATTTGTGCAACTTAAAGGTGAAGAGACTGCGAAGCGATAATGGAACCGAATTCAAGAATTCAACTCTTGAGTTATTTTGCGCTTCTAGGGGTATTGAACATCAATTCTGTGCTCCGAGAACACCTCAACAGAATGGAGTTGCTGAACAGAAAAATAGGACAATTATTGAAACTGCTCGTACTATGTTAGCAGATTCCAAATTACCTATTATCTTCTGGGCCGAGGCAGTTAATACTGCCTGCTACGTTTTGAATAGGGTTCTTTCAGTTAAAAAGAAGAATAAAACGTGTTATGAGCTCTTCAACAATCGCAAGCCCAATCTGCAATTTCTAGAACCCTTTGGATGTCCTTGTTTGATAATGATTACCAAAGACCGTGTCCCTAAGTTTGGTGATAAAGCCGTAGAAGGGATTTTTCTCGGATATTCGGTCAATTCTCCAAACAAACGGGTATACAACAAATCAACAAACGAGATAGAGGAACACTTTGAGGTCAAATGCCTACGGTATACGGAACCACCTCAAGGAACGGGTCCGGATTGGTTCTTCAATTATGGGAAACTCTTCAGTTCCTTTAATGTACAGGAGGATGACGACACTGAAGAATTAATCACAATGCTTCATGGACTCGATGTTTTCCAACAAACATCTGATTCTCCTCCTCCAACATCCAATCCGATACCCGATACGACATCCAATCCTTCACCTACTCGAACACAACAAATGCCTGTACCTACACCCACACCACCAACTACAACCATTCCGTCTTCTTCAAATACTGTTAATGCCGTGGATCTTCCGGATGATCCCGACATGCCTCCCTTAGAGGATGAAGAAGATTTGGACTATTCTCGTTTCTTCACTAATGAAGAGAACGACGATGCTTCTACCACTGAAGGGGATCTGAATAACTTGGAATTAAATCTTGTGCCAGATGTTATTCTAGTTACTCGGATACATAGGAATCACCCAGTTGAAAACATAATTGGTGATCCCCATTCATCTGTTCAAACGAGACATCGGGTAAAGCAAACTGCTGAAGATACGGATACTTCAGCTGATCAGGTTTTGGGATTCATGGCGACCGTTAATTCTTGCCATCTTTCCCAAACTGAACCGAAGAAAGTTTCGGAGGCCTTGCAAGATCCATCCTGGGTCGAGGCCATGCAAGATGAACTGCAGCAGTTCCACAAGCTACAAGTGTGGACGCTAGTTCCATTACCCAAGGGTGCCGATCCAAAAGGCACTAGATGGGTATATCGAGTCAAGAAGGATGATCGAGGGGTTGTTACGAGGAACAAAGCTCGACTAGTTGTTCAAGGGTATACTCAAATTGAAGGACTTGATTATGATGAGGTTTTTGCCCCTGTCGCCAGATTGGAGTCTGTCCGTATCTTTTTGGCCTTTGCATCATTTAAAGGGATTCGCGTCAAGCAACTTGACGTTAAAAGCGCATTCCTTTATGGTCAAATTGATACGGAGGTTTATGTTCAACAGCCTCCAGGTTTTGACGATTCGGTGCATCCAAATTATGTCTATAAACTTAATAAGGCATTCTATGGACTTCATCAATCTCCACGTTTATGGTATGAGAGGCTTGCAACTCATCTGGTGGAAAATGGTTTTACTCGGGGCAACATCGACAGCACTCTTTTCACAAAAGGAAAAGGAGATGATTTGTTACTTGTTCAAGTGTATGTCGATGATATCATCTTTGGGTCATTGAATGAGGCTCTATGTAAGGAATTTGAAGAGGTTATGAAGTCAGCTTTCGAGATGAGTGCAATGGGAGATCTTACTTTTTTCCTCGGTGTGCAAGTTGAGCAGTCATCTAAAGGAATGTATATTCATCAGTCAAAATATGTCAATGACATGTTGACTCGATATGATATGCTCACTTGTAAACCTTATGGAACTCCCATTGAACTCAATCATAATCTTGGACCTGCTGATGATGATGAGGACTGCAAAGAAAAGGATTATCGTTCGATGATTGGTTCTCTTATGTACCTCACTGCCTCAAGACCTGATATCGTCTTTGCTGTTTCCCTTTGTTCAAGATATCAGGCACGACCAAAGGTTTCTCATATGAAGGCAGTGAAGCGGATTTTTGGTTATCTCAAATATAGACCTACACTTGGTCTATGGTACTCCAATGAGAAGAACTTCACGCTCTCTGCTTATTCCGATTCAGATTATGGTGGCTGCAACATCAATAAGAAGTCTACAACAGGAGGATGTCAGTTCCTTGGAACCCGCTTGGTGTCATGGCAATGCAAAAAGCAGACTACGGTTTCTACTTCAACAGCGGAGGCCGAGTACATTGCTGCTGCAAGCTGCTGTTCTCAAGTTCTTTGGATTCAGCACCAATTGCGTGACTACGGGTTACTCTTAACTTTAACTCCTATACATATTGATAATACTGCTGCCATATCAATCACACGCAATCCCGTACAACATTCTAAAACCAAACACATAGAAATTAGGTTTCACTTTATACGGGATTGCTATGAGAAACACCTTATCGACCTTGTCCATATTGAAACCCTGAAACAAAATGCTGACTTATTCACTAAGGCTTTTTCTAGAGCCCGATTTGATGAATTAGTCAACATGATCGGTCTAAGGTTCTTTACCACGAAAAAGTAATTTGTGACTTGGATATGTTTAAAGTAATGTTTTATAAAAAAAAAAAAAAATAAAAAAAATAAAAAAATAAAATAAAATTGCAACCTACGCAACTGCCACTCATTATACTTTCTAGTATTAATGTAAAGCAAGGTTGCTACATTTTAAAATCGACGTTGAAGTTGTGTCTGTAAACAACTTGGGATATGATAGTACATCGGGTGACATGCATAAAAATGGAATTTTTAAGGTTTATCTTTGATGTGTCAGTAGATTTATCTGACGTATTGAAAACAGTTTTTATAAACATTGTCTTCATCATACGATATATTAGTAGGCATGTTATACAAAACACTTTGAGAAGTCTTAAGAAACTTAATCAGTAATTGTCTATTTCAAGTGGTACAACATTATTAGATGTACGACAAAAGTCTTAATTTCTTACTTATACTAGACATGTTTTTGTGAAAGATGTTTATATGATTTCATTTGGGGGTATATATTGACATTCTCCTTTGTTATACGTAAGTATAGACCTGGTTTCTGTTAATATATACTTTAAAATTAAGCAAACACAAGTCAAAGTACTTGAAAAGTCTTTAAAAATTAGGATACCTTACAAGGTCGCCAAAATGGTTTGACCAAGTTTGGTTTTGCTTAAACCTGGATCAAGTTATGTCGCTCTGTTGTACGTACGTACAGACCTGTCACCGCTGACTTGATTCTTAAAATTGATTTTCTTATATTCTATCTGTCAATGGAAACATGGTCTATGTTTTAAGTTAAGATGTATATCTATGATGGGAACCACAGCGAAATAAACATACCAATAATAATAAAATACCTCTTAGTTGTACGTATAACATGTTTAAGTGGACATATATACTAATAATCGTTTTCTTTTGAAATAATTTTTATAAAAAGTGCTTTTAGTATGTCAAGTAAATTTAAAGAGGACAAAGATACTGATGATCGAAATAACACTTACTGTTCCTAATAAATGCATGTTATTCCGATATGATCCCTAAACAGACTTTATCAACTCCGTCACCAAAAAGAATGTGTTAATTCTCTAGTTGAACATTTACAATTTTTTGTAAGTCTTATTTTCTCTAAGTTAGTGTAATTTTAGTTATTATCCAAGTTACAGTTACATTTTCAAATTTGAGTACCGAAATCACAACGCGAAACCATCGAAGAAATCGCAAATTTTTCACTAAAAGTGAACTGTGCGTCACTTTCATAAGTGACGCTGCCAGTGACGCATACGATATTGCGTCACTCAAGTGACGCAGTAAGTGCCGGGATAAGTTTCGCTATAAGTGTCGGGTTGAGTGACGCATACTAGGGTCGGTGTATAAATACTCCTTCCCCACGACACTCAACCTCACCACTTTTCAAATACTCATACCGTCACTTGCACTGACACACCGACACTCTCATTGTCTCTGCGTCACTTACACTGTGCGTATTTCGTCGATCGATTCGTGATTTCTACGGCTTTCTAGTGCGTTTCGTTGATACATACCTGTTCTCCTCACTCCTACGAATCATTTGGTACTAACTTTAACCTTTTACTCTCATTATTTTAACTGTAAAATTGAATTAGGGTTACGGTTTGGTTTTTCCTTGAAAATCGTTCGATTAAATGCTTATGTGTTTGTGTTTAGATGTTATAAAGGGTGTGTCTTATTCGTCTTTAACTAGCGCACACCCCAGTTACTTTGTTTTTCAAAACCCCTAAATTTTGAAACTGGGTATGAACTGTGCACGACGATCTTCATCGTTGCGACACTTCTTGCGTCACTTACCTCAAGTGACGCTACTTGGTAATTTGGTAACCCATACCGTCACTTCCTAAGTGACGCTTGTTTTTGCGTCACTTCATAAGTGACTCATGTAGTGACGCATATACTTATTTTAATTGTTCAAACCGTCACTCTACCTAGTGACGCCTTTACATGCGTCACTACCCCAACTGACTGTCTAAGTGACGCCTATTTATATCCGTCACTTATACCGTCACTTCTTAAGTGACTGTCTTAGGATACCGTCACTACGTTAAATGTCGCATGTTCTTCACCCGTCACTTTGCAAGTGTCGTATAATTTAAATCACCAAATTCAAACGTCACTTACATCAGTGACGCTTGATAGCGTCACTTCAGATAAGTGACGCTTCAAATTGATTTCAATTTTACACACTGTACATTACGACACTCCTTAAGTGACGGTAGTGGCCATGCGTCACTTACCCTAAGTGACGCCTAAAATCAAAATTTGTTTTCTAACCTTTCTGTGTTCGGGCTAACTTTATAACGATTTCGATTATCTTTCTTTGTATTTTTAGCTTACAGATGGCTGAGTTACAGAACTACTACCGCCGCACGAACACACGTCACAATATCACGGCATTCTTGGAATCAACTCATGCCAACTCGGCTCCATTCAGGCCTATGATTGAGTTTCTTCGACGATCAAGAATTCATTATGCGATTACGGCAACGACTCCGGTATACATGAATCAAATCGAGGAGTTCTATGATCATGCCGTGATCAGAGTTCAAGGTGACGTTCCCCGGATTGTTTCAACTATGTTTGGAGAGGAAATCGAGATTACTGAGAACTCGATTCGAAGGGTTTTACAGTTCACCGATAATTCAACCATGCCTACTATCTTCCCGACTACATTTATCTACGGGGGACTTTAAAGGATGGGTTATCCAGCTAACCAGCTTTCCGACTTTAGGAAGCAATACCTCTGCAGGGTCTGGAGGTTTTTGTGCCATATTATCATCGTTTGCCTGTCTCCGAGAAAGGGAGGTTATGATGCTGCGAGCCATCTTACTCTATCTCTCATGTTGGCCTTGATTTATAACAAACCGTACAACTTTAGCGGTTACATCTTCGGCAACATGGTGGAGAATATTCGTGCAGGAAAGGACAAATGGCTGCAGTATCCTCGGTTTGTGCAGCTTTTGTTGAATGACCTGGATCTCGGTATTGCACCAGATCAGAGGTCTCTTTTGGTTCCGACGCCCATGCTTCTGCGAGTCTTCAATGACTGCAAGCTTGCACCAAAGGGCGAGCCCGTTTTGGCCGATCGTGAACTCTTCGGGCACGTAGTAAACGAAAACTACGTTGCGCCGCACGATCATGGATTTTTGGATGATGTCGTGCCTCCGGTCAACGAGGACGACTTAGTTGATGCCAATATCGCTCAGGACCTCGATGATATTGATCAGGTTGATCGGGTTGAGGTCGATTCTGCTGATGGTGGGCCCACTCCTCCGGATTCTGAGGGTGATGTGCCACCACAGTCTGCTTTTGAGGGGATTCAACTAGCTGATCCCCAACGCTTTAAGCGTATTTTGCGCAGGATTTCTGCTGGCCGGGTACATATCCCGAGGAATCCTGGAAAACGTCCGGCTGGGTCTTCACCCTCTTATGCCGATCTACCCCCTCGTAGACGCCAGCGGACGACAGTGACTATTGAGGAGCCGACTTCTCAACGCCAACATCCATTGCCAACATCTGACATGCCGTCTCTTCAGATGGTTTTAGCTCAGATGGAGCTTTTGGCAAAATGTTTTGATGATCAGAAGGCTATTATTGAAGCTCAAGCCTCTCAGATCAGGGAGTTGGAAGCTCGAGCTGCTACGGTTGACTCTCTACAGTCTCAAGTGATGAATCTGTCATCTAGGTTGTTAGAGTTGGAATCCGTTACACATGTTTCGGGGGAGGTAGGTCCTAGTGAGTTAGAAACAAATGTAACTCCTTCCCCGGAACCAGAAAATGTACTTCCCTCTTCCACTATAAATGAAAATATAAGTTTGGACTATTTTGTTGAGGTTCAAGGTCAGGCAAGACCTATTGCGGTTGATTATTCATTCGTAGATCTCACATATTTACAAAATTTGATGAATGATGATAACGCGATGCCTGAGGAAGAGGAAATGAATGATCCTGTAGCAGAGGATTATTTCTTTGAAGAAAATGACGAAGTTGAGGTTGAGGGGGAGCAATTGCATAGTGATGAATGTGATGATGATGCTCCTATTATAGAATCGGATTCGTCTGAAGATGAATCAGAAAAGGAAACGAACGAGCCATCAACTTCTACAACAAAACCGGATATTGTGCTTAAACCGATTATCGAGGTACCGGTTACGTGTAAATGCTACAAAGTTAGATCTGATTACACGGGATTGATTAAGAGTTGGAAATTTGATGAGAACAACTCTGTTTTTATGATAAAGAGAAGTGACGGCATTCAGTACTTCAATATGAAGTTTTATAAAATAAGTACTTTGCCGAAGTGTGAGCTTCAAAGGTTAGCTCAAATACCCTTGATCAACCGGTCGCGAGATTCAAGAGCAGATTTCTTTCAGGTGATCATACGTCGTGAGATGAGTAGTAAAAAATATAACTTGATAAAGCCGACGTTGGGTATGAGGTACAAGTTTAAGAAGAAGCTAGATCCGATCACTCGTCAACCTATCGTGAAGATGATCTATCCACCAGCAAAGTGTCTACAGAAGATACCTTTGGAGATCATCCCGATAGATTTTTTGAATAGGTTGGAGTACTGGGAATATGATGATATTACTGGTGAAGCTGTAATTGTGTTTATTCCAAAATCGGAACCAGATACGGATTCGGAGGTTATAAATGTAGAATTGGAGGTTGAAGAGAAAACAGCATGAGATGTTGTTCAACCTAAGAAAAAGTCTACTTGGGGTCTTAAAAGAAATATATTTTGCGTATTTGATCCGTTGAGTTTGATCAAGCTCTCTGAACATGATATGAAAAGATTACATCAGAATAGGATTCAGTTTAAAGGAAGAGATAGAGCTGAAGCGATTAAATTTCAAAAGGTTATTGATATTTGCGTAGCCAACGGAGTACATGCTGGTGGTGTATTTCCTGCTGGTTGGAAGTGAAGATTCAACGATTTAAAAGAGTTTGAAGATTTTGAAGACCAAGCTGAAGACACGGGGGAGTTTGTTGATGCATCTTTGAGTGTCTGTCAGTTGGTCTATCGAGTTGTAATTAGTGTCGTTTGTTACTTAATAGAAATATAGTTTTTGTTAATGCGACACTCGTGTTTTAGTTTAGGCGACACTTGCCTGAGTGACGCATAGCGACACTTGATTGAGTGACGCATAGCGACACTTAGGTAAGTGACGCATGAAGGCGGCCACATGCGACACTTCCACAAGTGACGCATGTCGGCTGACTTTTTAGTATAAATAGAAACCTACGGGTTTTCGGCTAGGGTTGACGAAACCCTAGCACAATTTATCGACTTAGTTTCTCTGTAATCGATCCCTATACTCAATACAAGCTAATAAACGAGTTTTCTTTGTTTGAATATCATTGCTTCGGTTTGTGTTTGTTAGCATCAAGTGTAATTGATTGATTCCGCTTGTCAATTACTGTCAATCATCATCTAGATCCAAGCACTAGGCACTTTCAACTGGTATCAGAGCCTTGCGGTGATAGCATTGACGTTTATAAGGTATTTTGGATTGATTTCGGTTTTGCTTAATTCAAGAATCACGAATTCATACGGATTTTGAGGTGAAAAGGTGTATTACAGTCGATATTCTTCAACATCTACAGGTTTCGTCCATTAGGGTTCAAGGAATTTTCGTTTGATTTACGAAAATTCGACATTTTTTAGGGTTTTGGGATTTTTCTGCCGTTTTGCGACACTCGATCCGTCACTTGGACGCGTCACTTATAGCGGCACTAGCTAATCCCAGAATTAGGGTTTTACCGTCACTTAGACGCGTCACTTAAAGCGTCACTTGAGGTTATACGACACTTAACTTAAGTGTCGTCTACCCTAGTACACCGACACTCAAGTGCGTCACTGTTGCACGTCACTTGATCCTTAAGCGTCACTTCTGTTAGTGACGCCTGTTTGATTTATAGCGTCACTTTTACTAGTGACGCCTATTTGATCTTGCACGACACTCAAGTACGACACTTGAGTGCGTCACTTGCTTACCTGACCGACACTTGCTGATAGTGTCATCCGTCACTCTGTACGTCACTCGATAGCGTCACTTTCCTAGTGCCGCTATACGCTGCGACACTTGAGTGCGTCACTTACCAAGTGACGCCTTTGTTACTAATTTGTTTGCAAGTTCTTGTTTTTGAGTAAAATTTCAGGTATATCTTCAATGGCCGCAGATAAGGAAGATATTAGAGGTATTAAGGAGATGATAAAACAGGGAAATGATATTGGTTCAAATAATAAACCTCCTCTATTTACAACAGACATGGACTATGCTTATTGGAGGGATAGATTTGAACAGCTCGTTGATTTTCATTGTCCGGAATTGTGGGGCCCTTTAAAACAAAGATATGAGGCTCCAGTGGCTGAAGGAGATTATCGTCAGGTTCCACCACCAAAATCTTTCATTGCTATGACTCCTCAAGAAAAGAAGGACTATCAGTTAGAAAGAAAAGCACACTCATCTATTTGTATGTGCTTGACAAAGGATGTCATGAGACTGTTTAAACATCATGACACCACCTATGACTTATGGAAGGCCATAGAGACGAGGTGTGGAGGAAATCAGAAATATAAGGAAGCTAAGCTGGAATTGATAAAGAAACAATACGACCTGTTTGACTCCTTACCAAATGAAACCACTTCTGGACTGTTTACCCGATACTCACAACTGGTGAGTGAGTTAACGGAGGGTGGATATAGTCTTACAGCACTTGAGATAAATAAGAAATTGCTAGATGTTTTACCAAGTGCATGGGATGTAAAAGTCCAATTCTTGAAGGAAAGTGAAGGATTGGATGGAATGACCTTGGATCAACTTATTGGAGTTCTTCAAGCCCACGCTATGGAATTGAAGAAGAAAGAGTGCAAGTCAACTGGATTTGTACAAAATCCTTCGCTTTATGGAGGCCAAGTTAACTCTGGTAAGAGTTATGGAGGAATGGCATTCATATCGGATACCAATTCTTCATCTTATTCAGCTGGAGCATCACATGCTGCTTATGTGTCTGGTACAACCTGTACCAATCAAGGATCACAACAACAGGTTACATCTTCACCAGCTATTCAAGAGCAAGCTGCAATCTATACAGCTTTCCTCAGCTCTTACAAAGATTTGGTTACTCAACCAAATACTACTCTTGAAATGACCAAAGAAGATTATGCTCAGTTGGATGATGATGACTTGGAGCAGATGGACTTAACCTGGAACATAGCTATGATTTCAAGAAGGGTTCAAAAGTTTCTACAGAGAACGGGCAGGAAAAGCTTGGAAAGTAATGGAAAGACTGGGTTTGGGTTCGATAAAAGCAAGGTTCGGTGTTACAACTGTCAGAACCTTGGTCACTTCGCAAGAGAATGTGAGAAACCCAGAATGCCGTCTTCAGGTCTTACTAAGCCAGATCCACCCAAGGCAACTGAGAAAGAAGAAGCTAAATCATTGGCTGTGGATAATGCATTGATCGTTTTTGAGCCAACTGCTTCTGATTGGAGTGCTCAAGCTGCAAAGTTTCAATGTCTAATGGCTCACATTACTCCTGAGGTACCCAATGAACCCACTGAGCCATCTAATTGTGTTTCGTGTATTAACTTGACTGAATCCCTTAAGGTCTATCAGAAGGACAATCAAAATTTGCGGGACAAGATTGTTAAACTTAATGAATCTAATAATTTTTTGTTAGAAAATGAAAAACTTTATGAACAACATCTTGAAGCTCATAAATTAGATACTGAAACCTTTAAAGCAAAGGTCTTTAGCCAGCAAGATGCAATTAAAAGTTATCTTGTTGAAATTGAATTGTTGAATAAAGAATTATCTGATTTGAAAAATGAGTTTGAGAATCATAAAAGCAAAATCTTAGGTTCAACATCCGCAACACAAGTCTTCAATGAGATTGTCAGTAAGCAAGGGACAACTGGCAAAAAGAAGGAAGGTCTTGGCTATAACCAAGTACCACCACCTTCTAATGCTGAATACTGTCCCCAGATTACTAAACAAAGCCTTGAGGAGATTTCAGTCGATTATACCAAACTATATGGTATTAAGGCCAAAGAAGCCAAGCTTAACAAACTGACAACGGAGAAAACCAAGAGGCAAGAGTATCCATTGCCTCAGTTTGTTAAAGCTGAAAGTAAGTCTCAAGTTGATACTAATGAGACTGTGGAGATAGAGGATATTACTGATCAGGAATATCCTGAGTTTAAGAAGGTTGAGGCTAAACCTGAAAAATAAATTTTGAAAGCTGAACCTGTAACAAAGGTTCAAAATAAAAAGGTAAATAAATTTTTAAATGTGAAACTTCAAAACTCACCGACAAATGTTTTAAAACAAAAGGTGACAAGTGAAAATGTTCATGTTAATAAAACTTCTGCCTCAACTTCTAAACCAACACAAGCATTATCTAAAACGTGTACAACCTGTTCATGTTCTAAAAATGCTTCGTCACTTTCTGTGGTAAATTCTCCGTCTCCACAATTTCAAGAGACTCGTTCTTGTTTCTACTGTAAGAAACAAGGACATTTGATCCGTGCTTGTCCCAAACTTTCTCATCAGCGGTATGGGAGAAATATACCTAGGACATCTTTCTACAGAAATTCTTTTTCAAAATCACCTCCTAGGCATCACTCTGTCTCTCCCAAGCCTACCAAGAAAGTAGTTAGTGTAGGGCAAAATCCTTTGTTAAAACCAAAGCCCAACACTATTTCTAAGCTAAATCCCGAACAATCAAAGGTTTGGAAGTTAAAGGAGTCCACTAAGGACTCAAACGTCATCAATAATAACACATCAGATTCAAAATCTGATTTGTTTAAAAATAAAGTTTTATCTGATGTGCTTATTGTTGATGACTTTGGTCGACCTAAGTCTGTAAAGGCTTGGGTCACCGTTTCTCACTAATCTCCTCACTTTTTGTGTTGCAGCAGTCTGAACGAATAAAAGATAGTGAATGGTTCATGGACAGTGGCTGCTCGCGACACATGACGGGTGATGTGTCTCTCTTAGTGGATATTAAACCATACGCGGGAGGTCATGTTGCTTTTGCTGGAGATACGGGAGGAACGATTTCGGGGAGAGGAACGCTAACCAATGGAAAGGTTAGCTTTGAGAATGTAAATTATGTGGCCGAGCTTCAACATAATCTGTTAAGTGTATCACAAGTTTGTGATAAGGACTATACCACATCCTTTACAAAGACTGAGTGTGTCATATTGAAGCCGGGGTATGTCATTCCAGATGAATGGGTGGTAATGCGTGCTCCTAGGAAAAATGACACTTATGTAATGAACATGCGAACCGTGGAGACAACCAGCGAGTACACTTGTCTCCTTTCGAAGGCTTCAGAAAAGGAATCACTCCTTTGGCACAGACGAATGGGTCACATTCATTTCCGAAAAATGAATTTCCTTGTCAACAATGACTTGGTTCGTGGAGTTCCGAAACAGTCCTTCGCCTTGAAGGATGACTGTGTTTCTTGCCACAAGGGCAAACTCCACAAGAAGTCTCATAAGTCTAAGGTAGTGAATTCTATTAATGCTCCATTAGAACTACTGCACATGGATCTTTTTGGTCCTGTTTCTACAAAGAGCATAGGTGGTCGCTCGTATTGTTTAGTAGTGACAGATGACTACTCACGTTTTTCGTGGGTATACTTTCTCGCAACAAAGGATGAGACAGCGGGAATTTTGGTCTACCTGTTGGATAAGTTGGCAAATTTGTGCAACTTAAAGGTGAAGAGACTGCGAAGCGATAATGGAACCGAATTCAAGAATTCAACTCTTGAGTTATTTTGCGCTTCTAGGGGTATTGAACATCAATTCAGTGCTCCGAGAACACCTCAACAGAATGGAGTTGCTGAACGGAAAAATAGGACAATTATTGAAACTGCTCGTACTATGTTAGCAGATTCCAAATTACCTATTATCTTCTGGGCCGAGGCAGTTAATACTGCCTGCTACGTTTTGAATAGGGTTCTTTCAGTTAAAAAGAAGAATAAAACGTGTTATGAGCTCTTCAACAATCGCAAGCCCAATCTGCAATTTCTAGAACCCTTTGGATGTCCTTGTTTGATAATGATTACCAAAGACCGTGTCCCTAAGTTTGGTGATAAAGCCGTAGAAGGGATTTTTCTCGGATATTCGGTCAATTCTCCAAACAAACGGGTATACAACAAATCAACAAACGAGATAGAGGAACACTTTGAGGTCAAATGCCTACGGTATACGGAACCACCTCAAGGAACGGGTCCGGATTGGTTCTTCAATTATGGGAAACTCTTCAGTTCCTTTAATGTACAGGAGGATGACGACACTGAAGAATTAATCACAATGCTTCATGGACTCGATGTTTTCCAACAAACATCTGATTCTCCTCCTCCAACATCCAATCCGATACCCGATACGACATCCAATCCTTCACCTACTCGAACACAACAAATGCCTGTACCTACACCCACACCACCAACTACAACCATTCCGTCTTCTTCAAATACTGTTAATGCCGTGGATCTTCCGGATGATCCCGACATGCCTCCCTTAGAGGATGAAGAAGATTTGGACTATTCTCGTTTCTTCACTAATGAAGAGAACGACGATGCTTCTACCACTGAAGGGGATCTGAATAACTTGGAATTAAATCTTGTGCCAGATGTTATTCCAGTTACTCGGATACATAGGAATCACCCAGTTGAAAACATAATTGGTGATCCCCATTCATCTGTTCAAACGAGACATCGGGTAAAGCAAACTGCTGAAGATACGGATACTTCAGCTGATCAGGTTTTGGGATTCATGGCGACCGTTAATTCTTGCCATCTTTCCCAAACTGAACCGAAGAAAGTTTCGGAGGCCTTGCAAGATCCATCCTGGGTCGAGGCCATGCAAGATGAACTGCAGCAGTTCCACAAGCTACAAGTGTGGACGCTAGTTCCATTACCCAAGGGTGCCGATCCAAAAGGCACTAGATGGGTATATCGAGTCAAGAAGGATGATCGAGGGGTTGTTACGAGGAACAAAGCTCGACTAGTTGTTCAAGGGTATACTCAAATTGAAGGACTTGATTATGATGAGGTTTTTGCCCCTGATTTGTATTTTGTGTGGCGTTTTGCACTATTCAGTCACACACAACTTATGTAACAAACAGTGGTCAAAGTGTGTGACCATATTACATGCGTGCATCTTTTAGTCATATATAAAAAATCAAATAGATGTGTAACAATTTGAATTAGTATATATAACACCAAAAATAAAAATTGGAATGTACATAATTAATTAATATTGTAAAAGTTGGGTCGGAATGTACATGATCAAAATCGACTAATTACTAACATCACAGTTGTAACGACTTTTTACTCTTGATCAGTTTGGTCTTCGCTTGCTTTACCATGGAATCACTAGACACAAAATATTTGCGCCTTTTCTTTGATATATCTCGTACAGTTCTGTTTTCATCATGATCAGTTGACTTTTGGTGATAAGTAGGTGGTGGTGTTACCTGTACAAGAAACAAGGCGGCGCATATGTATCAAAATCTAAATAAAATTTGAAGAACTATATGTATCAGTAGTAAGATATATAAAAATGTGTACTATATATGTACCTCCTCATCAATAATCACTTGATCCTTTGGCCACGCACAATAACCAACTTCTACATCCTTAACTGTTTTGACACCATTGTTTGCATTGTCCGGAATAAAAGCAGCATCCACTAACGATTTATCAACAGACACTTTGTAGCAATCGTTTGGAGTGTTCTGTTATGAAGCTTCATTTTTTCATTTGACACCCAGACAGTACCCAACGCAATGACGTTTGCCTTCTTTAAGTGCCACAGTTTACACTTGTAAAGCTAAAGAAAATGATATAACAACAATTATTACGTGTGTATATATATATATGTATGTGTGTGTGTGTATGCATTGTAATTTGATTAAACCGAATAATATATGAACATTTAGGATTACATTACCTCCACCTGCGGTGTTGTTAGAGGCGGATTCTTTTGCGATTCCGACTGTTTTGGTCGTTGGGACGTGTTGTCATCTTGTGAATCTTGCGGCCTGTTTGACTGCTCAACAGATTTGTAACAAATTTCCTATATAATACTCGGTAAATATCAAGTATGTAATATGTAAAATTATTAAACCACATTGAGAAATACTGAAATCAAATTAACTCTAATGTTTTAACACTTACACTTGATTCTGTTGGCTTTTCCAAACTTGCAAGTCCATAATTAGACTTGCGAGAGCTGTCATCCTTCCCACAAACAACATCACTTAAGGCAGTATTTCCGCCCTCCTGATCAGGATGGGTAGCTATATCCACGGTAAGAGACGACACCTGCAATATAAATTAAGAAATATATTTGTCAGCAACCATGTTATTAAAGAATAAAATGTATGCATAAGTAAAACAATGAAAACCTTTCCTGTAATGCTGGTACTGTAGGTGTCAATGCATCCAACCGAATCTTAAGTTCGATAACCATTGCCTGTGTATCTGTCACTTGGCTGGACAACGTCAACACTAATTTATCTTTGTCTTCATTTTTACGTTTCTCAGCTGCAAGTTCCGCTTCAAGTGCTTTGAATCTCGCATCATCGTATGCTTTTCTGTTTCGGGGTAGATTAAAATACGTCTTGACTGTCACTCCGCCTCCCACTCCTCTGGCATATCCAGATTTTTCAGGACCAAGCACCTCTGTCAATCCGTCGCCATTGTCAACCTTTAAGGTTCCAGCTTTGATCTGCTCCTCAGCGGCTTCCTGCAGTAAAGATTTCATCAGGCAATTAATGTGTTTAATGCAAAACAAACATGAATTTATAAATGGAAAACTTCATGTCAAAATGCTTACTACTGCATTTGCCTTTTATTTGGTTGTGTTGTCTCGAAATACCCCTTCTTTGTTTACCCTTTCTTTCACCCACAACAGAGCACGTGGGGGTTCTTCATGTTGTTCAATAACTTTATCTTCGATCTTATAATCATCAAATACACATGCATGTAAAGTTAAACCAATTAATATATTAACTTAGACAATAAAAAACAGAAACAAATTACATTTAAGACTTATTATATATACATGTAGTAATTAGAAACAAACATTCACTTTGTAAATGTAAGCACCATTTTCTTTTTCACATATGTGTATCCACCACGTCCCATTGTATGCGGATAAAGAGACTTGGAGCGCGCCTCTTTTGCTGCACGTGACTTGTGCTTAGTTACAGAAGAACAAAATGATAATTAATTAGTTTAATTTAGGCATAAATTTGCAAACTCAAAGCATATGAAAGCTATATTATGTATGGAGTTAAATATAAATGACCATCACTAACCTGGTAATTTTCCATGCTAGTATACTCTACGAATGTGTCCCATTCTCCGGATTTGACAATTGAACTGTATTTAAATGGGACTTCTTTTAGATTTGCAGGTGTGTGTAGGTTAGGCAGGATGTACTTGTCCCTCAATTTACTTCTGAAAGTCCGTAGATGCCCACCTAGACGATACATTATTTTCCCTTTGTATGTCTCCTCAAGGACAAAATATCGCTGCAATATTAGAATACTCAAGTGGATCAGAAACTGAAACTATAATTGTAACAAAACATCTTTATCTAATTAGGTTACCACGATCAATATACTAGATAGCAAACAGATTACATATACTAGATGTATATATATATATATGTATATATATATATATATATACAATGTATTCTCAACATTCACGAGTCTGTTTAACAGCAATCTAATGTGGTTTTTTAACATTAACAAATTAATTAAATATATGGTCTATAGTGTATTCTCAATATTAATTTTTTGATAAATTATAAAGGAAACTAAAGGGATCTGATCAGTGTTTAATACTTGCCGTGATTTCATCCCAAAGTTTTGCTCTTGATTCTGGATCGACCTTCTTCCATGTAAGAATCTTTAAACCTATATGCTCACGCACCATGTCTCCCAAAAAAACATGCAAACACTGCGCTGTTATCCCCTGTGAGCCTGCCCATTGAATCGAAGGCTACATTGAGTTTTGATGCACCGGGTTTGTTAAACTTGTTGCGAAACTTAGCTAGCCTTGTGATGCCCCTTGGAGGAACTATTTTGATTGTTGAATCGGTGTTTTCACGGGCATCATGTTCTTCATCAGAAGATGCTTCATACCTCTCATCTTCGTCGTTGCCATGATAAACATTATCAGTTGCTTTATCCATGAATCTTTAGTTGTTTAGGAGAGAGTAGTAAAAGATAATGTTTTGGTTAGTGTTTAATTTAGATCGGAATAATTGTGTAAAAAGAGAATAATGATTGTTTGGGTTGTGGTTTGTAGGCATTAACTGTAATTATCGACTAATTTAAAATTTTTCACTAATTTAAAATTTAAAATTTTTCAGCCACAAATTTGGCTCCAAAAAAAAAAAGAAAAGCAATAAACTTGTTCTATTATTTTATATTTATTTTACGAAATATAACAAAAGTGATTCATATAGATTAGTGGTAAAGGTGGTGGATAAAGTTGTCTGCTGGTCGTGTGTTCAAGTCTTGCATGTTTCTTTTTTCTTTTTTTTTGTGTGTGTCAAGTGATCATGTTATATTTTAATGTGAAATATCTATACTTCCTTATTATACCCTTATCAATAGTTTAATGTATTAAAAAACTTGCATTTTGATCCCTCTGATGGGTGGCAATTCGGGTTGGGTAGGGTTGACGGGTTCAGATTGTCGGGTTGTCGGGTTGGTAATATCATATATCATATATTTCATTATTAAACTTAGGATCAGTTGTATGATTCAATAAATGATGAAATAATTATATCCTAAGTTTAATAGTGGCGTCTGTGATATTGGTAATAGCATATATCATATATTTCATTATTAAACTTAGGATAAGTTGTATTATTCAATAAATGATGAACTACTTATATCCTAAGTTTAATAGTGGCGTCTGTGATATTGGTAATATCATATATCATATATTTCATTATTAAACTTAGGATCAGTTGTATGATTCAATAAATGATGAAATAATTATATCTAAGTTTAATAGTGGCGTCTGTGATATTGGTAATAGCATATATCATATATTTCATTATTAAACTTAGGATCAGTTGTATGATTCAATAAATGATGAAATAATTATATCCTAAGTTTAATAGTGGCGTCTGTGATATTGTTAATAGCATAAATCATATATTTCATTATTAAACTTAGGATCAGTTATATGATTCAATAAATGATGAAATAATTATATCCTAAGTTTAATAGTGGCGTCTGTGATATTGGTAATATCATATATCATATATTTCATTAGTAAACTTAGGATCAGTTGTATGATTTAATAAATGATGAAATAATTATATCCTAAGTTTAATAGTGGCGTCTGTGATATTGTTAATAGCATATATCATATATTTCATTATTAAACTTAGGATAAGTTGTATGATTCAATAAATGATGAAATAATTATATCCTAAGTTTAATAGTGGCGTCTGTGATATTGGTAATAGCATATATCATATATTTCATTATTAAACTTAGGATAAGTTGTATGATTCAATAAATGATGTAATAATTATATCCTAAGTTTAATAGTGGCGTCTGTGATATTGGTAATATCATATATCATATATTTCATTATTAAACTTAGGATAAGTTGTATGATTTAATAAATGATGAAATAATTATATCCTAAATTTAATAGTGGCGTATGTGATATTAGTAATATCATATATCATATATTTCATTATTAAACTTAGGATAAGTTGTATGATTCAATGAAACTAAAATAAAAAAAACCTGCATCAGCCTAGATTCGAACACAGGTTTACATGGTAGCCGTCATATACCTTCACTCAACACACTGAAACCACTCAAGCACAAGTTCTTTTTGTTAATATTTATGTAAAGTATTCATTTTAAAGTGTTTGAAGGTGATCAGTTTTCTATATTTCCCCTAATTTACTTAATTAAAAACCTAATTATTTACAAAACAACATGCCGTACACAACTAATTTAAGATTCAAACCCTCCAATGGACAAGTCTTGGATGGGAACAAGTAGGATGAACAAACGTTATATAGATGGAGTAAAATCATTTATTGATTACGCAGTAGGCAACTTGGAGAAGACGACTAACATCGACCCTCTAGTAAATAAACATGTTCAGATCCCATGTCCCAGTACCAAATGTTTAAATCATGTAGTGCGTACAGTGGAGGAAGTGCATTTCCATTTATTCAGCAATGGCATTGATATAAGCTACACAAAGTGGACTAAACATGGAGAAAAGGATGATTCATCATCTAGTGCCGTGGAACATCATCAAAATGGTGCAACATATTTTGTTAGACTTCCTGCGTCATCCAAGCAGAGTTATGTTGGTCACAGAAGATATCTACCATATACACACGCATTCAGAAAGCAAAGGAAGGCGTTCAATGGACAACAAGAATTCCGCCCGTCTCCAATTCCAATGACTGGGGAAGAAATATACAACGAGGTCAAACATATTGAAAATAAGTGGGGAAGGGTAAACCGACCAAACAATAAGGCATCAGGAAACCAGAAAGATGCGAGAGGCATAGGTGATGCGTACTGGAAGAAATTCAACATTTGGTATCGAAAGCTTAAGTATTGGAGGCATAATGAAGCTAACCATTGTATTGATTTCATGCATATAGAAAAGAATGTTGGTGAGAGTCTAGTCGGAACTTTGCTAAATGTTCCAGGAAAGACGAAAGATGGAGAGAATGCTCGATTGGATCTGAAAGAGTTGGGGATAGATAAACCAGAGTTGTTTGCTAGGAAAGAAGGAAACAAAACAATACTACCTCCAGCATGTTACACATTAACGAATGCCGAGAAAGACATCTTTTGTGAAACGTTATACAACATCAGAGTACCTCAAGGCTATTTTTCAAATTTCTCATCTTTAGTCAGCCTAAAAGACAGGAAGCTCATCGGCCTTAAATCACATGACTATCACATGCTAATGCAAGAGTTTTTGCCCATTACAATACGGTCAATCATGGACCAACCCACACGATATGCTATCATCAGGTTTTGTTTTTTTTTTAAATCGATATGTAGCAAAGAAATAGTATTGGATGAACTAGATAAGATGCAAGAAGAACTTTGTGTCACACTCTGCCTGCTCGAAAAGTTCTTTCCTCCGTCATTTTTTGATATTATGGTCCATTTGACTGTGCACCTAACTAGGGAGGTAAGATTATGTGGTCCGGTATGCTTTCGTTGGATGTATCCCTTCGAACGCTGTATGAAGGTTATTAAAGGACATGTTCAAAATAGAAATAAACCAGAAGGATGCATTGCTGAGGAGACTATTGCAGAAGAAACAATAGAGTTTTTCGCAGAATATAAAAAATCCATGAAAACTATTGGTATCCCACATGATGAACATGAAACTGATGAAAACAATGAGGACGGAAAGCCACTGTCGGCAGGCAAATCAAGTGGTATTTCTGCAGAACTCCTTCAGAAAGCGCATTTGTATGTAATACAAAACACAGATGAAATTCTACCCTATATCGAGTAAGTATTACTAACACATGTCTGTTTAGTTACTTAAATTGTTGCAACAAACATAATAAGCAGACACCTTGTTTCTGGCGACACAAGCAGGTTTTAGAAACACAAAACCCGGGTATGCGAAAAGTGTTGCTGCAGAATGAGCACATTATATCTTTTGGTACCTGGTTACGCGAAGAGGTAATTAATTATTTTTTGTAACTGCTTGTTTGTTGAACCTTAAATTTGAAGCTCATTTGTATATACTTGTAATGATATTCAGGTTGCCAGAGAATTAGCTATCGCCAAAGAAACTGTATCAGAAACCGTAAGGTGGATTTCACATGGACCACGCGCCACCATAGTGAAATACAGTGCATACAACATCAATGGGTATACATTTCGTACTAAATGTACTGAAGGCAACGTTAACCAAAACAGTGGGGTTAGTGTTGTGACAGAAGATATGCACATATCCAAAGGAGTAGCAACCACAAGACGAAAATTGTATTATGGGGTTTTGCAAGAGATATGGGTACTAGATTACCGTTTCAGGCAACTCCCTATTTTCAAATGTGATTGGGTTAACCATCGGAATGTTGCTGTCAAACGCGATACTAAGCTTGGTTATACATTGGTTGACCTGAATAATTTAGGCTACAAGGTTGATCCTTTCATATTAGCCTCACAAGCACGACAAGTGTTTTATGTGAAAGACCAGGCAAGTAGAAATTATATTGTCTTGAACACACCTCCCAAGAATTACCGAGATACATACGATGAAATCGATGAGGAATTTAGTACCGTCATTCACCCGTACAATGATAACATTTTGCCACGGGTGGATCCACGTGACTTGGGTAATGAATCACGAGATGATTACTATTGAACCGACAGTGGAGGTATTGTTATAAAATCCAAGTGACCGCACCATGTCATGCCGGAACACTAGCTATATAATTGTAATACATTAGCCTTGTAAATTACTTTTTAATTATTTTATGGAATGTTTATTTGTATCTTAATTTCTATGACTTAAACAATGATTATTTGTATCTTAATTTCTATGACTTAAACGTGACCATAAACATCATTTGGTTACACATTTGTGAAATGGTGTGGCTATTGTAAAGCAATATGTGTGACCATATGTACATGTTTTTGGCTACTTTGAAACCATGTGTGACAAGCTCGACTACATGATTTAGTCACATAAACAATTACTTAAAGTGACCATATAGTGGCATATGATTTAGACACACAAAATAACATTGTATGTGACCAATATAAAACTTAGTGATAATTGATGTCAATTTTGGCTCTAAAAAATAGCCACATGAATATTTCACAAAGTGACTGTTGTGAATATATTCGTCACATAAAATCAACTTAAACGTGACCATAAACATCATTTGGTTACACATTTGTGAAATGGTGTGGCTATTGTAAAGCCATATGTGTGACCATATGTACCTGGTTTTGGCTACTCTGAAATAATGTGTGACAAATTCGACTACATGATTTAGTCACATAAACAGTTACTTCAAGTGACCATATAGTGGCATATGATTTAGACACACAAAATAACATTGTATGTGACCAATATAAACTTAGTGATAATTGATGTCAATTTTGGCTCTAAAAAATAGCCACATAAATATTTCACAAAGTGACTATTGTGAATATATTCGTCACATAAAATCAACTTAAACGTGACTATAAACATCATTTGGTTACACATTTTTGAAATGGTGTGGCTATTGTAAAGCCATATGTGTGACCATATGTATATGGTTTTGGCTACTCTGAAATCATGTGTGACAAACTCGACCACATGATTTAGTCACATAAATAGTTACTTCAAGTGACCATATAGTGGCATATGATTTAGACACACAAAATAACATTGTATGTGACCAATATAAAACTTAGGGATAATTGATGTCAATTTTGGCTCTAAAAAATAGCCACATGAATATTTCACAAAGTGACTGTTGTGAATATATTCGTCGCATAAAATCAACTTAAACGTGACCATAAACATCATTTGGTTACACATTTGTGAAATGGTGTGGCTATTGTAAAGCCATATGTGTGACCATATGTACCTGGTTTTGCCTACACTGAAATCATGTGCGACAAACTCGACTACATGATTTAGTCACATAAACAGTTACTTCAAGTGACCATATAGCGGCATATGATTTAGACACATAAAATAACATTGTATGTGACCAATATAAAACTTAGTGATAATTGATGTCAATTTTGGCTCTAAAAAATAGCCACATGAATATTTCACAAAGTGACTGTTGTGAATATATGCGTCACATAAAATCAACTTAAACGTGACCATAAACATCATTTGGTTACACATTTGTGAAATGGTGTGGCTATTCTAAAGCCATATGTGTGACCACTAGCTTTTCCACATTCTAACACACACTGCACATATGGTCACATAAAAAGTTATGTGACCATATGTTCCTGATTTTGGTTACACTTGTATTATGTGTGAAAAACTCGACTACATGATTTAGTCACATTAACAATTGCTTCATGTGACCATATGGTGGCATTTGGTCACAGTGTTTAAGAGTGTGACAAAGATTCGTCAAGTTTAATTTGTATAATGTGACTAATTCATCGAACTTACTCTTCATTTGTCACGCATTCCAAATTCATATGTGACTAACTAATCAGCAAAAAAATAGCAGATCCCTTTCGCCACATAAATGTTCGAACGTGTGTGACTAAATAATAATGTGAATTTTATTTTCGTACCTATAGTCACACAAATGTTCGAATGTGTGACAATCTGATTTCGAGCATGTGTGACCAAAGCCTCATTTTGTACTAGTGAGTATTGCCCCATCGAACAACTCCAAAAGCTGGAGGAAGAATTCTGGCACCTGAAGGTGCAGGGAACTGACATTGACGGGTATACCATCATGTTCCAACAACTTGCCATCCTTCGCCCAGCAATGGTGAGCACCGAACCCGATAAGATCCAAAAGTACGTCCGCGGTCTTCCGTAACCTGTCCGGGGGAACGTCGCCTCCTCGAACCAGACCACCATTGATGGTGCTATCCAATTGGCCCATGAACTCATGGCCATGAACAATGACCCAGAACCACCCACTTCTTCCTCCAACCAACTCAAAAGAAAATGGTCCGACAACCACAATAATTCCCAAAACAAGAAACCCGACACCATCAAGACCTACAACTCAACCACCGACACCAGACGGGGTTACAAAGGGAACAAACCCAACTGTTCCAAGTGCAACCGCCACCATGAAGGTCCTTGCGGCCCCTATTGCAACAATTGCAAGAGGTACGACCACCTCACCAAGGACTGCAGATCCGCCGCCAACGACAACAATACCAACGACAACAACACCAGACCACACCGCGCCTGCTATGAATGTGGAAACCCTGGGCACTTTATGAATGATTGCCCGAAACAGAAGAACAAGGGCATCAACAACAACAATGCTAAAGGTAGAGCCTTCGTGCTCAATTCTGGGGACGCCCGTCAGGATCCGAATGTGGTCACGGGTATGTTCCTCCTCAACAACTTAACTGCTTCTGTTTTATTTGATACTGGTGCCGATAGGAGCTTTATTTCCAATGAGTTATACCCTCTCCTTGACATCACCCCTGTTGCTCTAGATGTTAAGTACATTGTAGAACTAGCAAATAGTAAACTCATAGAAAATGATAGTGTGATACCTAATTGCACTTTAAACTTAGCCAACGAAACCTTTTCGATAGATCTTATGCCCGTTGAAATTGGAAGTTTTGACGTCATCATTGGTATGGACTGGTTGTCCAAACACCGAGCCGAAATTGTTTGTTATGACAAAATCGTCCGCATCCCTCTCACCGTCGGTAGGACCTTGATCATATAGGGGGAGACGGGTGGGACGAGACTAAATATCATATCTTGTCTGAAAACCCGAAAATTTCTCAGAAAGGGTAATTCTGCAATCCTCGCGCATATCACAGAGAAAAGGTCGGAGGAGAAGCGACTTGAGGATGTGCCAATCGTTAGAGACTTTCCAGAAGTCTTTCCAGAAGAACTACCTGGTTTACCTCCACCTAGACAGGTTGAGTTCTTGATCGAACTCGTGCCGGGTGCTGCACCGGTAGCCCGAGCACCATACCGCTAAGCCCCATCCGAACTTCAGGAGCTATCCACCCAGTTACAGGAACTCCTGGATAGAGGATTCATTAGACCGAGTTTTTCACCTTGGGGAGCTCCGGTCTTATTTGTTAAAAAGAAAGATGGTTCTTTCCGAATGTGTATCCACTACCGAGAGTTGAACAAGTTGACCGTCAAGAACCGGTATCCACTTCCTCGCATCGATGACCTGTTTGACCAACTTCAAGGGTCGAGTATTTATTCAAAGATCGATCTAAGGTCAGGTTATCATCAACTTCGAGTTTGCGACTCCGACATCCCAAAAACTGATTTCCGAACTCGATACGGGCATTATGAATTTCAGGTGATGCCCTTCGGTTTAACAAACGCCCTGGCTGTATTCATGGATCTTATGAATCGGGTGTGCAAACCTTACCTCGACAAGTTCATCATTGTCTTTATCGATGACATCCTCATCTATTCGCGCAACGAACGAGAACACACGCAACGCCTCAAAACCATTCTAGAACTACTCAGACACGAGCAGTTATATGCCAAATTCTCCAAGTGTGAGTTCTGGATACAATCCGTTCAATTCCTTGGACATGTTGTTAATAGTCAAGGAATTCACGTCGACCCATCGAAAATCGAGGCTATTAAAGACTGGCAAGCGCCAACTAATCCAACCGAGGTACGCCAATTTCTAGGATTGGCCGGTTATTATCGTCGGTTCATCGAAAATTTCTCCAAAATAGCCCAACCACTCACGACACTGACTCAAAAGGAAAAGAAGTTCAATTGGACTGATAAACAAGAGTCAGCATTTCAGCTATTAAAGCTCAAGCTTTGCAGTGCTCCTATTCTATCCTTACCCGAAGGCACCGACGACTTCATGGTGTACTGCGATGCTTCCCACCAAGGTCTCGGTTGCGTGTTAATGCAACGAGACAAGGTCATAGCTTACGCTTCCCGAAAACTCAAAGTCCATGAGAAGAACTACATGACTCACGACCTCGAGCTAGGGGCCATGGTGTTCGCCCTCAAAATCTGGAGACAATACCTCTATGGTACCCGAAGTACCGTATTCACAGATCACAAAAGTCTCCAATACATCTTCGACCAAAAAGACCTTAATATGCGACAATGTCACTGGGTTGGGTTGCTCATCGATTATGACTGCGAAATAAAATACCATCCAGGGAAGGCAAATGTTGTTGCCGATGCACTCAGTCGAAAGGAACGACCGAAACCACTTCAAGTTCGAGCCCTCAGTATGACCATTCATAATGATCTCACCATCCAGATTCATACCGCTCAACTCAAAGCTTTGACACCCGAAAATGTCAAAAGCGAAGCCTTATGAGGCATCGATAAACAATTCGAAATCAAACCTAATGGCGTTAGGTACTTCTCAAATCGAATCTGGTTGCCTAGTTTTGGGAACCTGCGAGACTTGGTGATGGATGAAGCTCACAAGTCTAAATATTCTATCCATCCGGGATCCGATAAAATGTATCATGACATCAAGGAATTCTATTGGTGGCCGAACATGAAAGCCGAAATCGCCACATATGTCCGCAAGTGCCTTACTTGCTCGAAAGTCAAAACCGAACATCAAAAACCTTCTGGTTTACTTCAGCAGCCCAGCATTCCTGAATGGAAATGGGAGCAAATTGCCATGGATTTCATAACCAAAATACCCAAGTCATCAAGCGGTTGCGATACCATTTGGGTGATCGTCGATCGTCTCACCAAATATGCTCATTTCCTGGCGATCAAGGAAACCGATAAAATGGAATGCCTCTCCAAATCTACATCAAAGAAATTGTTTCTCGACACGGTGTCCCAACCTCGATTATCTCTGACAGGGACGCTCGCTTCACATCTCACTTTTGGCAATCACTTCAAAAAGCATTGGGTACTCGGCTTGATATGAGTATCACATACCTCCCACAAACCGATGGCCAAAGTGAACGAACTATTCAGATACTGGAAGACATGCTACGAGCTTGCGTAGTTGACTTCGGTGCAAACTGGGAAAGACACCTGCCATTGTGCGAGTTTTCCTACAATAACAGTTATCATACCAGCATTAAGGCTGCACCATTCAAGGCACTGTACGGTCGTAAGTGCCGATCACCGATCTGTTGGATCGAAGTGGGAGACAGCCAAATCACTGGTCCTGAGCTTATACACGAAACCACTGAGAAAATCTTCGAAATCCAAAACTGACTCAAAGCCGCGCGTGATCGTCAGAAAAGTTATGCTGACGTGAGACGCAAACCACTTGAGTTCCAGGTTGGGGATCTAGTACTCCTTAAAGTATCACCTTGTAAAGGCGTAATCCGATTAGGCAATCGCGGGAAGTTAAATCCTAGGTACATTGGGCCTTTTGAGATCCTCGAAAGGATTGGCCCCGTGGCATATCGACTGCAGCTGCTAGCCGAGCTCAGCAGCGTGCACCCTACTTTTCACATTTCTAACCTAAAGAAATGCCTGTCTGATGAGACACTCATCATCCTACTCGATGAGATTCGCGTCGATAACAAACTTCATTTTGTGGAAGAACCTGCTGAAATCATGGACCGCAAGGTCAAACAACTCAAACAAAGTCGTATTCCCATCGTTAAGATCAGGTGGAATTCGCGGCGTGGTCCGGAATTCACTTGGGAACGGGAAGACCAAATGCAACTCAAGTATCCTCAGTTATTTGCTGAAGCTACTTCAAACACGACTTCAAGCTAAATTTCGGGACGAAATTCTCCTAACAGAGGGAGAATGTAACACCCGCCAAATTAGGACTAGTAAATTGTGCCTAACTCTCTGTTAATACATGTAATTACTTGGTTTAGGCTAATTAATGTATCGAAATATATATATTGTTGAATATATACGAATATGCGATTTGATTAAATCGTACAAGTTTCAGATCGAATGTAATTCGGTTCAAATAAATACGGACGTTGGTGAACTTTTTTTTATTAAATAAGGTAACATTATTTAATAGCACTATTATAATCAAAATATTATGTTAATAATATTTCGCATCGTACCAACAAAGTCTACACGATTAAAACATTAAACGCGCAAACAACCAAAATAAAGTTAAGTTGTATTTCATAACACCATTATTAAGTGTTATTGATAAAACATTCGTATTTTAAAACTTATATTTAAACGCGTGTAAAACTATTTAAACGATCGAAAAATGAACACCGCACGAAGAGCGAATACACGGAGTTAAAAAGTGGTGACCCACACTTCGGTGGGCCCCACCCTAACCGGCCCTTCCCTCTTTTTCCCTCTTTCCTTTTCTACCTCCTCATTTCTCACATCTCCTTCTCTTTCTTCCTCTCTTTTTTCTCTCCAAACTTGCCACCACCACCGTCATAAAATCCACTAAAAACACCACCAAACGTCATCAAATCGTCAAGCTCGTTTGGAGAAAAGTGACCACCTCGCAGCGATCTACATTTCCATCTTCCAGAATTCTCACGCGCGAAGTTGTAAGTTTTTGACAAAACCCTCAACTCCTCGATTTTAGTGTTTTTGACTTATAGTTGTTTCTTTAAACTTGAAATGTCCATATAAGGGTTGGGTAAAAGAATCGGACCAATCGGAAACCGAAAAACTCGTTTTTGGCTCAAAAACCCGTCAACAGCTTTAAGTGTCGCAACGAAGACTACAGTATAGCGTCACTTAAGTGACGCATTGAGTGTCGCTAAAAGCCCTAACGTTGCATCACTTTCATAAGTGGCGCATAAAACCCCTTTTTCCCGACACTTACGTCCGTCACTTGTCCAATGACGCCCTACCCTATTTACCGACACTTGAAGCGACACTTCTCTAAGCGTCGCATGCAATTGAACTTTGACTCCATCCGTCACTCGCCTAGTGATGCCTAGAACCCTTACCCGACACTAACACCCGCAACTGCCTTAGTGACGCCCCATCATGCGTCACTTCCTAAGTGACGCCTAAGACTCAGACTTGACTATTACATGTGTCACTTCCTAAGTGTCGCCCAAACCACCTAAGTGACGCCTCAGTATGCATCACTTCCCTAACTGAAGCCCTCACTTAGATTTTATTATTTCATGCATCACTTCCTAAGTGATGCCTAAGCCCCCTAGTGTCGCTATAAGTGACGCATACAACAGAAGGTTTCAAACTATTTTTATACTAAGTGTTGAACTTATACAACCTCAAACACTTATACAATATGACTCCTAAAACATTGTAAGACATGTTTTTCAAGTATAAACACTTCGAATCAATATGATAACATCAAGATTATTGTTACAAACAATCACCAATGGGCCGCACACATTCTCAAATACTCAACCAAATTGTAATCATTTGGATATTCTAGTTGGACAAACAACTACAAGGTAGTCTTATTTGATGCCTTCACTTGTTTATAACCATCGCGTGTCGTGGACACCCTTAGGTTACAAGTCTTTGGACTTTGATTCTTGGCTAATCAATCTCAGTTTATTTAGATAAACTCTTCCGGCTCAGGTGAGTCTCATGGCCCCTCTTTTTACTGTTTTACTAGGGGTGTGATACATTGCTCTGTTTTTAACACGTGAACGCGAGTACATATTTCAATATACTACATGAGTTGTTTTCAACTAATAAAATCAAAGTCCTACGTCAGTATAGTCTGGTAATATGAAAGTAGCATGAATATTAGTATATGGTACCATATAGGATTGACCCACCTCGTCCGGGTTAGTCGCGCTAACCTCTGCAATAAACATACTAATATTTGGGAAGACGAGTGTAGACTAGGCACTCGTGGAGGCACCTCGCTCGGAATTCTCTATATGGGACCCGACCCTCGAGTTATGCTCAGACTATGCGCTCATGGTTGTATACACTATCATTATCATTTGCTGGATGCAAATAAATATTTAAATCTTGCGGTTCACACACTATTATTTGATATCTAAACCTGTGAGCTCACCAACGTTAGCTGACCCATTTTAGCATGTATCACAGGTTGTCACACCCCGCTAAAGCAAACACGAGATGTAACAGCACAATGGTTTCATTACACAAAGTACAACTAATTCATCGTTTAAAAAATACAGCTATTAGCACTTACAATAAGTTTACAGTACCAAATACTAGATCATACAACCGAATTCATCCAAAAGATAAAACGAAGTAAGTCTAATAGCTTCAACATTAATAAAGATAAACGTTGCTTCATTCCAGAACTACTGACCGTTTCCTGAAAAGCATGTAAAATGAGGGTCAACTATAAAGATAGTTGGTGAGGTCAAAGGTTTAGAAGATAAAATGTAAATGTGAAAACCATTTAGAAGTTATCAAACCACGTAGTAAGATTTACATTATTAGGAAAATAGTATTTATACGCAATATAAGATTCATTTAAGAATGACATGTATAACTTGAGTCCACAACCAAACCTACTGGCCCGAAACAACGCCCCAAAGATATGTCCTATCGCAAACATATTGAATTGGTGGTATGCACTCATATGCACGAATGATTGGGAAGGTGGCCTCCTTCCAAATAGTACTATCCATATCAACCATCGGCTCAATAATGAGTTAATGGGTTGTGTAAGAGAAACCAGGGACTTAAGACACGATAGAGTCACAAGCATACAATAAGAGCGTATAAATAGAAAAGTACATACAAGATAAGTATTTGCAACAAGATAACATGCTTTTCACCCCAAAATATTTAGTATGAACGGTAAAAAGAGGGGCTGTGAATACTCACGATTGGGCGCAAGAGTAAATTGATGGATGTAACGCGCGTGCTTGCCGGGTATGACTCCTATCCAAGACCTACGAGCATGAAGGTTCTAATTAGGTTCTTATCTAGTTTTTTTTGTAAGAATTGCTTAGCTAATTATTTAGATTACAAAGTGCCAATATAGTTTGTTTGCTTTGAAGTTGTTAATGTCCAATAATCGCGGTTGAGAATGATAATGGTTACACAAGTGTACAACATACTAAAATTATCGAACGTCACACACAAGTCGTTCAATGTCACAAGATTGTTTGAGTCCGAATTTTATAGTGTTTGAGTTTTGGAACTTTGGTTCCCCACAATTTATGATTAACATACACAATAGATAAATACATCAAAAGACATCCAAACACTTTTGTTACCAATCTTTCCAAACATAGAAAATTTCCCGTTTTTGATACCGAGACCGATTATTGTTGACTTGGTCAAACCTTCTTGGTTTATCCCGAGACTTTTAACCAATCCTTAAACATGTTTATAAGTCATAAAAGTTAGTCTTTCTCTACATAGTAAGTCCGTAAGTGTCGGTTTTTAAGGTTATACCAAGATCAGTCCTACTTTTCATGTTTTCTAGAAATTACCCCTGTTGGTTGTATTTATTAAAAATACTTATGGTAAAAAATGATTTAAGGGAAAAATCACAGATGTTCTAAAATATGTTATCTACTTTCTGTAATTTTTACAGAACTAATAGAAAAGTCCAAGTATTTTTAGATTTTACATTTATCTTCTAGGGTCGAATTTAAACACATGCATGCAATCATTATTTCTGAGCAAAATGTACATGGAATCAATAAAATTGGTCTTCTTCAAAGTTGTAGCCAAGGAAATTTTTAAACTTTTAGTGTTGGTTTCAAGTCATTTGGAGTTGTAATGCTCATTTATGATTAAAACACTGAGAAGAAAGTTTCTGTCTTACTATTACAGCTTGTACATCTTTACTCACAAAAATTATTAAAAATATCAAATGAACTCGTATGAACATGAGGCTTACATGGTTGGAAAGCTTACTTCCAGAACTTAATTTTAGACTATAAAAACGACCATTTTCATGAAGGAACGATTTTTATAAAAATCGTTGAAATAGAATAAGTTTTCTGGACAGAAAGTTATAAACTCTTGTTTGAGTGTTTCATTTAAAATAATGAACACCAAACATGAAATGAAGAAGATTATCATCTTTTGGTCTTTAAATCCATGTTCTAACACATGCATGATGTTGATATACAACCAAGATGGGTTAGAGATGATTATTTATAACAAGAACAATTTTTACATGAAGATAAACAATATTCAACAAGGTTACAAGTATCAACATCAAGTTTCACTTGATTTTTGGTTTGATCATGGGTTACTCTTTCTTCTAACACATAAAGATGTGAAAAGATATAACCTACAAACAACAAGCATTTTATGAGGATTTTTAGCCATGAGAAGGGCTAAAATCCGGATTTTTGAAGAAAACACAAGGAAGTGATAGATAATAATAGTAAATGATATAGATTACCTTTTCTTGCTTTTATTTGGTGATGAACACCTTTAAATTCTGGGTTTAGAGCTTGAATGTGGCTGATTTTTGGGAGAAAGAAGTGTGTGTTTAGTGTGTGTTTTGAGAGAGAAATGTGAAGAGTGTGAGAATGGATTTTGGGGAAGTGAAGTAGTAATGAGTGTATGGGGGAAATAAAAGATTTGAAATGAAAAAGGAGGGGGGGGGGGGTGGCCGGTTTTGGGGGGGGGGGGGGGTGTTTAAATTATTATTTTTTTTTTGTTAAATAATATGTATAATTGTTGTATAATTAATTTGTGATAAAGGTGTATAAGTATTGTTATGTTATAAGGTTTATTTTGTGATGTTTTGGTGATTAAAATTTGAGTTTTAAAAAGGTGAGAAATTTTAAGTTCTTGAATTAAGTTATGATACACTTAATTTGTCTAATTTTAATGTTCATGTATTATTCATCCGATTAAGTTTGCGTTGTCGAGTTACGGAAATTTCGGTTTGCGATTCAATAAGGATTTTGTTAAAGCATAAAGAGATAAATTTTCTTTGTTTAATTTGGCACTTAGTAATCTAATTTAGTTTGTCTTATAGACTTATGATCTACTAGGAAATCTCTAAGACTTTCTACGGTTTAGTAGACCTAAGGAGTCGTAACCATAAATTTTTCCGAAATATATGGAATGCCATAATAAAATCTAAGATTGGAGTGTGGTAATAATCTGAGATTTTGACGGTTGTCACAGTCTCCCTCAGTTAGAAGAATTTCGTCCCGAAATTCCACTGGTGGCACTGTCTAGATTCAGCTAGTGAATAGGTGAGGGTATTTTTGTTTCATGAAATCCTCACGTTCCCAGGTGTACTCAGGTCCGCGCTTAGAATTCCAGCGAACTTTGACGATCGGAATTTTGCTTCGTCTTAAACGCTTGGTATTCTTATCGACGATTTCCGTTGGTTCTTCAATAAAGTGTAAACGGTCATCTATTTGGACTCCCTCAAGGGGTAAGATTTGCGAGTCGTCGGCTAGACATTTCTTAAGATTCGATACGTGAAACGTGTCGTGAATCCTGCTTAA
Organism: Pseudognaphalium luteoalbum; assembly: GCA_963422505.1. NCBI lineage: Eukaryota > Viridiplantae > Streptophyta > Magnoliopsida > Asterales > Asteraceae > Pseudognaphalium > Pseudognaphalium luteoalbum. The sequence goes on along the minus strand of OY730198.1, from coordinate 55,130,422 downwards.
TTCCTGCGGTAATTTGAGTTTGTAAGCCACTGGACCAATTCGTTTCAAAATTTCGTAAGGTCCGATATAGCATGGATTTAGCTTGCCTCTTTTTCCAAAACGAATCATTCCTTTCCATGGTGATATTTTCAAGAACACCTTATCACCGATTTGGAATTCTAACGGTTTTCTACGGTGATCCGCATAACTTTTCTGTTGACTCTGGGCTGCCTTGAGTCGATCCCTAATGATTGAGATTTTGTCAACAGTTTCTTGGATAATGTCAGGCCTTGTCAAGTGCTTCTCACCAATTTCATGCCAGCACAGAGGTGATCGGCATTTACGACCATACAATGCTTCATAAGGTGCACATTGAATGCTGGTGTGGTAACTGTTGTTATAAGAAAACTCCACCAATGGTAAATGAACATCCCAACTTCCTCCAAAGTCCATCACGCATGCCCGAAGCATATCTTCCAAAGTTTGGATTGTTCATTCACTTTGCCCATCTGTCTGAGGGTGATATGCGGTACTCAGGTCTATTCGTGTTCCCAGGTCCTTCTGCGTGGATTGCCAGAACCGTGATGTGAAACGGCTATCTCTATCAGAGATAATGGAAATGGGTACTCCGTGATGTGACACAATTTTAGTAATATAGATTTGAGCGAGTTTTTCCATTTTGTAGTCCTCCCGAATAGGAAGAAAGTGAGCAGATTTTGTTAGTCGGTCGACAATAACCCATATGGAGTCATGACCTTTAGCGGTTCGGGGCAATTTCGTGATGAAATCCATCGTTATCTGTTCCCATTTCCATTGGGGTATCTCTGGCTGTTGTAACAGTCCTGATGGTTTTTGATGTTCGGCTTTAACTCTAGAACATGTTAAGCACTTTCCAACATAGACAGCGATGTCTTTCTTCATTCCTGGCCACCAGTAATACTCCTTAACATCCTTGTACATTTTGTCAACCCCGGGATGTATTGAGTACCGTGATTTGTGGGCCTCTTCTAAGATCAGATCTCTCAATCCGTTAATCTTGGGTACCCAAACCCTGTCCTTAAAGTATTTTACTCCGTCGGGCTTAGTTTCGAACCTTAGTTCGAGACCATGCAGAGTTTCTCCTTTCTGGTTTTCAGCTCTTAAGGCCTCTTCTTGAGCAAGTTGGATTTGAGCTTTTAAACTAGTTTGTACGAGTGCTCCACACATTCGCATTCGTGAGGGTTTCACCCTTTCCTTCCTACTTAGGGCATCTGCCACTACATTGGCCTTTCCTGGGTGGTATCTGATCTCGCAGTCATAGTCATTCACTAACTCTACCCATCTCCTCTGACGCATGTTGAGCATCTTTGGATCAAGGATGTGTTGGAGACTTTTGTGGTCTGTGAATATCGTGCATTTGGTTCCATACAAGTAATGTCTCTAAATCTTAAGTGCAAAGACAACAGCTCCTAACTCTAAGTCGTGGGTCGTATAGTTTTTCTCATGGGTTTTCAGTTGTCTGGAAGCATACGCTATGACTTTATTCTTCTGCATTAGCACACATCCAAGACCTTGATGCGAGGCATCACAATAAACTATAAAGTCATCTGACCTTTCTGGTAGTGCCAATACCGGTGCGTTGCATAATTTACGTTTTAGAGTTTGGAATGCTTCTTCTTGTGGTTTTCCCCAGACAAAACTCTTATCCTTTTGTGTCAGTGTGGTCAGTGGCTGGGAGATTTTTGAGAAATTCTCGATGAATCTCCTATAATAACCAGCCAATCCCAGAAATTGCCTGATTTCCGTTGGAGTCCTGGGGGCTTCCCATTTCTTAATGGCCAATTTTTCCTGGATCCACGTGAATTCCGTTCTCACCTACCACGTGACCAAGGAAATGTACCTCTTTAATCCAAAACTCGCACTTTGAAAATTTAGCGTACAGTTTCTCATCTTTGAGTAGTTGCAATATCTGCCTCAGGTGTTGCTCATGATCTTCCTTGCTTCGCGAGTAGATTAGAATGTCATCAATGAACACTATCACAAACTTATCTAAATACGCCCTACAGACTCTATTCATTAAGTCCATAAATGCCGCAGGAGCGTTAGTTAGACCGAATGGCATAACCATGAACTCATAGTGTCCATATCGGGTCCTGAATGCGGTTTTGGGTATGTCTTCTTCGTGGACTCTTAATTGATGATATCCAGACCGTAGGTCGATCTTTGAGAAGTATGAGGCACCTTGCAATTGATCGAATAGGTCATCGATTCGAGGGAGAGGATATCGATTTTTGATTGTTAGTTTATTCAATTCTCGATAGTCGATGCACATTCGTAATTATCCATCCTTCTTTTTAACGAATAAGACTGGGGCTCCCCATGGTGATGAACTGGGGCGAATAAAACCCTTTTCCAATAGTTCTTGAAGTTGACTGGACAATTCTTTCATTTCCGTGGGTGCTAGGCGATACGGTGCCTTAGCTATCGGTGCGACTCCTGGTATTAGATCAATTCGGAATTCAACTTGTCTAGGTGGGGGAAGTCCAGGAAAATCATCTGGAAATACTTCTAAATACTCATGTACTATGGGAATATCTTGTGCGAGTTTTTCCTCCGACTCTTTCTTGATAACGTGCGCCAAAATGGCGAGGCACTTCTTCCTCAGATATTTGCGAATCTTCATGGATGACACCATTTTCAAACTCCTATCAGGCTTGTCTCCGTACACAAATAGTGTTTCGTTTTCTCGAATGGGTATTCGTATCACCTTTTCGTGGCAGCCTATGTCTACATGATTCTTGGCAAACCAGTCCATACCGACTACCACGTCGAAACTGCCTAGTTTAATTGGGATGAGATCAATATTAAATTGCTCATTTTCAAGATGCAAAATGCAGTCTCGTACGATCTCCCTAACATTAAATTCGTAACCACTAGCTAGTTCGACAGTGTAAGCAGGTTTTAATGGTTTGGACTCTTTGCCAAGGAGGGGTCTAAGTTCATGTGAAACAAAGCTCTTATCTGCCCCAGAGTCAAATAGTACGGATGCATAGTGGTTGTTAAGGAGAAACATACCTGTCACCACATTAGGGTCCTGGCGTGCTTCTTCAGCTCCCATCACAAATGCCCGTCCTCGAGTCTGCACATTCCGATTCCCTTGATTAGTTGGTCCTACCTGATTTCTGGTGTTGTTGTTTGGACCTCTTTTCAACTTTGGGCAAGTGTTTCTAAAGTGGTCCAGACTTCCACATTCATAGCACGCCTTGTTGCCATCTCCACTTTCCTTGCGTTCCTTTCCAGCCCTGCAATACTTGGCAGTGTGGCCGGTTTTATTACAGGTGTCACATTTCGGGCAAACTCCCTCATGATGGAATTTACATTTGTTACACTTAGGGAGGGGACCAGTGTATCCTTTCGGCTCTTGAGTGGTAATTGCAAAATTCTTGGCTGATTTATGATTTCTATTCGAAGTATTCCCAGTCTTCTTCCCTGATTGATTCTCAAATTTTCGCTTATTACCGGAACTCACCTTGGTCAGGATTCCCGAGCGAATCATATCAGTAGTCAGACGGTGTGCCAGAATTACCGCACTTTCGATGGTTGTTGGATTAGATGAGGTAACCATTCCTCGAAGTTCCGGTGCCAATCCCCAAATGTAACGGTCTATTCGATTGTACTCCGGTGTTACAAGATGAGGTACCAACTTTGCCAGTTCATGAAAACGAGTCGTGTACTTTTCTATCTCAGCACCTTCCATGGTGTGATTCCAGAGTTCTGCTTCTAGCTTCTGCACTTCATTCTTAGGACAATACTGTTCAGTGAGCAACCTTTTGAATGTGTCCCACGAAAGGTTGTATGCTGCTTCCCTTCCTCGGGTCTGCACTTGAGTGTTCCACCAGGTCAGAGCTACGTCCGGAAGTAAGCTAGATACATAGTCTACTTTGTGATCTTCAGCACAGTTACTCACATGTAGTACTGACTCGATGCTTTCGAACCATTTCAGTAAACCTACAGCGCCTTCAGTTCCATGAAACTCCTTGGGTTTGCAAGACATGAAGTATTTATAAGTGCACACTCGACCATCATTGGCAAAAACCGGTGGTGCATTCTGTCTTCCATTGGGGTTAGGACCACCCTCATTCCTCTGGGCTCCCTGGATACCAGCAGTCACCTGGGCGATGATGTTTGGGATTGCAGCAGAGAGTTGTTGGGCAATGACCTGGGCCATGTCAGGTTGTTGATCTTCTTGAGTGCGTCGAGTGGATCGTTTTGGAGGTATGATCCTATGACACATTTTTGAAAGTTGTTGATGAGTGTTTATGTAGCATGTTTTTGATTGTTGGAAACTTTGGTATTTGCAAGGTTAGATAACAACCAAAAAGAAATAAGTTGAAAATAACTTATGGTAAGAGTTCTAAAATAAATCAAGCATCAAAATAATTGTCGCAATAATATTAAATAAACAAAATAGGGTTTTTCCATTGATAAGTCAAAAGTTTCAAAATTTGGATAACCCATTTCATCACAATTTTTCACAAATACTTAAAATAAAAGACATACACCATTGTAAACACTACAAGGTCTTCAAAATCTAGATCCATCTCCAAACACATTCTCCTAAGCAAACCAAACTACCCAAATGAGCATCATAGCCAACATAAAAGTGAATCCTGCAAACACCTTACACCAAAACACCGCTGCCCGTGCTGTCTCCCTGGCATCGTCTGTACGATAAACTAACCGCTCTGTTAGGTCTGTCATATAACCTAACATCTCCCCATGATGGGCAATCCAAGCTCTCTGAGTCTGAAGATCATGAGTCATAACATCCACTCTACGTGCCGTCCTAAAAGTCATGTCGGGGTCTCGAGATATCGGAATTCCGACTACAGTTCTCGAAGATACAGTCCCTGAAGGTCCAGCTCCTGATGGTCCAGTTCCGGGAGGGAAATCTCTGACTGCAAATCTAACAGGTGGAGCAACGCTCATACGAGCAGTGGTCCTCATGCGCACACCTTCTTGAGGTGGCTGGGGTGATACACGTGTCGGGGAAATCCTAGTGTTCTCCCTAGTGACCTCTCGGCTACTAGCTTCATTCTCTGACTCTGAACACTCCGAGGGGTCCTCCTCTGGCTCAGAGCTAGGTGGGTTGTCGCGAGGGCGACCAGTAAAATAGCCAGAGTCATCAGCTGATCCTAGAGCGTGGAGCGAGGAGTTCGACATGGTAAGGCTGCAAAAAGAGAACTTAGTTCCTAGAGGTATAGTAAAACCTAGAATGTGAAGGTACTAAGCACACCTAGAGAAGTTTTTCTTTACTTAATTGAGTTCTATGATGCACCTTATTTCTATACCATTTCCGGTCTTGCATCTCTTCGCCTTTAATTATACATAGTTGATCAGGCTATGTTAAATTAATTTCGAATGATGCAATCACCCGAACTAGTCATACTTAAAGGCACACTAACTTAATGGTTATAGTCTAGGCTTCCCTAAGGACAACCGGTGTTCCTATAACCTTTGGCTCTGATACCAAATCTGTCACACCCCGCTAAAGCAAACACGAGATGTAATAGCACAATGGTTTCATTACACAAAGTACAACTAATTCATCGTTTACAAAATACAGCTATTAGCACTTACAATAAGTTTACAGTACCAAATACTAGATCATACAACCGAATTCATCCAAAAGATAAAACGAAGTAAGTCTAATAGCTTCAACATTAATAAAGATAAACGTTGCTTCATTCCAGAACTACTGACCGTTTCCTGAAAAGCATGTAAAATGAGGGTCAACTATAAAGATAGTTGGTGAGTTCACAGGTTTAGAAGATAAAATGTAAATGTGAAAACCATTTAGAAGTTATCAAACCACGTAGTAAGATTTACATTATTAGGAAAATAGTATTTATATGCAATATAAGATTCATTTAAGAATGACATGTATAACTTGAGTCCACAACCAAACCTACTGGCCCGAAACAACGCCCCAAAGATATGTCCTATCGCAAACATATTGAATTGGTGGTATGCACTCATATTGACTAATGATTGGGAAGGTGGCCTCCTTCCAAATAGTACTATCCATATCAATCATCGGCTCAATAATGAGTTAATGGGTTGTGTAAGAGAAACCGAGGACTTAAGACACGATAGAGTCACAAGCATACAATAAGAGCGTAAAAATACAAAAGTACATACAAGATAAGTATTTGCAACAAGATAACATGCTTTTCACCCCAAAATATTTAGTATGAACGGTAAAAAGAGGGGCTGTGAATACTCATGATTGGGCGCAAGAGTAAATTGATGGATGTAACGCGCGTGCTTGCCGGGTATGACTCCTATCCAAGACCTACGAGCATGAAGGTTCTAATTAGGTTCTTATCTAGTTTTGTTTGTAAGGATTGCTTAGCTAATTATTTAGATTACAAAGTGCCAATATAGTTTGTTTGCTTTGAAGTTGTTAATGTCCAATAATCGCGGTTGAGAATGATAATGGTTACACAAGTGTACAACATACTAAAATTATCGAACGTCACACACAAGTCGTTCAATGTCACAAGATTGTTTGAGTCCGAATTTTATAGTGTTTGAGTTTTGGAACTTTGGTTCCCCACAATTTATGATTAACATACACAATAGATAAATACATCAAAAGACATCCAAACACTTTTGTTACCAATCTTTCCAAACATAGAAAATTTCCCGTTTTTGATACCGAGACCGATTATTGTTGACTTGGTCAAACCTTCTTGGTTTATCCCGAGACTTTTAACCAATCCTTAAACATGTTTATAAGTCATAAAAGTTAGTCTTTCTCTACATAGTAAGTCCGTAAGTGTCGGTTTTTAAGGTTATACCAAGATCAGTCCTACTTTTCTTGTTTTCCAGAAATTACCCCTGTTTGTTGTATTTATTAAAAATATTTCTGGTAAAAAATGATTTAAGGGAAAAATCACAGATGTTCTAAAATATGTTATCTACTTTCTGTAATTTTTACAGAACTAATAGAAAAGTCCAAGTATTTTTAGATTTTACTTTTATCTTCTAGGGTCGAATTTAAACACATGCATGCAATCATTATTTCTGAGCAACATGTACATGGAATCAATAAAATTGGTCTTCTTCAAAGTTGTAGCCAAGGAAATTGTAAACTTTTAGCGTTGGTTTCAAGTCATTTGGTGTTGTAATGCTCCATTTATGATTAAAACACTGAGAAGAAAGTTTCTGTGTTACTATTACAGCTTATACATCTTTACTCACAAAAATTATTAAAAATATCAAATGAACTCGTATGAACATGAGGCTTACATAGTTGGAAAGCTTACTTCCAGAACTTAATTTTAGACTATAAAACGACCATTTTCATGAAGGAACGATTTTTATAAAAATCGTTGAAATAGAATAAGTTTTCTGGACAGAAAGTTGTAAACTCTTGTTTGAGTGTTTCATTTAAAATAATGAACACCAAACATGAAATGAAGAAGATTATCATCTTTTGGTCTTTAAATCCATATTCTAACACATGCATGATGTTGATATACAACCAAGATGTGTTAGAGATGATTATTTATCACAAGAACAATTTTTACATGAAGATAAACAATATTCAACAAGGTTACAAGTATCAACATCAAGTTTCACTTGATTTTTGGTTTGATCATGGGTTACTCTTTCTTCTAACACATAAAGATGTGAAAAGATATAACCTACAAACATCAAGCATTTTATGAGGATTTTTAGCCATGAGAAGGGCTAAAATCCGGATTTTTGAAGAGCTAAAATCCGGATTTTTGAAGAAAACACAAGAAGGAAGTGATAGATAATAATAGTAAATGATATAGATTACCTTTGCTTTTATTTGGTGATGAACACCTTTAAATTCTGGGTTTAGAGCTTGAATGTGGCTGATTTTTGGGAGAAAGAAGTGTGTGTTTAGTGTGTGTTTTGAGAGAGAAATGTGAAGAGTGTGAGAATGGATTTTGGGGAAGTGAAGTAGTAATGAGTGTATGGGGGAAATAAAAGATTTGAAATGAAAAAGGAGGGGGGGGGGGGTGGCCGGTTTTAGGGGGGGGGGGTGTTTAAATTATTATTATTTTTTTGTTAAATAATATGTATGTTTGTTGTATAATTAATTTGTGATAAAGGTGTATAAGTATTGTTATGTTATAAGGTTTATTTTGTGATGTTTTGGTGATTAAAATTTGAGTTTTAAAAAGGTGAGAAATTTTAAGTTCTTGAATTAAGTTATGATACACTTAATTTGTCTAATTTTAATGTTCATGTATTATTCATCCGATTAAGTTTGCGTTGTCGAGTTACAGAAATTTCGGTTTGCTATTCAATAAGGATTTTGTTAAAGCATAAAGAGATAAATTTTCTTTGTTTAATTTGGCACTTAGTAATCTAATTTAGTTTGTCTTGTAGACTTATGATCTACTAGGAAATCTCTAAGACTTTCTACGGTTTAGTAGACCTAAGGAGTCGTAACCATAAATTTTTCCGAAATATATGGAATGCCATAATGAAATCTAAGATTGGAGTGTGGTAATAACCTGAGTTTTTGACGGTTGTCACACAGGTACTCAGCAGTAGATTTGGACTGCCCATCAGGATGCATATTAGCTCGAGTCTCCATGCAAACCTCAGAGATTTCATTGCATTATTAAATTTTGTATAACTAATTATGTACTTAAATCTCTCATATTACGAACACGAGCTATGTACGGGTTCAAACGGTTGTAAACCTTTTAATATTAATATATTTTGTTAAAACGACGCATATAGAGTCGTTTGCTATATATCTGTGTGCTTTGATTATTGATTAGTAACACCCAAATTATACTTCCGCAAAACTTTAAATTTGGGGGTGTTACAATACAGATGAGGTGCTGGAGTTGGAACTGCAGGGGGCTATATGTGTGGTGGTGCTCGGCCCAATCCACATGGTAAGTCAGGAAGTGGGCTCACGGGTATCCTTGCTGTCTGCTGTCTTATTGATTTATAGCATCTGACCTGCATCTGTATCAGCCAGTACCAATAGTCTGAACCCGGAGGAGTCCCGTAGTGATAGATGTATGTAGGTGTTTGAACACTGGGGGCAGGGGTGGAAGGTCCTTCCGTAACAGGCGGTGGTGCTGCTGGTGGTGGTGGTGGGAGGTCATCATCATCATTATCATTACTCTCATCCCCATCCTTGTCTGTATCTGAATTACTAGGCTCTCTCAGTTGTTTCCTTTTCTTTGCCTCTCTTGGTAGAACTAGTCCTGGTACCAATGTGTCAATACTGTTGGGATCCGAAAGTCGTGCCCTAATGTAGACAGTGCCATCTCTCATAATTCGGAGTATGTCCATACTCCTCAGAAAATAGTAATCCACTGGCTGGGCACTCCATCCTGGCATGCTCTTAAATCTTTCTACCTTCGCTGTCCTAAGCAATCCCATTCGTCGGATAAGTCTTGTGATCACTGGGCCCATGTAAGATCTCTTTGTACCAAAATCTTTCTCCTCTAGGATCCGCTGGGCGACTAAATGTGCAACCTGAATGTTCTTTCTTTCGAAGATACTAGCCATTAAGGCAACATCAAATGCTGCAACTCGACCGCTTTTCGTGTGTTTTCCATCAAGTGAACAAGCTATTAGTTTGTGTAAGATTTGCAGGACTGGGTCTCTGAATTGTGTAGCCTTGATACCCGAGAAATATGGTTTTGGCGACCAATTACTCCATGCCTCGGCGTGTGTGGTCGTGATGGAAATCGAGGTGGCTCCACCAGTGAATAGAGGGGAATGTATCTCCTCTGGGGTGTACAGATCCAAGTGCTGTGCAAACTGGGCTAGTGTTAGGGTGAATAAACTGCCCATGTACCGAAACGTGATCGAACCTTCTCCAACTCTACTCCCGGTCTCAAATGTGTAGGTGGTCATGATCTCTGTAACCATCTCCATATACACTGGCTCATCAATACTGAATAGCCTTTTGAAGGACTCGAACTGCTGATCCCCAACTGGATATCTGAGTAAGTTTTCAAATCTCTGTCTGAAATCTAGTACATGTAACTAGTCCCAGTCAACATATCTGAAATGACCGAACTTCTTGTCTCTCCATATGCATGCCATCCGGTCGTAGTGAGGCGTGGCACTAAGATAGGTGAGAGATCCTGTAAGAGGTCGTGTTTGGCTTAGCTTCTTCTTTGGTGATATGGTACCTGAGAACATTTAAAAATAATGGATCTTTTAAGGAAGAGAAATTCAAAGCACGTTTCGAAGTCTCTTATTGGAATTTCGAAGTGAGGGCTTTTGAATTTTTGACAATCCCAAGATTTCATTAAGCATTCAATGTTCCCAAGCAATGACTAATCAGTTTTATTAATACTAAGGTAACATCGACATTAGAAAAATATATGGTCATGAGATGGCAAGTTTATTGTGAGATGTTGTCATTTACAAAGTTTGGTGCTACCCAAGTTTGAAATGTCAAGATTTCACAACTTATGGTAATATCATTTTTAGTAAGGTTTGACTTTTAGGAGTCCAAGTTGAAGTAAGGTTTTTGAGTAAAAACAATTTGCTTAAAAGATTCAATACTTCAAGTTGACTTTTTAGGTTTTTCCTCAAATGATATTTTCAGGTTTCCGCATGCCATCATTTTAACCTATGCATACATGATACAACTCTTTTCAGCATTTCCTGATTGGTGAATAAGCTAGGTTATGCACAAAAAGTCATCACATTCATGTGTTTGGTTTAGTTCAAGACTTCTATTTTTAAAATAATGATTCTCTAGTTATATTGCCTAGTTTGACTAGTCAAGCAAGTACAAACATCCTAGTAAGTAAGAATGGTCAAGTAATCTTGATCCACTATTCTATTCATGCAAGCTAGTTAACTTTTTGTTGATTTTTAAAAATCAAAATTGCTAATCCTAATTTATCCGCATTATGCAATTAACATAGATCAAAACACCCTAATTACTTAAGTACTTAGATACTAACACTTAATCAAGCAAAATTCTAGACTTAATCAATTGGTCAAAGTTCCTTCTTTTGATGAACTCAAACATGTGTGAATTAACGTGAGTAAGTGGTAGTAGCATGTAGTTCCTAAGCATCTAAGAAAATCTCTAATTCCTAGTTACTAACTTAGCTAACTTCAAAAAATAAGCTCTTTTAAGATTAAAGTGGGTTTTATGATCATACCTTAGTTTTGGTGGATAAAACTTGAAAATAATCGTACAACCGTGAAGAGCATGCAAAGAGTAGTTCAAAAGATCACAAGTTTTGGTGGAGTTTTGATGGTGGTTTCATGGTGGTTATGGTGGTGGACGGTTTTGGAGAGGAGAGGGGAAGAAGAAGAAGTTTTCTTCTTATTTTTGAATCATGGGGAATATATGGAAGGTTTAGTGGTCCCTAGGAATATGTGTCATATCCTTAAGTACCATATTCCTTACACATGGTCCCTATTGTACTCTAAGATTAAGCCTAATGCTCTAGATCAATTCCTGATATCCTATTAATTGTAAGTATGAATCTTAAGTATACTTATTGTAACTAGTTACTTGTTGGTTCCTTGTTACGTTATAAATAATTTAAGAAACACGCCAATCCTGCGAGACAATTATAATCAATCTAAGATATTAAACTTAGTATATTATTGGGTGTTTTAGAATCTTTGTCTGATGCTGGTTTTTAGAATGTACAAATGTTTCGGTTGAATGCTTTTTAAAAGGCGTACATTCTTTTAGACGCGCACATGTTTTTAGACAACATTTAAAAACGTTTTCTAATTTTTAAAGAAAACTTTCAAGAATTTATTATATTAATATATGTATTAAAATATGCTCATTTAAAGTCGCGAGCTTCGACCTTTTCTGATAGAATTGTTTTACGATTCGTTCCGATCCCTCCATAGGGAAAGGGTCGAGATTTGCTCCCTCAAGTGAACGTTTTTAAGTACAAAACATTTTGAAAGTTCCGAGATGACATTATAAACTAAATAGTAATGACTATTCTCTATTTTCCCTAGGACTTCTCGTTCTTCATATCCTATATTGACAAGATCGTTGATTAACCTATTATATGCCTTACTTATCTTTTTAGGGTTTGACAAACCGTCGCGTGTCCCTTGGTCTTAATAATTTAGACCGTGAGTGAGTTTATCTAAGACTTCCAGAAATGCTTTCTCTTCCTGCGAATCAGGTCCTCTAGTTGTAGAATTGACTATCCTAACGAGTTTACTGATTTGTGCTTTTTGTGTGGAAGTGAAAAGGTATTTGGTAAAGGCGAAGATTCGAACAAGCTTAATGTGAAGGTTTTTTCCTTTAGGGAAGAGGGCTGTATCTATTCTTTCCTTGGCGGAATCAGGAAAAACGTCTCGCAATTTTGAGATCAAGTAAGAGGCGGGGTCGACAAAGAATGGAATTTTACCAGGGATGATGATAGGAATCATTGGGTCCCGTTCTATCCAGGACTCAAGTTCATAGATCATTGCAATGACATTGTGATGGATTAATATCATAGATATTGGGAAGAAATCCATGTCGGCAAGTGATTCAAAAAGTGGATCTAAATCTGCTATGAACTTTAGTTCTTGGTCTCTGAAATTAGAGGAAGTGCTTTCGCATTCATGATTTGACAGGCGAGATAGGAATTTTACTTGTTCATCAAGATTGGTAATCTTTTCTCGTTGTTCGTATGAAAAAGGAAAGTCGGAGGAGTTTAGTTTCCTAACGAATGTCCTATAGACGCCTATTCTACAAGAAGGATTGAAAGATGTGCCTAGGTGGTGTTCTCTGGAACAGGGTTTTTCTGGCTCGACTGAGGGAACCTTATCCACCACTTGGTAGATGGTGTATTGGTGTTTATTTGAAAAGAATGGGAAGATACCGTCATTACGAGAATTTGACAGAGTTTTGCCATACACTAAAGTTTCGGGAAGATATTTGAAATGGAAAATTTAGGTAATTGAGGCAAATGCAAAGGTGGAGAGAGATCTTCTGGGGATGATGCTAGGTCAGACAACTGATCTGTGTCATCCAAGTCCAGGCAATGTTTTGGAATAGAAAGTGAGGTCCTAAATTCTTCTAGGGTTTCGGAAGTTTCTTTAGCTTTAGAGGAAGAGGGTGAAAAGAAATCAGATCCTATTTCCCCCACTAAGTAGTCAATGAATTTCGTATTTTCCATTGCCATGAGTTCATCCTTTGAAACGAGGCAAGAAGTGGGTTTTTGAGTTGTCATTTTTTTTTGAACTAATATTATCCTAATTAACTAATACTAAATTAACACTAAATTACTTAAATTAAATTTTGAAAGATACTCAGAAAGGTTTCGTTCGGAAGGATCTCCTAAATACTACTACTTAAGGTGGCTTTAAATCGTACGTTTGTGATTCCCCGGCAGCGGTGCCAAAAACTTGATGGCACCCGAAAGCGTTGGTGTCGTTGATGTTACCTAATCGGGCGCCACCAGGGGTTTTAAAAATTTATATTTAGCGGGACTTAAATTATATGTACTACCTACTCTGGTTAGTAAGCGGTAAGTATAACCTAAGATCGTTCTATGAATCCAAACGTGTGGTGATTAAAGTTGGCACTTTTGTTAGGGAAGTATTTAGGATGGAACAAAGTAGGTAGGTTTGGGGGTTTTTAAACTAAAGAAAAGTAATTAAAATGCAGGAAAGTAAGTTGCAGGGAATTAAAGTACAGGAAAGCAGATAAAGATAGAGATGTGATTGCTGAGATTTCGATAATTAATATTTCGGGATGACAGACTAGATAGGGACAAAACTTAATATAATAAGTAAACTTTAGGTGTAAACTCTAGAACCCTGCCAACTAAATTTCCCATTGGCATGTCCCTAGGAACTAGGTTATCTTGATTCTGATCGAAGCAATACGCCAACTTCCAATACCTCTCTGGATGAGAGATAAGCAACCTATTTTGGTTATGTACCGAGGTGCATGAATCAATGGTGTATCGTCTCATAGGTCCGACCGTTCTTAACCCCTCAGATAGTTTACTGCTCTATTAGCATGCAGATTAATAACTTTGTATGTTTAGAACGCTGGTTTTATAATACCTAGAGGTTTAAATATCCTAAGTCACTTGGACTTTCACTTTCATTCCTAAGTCTAATTTATAATTGATTAGATTCCGATTTCTTCGACTTATGGCTTAAATCTCTCCTTTTCAAACAGTTATACATCCCTGGATTATTCACAGTTTGTTAAAAACGTGTTTCATATGCAGACCATGCCTTTCAGTAATTAGACCGTGTACTTTACATGGTAATTTCACAGCTTCTTACGTCTAACATGCGGTCAAGAGTAATTAACAGTGAAAACGACACTCTAAGCTAATTAAATGTAAAGTAGTGCGGAAATGTAAACCTAATATATACAACGAGTGGTTTCACTGTGTCTTACTTATTGTATGTCATGGGCACAGATAACTACTTACCATAATTAAGGTTGATCAGGTCCTAATTACTAGGTTGCAGTCACGTGGATAACCAGAAAGGGTACTCCATAGATTAAACTTAAGTTCATAAGGTCTTAACAATACAAGGGTTATTAATTCCTATTTTGTCTGAACATATTTTACGAACATTACTTTGTGATGCATTGACTTTCGTAGGATACACCAGTTAGTTGTGAAGTTGTATTATCCTTTTGGAATTCCAACTGTTAAACCAGAGCTCATTCAAATGATATGACTACCTTCGGTCATTTATGACTTCCATACATTTGAACTTTGCTCGAAAGCATTTCCAGTACTATATCGAATAAACAGTCGAATAGGGGCCATCATATCACTTTACGATCGTCGTGCACTAATTATATAATGTCATCCCTACTTATAATTATCTACATCATCAACAATCACAATAATAAACTACTCTCAATTCATGGCAACAAATAAATCACATACCAGGCAATAATACATATTAATATATGAGATGAGACAGGTAAAATAAAAGTTTAGATATCACCCGGAAATAAATGCGTAGCAGTGTATTATTACGATTGACAACTCTTTTGCACGTACAAAGATTGATCTCTGAAACCCTAGCGTTCGCCCTAGCTTCTATATTAATCCGTAGATTAATTACAATAATCCTAGAATGAGAAAGACTAAAGAATACAAGAGATTTTCTAAAGAAAGTGCGTGAGAATTGTAAGTTGTGTTGAAAGAGTGTGTTTTCAAATGAACCAAAGCCCTCCTATTTATAGGGGAAATTTGGCTCATGTTAGCATCTTGAGGAGTACTTTAGAAAAAGGTGGAAAAGGTGGTGCACCAGGTACGTACAATCGCGCAAAGGCGTGGCACCGGGTATGTACAATCGCATAAAGGTGTGGCACCGGGTACACGAAAGGACCAAAAAGCGGAAACGAGATGGGGCAGGGGAGGCTGGCACCGCCCACCAGGTGGCCGGCGGCGACTGGTGGTTGGCCTGCGGCGGCTGGTGTAGAGACAAAGGTTGATTAATACTTAAATTTCGTCTAAGTCATTTAATCCGTGAATGCTGTGAATCCGTGAATGCCTTGTCCATGAAAGCCTTGTGCGTGAATGCTTTGTGAGAATAGGTATATCCGTGAATAATGAGATCCGTGATTGTATTTTGTTCGACAATAGGTGTGTGTGAATGACTATCCGACAATAGCTTCGACAATGGTTTTTGTCCGTGAATGAAGTTTTTGTCCGTGAATGATGAAGTCAATGAATACTTATCCGTGATTAGCCTGGATTCACGGATAGCATAATTCTGTGAATAGCTATTCACGGAATACACTTAGTATTGTCGAAGGATTATAATTAGAATTGTCGTAGGACTTGTCTATAAATATAAGTAGATGAAGTCAGTTTAAAAGAGTTCTGCGAGTGTAATTTTGAGAGACGCTTCTTGATGTAATTTTGAGATCACTTGTACATCTCTTGTATATGAAAATATAATCAATATTTTCTTGTTGATTCTTTCATCTTTTTCATCTTTACTATAACTCACTTTGTATTTGTGTGTATTTGTATTCCGCACAAATAGACACAAGTTCTAGTTTGCGTATCCGGATCCAGGACGATCACAAGTGGTATCAGAGCCAAAGGATAAGAAATTAGAACGATTTTGTGATTTAGTTTGCAAAGATGAAGAGTTGAAGAAGTTATGTGATGTCTACAAGTGATTCCTGATCAATTATCATTCTGAGATCGTAAACAAGTGATTCCTGATCAAGATGTTCTCCTGAATTCATTCATATCTTGGATATGATGACGAATTGATCACAAGTTCCACAAACAGTTTACGTTTCTACGTCTCTTTTATGCATGTTTGAGATTTTGACGATCAAAGCTCAAATTGATCATTTCTGAGTGTCAGAAATCAAATTCCGAGCTCATTGCAACAAGGTTCATCAAAAACAAGCTTGTTTTGAAGAATCTGCATCACTTTGAAGATTCTGGAAATTATTCTCCGTGAATTAACATACTCCGTGGATACATAATTCCGTGAATAGCTATTTCCGTGAATACCTATTTCCGTGAATACATATATTCCGTGAATTATACTATTGTCGCATAAACAGTGGTATTACATTCACGGATTAACATTTTTTTTTATTATTCACGGATAAGTGTATTAACTAATATTCTTACTCACGGATACATCTATTATCGGATAAGTGTATTAACTAATACTCTTATTCACGGATACATCTATTATTGGATAAGTGTATTAACGGATACTCTTATTCACTGATATTAATATTCAATATTCACGGATATTACTATTAACGGATATTAATATTCTCGGATATTTAGTATTTTGTTAGTAATCACGGATATTGTTTTCACAAAAGAAGGATTAAAGAATTTTTAGTGTGAATCACGAATTTTTTTTTGGAAAGATGGCTCATGTTAATTGGCAAACGATGATGAAGAATGATCAAGAGACCGGAACAACTACAAAACCGCCCAAGTTTCTTTGTCAAAATGATTACGATGATTGGAGATATCGTTTTGAATCATTTATTGCTTTGTATGATCCTGATTTGATGATTCCAATATTGGAACAATATATACATCCAAGAGCTGAAGGCATTTATCGAGATAATCCTCCACCTAAATCATTAAAGATGATGAATTCGGAAGAACGAAAAGAACATGATCGTGATAAGAAGGCTAAATCCATCATTTCAATGAGTCTTCCAAGTGATGTTTTAGCGGGGTGGAAAGATTTGTCTACTGCTTTTGAATTGTACAAAGCAATGGAAAAGCGGTTTGCTGGTAATGATAAATTGAAAAAGAGCAAACGTGATTTACTAAAGAAACAATGGGATGTTTTCACCTGTATTCCCAATGAGTCTTTTAACGATTTGATCGTTAGGTACTCACAGCTTATCAGTGAGTTAAAAAGACATGGAATGATTCTTGAGCGTCTTGAAATCAATGAAAAATTGATTGAAGCTTTGCCTTCCCGATGGGACATCAAAGCAAATATCTTGATGGAAGATGAGTCATTAGGGGAATATGCTTTTGAGGATTTAATCAATAAGCTTCAGGTGTATGATGTGTCTCTCCAGAAAAAGGAGACAGGAAAAATGATGCAGTTTACTCAATTTGGTACTACCAAATCTTCTGAAACAACGGCATTATATTCAGGATCTGAAACTTATTCTGGTGGAAATCCAAGTGGAACCACATCTGGTGGTTATTCAAGTTTTGGTTTTTATGGTTCTGGAAGTTCTTCAACTTCAAGCCATCAACAACAACAGAATTCTAATCCACAAGTTTCAAGAGTGACTGAAGACCATGCAAATGTTGTTACTGCATTCTTGTCTTCATATGAAGCTTTTATTTCTGGAAGAGTTGGAAATGTTGAGTTAGTTGAAGAGGATTATGATCAATTGCATCCAGATGATCTAGAAGAGATGGATTTGCAATGGAATATGGCCATGCTTACCAGGCGAGTTAAAAGATTTCTACAAAGAACTGGTAAAAATAAACTGGGAGGTAAACCAGGTTTTGACAAATCAAGAGTTCGCTGTTACAATTGTCAAAACCTTGGTCACTTTGCAAGAGAATGTGAGAAGAATAAAGCTCCTACCTCTGGTTTTACCAAGCCATCAACTTCCAAGACATATTCTTCATCTGCTCAACCTCAAACAAAGGAAACATCTGCTACTCCCACATCTTCTGCACTCATTTCTACTTCTAATGAGTTTTATGATTGGAGCGCACACGTGGATGAGTATTCCCATAATCAAGCATTTATGGTGAATGTTTCTGAGGTCGATTCTTCCTTTGCTGATCAAATTTGCTTAAATTGCACTGATTTGAATAATCAAATCAGCATGTATCAAACTCAAAATGCTAAACTTTTAACTGACAATGAAAAGTTAAAAATACAGAACAAGGAATTGGTTGAAAATAATGATCTTTTGAATAAACGTTTTGAGTCAACAAATGTTGAAACACATGATTTAAAAGCAAAAATCTTCAATCAGCAATCCATTATTAATAGTTATTTGGTTGAAATGGACTTATTAAAAAAGGAAAAATCTGATGCTGATTCTCTGCTTTTAGATCTTGAAAGAAAATTGCTAAATGTTTCAACATCTGCTGTTGTTTTTGATGAGATAATCAATAACCAACGTTTAGATACTAAATCTAAATCTGGTATTGGATATCAAAATGATTCAAAAACAAAAGATTCAAAAGTTGAATATCATTTTGTTCCTCCACCAACTACCTATTCTGCATTGCCAGTTAAAAATGAAGCAAATGTTGAGTTTGCTTATGGAAAAGGAAAGCTTGATGTGAAAGACACACTTCAAAAGGTGTCTTCAAGTGAGACTTTAGAATCATCTTCTAAAGATGATTCCAAAGTTGATGATTCACCAACTGATGAATCCAAAGTTGATGCTTTCAAAATGAAGAAGCATAATTGTGAGTGTAGTGACAAGATTAAAGATTGTGTTTTGAAAAATTTAAAAGAAAAATCGAAAGCTTGTGACACACCAACACAAGTTAAAAAGATTTTAAAACAATCTTCTTCACCACAAAAATCACAATCATCAACTTCTTCATCAAAAGCTAAACTTTCTTCTTCTCACTTTGTTTCTAAAAGTGAAGTGTCTACAAGTAGAAAATCACATTCTAAATGTGAGGCTTCTACAAGTAAGACTTCACTTCCTATTTCTGATAAAAGAGTTACTTCTCGGAAACAATATGAAACAAGAAAATGTTTCTATTGTAATGTTCGTGGACATCTTATCAATGAGTGCCACAAGCTTGCTAAAAAACGTTCAAGAGATAATTCGAAGCAAGCTAAACATTCTGAAATCAAAGATGATTTAAAAACTGTCCACGAAAAATCATCAAAACCGAAAGTAACATCTTCTGTTTCTTCAAAGAAGAAAACAAAATCTCATGATGCGTCAATCAAAAAGAATTTCAAAAAGAACTTGAAACAAATTGACGTTTTCATCATGGATGTTATAACTGGACGACCCATAGCCTCAAAGGCTTGGGTCTCCATTAGCAACTAATCTGTTTTTGATCAAATGTCTTACAGCCTTCACGAGCTATTGATAACATATGGTACATCGATAGTGGCTGTTCAAGACATATGACAGGGAATCTCTCTCTGCTTGAGGATGTTAAGGTTAAAGACGGAGGTTTTGTTGCATTTGCCGGCGACAAGGGTGGCATGATTTCTGGTGAGGGAACCGTTACAAACGGGGAAATCAGTTTTGATAAAGTAAATTATGTTGAACAACTTCAACATAATCTACTCAGTGTTTCCCAAGTTTGTGACAAGAAACTTTCAACTTGGTTTAACGATGAAGAGTGCTTAATTCTTAAACCGGGATTTGTGGTACCTCAAGAGTGGATTCTTATGCGAGCTCCAAGGGTAAAGAATATGTATGTCTTAGACATGCGTACCATTACTCGATCTACAGAGCATACTTGCTTATTGTCAAAAGCTACAGAAAAGGAATCAATCTTGTGGCACAGAAGAATGGGTCACATTAATTTTAGGAAAATGAACTTCTTAGTTAAGAATGATTTAGTGATTGGGGTTCCCAAACAAACCTTTTCACTAAATGATCACTGTATTTCCTGTAAAAAAGGAAAACAAACTAAGAAGTCTCATAAACCTAAATTGATGAATTCGATTAACATTCCTTTGGAACTTCTCCATATGGATTTGTTTGGACCCGTAAGTGTTCAGAGTATTGGGGGTAAATCCTATTGTTTAGTAATTACTGATGATTATTCCAGATTTTCATGGGTTTACTTCCTTAGTACAAAAGATGAGGCTGCTGAGAAAATTATCTAATTTTGAGATTAGAGACTTTGTTTTCTCTCAAAGTGAAAATTTTGAGAAGTGATAATGGCACGGAATTCAAGAACTACTTAATGGAAATGTTTTGTCTTCAGCACGGAATTACTCAACAATTTAGTGCTCCTCGAACTCCACAACAAAATGGAGTTGCTGAAAGGAAGAACAGAACTTTGATTGAAGCTGCAAGAACAATGCTCTCAGATGCAAAGTTGCCAACAACTTTTTGGGCAGAAGCAGTTAATACGGCTTGTTTCGTATTAAATAGAGTTCTTGTAGTCAAAGATAAGCAAAAAACGAGCTATGAGTTATTGAATAATCGGAAACCGAATATTCATTTTTTGGAACCTTTTGGATGTCCGTGTTTGTTGTTGAAAACTAAGGATCGCATTCCTAAGTTTGCTGAAAAATCTGAATCTGGGTTTTTCTTGGGATATTCTGCAAATTCTCACAACAAGAGAGTTTATAACACAGCATCACATCGAATAGAGGAATGCTAAGAAGTTGAATTTCTTAGGCATTCTCCTTCCTCTAATGGCATAGGTCCAAAATGGTTATTTGATTACGACACATTCTTTAATTCTCTTGCTACTTTTCAGCATGATGTGTCTTCTTCTTCTGCTACCGATTTGGATGACTTTGTTATTCCAGTTACATCTGTTCCTGCTAAGCCAATTGTTACTTCAGCTCCAACTGTTTCTACTTCTCATCTTACTCCATCACGATCTTCTGATGATTCAATTGCTCATGAGATTTCTTCACCTTTGACAACTGTTGAAGAAGAAACTACTTCCAATCCTGACGATTCTGACAATTTTCAGGAACCTTCTACTGAACTAGAAGAACCAATTCTTGATGACTCTAGTGATGATGTAGTTAGTAATCCTGAAGATTCTAACTTAGGAAATAATTTGCACGTAGATTCGGTTCCTACATTGCGAATTAATTCTAAGTATCGACATCCTCTAAAGAATGTGATTGGAGATGTGTCAGAAGGCATTAAGACACGGCAGCAACTCAAGTCTGATTCTTCTTCTTGTTTTTTATCACAAATTGAACCAAAAAATGTTCAAATTGCTTTGACTGAATCCTCTTGGGTTCAAGCAATGCAAGAAGAATTACAACAGTTTGTGAAATTGCAAGTTTGGACTTTAGTGAAACCACCTAAAGATGTGCATCCGATTGGCACTCGATGGGTTTTTCGTAATAAGAAAGATGATCGAGGAATCGTGGTTCGTAACAAGGCACGATTAGTCGTTCAAGGTTTTACTCAAATCGAAGGTTTAGATTATGATGAAGTGTTTGCACCGGTTGCTAGACTTGAATCAATTCGAATCTTTCTAGCTTATGCTTCCTTCATGAGGTTTAAAGTATATCAATTGGATGTCAAGTGCGCATTTTTATATGGGAAAGTGCATGAAGAAGTATTTGTCAAACAACCACCGGGTTTTGAAGACTCTAAATTCCCAGATTATGTGTATCGGTTGGATAAAGCTTTGTATGGTTTACATCAAGCTCCTCGAGCTTGGTATGAAACTTTATCTCAACATCTCCTTGCAAATGGGTTTTCTAGAGGACAGATTGACAGTACTCTTTTCATCAGAAAAGTAAAAGGGAATTTGCTGCTTGTTCAAGTGTATGTAGATGACATCATATTTGGATCAACAAATGAAAGCTTATGCAGAGAGTTCGAGCAGATTATGAAATCAAAATTTGAAATGAGTTCAATGGGTGAAATGGCATTTTTTCTTGGGTTGCAAGTCCAGCAACTCGATTCAGGCATTTTCATACATCAAACAAAGTATGTTACTGAAATCTTAAAGAAATTTCTGATGACTGATGTCAAATCCATTTCTACACCCATTGATCTTGTTGAAAAGATTGCTCCTGCTCTTGATGATCAATCAACCGATGAAAAGGAATATCGGTCCATGATTGGGTCTCTTATGTATTTGACAGCTTCGCGTCCAGATATTATGTTTGCTGTTTCCATTTGTTCAAGATATCAGGCAAATCCTAAAGTTTCTCATCTGAAGGCCGTTCAACGTATTTTTCGATACCTGAAAGGAAAGCCTAATTTAGGCATTTGGTATTCACATGATGATGACTTTTCTCTTTCTGCATATTCCGATTCAGACTATGGCGGATGTGGTATTGACTTCAAATCCACATCGGGTGGATGTCAATTTCTAGGAGAACGTCTTGTGACATGGCAGTGTAAGAAATAGGATACCGTTTCTACTTCAACTGCAGAGGCAGAATATATCTCTGCTGCAAGTTGTTGTTCCCAAATTCTTTGGATTCAACAACAACTCAGAGATTATGGGTTTCTTCTAAACCACACTCCTTTGCATATAGATAATACTGCTGCCATAAGTATCATACGTAATCCTGTGCAACATTCTAAAACGAAACACATCGAAATTCGTTTTCATTTTATACGGGATTGCTATGAGAAACACTTGATTAATTTAGTCCATATTGATACTTTGAAACAACGAGCTGATTTGTTTACAAAAGCGTTTTCTAAACCTCGTTTTGAAGAATTAATCTTGATGCTCGGAATGAAGCATTTAGATCAAATTAAATAAACTTTGGATATATTTTGTATTTTCTTTGTTGTTTTAATTTTTATTTTGTCTTTAAATAAAATTTCAAAAACATATGAAAAATAAAAATTAGGGGGAGTTTTTGTGTAAAAATTGGGAAATGATAGTACATTGGGAATTGTATTTACATATAAATCTGAAAAAGGAATGTTATGTACTATTTTTGATATGCTAATAGGTTTATATAGCATTTTTTAAATCAAATTTTCTACTAAATGTAATTTTAAATATGGTTTATTGGTAGGCATTTGTGGGTCTATCATATCTAGTCTAAGAAATGTCTAAATATTTTTGCATATCATTCTATATCTTCCAAAATATTAGTATATGACAATAAAATTATCAAAAAGATAATAAAAGTCTTAAATTTTGAAGGATTAATATATTATGATTCATGATTTAGGGTCTTTATATTATGATATCTGGGAAAAATGTATTGACTATTTGTTGTACGGTGTACAGACCTTAGTCGGTATATTTTTTATAAACGGACATACAAATATTGATAAAAATATAAAAATATATCATAATAAACTCTATCACTTTGTTATACGATGTATAGACCTGTGATACAGTTTATTAGTCCAACCCGAAGTATGACATATGTGACTAAAAGTCATTCCAACATATGTATGTATTTCTAAAGATATCATCATATTTTCACTCTTTATATGAAAATATTAATATATTATGAATTTGAAAGTATATTTTTATTTTGGTTATGTAAAATGATATGCATATTAATAATAAAAAGAAAAGGATATTTTAGATACCAAAATGTTTAAAGTGTATAACACATACCAAAAATCATATATAAAATGATTTTTTAGAAAGTATGCTTTATTAAATGCTATGTAAATTTAAAATTGGTCAAAATATTAGTAATCAAAATAGACTTTCATTTCTAAAAATTATAAAGATTAAATACATTCATTTATCCCAATATAATCCCAAGTCACAAAAATTACTCTAACAAAAAGATTTTATTTTTGTACATATTTAGTCTATTAAATTTTCATTTTTCGTTTTTTAAATTTAAAATAGGTTACAAAATTTTATCCAAAGTTAGTTTAATTTGATAAAAAATGTTTGATCTGTAATTTTTAAGATTGTCGGATGAATATATATTCTTATTCACGGATATAATTCTTTTTATTCACGGATAAAGATATATCTATATTCACGGAATGCTTTCACGGACAAAAAGAAATAGTATAAGTCTTTTCAAAATTTTGAAAAACTTACACTTTTTCAAATTCCGTGATTTTACTCCGACAATCCAGATATTCCGACAATCAGTTTTCCTTTGATTTCTTCCTGATTACTTGGTTTTATTACAAACCAATTCGACAGACTTACTCGTTTTTGAAATCCGAATCCACTGGTATAAATCTCTTTCATTATTGTTAAAGATTTCTTGTTTAATCGATCAAATAACATTTGATACTGTTCAAAATCATCGTCCGACAATTCGAATTGTCGGACCATCCGACAATACAGTATTGTCGGATGAACAGTGTAATGGCTATCCGTGAATAATTGAATTCTCGGATAAACAGTACTCTGTGATTAATTCTTATGTTTGACTTTATTTGACTTGTTTGACTATTTGACTACGACAATCATATTGTCGTATAAACAGTACTTATTCACGGATGAATAGTGTTACGACAATATGAATAGTGTTACGACAATATGAATCACGAATAAAATTTTGAAAATTGATTTTAATTTTGAATTGTCGCATGATTTTATTCACAGACAATATGATTCACGGATAAATATATGATTGTCGTATGAATAGTACATCACTAAGTCATATTGTCGCATAAAATTAATCATTGTCGCATGAACAATACTCAGTATGTTATTGTCGGATACCTGAACATTTGAAAATTTTTCTAAGTGTTGAAAAATTTTTTAAACTTTCTGTTGAGTTTGTGTCTAATAAACTCTTGGTGCAGTTTTTCTTTCTAAATGGCAGATTTAGATCCTATCGCTGCTATTCAACCCGAGGTTCAACGTCGAGCAGTCGTGTTTGAAAAACGACATAATGCAACTGCATATCTTCTGGAGCAACCGGATAAACCTGAAAATAGGAAGTTTTTCCCTATGATAAGGTTTCTTTTACGATCTCGCATATCATATGCTTTGACGGTATCTGTTCCCAATCTATATGAAGATCACATGATAGATTTCTGGACTTCAGCTGAATATCAAACAGATGTCAATCCTCCATGTATTACATCTATGGTTGATGGAAAGCCATTGTTGCTGACTGAAGAGCTCATTCGTCATACTCTTCAATTTGGAGATACCTTGAATGCCTCGAATGATATTCCTCGAAATGTCATTGATCAGTGTCTTCATCAAATGGGGTGTACTAAAGGACCTCATGATGTTCAAATCTTGAAGAATCACTTCTGTCCACATTGGAAGTTTTTAGCACATATGCTAATTGGATGTATCTCTCCGAGGAAAGCTGGTTTCGATCCGATGAGTTATCAGCTGGCAGGGATTATGACAGCTCTTGTCTTAAATATTCCATTTAACTTCTCGAGATACATTTTTGAGAATCTGGCTGGAAATATTAATGATGATGGATTCTTCATGTATCCTAGGTTTCTTCAGCACATCTTTGATAATCATGTCAACGGGATTACCTATCATGGAAGCATTCTACATTACACTCCTATTCCAAAAAGAGTGTTTGCAGATTGTAATGGCTATAGGGGCAAACCGGTGCCGCCTACTGTTGATTTATTTGGACATATTCTTGATGCTGATTTCCAACCGCCACAATTTGCGTTACCACAGATTGTACAACCTGCTGATTCTACTACTGATAGTGAATCATCTGAGGGAGAGCAGGAAGTTCCTTTAATTGATCATGAAGAAGTGGAATCTTCTAGTTCTGAAGAGGATCAATCATTTCGTTTACAATCTGTTGAAGAATCCTTAGTTCCTCAAAGAACTTATTGCTGAAAATATTGAAAAGGAACGACAGGATTTGAGACGTCAACGTGAAGAGGCACAAGATCCTGAATATATACCTGATATTCAGCCATCTCAACGACGCAGAATTTCTAAACCCAGCACTTCTGCTGATATCGCTTCTACTTCTATGCCGGTAGAGACATCACATGGTATTTCTGTCTCTATTCCAGCATCTTCTTCTATACCTGTTGCTGCTTCTGTTGCAGCTGGTACATCTTCTTCCATACCTGGACCAAGTGTTAGCATGGCTAACCTTGATGCATCATTACAACGTGCTGTCAAACCATTGATGACACTTGTTGAGAAACTTCAAATGGATTTACTCAATGCTGTTCAAAGAATAAATTCTCAAGACACTCTTCTCGAGGAACAACGCCAACAAATTCTATCACAGAATGATCGAATAGAAGAATTGGAGCTGGATGTCTTTCTTCTAAAAGAAATGTTAGTTGATCAGGGGGAGAATAATGTTGATGATAGTAATGATGATGGTGATGATGGTAATGATGATGGTGATGATGGTGATGATGATGATGATGATGGTGATAATCATAGTGATGATGGTGATGATGGTGATAATGATGGTGATGATAGTAATCATGGTGATGATGATAGTGATCATGGAAACGATGGTGATGATGGTAATTATGATGATGATATGACTGAGAATGCTGATGATACTGGAAATGAAAGTGATCAACCAAATTTCTCACAAGCGTTGGTTGTATTTCAACCAACTGAACCATTAGAAGTTGATCCTATTAATGCAGTTCATGAGTCTAGAGTGTTTGAGCTTGGTGAATCATCTCATATCTTTGAACAGGAAGAATTATTGGATAGCATTGAAGATGAAGAGATGCTTTGTCCAACTCCTCTGAATGTGATCATTGAAGACTTGATACCTTTTGTTGAACTTTGCAATGATGGCGATTACGATTTTGAAGACTTCGATCCAGAATATCCTCCGGGATTTGAACCTGATTTCGATTATGTTCACGTTGAAGACTGGGAAGATTCTGAAGATGAACTTCATCCAGAGAATATTCAGTCAGATATGTGTTCACAAGAAGGATTATGGAAAGACTCTGACGATGATACAGAGCCTGAGCAAAAAGTCTCCTGGTGGTTTCCCAAACAACCAACTCCTGTGATTACAGTTCGTAAGTTCTTTAAGATACCAAGATATGAATGCGTTGGTAGAATTATCAGATGGAAATATGATAATGACAACAAAGTATTCATTATTAAGAGAACTGATGGACTTCAATACTTTCATTCAACATTCAAGGCCTTAGGAAAATTACCTAAATGTGAAATCAACCATTTAGCTTCCGTGGATATCATAAATCGTTCAAGACATGGTTTGATAAACTGGATGGCTGATACGTTATCAAGAGAGAGTAATAATGGGAAGTTCACATGGATTAAGGAAACTTTCCCATTGAGGACTGTTGATTATTTTGATATCGATCCAATTTCTAATCAACCAAGAGTTATTCTGACATATCCTCGAGTTAAATGCATGACGAAGATTCCTCTTGAGAAATTGCCTGTAAATTTTTCTAAGTTCGTAAGTCATTGGAGATACAATGGATCAACCGGAGAAGCAGAAATTGCTTGTTATGACAGAGACTTGAATGGAGAAGTGATGTGGAATCGAGAGTCGATTGTATATATCTTTGATCCTCTGAGCTTAATTAATCTGTCAAAAGATGATCTTGAAGTCTTGCTTGTGAATCCAATTGTGTATGATGATGCGTATGACGACGAAAAGATGGCATTAAAATTTCAACGAGTTGTAGAAGTGTGCTGCTCTAAAGGTATTTTTGCTGGATGCAATCTTCCTGAATATGCTTGAAGATTTGAAGAAAAAGATCAAGTATTATCAAAGGGGGAGTTTGTAGAGACAAAGGTTGATTAATACTTAAATTTCGTCTAAGTCATTTAATCCGTGAATGCTGTGAATCCGTGAATGCCTTGTCCATGAAAGCCTTGTGCGTGAATGCTTTGTGAGAATAGGTATATCCGTGAATAATGAGATCCGTGATTGTATTTTGTTCGACAATAGGTGTGTGTGAATGACTATCCGACAATAGCTTCGACAATGGTTTTTGTCCGTGAATGAAGTTTTTGTCCGTGAATGATGAAGTCAGTGAATACTTATCCGTGATTAGCCTGGATTCACGGATAGCATAATTCTGTGAATAGCTATTCACGGAATACACTTAGTAATGTCGTAGGATTATAATTAGAATTGTCGTAGGACTTGTCTATAAATATAAGTAGATGAAGTCAGTTTAAAAGAGTTCTGCGAGTGTAATTTTGAGAGACGCTTCTTGATGTAATTTTGAGATCACTTGTACATCTCTTGTATATGAAAATATAATCAATATTTTCTTGTTGATTCTTTCATCTTTTTCATCTTTACTATAACTCACTTTGTATTTGTGTGTATTTGTATTCCGCACAAATAGACACAAGTTCTAGTTTGCGTATCCGGATCCAGGACGATCACAGCTGGCTACCACCCGTCCCGGTTCACCGTCTTTCGCTCCATTTCTTAGTTCGTGCGTATTTTCTTCGTTATGCATCCGTTTTCGTCGATTCTTTTTTTGTTGGGTTCGTTTTTCAAAAATGAAGACTTTGATGAAAATTAATCCCAAAATTGAGCTTCCTATCTCCAGATATTGCGTACGAATCATTTGAATCTTTCGGCGGGTGTATAATCTTCATTCTTTATCCGTTTTTGTTGATTCTTCTTCTGTTAGACTCGTATTTTGAAAATGAACATCTTGGATAAGATGGATATTAATGATGAGCACTTTAGTCTTAAAATCTTGTTTTGATGCCTTGAATCTTCAAACGTGCGTGGAATCTTCGTTTTTCATCCGTTTTGCTTGATTTTTATCGTGCAACTTTGTTTTGACCTTCTTGGCAGTTTCTCGTAGATTTGAGTGTTATTTGAGTTTAAATGCCAAGAATTGTTCCAGAATGAGAGAGATATCGGTAGTAAAAACGTGACTTTTTACGCGATATTAGAGTGTCGGGCATTGAATTTGCGACACTTAGGCAAGTGACGGGATAAAGGGGTTTTATGCGGCACTTAGGCAAGTGACGCAAGATTAGGGAATTTAGCGACACTTAGGGCGTCACATAAGGAAGTGACACATCACTGCTTTGGTCCGTGCGACACTCCCTACTGGTCATGATTTTTGAGCCCAAAAATGAGTTTTCTGGTGTCCGTTTGGTCCGATTCTTTTACCCAACCCATATTTGGACATTTTAAGCTTAGACAAACTATTAACAAGAAAAAATAAATGAAATCGGAGTGTTTTCGAGATTTGTCAGAAACTTACGAGTTAACGCTTCGTGCGGTGTTCATTTACCCGATCGTTTAAACGTATATTTAGACGTTAAATGTTATACGTACGTGTTTGGAGTAATAAAATTTTTCCGATATTTTAACTTGAAGTATTACTCAATAATACTTGATAACATTTATAAAAATGTTATTGTGACGTGTCGGTTGCGGTTTGCGGAGTCGTGTGACGGTTAATAAAGGTTTGTGACGTTTAAACTAAACGTTTTGTTTTCGATATAACTATCAATATTTATAATGGAATTATTTTATCAAAATACTTTACTTGAAGTTATAAAAATATAACTTTTGTTTGTTTGGGCATGAATCGTGCATTTTTGGTCGCGTTTGAGTGTTTTATACGATACGAAACACTTATGAAATATTGTCAAAAATAATATTTAGAAACTAATATGTTTATTAAATAATTTCGTATTATTTAATAATTTGAGTTCACCAACGTCCGTTATAATGATTCGGATTGCCTTCAACATAATAATGCACGATGATTATTGTTATCAACAACACTAACTTTGAACTGGCAGCAGAAACTCTTCAAGCAGTTGTCACACCCCCAAAACGGCGATTATTGTTATCAAGTGATTAGAGGAAGTATTACACTAAGCGGGGGTGCTGACTTGAAGATTCGACATTCACGCATATCAGAGCATATGGTTATTGCAGAACAGTAAATGAGATGCCATTAATAGTTGTTGTTACAAAGGCTACGACTTGTCAAAGTCGTAGAAGTATTAGTGTTGTTAAAAATACACCCGTTGTAGTGAATATAAATATTCAAAAGTAGATTTCGTAATTATGACTAAAAGGTATTAGTTATATAAAAGAAATCTATTTGTCCCAAAAGTGGCATTCTAATCGTCACGGGTAGTGTAGGTTCCAAGATGCATGTAGTCTTACATGAGCAACTAATTCCCTGAAAAACGTAGTAAAAATTCAATAAATTTTTTGAGTGAATTTACAGATTTTATGTTTTGTGGTCAAACCAAGTTTGGTTCATAATGGTTGTAATTCGTTCGCAAGTTTCATTGAAAAATACATTTCAAAAATATAGCTTCACAGATTCGTTGGGACGTTACCCAAAAGCACATATTCGTTGGGGCATTATCCAATAACACAGATTCATTGGGACGTTACCCAATTATACGGATTCGTTGGGACATTACCCAATAACACAAACTAGTTGGGACGTTACCCAATAACACTGATTTGTTGGGACGTTACCCAAAAGTATCATTTTGTAGGAAAGTAGGTATCCAATATACTTTAGTAGGATAATAGTATTCTATATTCATTTGTATAAAAGCCCAAAAGCATTTATAAACAGTCTGTAAGTATAATACGAACACGTTTTTAATTATAGTTCATAAGAAATCAAGCTATTGAGTATAATATGGACACATTCATATACAACTTAAAAACAGTAACTATGTTTTCCACAACGTAAAAGCATTTATAAATAGTTGTTGAATATTATAGCAAAACATTAACTATGTTTTTCACCCCTGTTTTAAAAACAGTAAAACAGTAAAAAGAGGGGCTGTGAACTCACCTCGTGAGCTAAGTACCTAAGTGCTAGCAAAGCGTAAGCCCAAATAAAGTCTCTATCATCCTCCTAATGTATAATAAAGTTTATATAAGTGAATGGCTAAATGCCAAAACATATTAATCGCTCACTCGTTGAAAGATCATTTTTGTTCATAAATTCGTACATTCTGTTGGTGATGGTTTTCGAATAATAGTATTTCCCAAAGTTTAATTATTCATGTTACGATTT
Source organism: Pseudognaphalium luteoalbum (assembly GCA_963422505.1). Taxonomy (NCBI): domain Eukaryota; kingdom Viridiplantae; phylum Streptophyta; class Magnoliopsida; order Asterales; family Asteraceae; genus Pseudognaphalium; species Pseudognaphalium luteoalbum. The sequence continues at coordinate 55,099,368 of OY730198.1, read as the reverse complement.
GCATTTGTGCATAATATTATATACACATATTATATAGTTGTTTGTCGTGTGTATATATATAGGAATATATGTATATATATATATATATATATATATATATATATATATGCAAATAACAAAAATGACACCTATATATATATATATATATATATATATATATATATATATATATATATATATATATTTACCACCTCAACTTGCCCATCACTCTCGTCACTTAACTCCGCCACCAACACAAAATCGTAAATTAAACCCGGATATATATGCCGTATGTCATCCACTGCCATCGCATCACCACCATCACTGTTTCACCATCGGAATCTCAAGGTTTAACACCAGAATTTCAAGATTAGAAAACAACGAACACCAAATCAGAATTCTTATGCTAGGTTGGCTGATGAAATCAATGAGATGAAATCGAAATCACGGTTATGGTTGTTGTGGTGACTATATTTGGCCGGATCTGGTTGGATCTGGTCGGATCTCGGTAGTCATCTAAATGGTCATTGAATGTTCTTTTTCCCTAACCCTAATTTCCCAAAATTAACATCATCAATCCAAACCCCCAAATCAATATCATCAATCCTAACCCTAAAAAATAACAAATTATCACTATCATTGATATTCACACTGTTGTGCTGCACACCGGTCGTTGGAATTTCTAATGATGATGCGAGACAACAGTGGGTTTTAAATTTGTAAGGCTGGGGCCTAGGGTTTCTATTATGCTAATCAAAGGGCTAGCAAAGGACAAGTATGACCTAGGATCGTTCTTCAAAGCGCAACAAATTAAAACTAGGGGAGTTAGAAACTTTTATGTATTTAGCTAGGGATGAAAGAGTTGGTTTTGGTTTTGGGTTTTCTATTAAAATAAAATAAACTGAAAAGTGGAGGTTACTTCGGGCGTTCAACAATTAACGCGATTGTCTACTATGAAGCGGTTTAGGAGTTGTTAAATATGGAGAGTTCTAATGGGGATAAGTTCGTAAGTTAATGTGAGTTATTACTGCAATCCTTCTATCTTTGGCTAGATGTCCCTGTCGTTTGCACTTAGTACAGGTACAAGGGCCATCATGGTGTCGTGTACACTTGGAACAGTAAGGCTTGTTCCCAACTACCCTTTCTTATTTCCCGACCATGAACTGGAGGTGTAGGCCTTAATAGACTCGGCCTTTTTGTTTGGTTGTTGCTGTTGCTGGTTGTTGTTGTTGCCGGACCATTTCCTTTTGTTGTCCCCGGTGGCTTTCTTAGTGGTTGTCTCTCGGCGGACAATCTGGGCCATGAGTTCATGTGCCATGCATATAGCACTTTGGATGGTCCCGGGTTTTGATGAGATGACGTTCTCTTGGATTGATTCTGGTAGCCCCCAAATGTATCTCTCGATACGTTTGTATTCGGGGTCCACCATAGAGGGACATAGGACAGCTAGTTGGTGGAACCGAGTGGTGTAAGTGGTAATGTCATTTCCTTGAACCGTAACTTTCCAGAATTCTTCTTCAAGTTGTTGTAGTTGCTCACGGGGACAGTATTCTTCCATGAGCATTGTCTTGAAGTCTTCCCATGGAAGTTGGTATGCGGTATCAATACCTACAGTTTGGGCATACGAGTTCAACCAGGTGAGAGCTCCGTCAGAAAGGGTGCATGCGGAGAATTTAACCTTGTCTTCCTCAATGCAGTTGGAGATTCGGAAAACAGATTGTGTCTTTTCGATCCAGCGTATCAGCTCGATGGCTCCTTCATATCCTTTGAAATACAAAGGTTTGCAGTTCAAGAAGTCTTTGTAGGTACATGGTTTTGGAGTAGATGTATTAGCAGGCGCGCCTCAGCCGCTCGGATTTTGTTGAGCAGCAAGGACTTGGGCTACGCTCTGTGCAATGACTTAAGCGATTTCAGCGTCGATGTAAGTATGTCATCTTGGAGGCATGATGCTGAACAACAATGAAATGAGACATATAAGAGGTTTGCTCGGGATGATCCGGCATTCCCTCGGCGTCTTCGTACTACTCGAGCTTCACCGGTCATGTAGTAAAGAGGTTTGGGAGAGTTTGGTGTCGCAGAGATAGGTAAGGGAGTGGTACCCTCAGTAGTGGATAGTGTTTGAATTTCGTTGTTCAAGCCGGTTGGTGATACATTAGAGGAGTCTCCTATTTCTGTGGCAAGGAGTTTAGTATACGAGAAGTTAAGGTTATATATAGAAATATAATAACCTAGCACACAAGCACGTATAAGGTTGGTCCCGTTTCTATCCTTGGTCAAAGTCTTATAATGCATTCACTATAACCATTTCAGGTCTTGCATCAATTCTCCTTTAATTGTACATAGTTGATCAGGCTATGTTAAATTAAATTCAAATGATGCAATTGCTGAACCAGTCATACCGAATAAGGAATACTAACCTAATGGTTATAGTCTAGGTTACTAATGCAATCCTAGTTCGCTATAACCTTTGGCTCTGATACCAATCTGTCGCACCCCCAAAACATGTGGCAGCGGAAGTAGGAGGTGTCATGGGGGCGCCGCCCAATTTAAATATCACAACACAAAGATTAAAGCAAATGACCTCTATATGAGACGTTTGAAAAATAGTTATATTACAATAATTCAAATGGTTACAAAAGTTATAGGAGTTCGCATGTCAAAAGTAGAATTACATAACTATAACTACAAAATATAGTAATGCAATCTAGTTCCTTGATGATTTGAAAACCATGCGACTCGAGCTAAGCTTATCCTTATGCTTCCTACTGCGGCGGGTTACCTGAGAAATACATACTAAAAGTGTTAATCCCTCAACAATCAATTTTGTAAAGCTTTGACAATGTATTAAACAACTGCGGAATAATTGTTTAATATTTAGTAAAAGAACAAGAACATGCAATAACTTGAATAACACGTAAATAACCTTAAAGCTTCAATCTTATTAATCAACAAGACGAATACACAAATGTATTAGGGTTTACACATTGTAGCTACGATTACTTTTCTACCTTCTAAGGATCTCTATTTATAGTGCATAGAGTCTTGTATAAGTCATCCTACATATATGGAAACTAAATCAAGTTCATATACAACTCAAACTCTTATAACCGTCATGATAATATAAACAGTCATAACAACCTGTTTACCCTAACAGTAATAACCACAAACCTCTAGACAGTTATAACATTGATATTTACAAAGACAGTCATAACAATACAATCAGTAGTAACTACTTGACTCGAATATAACTTGTAGTAACAAAAACCTTCAAGCAATCATAATGACTTGTCTTCAATCTTCAATAAGTAACAACCTCATCACTAACAGTCATAACTTCATTTGTTCTGGTAGTCATAATAACTTGTATAACCAGTCATAATCTTACTTAGTAATTTCAACCCAAATTGTTGGTGCATCTTAGTGTGTCTGTCAGTTGGTCTAAGTCTGTTATGTGTTTGATATGTAATTAAGTTAGTTAATAACTTTTGTTTTAATTACATTTTGTGTTTTGGCGACACAAGGTCTTTGTGTCGCAATAGTTACCTTGGCGACACAGCTTGTGTCGCATGAGTCGGCTTGGCGACACATCTTGTGTCGCATAGACCAGGTTAGGTCTTTGGTATAAATAGGTTATTTCGGCTCATTTGTAAAGGTTGACGAAATTGTGAGATCAGTGAGCATATTGTAAGTGTTATAATTAATATAAGCTGATCGACTTTTGGTATTGAATTGCTATACTTTGTGATTTGCTTTGTTTATTCGTTTAAACGTTTATATATTCAATCAATTGTATTCCGCACGTTTGATTGAGTAAGGATTCGATTAGGTCCGACTACAGGGGTCCTACAAGTGGTATCAGAGCCAAAAATCACACGATTTGGCATTATTGAATCCGTTCTTGATACGTTTCTCGAATAATTGTGAGTATATTGAATTAAAATCTTCATTGAAAGGTGTTCACAAGCTGCTTCTTGCTATTTCTGGAAGATTTTAGGTTTATTTTTCGTCCATCAGTCGTAAATTTTCGTGTGGTTATCGAAAATTTTCGATTTTAGGGTTTTTTGGTCGCTGGTCAGCCGTTTCTGCGACATAAGCTGCGACATATCTTTTGTGTCGCGACTAGGGTTATTGCGACATACGTCTTTCATTAGGCGACACTAGATTGCGACATAAGACTTGGTTTTCTTCCGTCGCTATCTTTTGCGACATAAGACTTGGCTTTCTTCCGTCGCTATATATTGCGACATAAAACTTGGTTTTCTTCCGTCGCTAACTTTGCGACATATCATCTGCGACATATCCTCTGTGTCGCTTAAATCTTTTGCGACATATAGATTGCGACATATCCTTTGTGTCGCTTAAATCGTTTGCGACATAAATTTGTGTCGCATAATAGTCTGTTTTCTTTTTCTTTTGTGTTATTTATCTATTTTGCAGGTAATTCACAATGTCTTCTTCAACACACTCCATTCAATCTGTAGGAGCTATGCTAAAGCAAAACAATGAAGTTGGTTCTGGAAAAAAAACCACCTATGTTTATGCCAGGCATGACCTATTCTGATTGGCGCCAACGCTTTGAGTCTTATGTTGGATTAAATGATCCTGAGATGATGATTTACTTAGAGGAGAGATATGAGCGTCCTCTAAAGTCAGGAGTCTACAATGGTCAAGCTCCTGAGAAATCGATTAAATCAATGACTCCAGAGGAAAGAAAAGCTTTTGATATGGAGAGAAAGACTCATGCTGCAATTACTATGGCTTTACCTCAACCCATTATGAGACAGTTTAAACATCATAAGATTGCTTACGATCTTTGGAAAGCTTTCGAAAAGAAATGCGGTGGTACCGTCCAATACAGAAAGAAAAGGATAGATTTAATCAAGAAGCAGTATGAGGTTTTTGACATGCTTCAGGATGAATCTCTGGAAGATCTGTGCAGTAGATTTTCCCAATTGGTCACTGAGTTGATTGAAGGAGGTGTAACTCTTGAGCGTAGTGATGTAAACAAGAGATTATTAGACTCTTTACCTAAGAAATGGCACACTAGGGTTCTTTTGATGGAAAAAGATGAAGACATCATGGATATGGAGCTTGAAGACCTTATTGGACATATTGAGGCTGAGCTTCTTGAGATGCAAAGGAAAGAGACTAAGGCTACATCGCATCTCCAAAATCCAAAACTTTATGGAGTTGATGTTCCAGTATCTTCAAGCAGACCTTCTGTCACTGCATTTGTCGCTAGTAATGCTAGTGGAAATGTATCTTCTTGTAATCCATCTGGTTCTACTTATGTTCCGAACTCTGGAAATTCAACTGGGTCTCTTTTTCAGAATTCAGGATTTTCTTCTAATGAAGATTATGCATCTACTTTTTCAGCATTTTTAGCCTGTGCTGGAGATTTTTCCGATGAAGATTTTGGTCAAATTGACCAAGAAGAATTGGAAAGATTAGATTTAAAATGGAATATGGCTATGCTGACTAGGAGGGTGAAGAATTTTTTACAGAAAACTGGTAGAACTTCTGTAAATAATCCAGGTGAGAAAGGTATTGGGTTTAATAAAGGGAAGGTGCGCTGTTATAAGTGTCAGAATTATGGACACTTCGCCCGTGAATGTGAGAAAAACAAGGCACCATCTTCAGGTCTCACCAAGCCTTCACCAACAAAGGCAGAAGAGAAAGCCATGGTGTCAGCTGCGTTCATGCTGACAGAAACTCCATGGGATAACAGCTGGTCTGATGGAGCTGATGATGATGAGAACACTGCACTAATGGCTGAGGTTCATGAGGTAGATGATGAACCTTTATCTTGTGTTTCTTGTATTAAGCTTACTAACCAATTTAACAGGTGTAGAGAGGATAATGAGCGCCTTAATACAACAATTTCACAATTAAAGGAAGATAATGAGATGTTGAAAGAAAGTTATAAGGCATCTGAAAAGAAATTAAAGGCTATTTTTGAAGAAAAGAAAGAACTAAAAGCCAAAATTTTTGAACAGCAAGATGAAATAGGGAGTTATGTAGATATGTTAACTCATGTTAAAAAGGAACTTGCTGACTCACAGGCTGTAGTTCTTAATTTAAATCGAAAAATATCAAATTTTTCTACATCCTCTCTCATTTTTGATGAAATCCTTCAGAAACAAAGGACAGATACGAAAAGTAAGGCAGGACTTGGTTATCACCATGTTCCACCTCCAAAAGATTATCTGCCTATGCCTGAACAGGAAATCATTAAAGATTTTGTGCCTAATGTTCTTCAAAAGGACACAAAACCTGTTAATGTTAATATAAGTAAGCCTGAGGTTGCACCTAAGTCACAAAAACCTAAAACTAGTATGCCTGAGCAAGTTAACGCATCAACTAGTGAACCTGATCATTTAAAGGTTCAAAAGGTTGACTTAGTCAAACCTCTTGATGTCAAGGCTGAACCATTTCAGCCCAAGCCAAGTGCATCTGTTAAGATATCTGAGTCAAAGATAGTTAAGTCTACTGTTATCACAAAGCCTGAAAAAGTTGAGGCTAAAACAATTCCTCCAGCCAGTTCAAAGGAGGAAATTGAGATTGAGGATATAACCAATGAAGAATACGGTTATTTGAAACGGAAGAAGGTAACCAACGATCATCATATCTTTACTAGTGAAGGGTATGTTGAAATTTATAAAATGAATGGCAAGAAGTTACCCGAACCGAAAAAGAAGATTTTTCAACCAAATAATTCTAATTCTCTTAAAAATTCTTCTAAAATAAACCAAGGTTCATCTGATGCATGTACTCATAAGTGTACATGCTCAACACATCCAACTGTTGGCCGAGTTCCAAGGTTGACTCCTCAATCTCCTGATAGAATTGAGAAACGATCTTGTTTCTATTGCAAGAAACAAGGTCATTTGATTGATATGTGCCCATTACTTGCTAAGAAGTATGCTAGAAGGGGAGATGCACGAACCTCTAAAGCAAAAAGTTTTTCAAAAAATTCAATGAGAGGTTCAGCAGTTCTACCAAGTACTTCTTACAATATTGAGCAAGTTCCCAAACCTAAAAAGGTTTGGAAGCCCAAAGAGTCCCGTTCTGACTCTTCATCTAATAATGATTCATCAGCCAGTGATTTCGATGTGTTAAAAAATAAAATTTTGACTGATGTAATCATTGTGGATGATACCACCGGGTTACCCAAGTCTGTTAAGGCTTGGGTTCCCCTTACTCATTAATTTCTTTATCTTTGATGTCGCAGCAATCTGAACAAGTTCAGAATAGTAGATGGTATATAGACAGCGGTTGCTCGCGACATATGACAGGCGACTTATCCTTGCTTGTTGGGAATTATTGATTTGATGATACAAAATAATTAAAGATGAGGGACTAAAGATAAATGTTTTATTTTAAATTAGTTTCCTACTACAATTAGGTCTTCTTGTAAACCCTAATATCTCTAGTATATAAAGAGATATAGGCGTATAGAATAGGGTGCACAGAAATATGTAGACGTCTAGAGAATTAACCCTAAGGTTAAGATATCTTTGATATCTTTAATCCTTGTTATAGGTAGATAACATGTTCTATACTGATCATATAGAATTAGGGTTTTGTGTTTGTAATTCGTTATCCCTAAGGTTCTTTGTAACCCCGATGCAAAAGTGTATCCGTCTTTATTATTGATTAATAATAAGATTAGGGATTTGGTTTGTGATAACATTGTTCATATTTATATTCCGCTGCATAATTTATCATTGTTATCATTATATCCTAGATCAAGACCTAAAAAGTCTAGAGCTTAAACGATCATACGTTTTAACAATTGGTATCAGAGAAAGGTGGCTCGTGATCAAGGATATACAAGTTTTACAAGCAAGAGAAGCCGTATTGAAGAAACCCTAGAAGATTGCAAGAAAAATTCGTAATTCGTCACTTTCTGCACAGCCATGGTAAAAAAATTCGGATCTCATTCGTTAACCGTTAGATCGTCATGAAATTTGAACTGGAGTTTTCTAACATATTGGCGCACATTCTGACCAGAGGAATTTTTAATCTGAATTTTTGATTGAGAGATATTCATTGTCGAAATTGGTTGCTGAAAGTTTAGGGTTTTTCAGAACGGCAGAAGTAAAACGGTCACTGTGTCTTCGTTATCCAACGAAAGTTTACGATTTTTGGATATGTTATAGAATACATATATTTCTACAGTGTGTAAAAATTTCATCGTGATCGGATGTATATACAAAGAGATATTGAAATTCGAATATGCTGCAGTATGTTTGTGGTTTCTGTTTGCGCAGCTGCTGTGTTTTAATTGCTGTGTGTTCGTTAACCGTTGGATCGACTTGAATTTTGGATATGTGATTAATGAAACATTGATGAACTTCGTGTAAAAATTTGAGCATGATCAGATACGTAATCAGGGAGATATATAATTCTGAAGTTCCTGCCACTGCTAGTAGAAGATGCTTGCCGCTGCTATTAGAAGATGCTTGCCGCTGCTAGTACAAAATATGCTTGCCGCTGCTAGTATAAGATGCTTGCCGCTGCTAGTACAAAATATGCTTGCCACTGCTAGTAGAAGGTTCTTCCCGCTGTTAGTACAAACTAGCCGCTGTTAGTGTATTCTTGCCTCTGCTAGTACAATGTTCCCGCTGCTAGAACAAGCGTACCACTGTTAGCACATCCTTACCGCTGTTAGTATGAAGTAGCCACTGCTTGTCAAGCTTACCACTGCTAAAAGGTTTACCTCTGCTAGAAAGCTTATCACTGTGAGTACAACCTTACCACTGTTAGTGTAAAGTGGTTACCACTGTTAGTGGATTTTGAAAACGTGCCACTGTTAGTGGATATTTAAAAGATTGCCACTGTTGATGGATTTTGAAGATTGGCACTGTTAGTGGAAAGGAGATTACCACTGTTAGTACAAAACAGTTTCCACTGTTAGTATTACTTGGTTACAACTGTTGGTTCAACTGATAGTTTGGATCTCAAATGGAATTGTATTGATTTAATGGCTTGTTCTTGAAGATGTGATTACGAAGAAGATTGATTATAGCTTATTTGATATTGTAATTGAGTTTTACATGTTTGTATCTTATCATATCTCAAAGTGGAGGATGAAGAACTTTGAAGATAACTTGTTTGGTTTGTACGGTGACGAAGACTTGACAAAATCTAGCAAAAGTGTGAGATTCACAAACTTATGATGCTCAATGCTCACATTTGCTATCACTTGAAAGAGTTTGGTGTGCTCGGTGACTTATTCTGGAAAATAAGGATTTTTGTCAAAGAGATTGCGGTCTGCTTATACATAGGATTATAAGTTCGACGTCTTGGTTAGTACAAGATATAAGGTACAAGTTTGGAAGACTTAATTTCTTTATTAAGTTTGTTATATTTTATTTTCTTCATCAGTGATCATTACATAAAGCCTACAAAGTTCGAGATTCAAGAGATGGTTAAGATATTGATTTGAGGGGAAGCTTGTTGTTAAAGTTTTTAACCATCGAGATATGTTCATGCATTGTTTAAAATGGTTTCATTATTACTGCTAGTTATATATTACTACTGCTAGTATAATTTTCTATTGTTCAAATTCATTATTCTGAGGATGCGTCATGGAGGGTAATTTGAGACATTAGAATGTTGGATTAGTGGTGTACTATATAGCATGTGGTTGTAAAACTTTAAGTTGCTTATCTTCCAGAAGATCCCTATTGGATTATGACAAAAGGGGAAGAAGAATTGAAGATCAAGATTTGCAGCTTATTATTATGCATGGCATAGTTTAAAAGAAATCAACAGTTAAGGGGAAGTGTGTGCAAGAAGATCGATATTTTGTCATCATCAAATAGGGGAAGATTGTTGGGAATTATTGATTTGATGATACAAAATAATTAAAGATGAGGGACTAAAGATAAATGTTTTATTTTAAATTAGTTTCCTACTACAATTAGGTCTTCTTGTAAACCCTAATATCTCTAGTATATAAAGAGATATAGGCGTATAGAATAGGGTGCACAGAAATATGTAGACGTCTAGAGAATTAACCCTAAGGTTAAGATATCTTTGATATCTTTAATCCTTGTTATAGGTAGATAACATGTTCTATACTGATCATATAGAATTAGGGTTTTGTGTTTGTAATTCGTTATCCCTAAGGTTCTTTGTAACCCCGATGCAAAAGTGTATCCGTCTTTATTATTGATTAATAATAAGATTAGGGATTTGGTTTGTGATAACATTGTTCATATTTATATTCCGCTGCATAATTTATCATTGTTATCATTATATCCTAGATCAAGACCTAAAAAGTCTAGAGCTTAAACGATCATACGTTTTAACATTGCTTTCTGAAGTAAAAACTTATAATGGAGGATATGTTGCTTTTGCCGGAGATAAAGGAGGAGTCATTACTGGACAAGGTACACTCTCTAATGGGCAAGTGAGTTTTGAGAAGGTTAATTATGTGGAGCAGCTCACTCATAATCTGCTCAGTGTATCTCAAGTATGTGACAAAGAGTACACTACAGCATTCACTAAAACTGAATGTTGTATCTTGAAGCCAGGATTTGTTATTCCTGATGAATGGGTGCTGCTTCGAGCACCTAGGCAAAAGGACACGTATATTCTTGATATGAAGACTGTTGAAACAACTCATCATACGTGTCTACTTTCAACAGCTCCTGAAAGAGAATCACTTTTATGGCACAGACGTATGGGTCACTTGCATTTCAGAAAGATGAATTATTTGGTGAAGCATGATCTTGTGCGTGGAATTCCAAAGCAATCTTTTGGAATCAATGATCTCTGCGTTTCCTGTCAAAAAGGAAAACAGCACAAGAAATCCCATAAGTCAAAGGTGATTAACTCGGTGTCAAAACCTTTGGAGCTATTGCATATGGATCTCTTTGGACCTGTAAGTAAGAAGAGCATAGGAGGTTCTAAATACTGTTTAGTAGTTACTGACGATTACTCTCGCTTCTCATGGGTGTATTTCTTATCTACTAAAGATGAAGTTCCTGAAATTCTTACTTATTTATTTGATAAGCTCCAAAACCTATGCAATCTGTCCATCAAGAAACTGCGATCAGACAATGGTACCGAATTTAAGAATTCTACAATTGAGTTGTACTGTTTACGGAAAGGCATTGAGCATCAATTCAGTGCAGCACGGACTCCTCAACAGAATGGAGTCGCTGAGCGTAAAAACAGGACACTCATTGAAGCAGCTCGTACAATGTTAGCAGATTCTAAACTGCCTATTACCTTTTGGGCTGAAGCAGTTAATACTGCTTGCTATATTCTTAATCGGGTTTCTGTGGTTAAAAAGCACAATAAAACATCGTATGAACTGCTTAATAACAGGAAACCTTCATTACAGTTTCTTGAACCATTTGGTTGTCCTTGCACAATTTTGTATACAAAAGAGAAGGTTGCTAAGTTTGGTGCAAAGTCTAGTGAAGGATTGTTTTTGGGTTTTTCAAATAACTCTCCTAACAAACGAGTGTACAATTTGGCAACTAAGCGTATGGAAGAACATTATGAAGTAACATGTTTTCGTTATACTGAAAATCCGGATGGAAAGGGACCAGCACATTTGTTCAATTATGAAGCTATTTTTGATTCGTTTAATCTGTCTACGGAAGATGATGAAATGGATCAAATGGTTACTTTGCTTCATGGTCTCGATTTATCTTCAACTTCTTCAACGCCATTAAAAGCAACGACACCAAATGTCTCTAATACTCCACAACCTTCTCAATCAAATTCTCAAGCAAATGTTGATATCCCTGAATCATCCACAGGAAACCAAGAAACTTCTTCTGGTAATCCTGAGTCTGATGATGAAGATGAACATTTTGAGAATTCAAGGGAGTTTGAATCAGCACAGGAAGCTGATTTAACAAATTTGGATTCTGTCATTGTGCCTGACAAGATTCCAAGTTCGCGTATTCATAAGGACCATCCAGTAGACAATATAATTGGTTCTTTAGATAAGGGGATTCAGACGCGACATCAAGTTGTTACTGATACACATTCTTTTTCACCTTCGGACTCATCTGAGTCCGCATCTCTTGCATGTCTGTCGATTGAGATTCAATCATGTTTCTTATCTCAAGTGGAGCCTAAACGAATAGATGAAGCTTTAAAAGATCCCCACTGGGTTGAGGCTATGCAGGAAGAGTTGCAGTAATTCCGTAAGCTGCATGTTTGGGAATTAGTACCATTACCTAAGGGTGCACATCCAACTGGCACTCGTTGGGTATATCGGATTAAGAAAGATGATCGCGGAGTGGTTATTCGAAACAAGGCAAGACTTGTGGTGCAAGGTTTTCATCAAGTTGAGGGATTAGACTACGATGAGGTTTTTGCTCCTGTTGCTCGATTGGAGTCAATTCGGATTTTCTTGGCCTTTGCGTCCTTCAAAAGATTTATTGTTTATCAACTTGACGTCAAGAGCGCCTTCTTATATGGACAAGTCGATACTGATGTATATGTCAAGCAGCCTCCTGGCTTTGAAGATCCGTTGCATCCAGAATATGTCTGTAAACTCAATAAGGCATTATATGGATTGCATCAGGCACCAAGATTATGGTATGAGAGGCTTTCTACTCATCTTGTTAAAAATGGATTCGAACGAGGCAGTATTGATAGTACATTATTCACAAAAAGAGATGGTGAAGACTTACTGCTGGTACAAGTTTACGTCGATGACATCATTTTCGGATCCACCAAAGATTCTATGTGTAAAGATTTTGAGCATCTTATGAAGACAGAATTTGAGATGAGTGCAATGGGGGAACTCACGTTCTTTCTAGGTGTTCAAGTTGAGCAGTCTGCCAATGGTATTTACATTCATCAGTCAAAATATGTAACTGATATGTTAACCAGATATGATTTGCTTAACTGTAAGACCTACGGAACCCCCATTGAAATTAACCATAACATTGGACCGGCCATTGATGACGAGGACTGTAAAGAAAAGGACTATCGCTCCATGATTGGTTCTCTTATGTATCTTACAGCATCCAGGCCAGACATCGTATTCGCAGTGTCCATCTGCTCAAGATATCAAGCTAGGCCAAAGGTTTCTCATATGAAGGCTGTTAAACGAATTTTTGGGTACCTCAAGCATAGGCCAACACTTGGTCTATGGTACTCAAATGAAAAATCGTTTGAACTAACTGCTTATTCAGATTCGGATCATGGCGGTTGTAGTATAGATAAGAAGTCAACAACTGGTGGATGCCAGTTTCTTGGATCTCGCTTGGTTTCATGGCAATGTAAGAAGCAGACAACGGTGGCTACTTCCACTGCAGAGGCTGAATATGTAGCTGCAGCCAGTTGCTGTTCTCAGATTCTGTGGATTCAGCATCAATTGCGAGACTATGGGTTACTTCTTACTCTAACTCCTTTACATATTGATAATACTGCCGCTATTTCCATTACACGCAATCCCGTACAACACTCTAGAACTAAGCACATAGAACTTAGATTCCACTTTATACGAGATTGCTATGAGAAACACTTGATAGACCTCGTCCACATAGATACCCTCAAACAGAATGCTGATCTCTTTACTAAGGCCTTCTCTCGTGCCCGATTTGATGAACTGATCAACATGATCGGTTTGCGCTTCTTTCAACTAAAGAAGTAACTTTTGGACTTGGATTTGAAAAAAAAAAAAAAAAAAAAAAAAAAAAAATTTATAAACGCAACAGCCACTCTTTATACTCTATAGTATTAAAGAAATGCGAAGTTGCAATATTTATAAAAAGACGTTCAGTTGTGTCTGTAAACAACTAGGAAAATGATAGTACATTAGGATGCATGCATAAAATGAAAATTCTAAGGTTTATGCTTGATGTATCAGTAGGTTTATCTAGCATACTTACTGCAGTTTTTATAAACACTAGCTTCATCATATGATGTACTGGTAGGCATGTCACACTGGGAGTTGAACAATTAAAAAGTAATTCTAATAACATGTCTATTTATCATGTGGTCCACATTCTGTGATGTATGACTAAGTGTCTTAAATCCTTAATACCGCTTGGCATGTTTCCATTTTGGTTAAATAATATAAAATACTTTGGGGATATATATTTCTTGTTTCCTCTGTTGTACGTAAGTACAGACCTGGTCTCACGTTATATATACTTAAAAGTTAAGCAAACGCAAGTCAAAAGCACTTGAAAAAGTCTTACATTATAGGATACCTCACTAGGTCGCCAAAATGGTTTGACCAAGTCTGGTTTTGCTTACACCTGAATCAAGTTCTGTTGCTTTGTTGTACGTCTGTACAGACCTGTCACCGCTGTCTTGATTCTTAAAAATGACTTTTATATATTTTATCTATCTTGGAAGATATGTTCTTGTCGAAATTAATGGGATATGTCTATAGTGGGGACCACAGATATTTATTCATACTAACAATAAAAGTTTCGTTCATCACCGTCCATGTAACATGTTTAGGTGGTCAAACAATACCAGTGATCATTTTGAACTAATTTTTATAAAAGATGTGTTAAATATGCTAAGTAAACTTAAAGAGGTTATATACTGATAATCGAAATAACACTTGCTATTTTCTAATACTTGCATGTAATCTTAGTATGATTCCTTAGCAGATAAACTCACTACGTCAACAAAAAGAAATTTAAATTTAAATTTATTTTAGGTAATTAATTTAAGTCCAACTAGTTACTCTTCAAACGAGTTACAAAACTTGAAATTCCTTCTCTGGGCACTGCGACACAAGTTATGTTCTGCGACATAACTTATGTCGCCATTTTATGTCGCATGGTAGGACTGAGGTATAAATACCTCACTCCAGTCGCTTTCTTAGTTTACACTTTATGCGACACAAAATCAAATCCTGCGACATAAAATAACCCCCTGCGACACAAATCCTGCGGCGTTCTTTGATTCTCAATTTCGATCGTTCCGTGTTGTTTCGAGCAATCCACCTCGTGCTTCTCGTTCACTACCTTCCACTCGATCGTTAGGTACTCGTTTTACCCTCTTTTATCGTGTATTTATGTGCTAATCGTAGATATATATTAAGGGTTTTTAAGGGTTTCGGGATTAGGGTATTTAGACATGAAAACCTCACTATTTCGTGTACATATGACTGTTCTTGTGCTTATGGTATGTTGGCGTACCCTAGGGTATGCTTCATTTTCAAAAACCCTAATTTTTAGGTTAGGGTTTCTGGGTTGGGGTTTGATGTTCGTCATTGCGACATATCTTGCGACATAACACTTTATGTCGCAAAGTTTCTGAAATCTACTTTATGTCGCTTACCTTTGCGACACATATATTTATGTCGCCCTTGTTATGCGACATAATTTTTATGTCGCCAAATGTCTATGCGACATATCTTATGTCGCTTAAGTACGTTGAGCCGATTACTCACTTATGTCCGATTATAGCCATGGCAGGTGATTTCATTCAGGATAATGATGTTTCACTCTACTGCGTTCATTGCTTCTGCCCAAAGATAATCCTGTCCTGCACTTCCGCGACTTCGAGGCTTACCTTCCAGTCGTGGAAGTTTTCGTGTACTCAGGTGTCGTGATAGCATTACTGCTTGATCGATTACCTTTATTTTTTTGTGGTCTGGTGGGATCCTTTCATTGTCTTGGATTTTCGCTTGACCTTGTCTTGGATTTTGGCTGTTTGTAAAATACTTTTATTAGCCAGTCCTATTTAGGTTTAAGGTTTAGGGTTTAGGGTTTAGACTTGGGATAATTTGAAATCATGACAATGTATTTGTTCCCAATTATTAATTAAACCCTTATTTTGTGCAAATTTGATATTTCTGTGTATTATTGATGTGATTTTGCACTCTGTGATGCGACATAAATTTTTATGTCGCCTGTTTCATGCGACATAACCCTTATGTCGCACCAACTCGATTAAATTCGAATAACTTGCATATTGCGACACAACCCTGTCTGTCGCATTACCTGAAAGCGACACAATTCCTATGTCGCTATGTTTGTTAGCAATCGATTTTGTTAACTTAGCGACATATTATTATTATGTCGCAACTGGTCTGCGACATAATTCTCTATGTCGCAATTATTATCAGATCGCTGCTTTTGTTTCCAATTCATCTGCTACTGCTAACTGTTTGTGAGTTTTATTTCTATATGATTGCACAGCAATGGCAGATGGTGATATTCTCTGGGAGCCACGTCACAATATTGTGGCATTTTTAGATGACTCAAAGGAAACTGCTGCTCCATACAGGCCAATGGTCGCATTTTTGCGCCGGTCTCGTATTCACACAGCCATTACCGCCACAACTACTATCTACAAGGATCAGGTGGCTCATTTTTGGGAAAACGCGGTCATCAACTCTGAGCTACCTTCTCCCAGGATTATTTATACAGTTGGTGATCGTCAACTTATTATCTCCGAGCAAGTCATTCGGGAATTCTTTCACTTCGGAGATACTACGGAGATGCCTACACTTTACAGCAATGCGTTTATTGCCAGAGCTATGACACGTATTGGCTATCCAGGCGTCCCAAATGACCAATATCGCAAGGCAAATCTGCCTAAAGTCTGGAGGTACTTAATGCATATCATTATTGTTTGCCTTTCTCCACGTAAGGCGGGTTTTGCTGGATTTAGTCATTCTACGGCTTCTGCTATGTTGGCTTTGATCTATAACAAGCCCTTTAATTTTTCTGGATACATCTTTCGGGCTATGTTGGATAATCTTCATGCTGGGGATAAGCGTTGGAACCTTTATCCACGTTTCATTCAGTTGTTTCTGGATACTCAGCTTCCTGGTCTTCCACAACATCCTCGTGAACGACTGCGTCAAACTCCAATGAACGTCCGAATCTGGACGGTTTGTGCGTCAGGAGGGAACGCAAATACTAACTTTCCGTTATTTGGGCATATTATCAACGACGCTTATGTTGCACCGCCAAATGACGATTTTTTGGATGTTTTGCCTGCACCTGGGCAGGGTATTCAGGAGGAGGAATTACACCTCCATGATGCTACTATACAGGTTGATGACCTGTTACAGGAAATCGAAGATTTCCAGACTGGGAACCAGGCTGCTCAGCCTAATCTTGATGACCCGGTTAGTGATTCAGATGGAGGCTCTACTCCTCCAACTTCTCCAAGGGATATCCCCTCTGACAATGCGTTGAAAAATATTCAACGCTTTGATCCTCGTAGATACAAACGAATACAACGTCGTATTCGTGCCGGCTCAAGCTATGTTCGTCCGGATATGGGCAAACGACCTCGGAGTACCGCTTTGGATGATGAAGATTGGGTTCCACCTCAGTCTATTCGTCGTACTTCTGAGTCGTCTTCAAGGCCACGGGTTGACATTCCCCGTGTTGAGGTTCCCATTCAACCTTTGCCTTCTGTTATTGAAGATTTGTTGAAAAGAATGGATGAGATGCAGAAGACCATGGATAATCAAGCTACACTGATTCAGTCTCAGGCATCAGTTTTGGAGGGTCAAGCTGCGCAAATTAAAGCGTTAGAAGAACAAGCAGCTTTGGTTCCTGTTTTGAATACTAGGGTCTTAGAATTAGAATCCCTAGCTGTCGTTTCGGGGGAGTCAGGCCTGCGTGCCATAGAAACAACATCCAGGGCTTCTACCGGAACACAGACAGAAAATGTAAATGAAAATGTAAATGTTTCTGATGAAAATGAATTTCTTTGTTTGGATTTTTTCTCTGTTGATGATATTCCAGGTCAGCCAAGACCATTAGCTGTAGATTACTCGAATGTGAATTTATCGTTATTTCAGCGAATGGTTAATGGGGAAAGTCAGGTGTCTAGTCCTGAATTTGAAAATAATGATGATGTTGAGATTGAGGAGGAGGAATTAAACAATGATGAATTTTATAATGATGCTCCTACAATCGAGACAGATTCTTCGGAAGATGAAGCAGAGCCAGCTGGAACTCAGACAACTGTTCCAGAAACTTTAGAGGCTTCTGATACTGCTTCTACTTCAACTCTTGAGCGACCGGTGATAAGCTTTATTCCTGATGAATTTATTCCTGTAACTTGCAAGATGGTCTTAAGAAAGCTCAATTTAAAGTTTTTGATCCTATGAGCTTAATCAACTTGTCACAGAATGACTTGAGGAAATTGTTTGATAATCCAATTCGCTTCAACGTAAGAAATGTGGTGAATTCGATTCTTGCTAGACAATTTCAGAAGGTCGTGACTGTGTGTGTTACGCATGGGATTCATGCTGGAGGCAGGTTTCCAACAGGCTGGGCATAATTGAAGAAAGTTTAAAGACCAAGCTGAAGACACGGGGGAGTTTGTTGGTGCATCTTAGTGTGTCTGTCAGTTGGTCTAAGTCTGTTATGTGTTTGATATGTAATTAAGTTAGTTAATAACTTTTGTTTTAATTACATTTTGTGTTTTGGCGACACAAGGTCTTTGTGTCGCAATAGTTACCTTGGCGACACAGCTTGTGTCGCATGAGTCGGCTTGGCGACACATCTTGTGTCGCATAGACCAGGTTAGGTCTTTGGTATAAATAGGTTATTTCGGCTCATTTGTAAAGGTTGACGAAATTGTGAGATCAGTGAGCATATTGTAAGTGTTATAATTAATATAAGCTGATCGACTTTTGGTATTGAATTGCTATACTTTGTGATTTGCTTTGTTTATTCGTTTAAACGTTTATATATTCAATCAATTGTATTCCGCACGTTTGATTGAGTAAGGATTCGATTAGGTCCGACTACAGGGGTCCTACACAAATAGATCAGACTCTACAATCTCCCCCTAAACTTAATCTGTCCTCTACAGATATTAGTTTCTTCACTTGACATCAATCTTTCTTTCTTTGTTGAAGCCTTTTGCTATACTGATTCATTATTTTGTACACTAAGTCTTTGCTCTTTTCAGTCTTTACAGCAACTAGCAATTTCTTTTTAATTAATTGCTTTAATAAAGCTTCACTCAGAATATACTCTCTTTCTTCCAGCATGTACATGTATTTACCATTCCTGAGAGTTATACAATGTACTCCAGCTCTAACAAAATGTTTCCAAGTTCCAACAACTTCAGAACACAAAAATAATTCTCCATATACTTCTAGCTCAAACATCATGTGCAGCCATTCCCATACATGTCTTTCAAGATCAATACTAATGAGCTTCACATCCTTCTCCAAACCAATCTTGTACATATCATACACATCATACTTGTTTATTCTCCTCAAGATATCATTCATTGATATGTGAAAGCTCACATCTCCATTTCTCCTTTGAATTCTGATCTCATAAGCAACTGTATTAGCCTCTAAGAAAATTCCTTCCCATTTAATAATCTCTGAGAAATCTTCATCACCCAATTTAATGTTCTCAGATCTATCAGGCTTCACTATCAACAGTTTATCCAACACTTCTTCATCTCTATCCAGATCACAAACTTGATCATCATATTGTTGCACCATTTCAAAAGTTCTTCTATGATTTTCAACTCTTACTCTTATCTCCTCAGCCTTCTATTTTTCTGCTTTCTCTTTTGCCAATTCCGCATCAATCTGTTCATATCTTGCTTTCAATCTTCTTTGAATTTCTTCATCTTCTTTTCTTTTCTTCTCCAACCTTTTTCTTGCTTCAAGATTAACAAAAAGATCCCTGTCATACATTTGTTGCAACTTTTCCAATGATATTTTTCTCAAAGTCATAGTTGGAATCCTATCTCCTCTAAGCTTGCTTACCAGTTCAACTTTCAGTTCAGTTCTGGTTGGTTTTCTTGCTCTCTTTTTAGCAGTTTCTCTTTTAGTTTTCTCTTTCTTGCCCCTCTCAGTTGCCTTTTGCAAAGCCATTTGCAGAGGATTTCCTTTTGACTTTTCAACATAAGCATTATAAACATAATCATTATTTAATCCTTTTGCTTTCATCTCTGGATATACTCTGCTTGCCTCCTTAGTCATCTTCACAATCTTTCCAGATTCAAGCAATACATCTACTTCATCAACTTCAGATTCATTTACTTGATCTGGCACAGATCTCCTTGACTCTGTTGCTTTCTTTTCAGCTTCAATTCTTTCTTGTTCAATCAATTCTGCTTGCACCCTCAAAGCATACTCATGATCATACTCAACACTTTGTGGTACCTGCTGTTTCTTCTTTATCTTTGGCTTTTCTTGTAGAATACCTTTTCCTTTATCTTTTGAATAAATCTTTGGTAGATCACTTCTTACTTAAGCAGTTGCTGCAGAAGATTCTTTTATCTGAAACCCAGGCAAAGATGGTTGTTTTGATACCTTCTTTGGAGTATCAACCTTCTTTTCAATAGATTTCTTTATCCTTGATACTGGAATGCTTTTCTTTCTGCTTTTTCTATTGAATACCTTATCAAACTTATCTTTCTCTACTGAAACCTCTTCATCTACATCACTTTCCATCACCTCAGTTTCAACAGATTTTTCAACTTCGTCCTCACTTCCTGCCTTTTTAGCTTCAGCACTCTTACTACCTTCAAAATCACCATCATTTACACCAAGCTCCTTATCAATTTCTGCAATCATTGGATCTTCTTCTTTTTCTTCAGAAATTTGAGATGCATGCACAAATTCATTATCACTCTTCTTATTACTAGCAACCACTTCTTCCTCCTCTATAATCCTAGCTCCACTACCTCCAGCTTCACAGTCATGAGTTCTTTCATCTTTATCCAAATCATCATCATTATCATCATCAGAACTTGAAAATAAGACTTTCTTGTAATGTTTTGGTTTCACAGATCTCTTCGATCTCCTTCATCTGTCAAATCTAAACCAGATACCAACTTTTTTGGTTTATTAATCTCATTTTTCTGTTCCATGATAGTCACAGTGATAAGTGTGTAAAAGTAGTATTTTTATATAGTATTTTATCCCAAATCTTATGTGTTTTTATTGAAAATTGTTTAGTTTAGGTATTAATTTCGTTCATGTTTGCAATTAACAATGGAGATAAAGGATATGAAGAAAGGAGACAGAAAGTGGCCAATAATCGAGTTAAATGATGCATTATTGAAGAATAAAGTGAACTCGGATGATTAAAAGAAGAAAAAGGCAAAAATCGACTGAAAATTCAATCCATACGCCGTATGGAATATCCATACGTCGTATGGATTGAGGCGGTGGAAGCCCAGGTCACGCGGACTTGGGCTGGGCTTGTTTTACATCCATATGCCGTATGGAAATCCATACGCCGTATGGATAGTTTTTCCAGGAAGTATAAATTCGCGATTTTAAACTCAAAAATGGGAGATTCGTTCTAGGGTTTTTCCAGCTGACTATTTTCGATCCTTAGGGTTTATTTACGAATTTCTTTAGCTTTTTGGAGGCACGAAGAGTGAAGATTGAGGATAGTTCGTCATAATTCTTCGTGATTCGTCTTTTTAATTCGGTATAACTTCTTTTATCAAGTTTTATTGATGACTTTAAGCTTGAATAATCTGTTGTTTACTGTTTTATGATGAATTGAATATTAAAGTGATTGTATGATTGCTTTAGCTTAGTTAATGATCATTGAATGATTATAATTGCGTATTGAATAAGTTATTTAATTGAAAACGGTTATATTACTCGTGGATCCTTAATTATTGGTAACTGGTGATTATTAATTCTCAACGTGGTTGATAATGTTAATGAGATTGATTTCCTTTAATGTTATTAATTATTGATGGTTATAATTCTAGGGTTTTGACTATTGCTAAATATGTAGAGTCTGATAGGTTGAGAAAGTAATAATTATGCACTTTAAAATGAATGAGACAATAAGTTAATTATTGGGTATTGTTGATTCATGCCACTAGAGATATTTATAACGAGTTGTGAATGTTTAATGCATGATTTAGGGAAAAGCACACAATTGACTGATCATCTTGTGACAACGGACCATTGTTTTATGTTGGAACCTGAATTATAGGAATTAGTTGGACCCGGAAAGTTGGCTAGTTCACATTCAATTTATGATCTTTGATTAGTGACTAAATTTATATAAAAGAAATCACAATTAGATAATCAATACGTGATAAATCAGGATATATGAATCTGAGTGACATTAATTATACAATTACTTATTCCTTCATATTGTTTCTTATTTATTTATTTTATTCAACTTTTATTTAATTTATTTATTTTAATTTATTATTTTATAAACAATTGTTCGAACGGAACTAAAACGTCCCCCCTGTTTACTGTTTTCTAGTTAATTAGTATTTCTTATTTATATAAATAAACCACCGTTCCTGAGATTGACTCGGTCTTACTGATTCTATACTTACATTCGATCAGGTATTCTTGCCTGGTTGTGTGAAGAGTATTAATTAGGTATTTCCATTTATAAATTATAAAACAAGACGCGCTTTCACACGCATCAACAGCTTGTGTCATCAAAGCCTTCTCATGTCTTTCAATAATATCTCTATCCTTCTTCAACTCTTGCCACATATACTCCCACATGAATTCAAACATTTCTTCCATCAATTCTGGGTGAAATCTATCCTCATCACCTTTAGAATGTGATTTCCTTGGTGAATCATTGGAAACATTATCACCTGACTCATGCCTAGCATGATCATCAGATGACCCCTTGTTCTTGGTACTGGGTCCACCAAAATCATCTCCAAATAGAGAATCATTATCTGGTGTTGCCTCTGGTTGGATCGTATTGATGTTACTTCTGACCTCCTCTGCCAGTGGGCTAGAAGGAGTAGAAGCAGCCCTTCCAGAATGGTCATTTTCCCCTTCATTGGCTATCTGCTGTGGTGATATTTGTGACTGAGACATCTGAGCAGCAGCAGCCTCAGATGCCTGTGTTTTTGCCTTTTTGGCTTTGGAGGGTTTGGTTTTCTTGTTCCCCTGTTTTCTTTTCTTGCCACCAACTGTTGTGGGTTGAGAAGTAGAGGGCATATCTACATTATCTGTAACAATTGGTTTAGAGATGGTTGGTGGTACCTCCTTTGTAGCAGAAGGTGCAGGAAGCATTGTATCAAACAATGTTGTCACCTTATTAGAAAACCCCTTAGTTTCCCTTCTCATGTTAGCAAAAACTTTTGGTTTGTGTTGTACAACTCTATAAATAAGCTCTTGATCAGGTAAATTTGAAATATTTGCATTAATAAAGAGTTGCACAAACCTGGGATACATCAAAAACTTCTTATTTTCCTCTAAATTTCTAATCATGCCATCAAAAATAAATTTTGAAAAATTGAATCTTCTTCCAGTGGCCAAACAAACAAGTGCATAAGGAATGTTGCTTGGAAACTCATTGAAAGAACATCTTTTTGAAGATAGACACAATTGAATAACATGAATTAAAAATCTCCACTGTGGGCTAAACTTAGCTTTATAAAAAGTAAAAATTCCCATTTTCCCCTCATAGCCCATCAGTGAGATATTTTCAAAAAGATCAGTATTATGAAGTTTTGTTATACATGTAGCATCATCAACTTGTAGTAATTGATGAATGGATACTTCAGATACAACAATCTGGGTCTCGTGAACGGTAGACACAATCCGTTTCTCCCCCTCAACTTCTTCAATCGCAGCATTCACCCAAAAGTCATTTAAATATCCTTTGTACACCTTTGGATTGATAGTGAGTGCATAGAAGATGTGACTATTTTTTAAGAAATCAACAATTTGCCAGAAATCTTTAGCGTTATCAGGTTTAACTAAAAACGCAAGTTGACTGGGAAGTTTTGCAAAATCTAATTGTTGTTAATCCATTTTGATGAAATTGAATGAATACTAATGAAAAATGATTGATTTGAATGAAGTTTTGAGCGCGCAGGATGAGGTGATTGAAAGTGATGAAAATCTTTTGAAAAACTTAAGTGTTTTAGGGTTTATGACTGCCAAATTTACAGCAGCAATAAATGACCTAAACACAAACAGTAATAACCCCCTGATAAGACTAGCAATCATAACTATATATAAAGATACAGTTATAACTAAAGCACTTTCTAAAAGGATAACTTAGTTAACACTTACAGTAATAACTAAGTTAAAGCAGGCAGTTAAAATTGAATCAAAAGTAGCAGTAATAAATCAACCAGTGAAAACTAATAAGGCTATTATTGCCAACTTGTATAAGCAGTAATAACCGACCAAGGCATTATCCACTTAAAACAAGCAACAATAAAAAGATAGCCAAATTAGTTAAATCAAGCAGTTATAAACAACTTACAGTTATAACCAAAGTGGAAATAAAAGTAGCAGTTATAACAAACTTAATAAAAGAAGAGTACATAGTACAATTTTGTTTAACCATGCACTAATTACAAAGCAAGTAAAATTAACTTTACAAATCTTGATCATCAATATCTGAAAACGTCATATCCTGTGGATAGTAACGATTATGAAGAGAATCTCAAAATTCAGGAACATTAGGCACTTCAGTATTGGAACTACACTTGCGTATGATCCATGTCTTAGCCTTCTGTTTGACTCTTCGAACTTTCCTTTTCCAGTGCATCAGGCAATCCTTAACTCTAGTAGGAATGCTACGCTTAGCAATCCTTCGAGCTGTTTCAATGTCTCGACACCGCAAATTCAACTCCCAGTTGGATTGGTTCAAGTTAACCAATTGGTCTTGCAGATTTTCATATGCATGTGGATTGAGAAAATATCCCTGAAGGTTATCATCATCATCCTCCTGTCCAACTTGATATTCAAAAATATCTGCAACCTGGTTATATAATTGCACATTTGCACCCTCATCCAAGTTAATGAACTCTGGGTCTGGATCTTCACGTATATCATTCCTTGTTGAAGAACTAGATGATACGAAAAAGTCCATACTTTGAAGTTTCAAAAACTATTTTTGAAGAGTGAAAATGATAATGACCAGAGTAGACCACAAGTGGAAGATATACCAAGTGAAGAAAATATTTTGAAAAAGGAATTTGGAATGACATTACCCTATAACTACTATTTGCATGAAAAGATGAATGGAATGTTGATTAAAAGTTATTAATTGTGTGGTGTTTAAACAAGAAGACAAAAAATAGTAAACTCCTAAAAAGCTGTCAGCAATAACCTGCAAAGTTAGTCTAAAAAGCAAAAAATAGGAACCAGTAATAATTAACTATATACAGTAATTGAAGCAACTCTTCCTGCATTGCTTCAATCCAACTTGGATCTTTCAAAGCTTCAGTAATTTTCTTGGGCTCCATTTGAGACAAAAAACAAGTAAACAAAGAAGGGTAGTCATCTTCTTTATTTTCTGGTATGAACAGGAGTACCAATATCTCCAGATACATTCTCAAGTGGATTATCTCTATGAGAAATGTACTAAGATGTGGAAGATTCAGGTATTTCAGATTCTAAATTGGTGAAATTCTCATTCATAAGAATACCTTGAACATCCCTAGTGATTCTGTCAACAACAGGCCTTGTATTACTAAAAAAGTCATTCAAATTCTTTGCAAGTGGCTATTATGAGCTTAAATCACTCTCATCCTCACTTTCTTCCAACTGTGGCATATCTGGATCTGTCTCATAATTCACTAGAGTTTTATCACCATCTCCTTTATCCTTACTTAAGTCTGAGTCTTTTGGAGACTTTGGTGAATCTGAATCAGAATCAAAAACTTCTGGAGGATCAGGAGACCATATTGGAAATAAATTGTATTCCAAAGAATCATTCTTCTTTCCTTCTTGGATTCCTTTTTCCTCTTCAACTGTACCTGCACTTGTACCTGCACTAGATTGCACATTTATATATTTGAAAGCATGGGTTAGTGCATCAATATCAAACAAAGAATCTGGACCTTTCCCTATTGGATTAGTTGTATTTTCATTGAAAGTCACATTCACAGATTCCTTTATGATCCTAGTCCTTTGGTTAAAAACTCTGTAAGCCTTGCTTTGTACAGAGTAACCAACAAATAACCCCTCATCAACCTTACTTGAAACTTACCTAAGTGGTCTTTAGTATTCAAGATTGTACAAGGACACCAAAAAGGTTTTAAGAAACTAACCAATGGTTTTCTCTTAAAGAACAGTTCATATGGTGTCTTGTTGTGTGACTTAACTATCAATGCCATGTTCTGAACATAACAAGCAGTGCTAACTGCTTCTGCCCAGAAAGTCATTGATAACTTAGCATCAGCTAACATGGTTCTAGCAGCCTCAATTAGTGTCCTGTTCCTTCTCTCGGCTACTCCATTTTGTTGTGGAGTCCTAGGAGCACTAAACTCTCTCTTTATACCCTTAATTTCACAATATTTATCCATGTCATGATTTTTAAAATCTGTTTCATCATCACATCTAATGATTTTAACCTTGATATCCATTTGATTTTCTATCTTAGTTATGAATGATCTTAGAATTTCTCCTGATTCATCCTTTGTTCTAAGAAAAAACACCCAACTAAACCTGGTATAATCATCAATGACCACTAAACATTAAGACTTCTTCCCTATACTACTTACATTAGTTGGTCCAAACAAGTCCATGTGTAGCAAATGTAAGGGTGAGCAATTAGTATTCACAATTTTGGACTTACAAGAAGACTTGTGTTGCTTGCCTTTCTAACAGGCAACACAATGATCATCACATGAATATACCTTTTCAGGTAAACCTCTAACAAGCTTATTTTTGACAAGTTTGTTAATGGTTTTGAAATTCATGTGACACATCCTTCTATGCCACAGTTCAGATTCATTCACACTAGCTTTAGAAATAAGACAGTTTAATTCAGGTTGAGGTAACATATTTGCTAAGTCACACTTATATACATTATCTTGCCTTGGAATTCTCATTAAAATCATGTTTTCTGGAATTTTAAATTCCTTAGACAAAATAAGGCATTCAGTGTCAGTAAAATGAACTGGGTTCTTTTTATCTGTGATTTGACTCACACTTAGTAAATTGTACCTCAATTTGTTCCACAAAGTAAACATTATCAAAACTTATCTGATCATTCTGTACTGTTCCTTTGCCTGTTATCTTCCCTCCTTTGGGATTGCTTCCAAATGTTACATGTCCTCCATCGAATGCCTTGAAATTCTGTAGCTTCTCCTTGTCACCAGTCATGTGCCTTGAACAACCACTATCAATATGCCATAAGCTCCTTGGTTTGTTCTGCACATAAAAACAGAAAGAGAAAAGTTAATATCTCTTAGGAACCCAAACCAATTTGGCTTTGGGTTTCCCATGTATATTAACATAATCAACTTTCTTGAAGATTATTGATTGTAATGCACTATTGGTATTTGGATTGATAGATTTATCAGAAAAAGGTGTCCAAATCCAACTGATATTAGACTTAGCAGTTTTAACTTGTAGATTATACTTGACAGTTTTAAACCTGTTATAACGGTTAAAACGCCTAATAGTAATAACACTTGGTTTAGCTGTTTTAACATTATTATCAGTGTTATGATGTCTACCAGTCATAACAGTTTTAACTGCTTGTGTCTTTTGACTGTTGGCTCTAGTTTTAGTTATAACTGCTTCAGTAGTTTTAGCTGCTACAGTTCTAACTTTATTAGCCTTTGAGTATATCTTACAGATTCTGGCAATATGATTAACTTTTGATTGAAACTTTTGTTTATTAATCATATTAGCTTTTGTCCATGACTGCTTTCCAACCCTTTGAAAAATCTTAGGATTATGATAACAATCATTTTTAAGATGACCCAGTTTACCACATACAAAGCAAGCCTTTTCTTTTATCATAGTTACATTGTTACCCAGTTTCTGAGAGATCATTTGATTCCAATTTCTTTGATTGCCTCTGGGTATATGTTTTTGAAAGCTTTGTGAAGAAGAAGTACTTGCTTTGCAGTTGCAATTTGCACAGTTATTCACAACAGATTTAGCATTTAAAGATTTATGAACTGATTTAGTACTAACATAACCTAATCCTTCTCTAGACTTGTTAGTGTTTAAGCTCACATTTTCTAATGCCTGTTTGGCCTTTTCCTTAAATATTTTCTTACCTTCTTCTAGTTTATTTGATGCAAGTTCAGAAACTAGACCAGTAATAACTTTCTTTTCTATCTCACATGATGATTCAGACTTGAGTGATGTGGATTTTACACTATTTTCACTCTCAGATGTACTATCACTCTGATCATCCTCTTCACTCTAATCACTAATCTCAACTTTATCAAAGTTCACATCTTCTTCTAAACTCTTAACAGGATCAACCTTTTTAACATCATCATTCATTCCTTCTTTAAGAGAATTGATATCAATTTCAGTTTTAGAAGGAAAGTAGTTGTTGTTATAAGGAGGTGGTACATTATTGAAACCTAATCCTATTTTAAGCTTATCATGAATCTGTGAATTGATAATTTTGTTAACACTCTTAGATTCATGTTCTAAGTTACTTACATTTAGTCTAATGCTATCTCTCTCACATGTGACCTCAGCAAGTTTCTTAGTTAACAATTCTACTTTATCTTTAAGAATGTCTCTCTCCCACCTAGCATAATCAATGTCATATTTATACTGTATTGCATTGACATCATATGCTTTTATTTGTTTTTCAAGATTTTCAATGGCTGCTATGGTGTGTTTGCTTTTAATTTCCCTTTGTTTTAATTCATCACACACTTTTAAATTATGATCCCTGTAATGTTTAACAGTTTGTTTACACACAGTAGAACATAGTTTAACTTGTACCTCATATGGAACTTCTGTCTTCTTTTCAGGTTCAGCAATGGCCATTAGAACTTGATTCTTCACTTCATGATCTTCTTGATCACTCCAATCAAAACCTAATCCATCTTGAGACACTAAAGCATTACTTGTACCCCCCTTGAATTGGTACATTCCTTCTTAGATTCCCATTGAAATTTCCA
Source organism: Pseudognaphalium luteoalbum (assembly GCA_963422505.1). Lineage (NCBI taxonomy): Eukaryota > Viridiplantae > Streptophyta > Magnoliopsida > Asterales > Asteraceae > Pseudognaphalium > Pseudognaphalium luteoalbum. The sequence continues at coordinate 55,070,586 of OY730198.1, read as the reverse complement.
GCTCTTTGTCCATTTAGATCTTGTTTTGGTGCTCTACACTCCCTTGCAAAGTGTCCCATCTTATGGCAGTTAAAACATTCTACCTTGCTCTTGTCAAACAGACTTGCATCATTCCTTTGAAATGCGAAATTGTTTCTTCCTGTCCGCTGCATAAACCTCTTTGCTCTTTGTGTGATCAAAGCAATCTGCCACTTGATATCCATCTCCTCAAGATCATCAGAAGCTATCTGCTCCAAATCTTCATTAGTAAGTGAAGAATTCACGTTACTAGGAAAGAAAGATTCCAATACTTGATCATTGGATCTGTTCTGAGATGATCCACAACCTCCAGAAACATAGGTAGACCCCTGTTGACTTGTATCTACTTGTGTTCCACCCATTGACATAAAAGCAGCATTATGATTGTACCCTGTTGTCTGCTTCTTTCTCTCTATCTCTGGTTCAAAGTTTCTCAGATCATTATATATGTCTTCAAGTTCCCTGGAGTCCAAATCTGTACTTTGTCTTAAACCAAATGTATAGATTGTCCATTCTTCACTTAATGATCTTAAAAACTTTCTGTTGAGATCATCCTGATCAATTTTAACTTTATGATTCTCCAACTCACCAACTAACTTAGCTAATTTATCAAAGGTCTGAGTTAAAGTTTCAGACTTGACAGAGCTAAAGTTCTCAAATTGCTGTTTGAGAAGTGATCTTTTGTTCTTTTTGGTGTTAACATTACCTCCAAACCTTTTCTCAATTGCCTCCATAAGTACCTTTGCATCTTCACAGTTTTCAAATCTCCTCTGGTACTCATTAGGAATTGATAGCAATAGAGTACTTAATGCTTTGTACTCTGTAGATCGAATTTTTCTTTCATCTTCAGAGGTTGGTGGTGGTCTTTCTTGTCGAACACCATCACCATCAACAAGATAAGAAGGACCATTAACAAAAACTTCCCACATCAGGTAGTCTATGAGAAACATATATTGCTTGATCCTGACCTTCCATAGATCAAACTCATCAGGTTTGAGCATTGGGATCTTTGTAGCTTGAACACCTTCATTGTTTTCTATAGCCATTGAATTAAAACTTAAGAAAGAATTAAAACCTTAATAAACGATCTGTTTCTTGATCTTTTACTGATTCAAAGCTTTTCAAAGCTCTGATACCACTTTGTTAATCCCTCAACAATCCATTCTGTAAAGCTTTGACAATGTATTAAACAACTGTTGAATAATTGTTTAATATTAAATAAGAGAATAAGAACATGCAATAACTTGAATAACACGTAAATAACCTTAAAGCTTCAATCTTATTAATCAACAAGATGAATACACAAATGTATTAGGGATTACACCTTGAAGCTATGATTACTTTTCTACCTTCTAAGGATCTCTATTTATAGTGCATAGAGTCCTGTACAAGTCATCCTACATATATGGAAACTAAATCAAGTCCATATACAACGCAAACTCTTATAACCGTCATAATAATATAAACAGTCATAACAACCTGTTTACCCTAACAGTAATAACCGTAAACCTCTAAACAGTTATAACGTTGATATTTACAAAGACAGTCATAACAATACAATCAGTAATAACTACTTGACTCGAATATAACTTGCAGTAACAAAAACCTTCAAGCAGTCATAATGACTTATCTTCAATCTTCAACAAGTAACAACCTCATCACTAACAGTCATAACTTCATTTGTTCTGGCAGTCATAATAACTTGTACAACCAGTCATAATCTTACTTGGTAATTTCAATCCAAATAGATCAGACTCTACAAAAAGGTCAACATAAAATTGGTGAGTTCATAGGTTTGTAAGCAAACAGTTATAATTATGATCTACAAGATTTCCAAAATTTGTATCATTCGTCAATGATAAGTAAAAGTATTGCATATTGCAATATAAGTATACCATTTGCATGAGTCTCATAGTTCGAGCTTAACGTTGTTTGCCTCAGGTAAGTGTACTAATCCGATACACTTCTAATTCACAAATAATATTGCGCCCGTGGGTTGGCTAGCGCGACTAGCCCGGACGAGGTTTGTCAAACCCTGATAGTACTATCCTATAATATTCACACATATATTAACGAACTATGATGGGTAGAGGGATTTAGTGGATTATCATAAGGTCTCATGCAATCCGTACAAAAAGTTGTTGTCAGTACTTGTGATCATAAAAGCAGTTTATATAAAACAGTTGTATATATTCTCACCCCAGTGAAAAATAGTAAAAAGGGGCTATGAAACTCACCAGAGTTAAGCAGGTAGCAAGCAATAATCAATTAGCAAGCAAAGTCCAAAGCGCAACCTTCTAACGTCTTAAACGTATAAGGTTAGATAAGTAGATGTCTCAAAAGACCATCTATAGCGATTGTATGAGTGGGGGTTAATGTCCACTTAAGCCAATCGGGTAGGTGGGGGGTTTATGTCCACCTAAAGCTAGTTCACTCAACTAGTATGCTCAATTAAGTTGTTAAAAGCGTGTACGACCCATTGGTGAAAGTTTGTAATAATAATTCTTCAAGACATTATTATCAAGTTTGTTTCATTGTACACATTGTAATAGTATGTATCATGTGTGGTTATAATTTGTTACCCAAGTTCAATACTTAGTGAAAATCAAGATTCATGTTTTCTGTCTGTAGCGACACTAGTGGCGACACTAGGGTCAGTGTCACAGGTTCAACTCCATTAGGATTAGTGTCGCAGTGTATGCGACATTCTGTTTAGTGTCGCAAGATAGTGCGACTTTGGAATGAGTGTTGCAGGTTTAATTCAATTTCGATTAGGCAGCGACATAAGTAGCGATACTTAGGTAGTGTCGCAGGTAGTGTCGCAGGTCATGCGACACTAAGGGTCTGGTCAGCTTTCAAATTTTAATCCAATATGTTCTAAGTGTCGGTTTTTTGGTCAAAATTGTTTTAAGTCTCGTTTTTGGTCAAAGTTACTAAATAAGTCAACCCAACTCATTTGCTTACAAGTTTTGCCAAAAATAGCAAGTTTGTCATTTTTCGAAACCGAGTCTCGTTTTTGTTGACTTGGTCAAATCTTCTCGGCTTGACCCGAAACTTTTACCCAAACCTTATATGTGTTTATGAACCATAAAAAGTTAGTTTTTCCATTTATAGCAAGCTCTCAAGTGTCGGTTTTTAAAGTGTAACTAAAATCAGTCCACTATCTCATTTTCTAGAAAATGCACATGTTAGTCGAATTTTTATAAAATTGTACATTCCTAATAAACTTCCAGGAAAATACCAGTTATTCCCCCACATGTTAAACACTTTCAGTAATTTTTCCAAGAATATTATAATTGTTTAAGTATTTATCAAAATTGCATGTGTCCTCTGAGGTCCAACAGTTGACCAATCTGGACACATGCATGAAGATCGAGTCTTTGGGCAAAATCTACAACTTTTCAAGAAAAAGATATTAGGTTAACATTGGATAGGGATGTAGGGTTGGGATTTGTAGCTAATAAAATTGTAAAGATTTTGTCGGTGGTTTCAAGTTATTTGGAGTTGTGTAGCTCAAGATATGGTCAAAACCATATGAACAAAGTTTCTGACTTTTCAGAGCAGATTGTATATGTGTTTTTATATAAATTATTATAAATAGTAAATGAGCTCCATAAAATATGAGACTTGTGGGTTTTGAAGCTAACATCTTGAACTTGATTTTAGACTATAAAAACGTCTATTTTCATGAAGAAATTATTTTTTTAAAAATCGTGGAAGTGCACCAAACTGTTGAGTGAACAGAAAGTATTTCTCACTTTTGGTTAATTTCAAGTTACGAAAAATGGTTTTTGAGCATGGTTTGGTTATTATACTTGTTGAGTGAACATTTAATCATGTTATAAGAGTGTAAAGAGTAAGAATGAGTCCTTACAATGGTGGAAATAAAGAAGCTAGGACAGATTTGAGATGAGGAAATCTTGTTGTCTTGAAATCTTGAATTTCTTTTGTAAAATGATGAAGGTTTTGGTGGTGGTTGTGGGTGGTGATATGGTGCTTTTAGGTGGTTGTTATGGTGGTGGTAAGGGCTGAGAATACTCAGCAACTTTTGAGAGAAGAGTTAGAGAGAATTGAGTTGGAGTGTTGGAAGTAAAATGAGAAATGCATGTCCATCTAATGGAGGTGTAAGGAATATGGTCATCATTGGGTTTTGCATGAAAATCAAGTGGGTGCACATGGGGGAAGGGGGGGGGGCAGACTAGGGGGCCCACACAAGTGTGTTTTGGTCATTTTCTTGTTCTCGATTTAATTTGTTGCATTTTACATTCGTTTACTCGGTCGGTTTGGTGTTTATATATACGTTAAACGTTTAACACGCGTATTTAAGTAACGATTTAAATTTCAATATTTTCACTTGAAGTATTTATTCAAAATACTTGAAAAACATTTATAAAAAGTTCCGTTAGGTTGTCGGCCTCAATTTGCGTGAGCATTTTACGGATTCTAAATCGCGTGACGTTTTATTTGGACATTTTTCGTTTTTCCTTAAAAAATATTTTGGTTTTCGTTCGATTGTTGGGCGCGTTTTGCGAGTTTTAGTTGCGTTTGACTTATTTTTACGATATGACTTACACGTTGAATATTATAAATATTTAAAGGTTTATGAGTTTTATTAAATAACTTCACATTAGTTAAATCTTTTGTTCACCAACGTCCGTATTTATACTGTGTCGGGCTCTGTCCGGTTGTTTCGCACAATTTCGTTAAATTGCGTAAGCGTAATTATAACAAATTACGGGAGTGTATATTCACATAAATATACAAATAGTTAAGAGAAAGATGAAACTGACTCAACCACCGGTGTCACAACTATCATTAATGGTAAAGTCCTTTTTGGATTGCCCTCAAGAAACAGTCAAGAGAAAGATGAAGGTTAATATTAATATTATATTTAATTAGTTAACTTATTAATTTATATTTGAATTAATTAGAAATTATAAGTAATTAAATTTGGCGGAACATTCTAGAAACTGACTCAACCACCGGTTGGGATGTCCAACCGCCGGTTGAGGTTAGGGTTTCTAAGGCGGTGCGCAGACTTGGAGTACAAGTCGAACAGCTCCAACTGCCGGTTGGGAGTCGAATTCAGCAAACTCTGGGGTTTTGTTCCACAACTATAAATAGGAGCAACCTATACCTTCATAACATACGATTCAGATACAAATTTTCTGAGAATTTTGAAATTCGACGTTCTCTTTGGTTTTTGGGTGAAAAGCATTAGAGGTATTCTACTTTGGGTACTTTCGTCCAAGTTACGAAGCTCTGCTAGTTGGTCTGCGTGTGAGAAATAGGTATTCTCTAACGTTAGTGTTTTCTTATTTATCCTATTATTTACTGTACTATTTATTCAAGTTAAGATCCTTTGCGGTTTAGTTTCCTAATTGCCCTCGATTATAAAATTATTGTTTTTCTGATGCGTATATGATAATCTAGTTAGGGAATAGAATACCCAACAGTGGTATCAGAGTCATAGCTTAATAAATAGTAGCATGTAATTATCTGCAATAGTATGTTGGTAAAGATAAATTGGGAAACATAATTATCTAAATATGTAATATGTATTTACAATTTAGATATTGATAAATATTTAAATTGTTTAAAATAGACCACTCAATTTTAAAAGGTTTAAAATAGAACCCTAAACTACAAGAGATATTATATGTATAATATGATTTTAATATATGTATAATTAGAGTCTAAATGCGTCGTCAGTCAATTGATAAATCGGCTCACCCATGGTGAACAAACTATAAGCGAGGTATAAGGCGGGTCGCTTTGCTTCCCTAAAGAAGTCAGGTTTTTAATAAGCTTCGCGCTGACCTACTTCTCCGCTTCTTTGTGCGTTCAATGGAGCTACCGAGGGTTTTTGATGGGATGATGTCAAGATTAAAAGTAGACTTAAAATAGTAAAACAAAATTCCGTTTTAGCTATAGGAAATGATGAATAGTATGCAAATCTATGGAATCCGCACATCTCTCATGTGAACTGTTAACGGAGTGTGTGTGGTTTATCGACACATTATTATGAGGACATAATGAGAGGTGATTGAGACTCGCAATTCTCGAGCGTACTCGAGCCGAGGATCACGCGGGATTTGCATGGTTAATTCACCATCTTGTTCATGATCCTCGGCATACCAATCATGAATAATAGATGTGCATAACCGAGATTAACATGCCATTGATACGAATCAATGAATCTCAAAGATCTAGGAGTTTCATAGAAATGAAATAGATTAAAGTATTTTAGTTATATGATTACGACGACCCTTTTCATAAAACTGAAAATAAAGATCCTAGCCTTACTTTAGAAAATTGGGTAAATAATTATGGAATATTCAAACTAACTAAAATTGTTTTATCTCATAGATGGCTAATTTAAATGGTGTAAATCCTCCCATCCCCAATCCCGCAAATAACTTGAACTTCTCACTACTCTCGGTTCTTGGGAGGGAAAGACTAACTGATCCAAACTATACGGACTGGATGCGAAACCTAAGGTTTACCTTAATGTACGAGAGCAAGGAGTATGTTCTCAATGAGCAGATTCCCATAATTGATGAGGATTCAACCAAAGAGGAGATAGAGGCACACTGGAAACATTATGATGATGCGAATAAAGTTTCTTGTATCATGGGATCCTCCATGAGCCCTGAATTGCAAAAGACCTTTAAAAACACTTGGGCTTATGAAATGAACCAACAGCTAAAGGAAATATTTCATGCTAAGGCAAGCAAATAACGCCTTGATGTGGTTAAGTCCCTCATTTCTTGCAGCTAAAGGGTACATTGATAGGTTGGAATCATTGAACATGATATTTGACACAGAGTTTTCCATCGCCATAATTCTATCCAGTTTGCCAGCTGTCTACAATCAGTTTGTAATCTCATATAAGATGAATATGAATGAGAGAGATTGATCCATAATGGAACTCCACAATTTACTGCAAACTGCTGAGCAAGGAATCAAGAAAGATGATGTGTCATCTGGCTCAGCAGCTCCTGTGTTGACTATTGGTCAAAGTGCAAAGAAAAGGAAAAGGTCAAATACAAATTGGAAAAGAAAGAACACTGATGGAAAGTCCATTCATAGGTCTAAGAAAGTGACCGATCCGGAGATTGCACCTGTTAGTGACCCAAAGGAAGCAGTGTGCTTCTACTGCAACACAAAAGGGGCATTGGAAGCGTAACTGCCTAAAGTACCTGAAGGACCTTGAAGATAGAAAGGTCGAGAAGAGTATTCACTCAGGTATGTTTATGATCGAACTCCATAATATCACAACTTCTAATTCATGGGTTCTGGATACAGGGTGTGGTAATCATATTTGCACTGTATTGCAGGGGCTAAAGGAAAGTAGAAGTGTGAAGCATGGAGAGCTAGTAGAAGTGTGAAGCATGGAGAGCTCAACCTAGTTATGGAAAACAAGGGAATTGTACCTGTAACGAAGATTAGAAAATTTGAGCTCATGCTAAATTCTGGAGTTAGGATAGATTTAAATAATTGCTATTATTCGTCAGAATTGACTACAAACATTATTTCATTTTATGCTTTGTTTAAAGATGGTTATCATTTTACTTTTGATAATAGAAATGGAGATATTTTGGTTTATTTAAATAATTGTTTTGATTTTAAAGCTTCTCCTGACAAAGGCATATATGAAAATGTTGAATGTATTAGCAATGTTATTTTAAATGTTGATTCATCTAAATATCTTGATAAATCCAAGTTGTGGCATTATCTTCTTGGGAACATAAACAAGAAACGCATCGCCCAACTCCAAAAGGATGGAGTGTTGGAATCATTCAACCTCAAATCGGATGATGTATGCGAATCCTGTTTATTAGGCAAAATGACTAAATCACCATTCACTGGAACGTGTGAAAGAGGTGAAGGACTATTGGATTTGGTACATACAAATATATGTGGACCATTATGATGTGCCACAAAAGATGGAAATAGATACTATGTTACATTTACTGATGACTTCAGTAGATTTGAACATGTTTATCTAATCAAACATAAGTCAAATACTTTTGAATTGTTCAAAAGATATCATAATGAAGTAGAGAATCAATTGGGCAGAAAGATAAAGGTACTCCGATCCGACAGGGGAGGAGAATACCTTAGTATCTAGTTTCTCGATCATCTTAGAGACTGTGGAATAGTTTCGCAATTGACTCCTCCTAGAACACCATAGCTTAATGGTGTCACTAAGAGAAGAAATAGAACCTTGTTAGACTTGGTTCGCTCTATGATGAGTCGGAAAACACTTCCGATAATTTTATGGGGTTATGCATTAAAAACAACAGCCCATATCTTAAATCAAATACCCAGTAAGAAAGTTTCAAAGACAACTTACGAGATGTGGAAGGGAAAATGTCCTTCTCTTGGTCACATCAAGATCTGGGGTTGTGAAATTTTCATTAGACGAGAAACTCAGGACAAACTAGACTCAAGATCTGAAAAGTGTCTCTTCGTCGGTTATCCACAAGAGTCATTTGGATATTTATTCTACAGATCCAAGGATAATGTGGTCTTTGTAGCTCGAAGAGGAGTGTTCCTTGAGAGAGAAATGATATCAAAAGAGGACAGTGGGAGTAAAATTGACCTTGAAGAAATTCAAGAATCTACCGATGAAGAACCTATAATAAACACTGATGTTCAACGAGAGGTAGAGACACATGTTGAACCTAAAGACATATCCTTATCCATTCGCAGATCTAGTAGAGTTAGCAATCCTCCTGAGTTCAATTATAGTTACCAAATAGAAGAAGTGGATGACAACCAAGTTTGGAATTTGGTTGACACTACACTTGGTCTTAAGACGGTGGGATGTAAGTGGATCTTCAAGAAGAAGACGGACATGGATGGCAAAGTGCATATTTATAAAGCTAGGTTGGTAGCGAAGGGCTATACTTAAACCTATGAGATTGATTAAGAGGAAACCTTCTCTACAGTGGCCAAGATTAAGTCAATTAGGATTATGCTAGCCATAGTTGCATTTCATGACTATGAAATTTGGCAGATGGATGTCAAAACCACTTTCCTTAATGGGAGACTGATAGAGGATGTGTTCATGGCACAACCAGAAGGTTTTAAAAAAGAAAAGTATCCTAATAGAGTGTGCAAGCCTGAAAAGGCTATTTATGGACTTAAACAAGCCTCTCGTAGCTGGAATCTCTACTTCCATGAGAAAGTCACGGAGTTTGGTTTTTCTAGAAGTGAAGATGAGTCATGTATATATGTCAAGTTCAGTGGGAGTATTGTAGTATTCTTAGTATTATATGTGGACGATATATTTCTCATAGGAAATGATATCCCAACTTTACAAGGTGTAAAATATGGTTGGGAAAAGTTTCGCTATGAAAGATCTTGGAGATGCAACATATATCCTAGGTATAAAGATTTACAGAGATAGGTCAAAACGTCTCATGGGACTTAGCCAGGACACGTACTTAGATAAAATTTTGAAAAGATTCAATATGGAAAAATCTAAGAAAGGGAACTTGCCCTTGAATCATGGCGTAAAGATCCAGAAGGATTTGTGTCCAAAATCTGAACAAGAATTGGACAAAATGAGTCGAATCCCATATGCTTCGGCTATAGGATCGATCATGTATGTCGACATCAGCAGAATCCTGGTGAAGGTCATTGGAAAGCTGTAAAGAACATTCTGAAGTATTTGAGAAATACTAAAGACAGGTTCTTGGTGTATGGTGGAGAAGGTGTATGCTAAAAAGGGTCAACCAAAAAGGTTGGTGAATCTCACAGGTTTGTAAGTAAATAATCAGTTTGAACATAAGATTTTATCATCGTTGCACTTATGCGAAATCATGTGTTTGCAACCAAGCAAATAGTAAGTAAGTAAGTATATACCGTTGCCATGAGGCTCATAGTCGAATCTTAACCCGTAAATAATCTGGTACAACCAAGTACCATATGGTGCCCCCGCGAGTGCCTAATTCAAACACTCGTACGAAACAAATATAAGTCGCCCATTTATACATAACGGTTCGTGGTAGCGCTACTACCCCGGGCGGGGATGGTCAGTCCCTAATGGATCCATTACTAATATTCACGCTATATCCGATATCTAACAACTATGATGGAGGGACTTTAGTGGATTAGTCAGTAACTCATGCAAGCCCGTATATGAAAAGTATGTAATTTTCAGTACTTGTGTTCAAGAAAAGCAGTTAAGCAATGTATCTCACCCCGTAAGTAAAATAGTAAAAAGTGGGGTTGTAAGACTCACCTGAGTCAAGTAAGCAAGCTACGTTTGCAATCAAACGAGTATCCAAAGTAAATAAGCTAGTAGGTTCTCCGAACCCACAATCTTCTAATGCCCTAAGCATATAAGGTTGTATGTATAAGTGAATGTCTCAAAAGACCATTCATGCTAGTTGTCCACTTCAACTAGTTATGTCCAAGTATCGTTCGTTGTTTAATTAAAAACGTTCATGGTCCGTTGGTGAATTGTTCCAGTATGTAATAATAATTCCCGAAGACATTATTATTAAGTTTCGTATTGTTTCGTTGTATACTTTCAAAAGTATATGTTTTGTAAGTACGAGTTGTATCGTATAATAGTTTAGTAAATGTTGCGCGAAATCGAGACTTAGTGGAAATAAGTGTTTTTCGCAATATGTGTTATGCGACACAAGGGGTTGTGTCGCTAGTCGTTGTGCGACATAACTATAATGTCGCAATTAAGTGAAGTCAATTAAGTGTGCGACATCGAGTTTTGTGTCGCATATTGTGACATAAATCATGTAGTGACATAAGGGTTGGTGTCGCAGGTTAGGGTTTCAGATTGAGATGCGACATAAGTGTTTGTGTCGCATGTGGTGTCGCAGGTTATGTCGCAGGATCGGGCTGTGAAGTTTTCAAGTTTTTAGTCCAAATTCAAAAATGCTCGGTTTGACCCAAGACTTTGACACATCCATTGTTATGTTATAATACATATAGAAAACAAATATCATGACCATTGGTGACCCACAAATGTCTTTTTATTATAATTTTGAAAATAGCCCATAAAGTTCTATTCTCTAAAATTACACAATTTTCTCCTTTCGATTTGACCATCAAAACAATTGAATTAGAGTCTGAGAAAAATACATGTTATTCCACAATGTCTATGGTTTTCGAAACATATTTTTATGAACTCTAAAACCAAACACAACTCAAGAAATAAAATCACAAAGGGACGTAGGTCCAGTAGCTTACTCTCAGTGACATATGTTCAATGTTCGGTTCATCACTTGAGTTTTATAAAACTTCAAAAAGTGTGCGAGTAGGGGATTTAAAGGTAACAAAAATATATAACCTTTTCAATTAGTCTCATAAGTTTTTATTTCGTGGTTAACGAGATATGCCCTGATACATTTGACTAAACTTTCTGGTCAGATTAACAGGTCTATAGATGTACTTTTATTTGATTTTTTAAAAATGGAAAAAGACCTCAATAAGATGTTAAACTTTACGGATTTGAAAATTAGACTCAAAGAACTTGATTTTTGGTTCAAGAAACATTTGATTTCATTAAGAAATGGTTCGGTTATAGCCGATCTAACCCAATCTAAGTTATTGTCAAGTGGACAAAGCTTTTACCCAACGGTTTTTCGTATTATTCTTTGGTTTTTCGGATATATCTTGGACATAATAAGTAGATATGAAGCATGAGCATGTTTTTAAAGTCTATCCAAGGAAATATGACGAAAATCTAAGAGGAAACTTACAACAAAAATCAATTCTAGAACTGGAATAAGAAGGTAAGTCTGCTACAGCTTCGGTTTGAGAGTTCTTTGCTTCCCCTTGCAATTTGGTGAAGGAAATGATGCTGGATTTTGTTTAAACGAGTTTAGATCCTCTTGGATAAGGTTTTGAGAGTGTGAAGGTCATTTTTGGGTGGCTGGAACTCAGGGATTTAGAGAGATAATGGTGGTTAAGTGTGAGTGGTTAAATGATAATGAAAGGGATAATTGGGTCTAACTAGTTAGGTCAAGGAAATGGGGGTTGGGCTTGGCCCTTGGGCCGTGGGCCTTTCTGGCCTGATTTGAGTCGAAGTGGGCTCAGCCCACTATTAGGTTGGGCTCATGAATGGTCTATTGAATTTGGGTTACATTCGCTAGTCGGTTAGACGTTAATTCACGTGTTTTAAAAGTAAATAGTTCACATTTGATTTCTCGCGTATATTTTTGATATGTAATCACTATTCGGGATAACTAAGTATTTTAGAACACTTAGTTCAAGTTACCAAAACATACTTTGGATTTCGCTCGGGTGTCATGCTTGATTCGCGCGTTTTCTTAGATTCGTTACGTTTTAAACCAAACGTAATAGTTTTTCGCGTATATTATTATAAAATAACTATGCAAGGTAAATAAAACTATTTTATCATTAAAATAGATTTACAAGTCATATGAAAAGGTTCATCAACGGCCGTGTGATTCAGAATCCATCTGAGCAAATAGCGTAATATCAATTTATTACGTACATGTGTATATTCAATATACGTTATATTATAAGAAAATTAGTCCTATTTCATACTAATCACAAGTAATTACACGCAAGCTTAGAGTATATTAATACGCCTAAGTGCAGATTGTCACACGTGATTGTGAAGAGCACAAGATCAGAAGATAATCCAGCTGATCCATTCACAAAGCCACTAGGAAGGTCCAAACACGATGAACATGCATGTTTAGAAGGAGTTCTACCATTTACTATTGTTTGTCATTGTGTTTTAGTTTTGCATGTTTAGACACCACTTCCAGAGTAATAAGTTCTTACTCAAACCTCTTTAGTCGATCACACTATAGGAAGTATGTGGTGAATTAAGACTGTCATGGAGTGTTAGTTGATGTCTATGGAGATTAGACATGGCATGGAGATTGCTGCAACACTCATGGATACTTAATGGGGATTTAAGTATAGGAGAAACCCGCACATAAAGAAATCACTTCATAGATTAAATCACGAGTGATTTTAAGATGATAATATCTTCTATTCTTAAAATGGAGATACATGAGTATCTAGTTTTTCAAGTCTGTTATACTTTGGTCTATTCAAACGTTGTGCGTAAATGCTAGTTATAAAGGGTATGCTAGGTATGATATGATGAGTTGACTAGTGCTATGTAGTCGATATTTATTTGTTCCTTTTGCCTAAAATGGAAAAGAGATAACACGGGCCCTCTGATGATTAAAGTTTGACTCTAAACTGCTAGGCCTGGCCGAGACTAAGTTGATAGTTCAGTAGTCTCATATAGTCAATATAATCGGAAATCAAAAAACTTATATGAATCTTGAGATTGATTAAAATCCATGTTTCGATTCATATGATATCGTCTAACAAAGGAATGGTTGATCACTTATCTAAAGGACTGACTCTAAAAAAGAATCAGAGTTAGGCAATTGCGATGGATGACACACTTTACATGGTTAATAAGGTATAGGCTTAGACCAATAATAGTTGATGATTTGTCCAAGTGGGAGACTGTTGGAATAGTGTCCAATATCATAACTAATTGGTAAGACTATCATTAATAGTAAAGTCTTTTTTGGGTTGCCCTCAATAAACGGTCAAGAGAAAGATGAAGGATAATATTAATATTATTAATATTATATTTAATTAGTTAATTTATTAATTTATAGTTGAATTAATTAGAAATTAAATTTGGTGGAAGATTCCAGAAACTGACTCAACCGCCGGTTGGGATGTCCAACCTCCAGTTGAGGTTAGGGTTTCTAAGGCGGTGGAAGTCGCAGACTTGGAGTACAAGTCAAACAGCTCCAACCACCGGTTGGAAGGTCCAACCGCCGGTTGGGAGTCGAATTCAGCAAACTCTGGGGTTTCTTGCACAACTATAAATAGGAGCGTCCTATACCTTCATAACATAGATTCATATACGAATTTTCTGAGAATTTCAAAATTCAACTTTCTCTTGGGTTTTTAGGTGTGAAGCATTCGAGGTATTCTACTTTGGGTACTTGCCTCCAAGAAATGAAGCTCTGCTAGTTGGTCTGCGTGTGAGAAATAGGTTTTCTCTAAGGTTAGTGTTTTCTTATTTATCCTATTGTTTATTGTACTATTTATTCAAGTTAAGATCCTTTACGGTTTAGTTTCCTAATTGCCCTAGATTATAAAATTATTGTTTTTCCGCTGCGTATATGATAATCTAGTTAGGGAATAGAAAACCCAACATTATGGTGGTGATAGAGTGGCTTTTAGGTGGTGCTTTGAGGCTGGTTCAGCCGTGGGAAAGGGAGACAAAGAAGAGATCAAAGAGAGAGAGAGTCAAGGTTTGGTGAGAAGAATGTGATATGTTGGTGTGTAAACTTAGTCAAGTATCAAAGATATGGGAAAAAAGTGTGGGGAATGGCATAGTCGATGTCCTCAAGTCAAAGAGTGGGTAAGATATGTTATTAATTGTCTCCACATTATTGTGTAGGTTGACTAGGTATTTTACACTTGTTCGTTTACCCGATCGTTTTACAATTTAATACGTATTAATTATTAATTTCGTGAACGTTATTTAGCGTTAATATATTTCGAGGTATTATTTCAAATACTTTATTTTGAGTTTACAAATTATAAAATTCGACTAGTTTAGTTGTCGGGTTTGATTCGTATATTAGTCGTGTGGGATACATTTTATTGTAAACGTATAATAATGTACGTTTTATCATTATGCTTTATAGTTCGCATAATAGTTTCAAACAAATAACTATTAACAAAATAGTTTTTACGTTATTTATAATTTTATATCGCCAATGTACATATTATTTGGTCGGACTCGTTCTAATATTTTTGCGCGTAATTACTGATAATTATAATTTATTTGTAATACCTCACGTATTAAAATAGTTGGGTTTTACTAAACTTACCTCATAAAAATAGTGTGAATTCATTTAGGATGGAATTAGCCTAAGACATGCATGTGATTACTATATGTATTTATATCGAAATTTCAGGGTGTCACATTCTCCCCTTGTTAGAGAAATCTCATCCCGAGATTTTAAATCGTGTCGTGAGCATATGGCGCGTGTGTTTTTGAAAAGACTGATGTCATCGGTGTGGGGTTTTAGGTTGTCGCAAAAAGTCGTAACGGCTTTTGATGTTCATATCATCTAATTTAGTGGATTCTATATCCGCAGGTGGTCCTAGTTTACTAGGCATAAAACTTTACTCAACGCTCATCTTATATAACATTAAAGCGCAGTGATTGTTTACTACAAACGTACCAATATTGGCATAGGGGTCCTGAGGTGCGTTCTATACCCCAATAACATAAGCGCGTCCATGAGCTGGTTGAGTGTTGAGGTTGTGATTATTGTCGATTTGGTTGTTGCGGTTGTTGTTGTTGTTGTTGTTGTTGTTACAAGGGTTATTGTTCTGGTTGCCAAGTTTGGGGCACTAGGTTTCGGTAGTGGCTAGTGTCACCACACTCGAAACATCCCGTGTTTTGGTGTTTTTGTTTGCTCGAGAGGAGGGTTGGTTTTACAGTTTTGGGCTTTGTGACCTCTGTAAGTCCTTAGTTTTATGGATCGATAACGAGGTTATCTTATGTATCAAGGTGTGGAATCCCTCGATACTTAGTTATACGGATATAACTTTAATATCATGATTTATTTGTGACTAAGAATGTTAACTAGCCTTAATCTTGATTGTTAATAACGTTAACCTATCAAGAACCAAGCTCACTAATGAAAATACACTTAGAAATTCATAGGGTTTTTGTCTCAGAAGCTAAATTTGCCGATTATTAAAGTTAGGGTTATTCCAAACCATATTTATATAAATACTCGGTTCAGTTCAAAGGTCATGGGTTTTGTGAACTGACTCAGTTCGCAGCCCAGTGGACTAGCGAACTTACTCGTTTTGTTTACCACCTTGCGAACTGAGTCGCAGCTTGGTTTCGCAGTTCGTATATTTATCGTATACTTATATATAACAAATATATTTACCACCAAAATAATATCATTTATTACAAACTAAACACTATTACAAGCTAAAACTGTTGTCACACAAACATGTCCTAACAGACTCCCCCTTGACAATAGCTCTAGTTTTCTTTATCTTCAAGGTTGTCTTTGATCTTCACTTGTATATCGTGCTTCCAACATAGATCTTCAGCTTCATGCAAGTCTTTACCATCATCTGATAATCACGTGCAAGTTCACCCCATGCATTATTCGTCAAGATTCTATTCTCATGTAACTTCAGTAGATCTTTCTTCGACATATTCATCAGGTGTTGATGATCATAGACTCTCTGAAGTTCTCTTTCACCTCCTTCGACTTCATCATCTGCTTCAACCATGACAGCTTCTCCAGTTGCTGAATCCACGTTCCAGCTCTTCAGATTTCCCAAAACGTCCTGTGGCATTGTTTTCAACGAGATCTGATGTACACACTTGACAGCAGGATATACTTTCTTCCTACGTCGTCTTCCAGTTCTCTCACTTCTTTCCTTTAACCTGACCGTCTTTCCAACTCTTGGCTTAATTCTTTCAGCCTTCATCGATCTACCCTCAATCCTGATAATCCTTTCAATATACTTTGCATAATCATCCTAATATTATTAGGGTTGTTTAACTCTAATCTAGCCAAGTCTCGGATTTCGAATCTGGGAAGAGAGCTAAATACAGCAAGCTTCTTCTCAAAATATTGAACTCCGTCAAACCTTTTGATAGCGAAGAGCTTCAAGTATGAATCAAAGTACCATCCGATGATTCCTCTATGTGGAGCACGCTTTCCTGTAATATCCACTTCAGAAAATCCAATCTTTTTCTTCTTCTTTGGCAGTTTCCTGTACGTAACAGCTGGATATGCAGTTGGAATAAGAGTATCATCTTCATCTTCAGAATTAGTTGAATCATCGATATCTTCATCTACATCCACTACTCTTTCTTCTTGATCATTCTCAACTACAAATTCTGTCCTAGATAGATTCACGATGTATTCATCAATATCAACATCTGGATCAACACCTTCGTCTATCACAATCTCAGGAATAGAAGTCCAGTCTTCAGGTGGAATAAACTCACCTTCTTCAAGATCATAATCAATCTCAACTTCCACTTCATCTCCGTAATCACTTTCAGAGTCACTCAAATTAAGTTTCTCCAATTCTACACAGAGATAAACAAATATGAATTAAATAATAATTTAAACTCTATTATTGATAACTTATCAATCTTAGAATTCCTTTATTATTTCAATCATGAAAATATCAAACAATTATTATATAATCTTAATCTTTTATGGATTTTAAAAAATCTATCTAAGATTATAATTAATATATCTCTGTATACTACAATTGTTTTGCAAATAATTTCTAAGTATATTTATAATAAAAATAATATAGATTCTTTAATTGATTTCCCGGAATCAACTCTAAGAATTTCTTTATCTTTACAAACACATAATAATTCTATAAATAAAACTTTCATTGAATAAATACAAGTTATATTACAATCAATCCAAGTTTTACATATTTAATTATCTAGTTATCTTCTAGCTAACTCTTATACCAACATCAGTTGGTGCAACACCAGAAGGACCAGCTTCACCTCCACTGACAGGTACAGACTCCCCCTGATGAGTAGATCGTTCACCAGTCGTAGAAGGACCAGTCGGCTCTTTATCTGTATGTGTATCGGGATCACGGTCTGTATCATCACGTCATGCTGTCCTCAGCTCATCAGCTCTACAAGTCTCATCAGGTATAACAATCTCCCCCTGAGATGACTTGTGCTTCCTAAGATCAGCTATCAGACGATCTAGCCTATCAATCTGCCTTTGCTAATTAGCAACATCAACAACCAAGTTGGTGTTGTTCTTAAGCACTAGATTGTAAGCTTCAGTCTGACGTCCTAGCTGTTGAGCAAGAGATAGAACTTGTGAAGTCAGAAGTGAAGTGGTTTCCTCCAAAATGCTAACCCTGGACTTCAAAGTACCAGTCACAGGTGGAGTAGTAGTAGTGGTAGAAGGTAGAGAAGAATGATGGCGTTTCGAATCGTCGCAAGTGCGAGTGATCACAACGCCTATCGGTGGGTGTTTTAAATTTGTAAATGCTGGGGTCTAAGTGTGACTTACTAATACTGAATCAAAGGCTAGTAGATGGTAAGTATGACCTAAAGTCATTCTTAAATAGAAACTGAATTGAAACATATGTGATCCAATCAATCGTTCTTTTCTAGTACAGGTTTTTATAAGAGTGTGTTGGGGGGTTTTGGTTCAGTTAATTAAATAAACTAAATAAAGTGAATAAAAGATAATAATAAATCAAATGATAGAAAGTAGTATTTATTGTGATTTCATTAGCTCGTAATATGGGATGATGACTTCTAAGAGATAACATCTATCTAAATTGGGAATGTTCACTAGATCTGATAGCTTACGGTATAACCCGTAGATTCCTTATCAGTCGGTTATCAACTGATATGTCACGAGGAACTAGGGTATCATGATTCTGATCAGACAGACAATGCTCAACTCTCCACACTCTTCTGTGAGGGAGTCAGTGGCCCTTATTATTGAACGCATTCGCTCGTGGGCGAAGGAACAGAGTAGCAAGTCCATAACAAGTCAAACTGTTCTTAATACCATAAAGACTACAAATCCGGCAAACAACTAACTTATAAAATATGTTCGGACTTACTTGATTAATCCCTATTAGTGAAACTCAAGCATGATAAGCGAGGGAAAGCGTTTAGGTTTCTTGCGTACCTTACTTTAGGTTTCATGGTTTAAGGAAAAGTATCATTTTAAATTGGATTTTAAACTTGCCTTTCTTAATACAATTAACAAATCCCTAGATTTTCGTGAATGGTTATTTAGCCTATAGCCTACCTACTCTAATCTAAACTAACTAATCTAACTAAAATGCTGACGGCTTTTTGCATATAGTTATACCCAGACCATATCAGAAAATACTATGGTAGTTCACAATGTATTTAATCATTATCTGATGTTTCCAATGTGAATTTAATTGCTTCATGATGTTTTCATGATAAGTACATTGTGATTGGAAGTGTACTATACTCATGGCAATTCCACGTAATCACATTGCATTTTATGATGATTGCATGACGTTATAATTAATCCATAGTTTTGACACAGATAGTTATTGACCAAGTATTAAGGTTCACGACTCCTCTTTACAAGGTTACAATTACGTTCGTTAATCGAAAGGCGAATATAAGTTTTATGTTTAAAATCACAAGATAAGTCCGTTCATAAAGTTTCCATTTTTATATTTTCGATCCATAATATAACTACCTTTGGTCATTTACCGACTTCCATACATTTGTACTCCGCTTAACAGCGTTTCCAGTACTATATCAAGTAAACAGTCGAATAGGGGCCGTCAAATTACTTCACGACATAATTAAGGTCATCCTATAGTTATTTATGCTAACTACATCACAACAAATACAATAGAAATCTACTCGCTAAGCATGACACAAACTATCTCTAGCAAAATTAAAGTATACATATTTAATTAAGATAGATAAGGATAAAAAGAACCGATATTAATGCACGAGAAAGAATAGACTTGAATTAATCAGAGTAGCTCCAAGCTTACACCAAAGATTACAAGCATGTTCCTTGCTTTCATTCTATTCTAACAAGCTTCCTAAACTTAACCTAATACTAATTTAAAGTAAGAAAATAGAAAGTAAAACTAGAAGCTAGAGAAATGAGAAAGATATGGAAGGTGTATGAGGTGGGAGGGGTGTGTCTTGAAATGAACCATGGAGCACCTAGTTATACTTGAAATTTGGTGTATTTTAGCAATTAGGAGAAAATGTTAGCAAAAGGTGGAGAAGTTGCTAGCTCATGTACCCTAAAGCGATAAAAGGTCTAGCACGTGTACCCTAAAGTTGCGGAAAAGGCCTAGCACGTGTACCCTGCGAGTATGAGCAAGGATGGAAAAGTGGACGGGAGACAGGGGATGGCAGCTGGCGCCGCTACCCATGCTGCTGGCGGCGGTTGTATGGTGGCCGGCGGCGGCTGGCAGCCTGCCACCCCGGTTCGCCGTCTTTTTCTTCGTTTCTTGATTTGTGCGTATCTTCTTCGTTATGCGTCCGTTTTCGTTGATTCTTTTTGCGTTGGATTCGGTTTTCAAAAACGAAGAATTTGATGAAAAGAAATCTCTGAAGTGTTTCTCTGATCTTTAAATGTCTTGTGCGAATCTTTGAATCTTCCGGCGTACGTAGAATCTTCATCCTTCATCCGTGTTTGTTGATTCTTAATCTGTTAGATTCGTATTTTGAAAATGAATATCTTGGATAAGAGAAATCTCAGTGATGGGTACTTTGTCTCTAAATCTTGTCTTGATGTCTTTTATCTCCAAACGTGTGTGGAATCTTCGTTTTACGTCCGTTTTGCTAGATTTTTCTCGTGCAACTCTATTTTGACCTTCTTGGCAAAGTTTCATTGATTTCTACATTATCTGAGTTTATTTTCCAAGTATTGTTCCAGAATGAGAGAAATATCGGTAGTAAAAACGTGACTTTTTACGCGATATCAAGTATCCCACACTTAGAACTTTGCTTGTCCTCAAGCAAACTCGGATTTTAAGCATGGATAGAAATAAGTAGATAATTAAATATTTTGAGGCGGAACTTTTTACTAAGGGGGGTTTTGGAAAAATAAAATTTTTGTGCTTTTGAAAAAGTGGCATTGTAATCTTTGGGAGCATGCTTTTGATCTTTGATCTTGGATACATGACTAGGCGATCCTCTCACGGTGGTCACTCTAATCACTCAAAGTGTTTAGGTTTTCCTATTCTATTTTTATCAATCACTCAGAACGCCAGTCATGTATCGTTTATCGTCATAGGCATGATCGAGAATCAAATCGTTACCTTTTAAGCGAGGGCGAATTCGATCTAGCCACAATCATTCTAGGAGGGGTGATGCAGGGTTTTTTTGGAGTGGAGTGTTGGTGATATGGGAGGGGGTAGTACGTGTACCCTAAAGTTGCGGAAAAGGCCTAGCACGTGTACCCTGCGAGTATGAGCAAGGACGGAAAAGCGGACGGGGGACAGGGGGAGGCAGCTGGCGCTGCTACCCATGTTGCTGGCGGCGGTTGTATGGTGGCCGGCGGCGGCTGGCAGCCTGCCGCCACGGTTCACCGTCTTTTGCTTCGTTTCTCGATTCGTGCGTATCTTCTTCGTTATGATTCCGCTTTCATTGATTCTTTTTGCGTTGGATTCGTTTTTCAAAAATGAAGAATTTGATGAAAAGAAATCTCTGAAGTGTTTCCCTAATCTTTAAATGTCTCGAGCGAATCTTTGAATCTTCCGGCGTACGTAGAATCTTCATCCTTCATCCGTGTTTGTTGATTCTTATTTTATTATATTCGTATTTTGAAAATGAATATCTTGGATAAGAGAAATCTCATTGATGGGTACTTTGTCTCTAAATCTTGTCTTGATGTCTTTTATCTCCAAACGTGTGTGGAATCTTCGTTTTTCGTCCGTTTTGCTAGATTTTTCTCGTGCAACTCTATTTTGACCTTCTTGGCAAAGTTTCATTGATTTCTACGTTATCTGAGTTTATTTTTCAAGTATTGTTCCAGAATGAGAGAGATATCGGTAGTAAAAACGTGACTTTTTACACGATATCAAGTATCCCAAACTTAGAACTTTGCTTGTCCTCAAGCAAACTCGGATTTTAGGCATGGATAGAAATAAGTAGATAATTAAATATTTTGAGGTGGAACTTTTTACTAAGGGGGGTTTTGGAAAAATAATTTTTTTGTGCTTTTGAAAAAGTGGCGTTGTAATCTTTGGGAGCATGCTTTTGATCTTTGATCTTGGATACATAACTAGGCGATCCTCTCACGGTGGTCACTCCAATCACTCAAAGTGTTTAGGGTTTCCTATTCTATTTTTATCAATCACTCAGAACGCCAGTCATGTATCGTTTATCATCATAGGCTTGATCGAGAATCAAATCGTTACCTTTTAAGCGAGCGCGAATTCGATCTAGCCACAATCATTCTAGGAGGGGTGATGCAGGTTTTTTTTGGAGTGGAGTGTTGGTGATATGAGAGGGGGTAGTGTTGATTTTTTCATAGATTTATATATATTTTTTGTGAAGAGGAAAACTGGAATTTTTGGGAGCATTGACGCTTTTTTCTCATGATTTTTGGTAGGAGTCTTTTTCTCCATTTGACTTTCTTTTCTTCGAATTCTTTTCTTATTTTTTTTTGACATCATATTCTTGTAGCTTCTCTTCTTTCATCTTTGGAACTTTTTATGAGATTTGAGTGATGCTTCCGAGAGGGTATGGATAACGTAATTTCATTTCTGGGTGTGTGGATGGGTTTAAGAATGATGTGATTCGATCTCCTTTTCACTAACCAATTCGGATTTGAAATGCATAACAGGAGCAAATTCTGATTCTAAATGCATACATCGACACACTCAAGAATCGAAAAAGTGAAGCATTAAAAATGAATGTTTTATATTGCTCAAGATACCTCACGAGTCAAAAGTTGGTTTGTTGTGTGCCTAGTCATGCGATGCTCTTTATGGGATTACTAAACTAATTTTCCAAAGAAATTTGTATTTTATTTATCCTTCTTCCCCAAAGTAAATCATTCTTTGTCTAAAATTTTTCTTTTTCAACATATTTTTAACTCAATTTTGAAAAAAATTGTTTACTTATTGGAGAAGGATGGTCTAAAGAACAACGAGCTTAGAATCAAGCATATACCATTATCCATTTTACAGTAGTGTAACTACTGCTATCCCACACTTAAAGGAACATCGTCCTCGATGTTATTCTAAGCTCTGACTAGGGTAAAATGCCACACTTAAGATTTGAAACTTCTAAAACGTATTCTTTCAGCGGTGTGTGTTGGGTTTGAATCCCACACTTAGTAATAAGCATAGTGGATATGGTATATTTGTAACGAAGGAAAAAGATTGGTAAAGAGGTACTCCACAGTAGTTGAAGTTTTCCTTGGTACGCGTCTGCTGAACTTTGTCTTGCTGGGTTTATTCTTGATCAAGTCTTCTTGTAATTGGTCTCGTAGGTGTGAACACGTCAGATATAAGATGCTTATACTTCCTTGAAGTAGGAGATATGTCCGAGTGTGAAATATAGTCAGAGATTTCATCACTTCTTGGAAAGTAAAATTTACGGAAATGTAAAACACGGGTTGCCTCCCGAGAAGCGCTCTTTTCAGATGATGATGCTGGATGCGTCCCAGGTGCTGGAGTTATTACCGTGGCTCCTAGGTAAGCTGTAACGTGGAGGAAAGTACTGAAGTAATTGCTCTATCATGTCAACAATTAGGGTTGGTGGATTGGTGGATTCCATCCTGAAGCTTTTGAAGTGATCAGTGGCTAATCGATCAACGATTGCCATCCCGTAGCTGATGTATCTAAATGACCGTGTGACTGGTCCATTAGGGTCAACCCTTGTGCAAGTGTGAGTTCGAACAATCTCACGCTTGGGGTGGTTTCGACCTATTGAAGCGATTAGGGCCATGAACTGAGTTTTTACTTCTTCAAAGTCACTAGCCAACGGGTCTCCTCCAAAGGATCTGGTTGCTTGGCATACTTGTCTGATGAGTTGATGTTGCTCACGGTTGAAGGGAAAGTCCGAGTCCTTGAAGACATAGATTAGCTTGCTAAATATCTCACTGTATCCGTTGCGATAGAGATCAAGCTCCACTTCTTCTTCAGTATACATTCCGCGTAGTCGAGTCATCACATATGTTTCCAAGTTGATTAGTGACAAGTGCGGAATGAATCTTGGTACTTCACGAATTTCTTCTTCACATGCTGAGTTGTTTAATTCATCAATTATCAGCCCAACATGATGACCAATAGTGGAATGAATAATGATCCTGTAGTTTTCTGAGGCTGTGAGGTGTTCTCCGGTTTCGATGAGATCTAGAAGGGTTCTAAGATCTCCCACCATTCTGATATCGGCATAATTCTGTGGGTTTCTAGTAGCTCTTTCTAGATGGGTTCTCATTGATGCTAGTGTAGCCTTCTGACTCGATGAGTAGGGGAAAGCTGATCCGGCTAGGGCACAATATACTTTTTGGTATATTTTCCTCTGGTTGCTGCAGAACTCGATTTCCTTGATCAGGTAGTTGGGCCTTTCTAGCTGTTGTGCTTCTCTTATGATTTGAGCTTGAAGGGAATCTGATAGTTCTTGGATATGCTCGCGTAGAGCGTGAGGTGCTTGCGATCCATAATTGGCAAGGTATGAACTATATTCTCGTTCGATCTCCCTTATTAGGTGCCTTTGAGCGGTGGTGTTGTCATTGGTTGATTCTCTGATAGCTTCTATGATGAGGCGTACATCGTCGTTCTCATCAATCAAATCAATCATCTCTTTATGGGTGTCTAAGAGGGGGATTTCCAATATCTCGGTTGTGGAGATAGGAGAATTTGTTGGAGCAGGGAGAATAGAGTGTTCGTCAAGAGTGATGTCGATACAATCGTCATCATACTCGATTTCCTCTTCAGAATCTTCGTCACGTGAATCTGGAAATTGGTGGAAGTCTTCATCTGAGGGTGCGTTATTGAAAGGTTGGGAACTATCGATTTTGATAGTCCTGACTTCCGTGGCTGAATCATAGTCGGCGGATTCGTCTGATGAATTGTTGTCTTTGGAGCATTGTATCCTTTTGACTTCAGCCATTTGGGGTGAATCAATTTGATCCTCATCTTCCTCCATTTCTTCAGATCTTTCTTCTTCTTCTTCTTCGGTATCTTCGTCCATTTCTTCTTCTTCCTCTTCAGTTTCTTCTTCTTCCTCAGCGGGTTCTTCCTCTTCTTCTTCTTCTTCTTCAGGTTCTTCTTCTTCTTCAGATTCCACGTCTTCCTCTGCAGGTTGATACTCCTCTTCCTCTTATGGGTCAGTTTCAGTGTCAGAGATGAAGGTTGACGATCGGGTGAAAGGTGGTTCTTTTTCGGGCTCTGATTCGTCATTGTAGGTAATTATGCCTGTTGATATAGCATAACATTCTTCTTGTTCTGGGGTGCATTTTGGTTGGTCGATCTTGTAAGTGATGCTTTCGCCATGCGATTGTAGGACAATCATGTGGTTTTACACATCAATCACTGCTCGGGCTGTATTCATGAATGGTCTTACAAGGATAATCGGGATGTTTATGTCCTCGTGGATGTCCATTACCATGAAATCCGTAGGAAAGAAGAATTTGTTAAGCTGAACTAAGACATTCTCAACTATTCCTTTTGGGTATCTAATGGACTGGTCAGCTAGCTGGACATTCATCTTAGTGGGTTTCAAATTTTCAAGTTCTAGCCTTTTAAACAGGGAGTAAGGCATGAGGTTAATGCTAGCTCCTAGGTCGGCTATGGCGCTTATATCTCCGGATTGGTAAATAGAACAAGGGAGTGTAAATCTACCGGTGTCTCCAAGTTTCAGGAAGGCTATTTTTAATTAGGGCTGAGCTTTCAGGACTAAGGGGAATGTTGTTTACTTCGGGCAGTTTATCCTTAGTGGACAACAATTTCCTACTATTTATTACGACCGGGAACTCTAGACATAGTATCAAGAAGTTTTCCATCTAACTTAAAGGATGCTAATTTCTTAGGTTAGACTTTAAGTCTAGCGGGGTAAGGGATTCTAACCTCTTTGTTCATGGTCGAAGTGGTTTCCACAACTGGTATCTTGATATCTGGTTCTTCCTTTATTGGGACAGTAGCAGGTGGTGGAGTGGCTGCTTCCTTGGTGGTGGTAACTTGTTTTTCCTCCTCTACATGTAGGTTGTGAACCGTGTTGCTATGCAAATTTCCTAAGGGTCTATTCTCAAGACGTTGTGCCAATTGTCCAATTTGAGCTTCCAAGTTCTTCAGTACGGCCAATTGATTTCTCATAAAGAGATCGGCTTGATCTTGCCTGGCAGATGTCTTTTGGTTGAGTATGTGTTGGCCTTGCATGAACTGGGTAAAGGCGTCATCTGAACTTGAAGCTGAGGCATTTTTCTTGTTGGGTTGTTCAGCGGTTTGGTTTGTGTCAGAAGTGGGTCCAGTAAATGCGAGTGGTTGGTTGTAGGCAAGTTGTTGTTGTTGTGGGTAAGGTGGGTATCTAGGTGGGTATCAGGGTTGGAAAGGTTGGTTGTTTCTTTGCGGTAATGGAGGTCCTCTAGGTTGGTTGTTGTTTTGGTTGAAACCGGGTGGAAAATTTTATGGTCGAGCAGGATATTGAGCATAGTAAACGATGCCGTCTGTCCTCTTCATATTCAACTTGATATTCACCGGAGGGTTGCGAGTTGGTGCAGTTTTGACAGGCTTGTACTTGGTGTACTTGGTGTTGTTGTTTCTCAAGTTCTCCGAACTGTTTGACAAGTGTGTCCATCTTCTCCGTTAATACCTTAATTGCTTCGAATGGAACTGGATTCGATGCAGCGAGAGGTGCTGAAGATGTTGAGTGATCTCAAGAGTTCCAATCATGGTGATGCATAGTCATGTTTTCTATAAGGTTCCATCCTTCTTCGTCTGTCTTCGTCATAAAGCTTCTTTGTGCGGCAGCATCGAGGGTGGTTAGGGTCTAAACCGTTATAGAAGGTACACCATTGTGCAGATTTGTCGAGTCGGTGATTGAGGCATTTCTTCAGTGCTCCTTTGAATCGTTCCCATGCGGTGTATAATGACTCATCCAAAGCTTGGTGAAAGTTCATGATGTGATTTCGGAGTTTGGTTTCTTTAGAGGGCGGAAAGTACTTGGTTAGAAACTTTGTCACCATTACCATCCATGAAGGGATAGAACCGGTTTCTAAACCTTCAACCCATGTTTGCGCATGATGTGTGAGTGAATAAGGGAAGATATACAAGCGGATTGTATCTTGGCTAACTCCATTTTGTTTGTAGGACTTTTGAAAGAGATATGTACTTGTCGAGGTGAGAGTTTGGATCATCACTTGGTAATCCATGGAATTGACAGTGGTTTTGGATTAGTTGGATGATGTGGTGCTTAAGCTCCAATGATTGTCCTGGGGTTTATGGGTAAAGAATTGGGCCTCCTCTTCCTTCAATAGAGGGCTTACTGTTGTCAGCGAGAGTGATGCGATCAGCCATTGCTTGTCTAAGTGTAGATTGCTTCTTTTCTTGTCGAATAGTACGTATTATAAGTTCTGGATCAGGAAAGTTAAAAAGTGGTGCATATCTAGGGGAACAGGTCATACACTAAAGAAAAACAGACAATTAAGAAAATATTTTGTTTTTTTTATAAGGTTTTATCCTAAGGGTATACTAGAATGATGTCAATATTAAAAGTAGACTTAAAATAGTAAAACAAAATCCCGTTTTAGCTATAGGAAATAATGAATAGTATGCTAACCCATGAAAGTCTACACATCTCTCATATGAACTGCTAATGGAGCGTGTGTGGTTAGCCGACACATTAATATGAGGACATAATGAGAGATGATTGAGACTCGCGATTCTTGAGCATACTCAAGCCGGGGATCACACGGATTTTGCAAGGTTAATTCACCATCTTGTTCATGATCCTCGGCATACCAGTCTTGAATAGTAGATGTGCATAACAGAGATTAACATGCCATTGATAGGAATCAATGAATCTCAAAGATCTAGGGGTTTCATAGAAATGAAATAGATTAAAGTATTTTAGTTATATGATTACGGCGACCCTTTTCATAAAACTAAAAATATAGATCCAAGCCTTAATTTACAAAATTAGGTAAATAATTAAAGAATATTCAAACTACTAAAATTGTTTTATCTC
Source organism: Pseudognaphalium luteoalbum (assembly GCA_963422505.1). Taxonomy (NCBI): domain Eukaryota; kingdom Viridiplantae; phylum Streptophyta; class Magnoliopsida; order Asterales; family Asteraceae; genus Pseudognaphalium; species Pseudognaphalium luteoalbum. Next base: position 55,042,814 of record OY730198.1, on the reverse strand, counting down.
ATAGATGATTAATTTAAATGGTGCAAATCGTCCCGTCCCCAATCCCGCAAATAACTCGAACCTCTCACTACTCTCGGTTCTTGGGAGGGAAAGACTAACTGGTCCAAACTATAGGGCTGGATGTGAAACCTAAGGTTTACCTTAAGGTACGAGAGCAAGGAGTATGTTCTCGATGAGCAGATTCCCATAATTGATGAGGATTCAACCCAAGAGGAGATAGAGGCACACCGGAAACATTATGATGATGCGCATAAAGTGTCTTGAATCATGGCATCGTCCATGAGCTTGAATTGCAAAAGACCTTTGAAAACACTTGGGATTATGAAATGAACCAACAGCTAAAGGAATTGTTTCAGGCTAAGGCAAGCAAAGAATGCATTGATGTGGTTAAGTCCCTCATGGCTTGCTAGCCCAAACCTGGAATTTCTATATGTGCTTTCGTCTTAGAGATGAAAGGCTACTTTGATAGGTTGGAATCATTGAACATGATATTTGATACAAAATTTTCCATCGCCATAATTCTTTCCAGTTTGCCAGCTGTCTACAATCAGTTTGTAATCTCATATCAGATAAATATGAATGAGAGAAAAGGCTCAATAATGGAACTCCATAATTTACTGCAAACTGCTAAGCAAGGAATCAAGAAAGATGGTGTGTCCTCTGGCTCAGCAGCTCCTGTGTTGGCTGTTGGGCAAAGTGCAAAGAAAAGGAAAAGGACAAATTCAGAATGGAAAAGAAAGAATACTAATGGAAAGTCTATTCGTAGATCTAAGAAAGTGACCGATTCTGAGATTGCTCCTGTTAGTGACCCAAAGGAAGCAGTGTGCTTCTACTGCAACACAAAGGGGCACTGGAAGCGTAACTATCCAAAGTACCTGAAGGACCTTGAAGATGGAAAGGTCGAGAAGAGCATTCACTCAGGTATGTTTATTGTCGAACTCCATAATACCACAACTTCTAGTTCATGGGTTCTGGATACCGGGTGTGGTAATCACATTCGCACTGTATTACAGGGGCTAAAGGAAAGTAGAAGTGTGAAGCATGGAGAGCTCAACTTAGTTATGGGAAACAAGGGAATTGTACCTGTAACAAATTCTGAAGTTAGGATAGATTTAAATAATTGCTATTATTCATCAGAAATGACTAGAAACATTATTTCATTCTATGCTTTGTTTAAAGATGGTTATCATTTTACTTTTGATAATGGAAATGGAGATATTTTGATTTATTTAAATGATTGTTTTGTTTTTAAAGCTTCTCCTTACAAAGGCATATATGAAAATGTTGAATGTGTTGGTAATGTCATTTTAAATGTTGATTCATCTAATGAGCTTGATAAATCCAAGTTGTGGCATTATCGTCTTGGTCACGTAAACAAGAAATGCATCGCCCAACTCCAAAAGGATGGAGTGTTGGAATCATTCGACCTCAAATCGGATGATGTATGCGAATCTTGTGTATTAGGCAAGATGACTGATAACAAGCAAAAAGTCAAGTTTTTGTGCGATATTATCTCACCTTTTTAGCCCGATTATGGATGAAAACATTTGAAATATATATTTTATTACTAAATTTCACAATGATGGCTAAAATATGGACGATGCTTCAAAAATCAACTAAAAAGGCCTAAAAACGAATAAAATAGAGCACAAACGATCTTAAGCATTCTTGTTCGCATATTTTAGCACTTTTTGAGTTCTACTTAGAATTATGACCTTTAACTTATGTCATTTTCTTCATTAGGAAATTACAAATGCGTGGATATAAAGAACGCTCAAAACGGACAACCGACGAGAAAGTTACGCCTAAACGAAGAATCCAGGCAAGCGAAGAACAACACTACGGGAGAGCCAAGCAGTATACGGCCAAGCCCAGCCATATACGGCCAAGACCAGACCGTATGTGGCCTGTCCCTACCGTATACGGCCTCCTCCCAGCCGTATATGGCCTGTCTTGCCCGTATATGGTTGGGTCTCTCCAGTATCACCCCATTCTCTCCCGTATACGGTCAATCTCTCCCGTATTCGATGTTTTGCCCGTACAAGATTGGATTTTGATACGGTTGGGAAATACAGCCGAGATTTTGAAGGTGGAAATACGGCTGAGCAACTAGTATATATATGGGATCAGATCACCTCATTCAAGATATTCACACTCTCATTTTTCTATCATACACACACTTCACCATTCACTCACTACTCTCTCTCTCTAGATTAGATTTTTATTTTTCGTAGTTAGCGGCTAGTTAGTCAAGGTATTAACCGGACGAGTAGAGGTGTAATATTGTAATATTTCTTGGAGGATACTCGGAGCTCCTCTTGTATTCTTTCACGTTGTATTCAGCTACGCTGTTACTCTGGTTATATATATCCTTTATCTATTTTTATTATGATGATCGTTATTACTGTTGTCATGCCAGATTTAGGATTGTTTGACATGCTTAGCGAGTAGTATTATTGTGTGTTTGATATGACATAATTAGTCATATTAATTGGGATGATGTCATTATGAAAACAACGGAGGTAATGTTATATGGCTTTCATTTGTATAGCGCCGGAACATCACGAATGTGTGGAGTATGGAACCTGGAAGCTATGAAAGTCGTAGGCACAATCCGTTGTTGATTAATGTTAATCTATAGTGTGTTGATTCACTTTCTATCTATGATTTTAAACCTCAATTAACCTTAACGCCTTTCGAGCAGTAAACGTGATTGTGGCCTTAATAATAGGACATCGCGAACCCTATCCAAAGGTGCTTAGTTATCTGTGTCTAAAACATGGTCTGATTTATAAATAGTGTAAACATTGTTTTCTAAACCGAACACTAAGTACATCGTCACCATGGAAATAATGCTTTCACTATTGAACGCAAAGTACAATGTGATTATGGAACAATGTTTTCTAAACTGAATGCAAAGTACACCGGAACTGTGGAAATATTGCATTCCCATTAGAATGCAAAGTACACAATGACTGTAGAAATAATGTTTTCTCATTGAATGCAAATATTACACTTTTAATAAATTAGGGATTTATTGGGATTTTAAAGTAAGGGCTGGTTTATATCATAGATGGATAATTACTGTGCTTATATACAAACTTAGTTAAACAAGTCTAGGGGTTAAAGCAATGTAGACTCTGTAATTCGGCTAAGAACTTGGTATACCCATGGGAAGAGTCGTAGTTACTTACTATGTAAATCATCATACCTAGACTTTACAAACCCATCGATAGAGAGTGATCAACACACACAATTTCAAGCTCGCCCTCAAAATCCGTCTAGTTTCGATCGAACCTCTCTACCTAGGACTAGAGGTACTCAATACCCACCTAGGAACCAACCACCATTTCAACCTAACTACTAAACTAGGTACCTACAACAACCCTAACTCACCTACAACCAACCACTGTCATTGACTGCACCCGACACAGCTCAACCGACTGAACCTAACAAAACCCTTATGCCCATTACTAGTACAGATGACACCCTCAATAAGTTCATCCAAGGCCAACAACAGTTCAACCAAAAGACTAGCGCTAGGCAAGACCAAACGGACCTATACCTTAGGAACCAACTGGCCGTTCTCAAAAATCTGGATGCCCAGATTGGACAACTAGCCCAACGTCTTGACTCTAGGCCTCAGGGTAATCTTTCTAGTAACACGGTACATAACCCCCACGTAGAAGAAGCTAAATAGATGAGTACTACAGACAAGAAGGAGGCACCGGGCCAACCTTCCACTACTTCTCCTGTCCCACTGACAATCGAGACCACATCTGTCCCTACACCTCCAAGGGAAGTACGAATTCCATTTCCTAGCCGTCTAGGGAAAGCCTACAAGGCTAACACCTTCCGACTCGATGGAAAGTTCATGGACACCGTGTCCAGAACCCCTTCCAGTTCAAAATACATCCTTAAACTTCTGTCTACCAAGGACAAGATACCCGAAGTACCCAATGTCCCACTGAACGCGGAATGTTCAACAATCATTAAGAATTCCTTACCTGAGAAATTAGGGGATACAAGATGATTCACTCTTCCATGTTCAATCTATCACTCGGGCATGATACACTCTCTAGCCGACCTAAGAGCCAATATCAACTTTATGCCTTATTCACTTTACACGAGACTGGAATTGGTCCCCCTTAAGCCTACCAAGATGAGGGTCCAGCTAGATGACCAATCCATTTGACACCCTAAGGGAATAGCTGAGAATATCATGGTTAAGGTAGATAAGTTCCTATATCCCACAGAATTTGTAGTGATGGACATTCAGGAGGATGTGCATATCCCTATCATCTTAGGAAGACCATTCTTGAACACCGCGCATACTATCATCGATGTTTATTCACAGACTATCAGTCTTAAATCTCACGGAGATACTATCACTTTCAAGATTAATCAGACTGACCAGGCTTTGATCGAGCATGCGGAGATATGTATGATTTCCACAGGAAGAGTTACTTCGGATGATGATTTTGAGCCAGACACATGGATGTCTGACGAAGCCACTACTTCCGACACTGAGGAAGGAGAAATGGAAGAAGAGGAAGAGACTGAAGAGGAAATAGAAGAAGAAGAGGAGGACAAGACAGAAGAAGATCACACCACACCAACTTACCTTCATGAGTCATACCTTCCGACAGCAGAAATAATGCAGATAGACTACACTCGGAGTTTTATTCCACTGCCAGATAGTGATTCAGAGGAAGAAGAACCAATGGAAGATCATTCTTATGATGCTGAGCGCTCGAGGAAACTCATCGCATTAGACATCGATCCTCTCACCTTTCCTAGACTTCAAACTCAACTCGAGCTAGGATGTACTTCTGGTTCCAGTCATGATTATGATTCTCAGGAAGAAAAGGAAATTGAGATGATCTCTTCTCAGCCGATATCTCAGATCACTGATGAGTCTCAGTCATAATCAACCGTGATGGAGTTCCCTAATTCACTAGAGGTTGATCCCCCAGCAGCAACAGAGAGTGATGAGGATGACGTCGTATTCATTGATGTTCCGATAGCTATCCGCTCTATTCATCTATGACACCCCGCAAATTTAAACGAGATTATAAACGTTAAACATTTGCATTATTAGGCTAATTCCCTACTTGAGTGAATTCACAACTACTTTTAGAGGTAAGTCTAGCAAAGCCCGACTAGTTAATACGCGTAGTATTACATTTCGTAGTAAATTGTAAATGCGTACAAAACAATAGAAACAAACGTGACAAAAATATACGACAGTTGGTGAGCAAAATTATTTAATAAAACAAAATTATTAAATAACGTTATTAACTATTAAATATCATATCGATAATATTTACAAAGTATTTTGCAAACTGAAAACAACTCGAAACATCTCTGACAAAACAAACAAAATAAATTCTTAAATTGGTATAACTTAACTAAAATATCTTTATAAAATATCTCATCTAAAAATAGATTCGAATATGTATTTAAAAAGTTACCAAAATTTAAAATATTTGAACATTTAAACGATCGGGTAAACAAACACGGGCCAAATACCACAAATTAGGGACAAAGTCCCCTCTCCTTTAGGAAACACCAAAACCGGCCCACCCCACTCCACTTCCACCTTCATTTTCATTTCACTCTCTCTCTCTCTTTACCTCCATTCTCTCTCAAATCCCTCTCCAAAAACCTTCCACAAATCACACTTCAACTACTACAAAAATGCAATAAATCACCGAGCTCATTTAGAGAAAAACGATCACCACGACGAAAGCTACACAACCATCTTCTCGGATTCCTCATGCAACAACCTTGTAAGAACCCGACAATCCCGCAAACTCTTAGATTTTACTATTTCCTTTGATATTTCGTGGTTGCAATACTTAATACATCATGTTTTAGTGTTCTATCGACTGATTATGTCCAAAAATCGACTTGAAATGTGTTTAAAAACCAAACTCGCACTAACAGCTGCATCTGCGAACTGAGATGCGTCTCAGCTCGCAGATCGTACTCCGAACCGAGATTGACCTGCGAACTGAACCTGCGAACTGACCTGCGAACCGAACTGACTGCGAGTTGAGATTTGCGAGTTGAGACTTGCGAACCGAAGTTTGGCCTGCGAACCCAACTCGGTTCGCAGCCTACTTTGCCTTGCGAGTCCAACCTCATCTCGCACCGCGAACTCAGTTCGCAACACCATTTCGGTCCGCAGCCAGACTTGGTTATTTTCCCCGATTTGTAATTTTAGGATACGTTTTTAATAAAGCAATGTAGTAGAAATAAAAATTTTCCAAGCTCGACCCCAGCCAGGGGCTCTGCCCCTTGGACCCCGCCAGGGGTTGCCACCCCTTGGACCCCGCTACCAGGGGCGCTGCCCCCGGACCCCCGTACACAATTTCATACTTTATGAAACACAATGAAACACTATGATAATACTTTCATAGATTATTATTATTACCAACGAGTCGTATACATTTTCAAAACTTCAAACATAAACATCGAGCAAACAATTGGACATAACTTAGTTGTACGAACACTAGAATGGATGGTTAAACTTAGACCTCCACATACTTACTAAATCTCATACGTTTAGGGCGTTAGGGGATTTCGACTAGACTTATTGGACTTTAGGCTTTGCTAGCGCTCGAACCTACTCAACTCAACAGGTGAGTTCACAGCCCTACTTTTAACTGTTTTACTGCTTTCAACTTGGGGTGAGAAACATAGTCAACTGTTTTACTGGTTGCCATAACTACTTTTGCTTACATGATTGTTTATCATACTTGTTTACTCGCACGATTTGAGTACTTTGAACTGTTTGAACTGCTGAACCCTTACAACAAAACTGGTAATTATGAAATGACATTTTCATACTATAAACGTGATAAAAACTTGTTTGGTAAACCGGAGAACGACCTGTACTTTTTATGAAAACGCTGGAGAACGACCAGCAACTTATTTTAGTGCCAGAGAACGACTGGCCAAGTGGACGGGAGAACGACCCGTGTGTATTTGGATGGGAGAACGACCCATGCGTTATTTGACCGGAGAACGACCGGTACTTTGTTTCGCTGGAGAACGACCAGCAGTATGTATTGCCAAAGAACGACTGGCCGAGTTGGACGGGAGAACGACCCGTGCGTATTTAGACCGGAGAACGCCCAGTACTGTTTTGTAAACGCTGGAGAACGACCAGCAACGTATTGCAAACGGTATTTTTGGTAACATCCCACGTAAACGGTATTTTGGGTAACATCCCACGTAAACGGTATTTTGGGTAACATCCCACGTAAACGGTATTTTGGGTAACATCCCACGCAAACGGTATTTTGGGTAACATCCCACGCAAACTGTATTTTGGATAACATTCCTCAAAACAATTACTTGACTATTATGGCAATAGCTATTTGTGAACGTATTGGTTTTAACAACTGTGCTTACAAACCTGATTCAACTATTGCAAACATAAAACCTGTAAATTCACTCAACCTAGTTGTTGACTTTTACTATGTTTTTCAGGGAATTAGCTGCGCATGTAAAAACTGCCTGCACATTGGAACATAGGCGACCCACGAAGTATAGGATGCCAACTTTTGACAACTAGATTTCTTTTATATAACTGCAACTATTTAGTCATATTTACGAAATCTACTTTTGTAAACTTAATACTTTTAAACTTGTATGATTCGAGGAATCGTAAACTTTGTAACTAATACTTTGGCATCTTAATATATTTGTTTTGTTGTAATCATATGCTCTGATACGTATGCATGTACTGTGTATTGTGGCACTCCCCATACTTAACTAAATGCTTCCGCTAAACTAAATCAACGAATTTAGGGGTGTTACAGATTCTTCGTCTACCTTCCACCATTCCAGACTCTCCTCTCGGAACTATCCAAGTACCGATCGTCTCTACTCACGAGGAGATGATCGGTGCTATTGAGCAATACGAGGATGACTTTCGTACCTTGATGGCAATTATCTAAGATTCTACTATTGAATACATGCCATATCAGAGAGACTTGATCGAAGAAATTGAAACAAAATATGATATTTATCGTGCCACCAACTCTCAAAGTTCTCAGCATCTACAAAACCGCATCCATGCCTTCGCCGAAGATCTCGCTACTCAGCTTCTACAAGAACCTCAGAACAATGATGAGCCATCTGCACACGATCTTGAGTTCTTTGAAAACCACGAAATGATATATGGCAAGGAATACGAAGCACTAATCAGGTCCGCATTTCCATATTCACACAGGAAGATGGAGTTTTTACACTCTTACAGATACAATATGGACTATGCTACTGGGAACCCTGATGACGAAGTAGATAAACTAATGATGAATGATCTTCGGGGATTGATGAACTCTATGGTTAATAACGATCATATCAATGATTCTTCACCACACAGGTTTTACATCGATTGCAATTTAGAATTTCATGTTCACAAGATTATCGAAAGGCTGGAGCGTGTGAGCCATGATGAGAGGACACGTGACATCCCTTCATCCATTCCTGACGGTTCGTTGGTTAACAACGTGAACTTCATCACAAAACAGCTTAGAGATATCTTCGGTACTGTCTTCACAGGGGAGCCCAGACAGTTGTTTCATGATGGACTACGTGAGGTTTACAATAGAATGATTAACATCTTTCGAAAACCAGACCTCACATATTCCGATCACCAAAAGCAGCTCATCCAAGGCATCCTCGAGTCCATCAATGAATTAGGAAGAAGCACCAGCATGAGCACTCATGAAGACATCCATTTGCGCTTCTTTGGATTCATGGATTCATTAAGGCAGGTACGGCCAGAGCGTGAGAGACTTGAGTACAACGGGATGTACTTCATAGATTCCGATGGACCCATCTCTAAAGCAGTCTATGATATCTCCTGGGACCTCTTATACTTACAGCGGGTGGCTGAGTAACACTTCGATAGTTTCCCTCTCTTCGTATCAAGAATCCCAAATATCACCCAAGTCATCACTCGCTATTTCCTCAGGTTCTATCCACAAAACTCCAGGTCACCACCGAGCATCTCTAGTCGTGGAGGTTCCTCTTTCGGCTGATCCAGGAGGAATAAGAGTCGAACCCTCGACTTTAAATAGAAGCGTTTTTCGAGAGGCAACCCGTGGAATAAATATCCTTTAGTACTAGTAGCATTTTAAATTTCCAAGAAGTGAATTATCTCTGACTATCTTTCACACTTGGATATTTAAATGCTTTCAAAACACCACTTCATTTTTAAACTAACAACTTTTACCACATCACTAACTCCAAAATATAGGAAACATTTTTCAAAATGATAATTCATGTGTTTCGAGCATTTGAGGTACTTGCATGCTACTTTCATGCATTATGCTCGAACTCGTTTAAAAACACATGTGTTACAAATGATTTGTAATAGAAAACATCTTTTCACATTCTGGGATAATGACACTCTCTCGGTAAAAAGCTATAAAATGAGAAGTTGGTCCAAAAGTATATCCAACATGTTCACACTTACGAGATATTTTCACACGAGAGAAAGTAGTTGAGAAAATGAAGAATTGAGCCATCTTGTACCAAGTGCTCTTCCCAAAAGGCCGAATGAACTTCATGGAACTGCCACAAGAAGGATATCTGGCAAGTACTCTTCTTCAAAGGCGGCATATCTTCAGACTCTCAGCCTCCTTCAACCACCTTGATAGGGGAGTTCTCTCATTCTTATCCTTGTTTTGATATTGATTATTTTGCTTTATTTTTCAAGTAGTCTATGCCATATCCTAAAACTTATCACTAAGAGTGGGATTCCAGCCCAAAACAAACACTTGAGAAATATTTTCCGATATGTTCAAACTCTAAGTGTGGGATTTTACTTGCAATAAAATCTCAACTCAAGAGAACATTAGGGACAATGTTCCTCTAAGTGTGGGATAGTGGTATAGAATACCTTAGGTTAGATTCTTATTTCCAAAAGCAAACTTAGAAAACGTTTCTCAAATCCACAAGCCTAACTTCGATAGTGGATACGCCACTCATTCATAGTTATGTTTTTCCAAATTCATAAGCCTAACTTCGACAGTGGATATGCCACTCATTCAGTTGGCTTAATTTTCATAAAAACTCACTTTTGCTTAAAAATTTTCAAATTTTTTGAGTTAAAATGTCTTGAGGGGAATCATTTTCATAAATGAGTAGTGTATTTTGGAAAATAAGATTAAATAAGTTAGGAATTTTTTGAGCTAAAATAATAATCCAAAAAGAGCATCGCATGACTAGGCACATATAACCCATACTTGTAGTGAGGTATCTTGAACCCATGAAAAGCATTCAATTTTAATGCTTCACTATTCGTTTGATGAGTGTGTGTCGATGCTAGTATCTGGAATTAGAACTTACTCTTGTTATACATGTCGAGACCACATTGGTAGAGTACCGTACGCGGTATAGGTGCAATCAGAGGACCTTGACATTCCTTAGGATTTAACCCTTTTTACATATCTCTTCAAGCCCAAAACCCTTCCAACACTCATTTTAAGTGTTGATGATCCACATAGAAAACCCTGTTGAGCCTTAGCCTTTATGTTTCTTTAAAAAACCAAACTTTAAACCCATTCACTTCCACACCCACCAAAACCTTATCTTAGAAGTTTTTTTTAAATTTTTGTAAAACACTATTTAGATATTCTTTTTGCTTTCACTCAAAAATCCACAAATTCGTGTTTACTCATAACTTCTCGTGTGCATTCCCATGATCAATATTCAAAGATCGAGAATCTTGTGGTGCGAAAAATTGGCACCAAGTAAATTCGAAGATGTTAAAAGATTGAAAAAATGAAAGTAAGAAAGGATCTCAAAAGAGCAATAAAATAAAATAAAAAAGCCTTAGAAATTCCTTGGCAAATAATTTCTAAGCCAAAAATATAGAAAAAGAAAAGAAGTGAAAAATATGTAATAAAGCTAAGTGCTTTGATTCTCCCAAAAAACTCTGCTCTCGTAAGATATTAAAAATCTTCTGTGTGTTTTTAAAGAGATAGAAGTCAAAATAGCTATCTCATCCCCTTATCGTTATCCGTTTCCGTTTTCATTAAAAAGTTTATCTAAATAAAATTTTTCATAAGTTTAAAGAGGCGTAAGATAAGCAAAACCCTTTTATTTAAAACCAATTTCCCATCTGACCATTCCCTTTAACCCTCACCAAACATTACAACCCATCTGAATGTCCTAGGATGATTAGCACCGTCCTCACCAAAGTGATGGAGATGTGATTCTCGAGCAAGCTTATGACGATGGATGCTGCATGACTGGCTTCTGAGAGATTTTGTTGGATTAGAATGATAGGTAACCCGGAACACTTCCGAGTGAATTGAGTGACCACTCTGATGAGATCGCCTAGTCATGAATATCCCAAAAGCATGCTCAAGAGAACTATTTCATGCTTCTGAAATGAATACCTTTTTTCTCTCATTTTCCAGGATATGTTACTTGTGTATGAGATTGTTTGCTCTTAACATTTTGATTCACCCAAAATGCATCACCACTTTCAAATATTTTCATTGGGAAAGCAAGTGAGAAATTTGAGTTTTGCTTGAGGACAAGCAAAGTCCAAGTGTGGGATATCTGATAACACGCAAAAAGTCAAGTTTTTGTGCGTTATTATCTCACCCTTTTAGCTCGATTATGGATGAAAACATTCAAAATATATATTTTATTACTAAATTTCATAATGATGGCTAAAATATGGACGATGCTTCAAGAATCAACTAAAAAGGCCTAAAAACGAATAAAATAGAGCACAAACGATCTTAAGCATTCTTGTTCGCGTATTTTAGCACTTTTTGAGTTTTACTTAGAATTATGACCTCTAACTTATGTCATTTTCTTCGTTAGAAAATTACGAACGCGTGGATATAAAGAACGCTCAAAACGGACAAACGACGAGAAAGTTACGCCCAAACAAAGAATCTAGGCAACCGAAGAACCACAATACGGGAGAACCAAGCCGTATACGGCCAAGCCCAGCCGTATACGGCCAAGACCAGACCGTATATGGCCTATCCCAACCATATACGGCCTCCTCCCAGCCGTATATGGCCTGTCTTGCCAGTATACGGTTGGGTCTCTCCCGTATCACCCCCATTCTCTCCCGTATACGGCCAATCTCTCCCGTATTCGATGTTTTGCCCGTACAAGGTTGGATTTTGATACGGTTGGGAAATACGGCCAAGATTTTGAAGGTGGAAATACGGCTGAGGAATACGGCTGAACTAGAATATATATCATTCAAGACATTCACACTCTCATTTTTCTATCATACACACACTTCACCATTCACTCACTACTCTCTCTCTAGATTAGATTTTTATTTTTCGTAGTTAGCGGCTAGTTAGTCACGGTATTAACCGGAAGAGTAGAGGGGTAATATTGTAATATTGCTTGGAGGATACTCAGAGTTCCACTTGTATTCTTTCACGCGGTATTCATCTATGCCGCTACTCTGGTTATATCTATCCTTTATCTATTTTTATTATGATGATTGTTATTACTGTTGTCATGCTAGATTAAGGATCGTTTGCCATGTTTAGCGAGTAGTATTATTGTGTGTTTGCTATGACATAATTAGTCGTATTAATTGGGATGATGTCATTATGAAAACAACGGAGTTAAGGTTATACGGATTTCATTTGTATAGCACCGGAAACATTACGAATGTGTAGAGTACGAAACGTGGAAGCTATGAAATTCGTTGTTGATTAATGTTAATCTATTGTGTGTTGATTCACTTTCTATCTATGGTTTTAAACCTCAATTAAACTTAACGCCTTGCGATCAGTAAACGTGATTATGGCCTTAATAATAGGATGTCGTGAACCCTATCCAAAGGTGCTTCATTATCTGTGTCTAAAACATGGTCTGATTTATAAATAGTGTAAACATTGTTTTCTAAACCGAACTCTAAGTACATTGTCACCATGGAAATAATGCTTTCACTATTGAACGCAAAGTACAATGTGATTATGGAACAATGTTTTCTAAACTGAATGAAAAGTACACCGGAACTGTGGAAATATTGCTTTCCCATTAGAATACAAAGTACACAGTGACTGTGGAAATAATGTTTTCTCATTGAACGCAAATATTACACTGTTAATAGATTAGGGATTTATTGGGATTTTAAAGTAAGGGCTGGTTTATATCATAGATGGATAATTACTGTGCTTAAATACAAACTTAGTTAAACAAGTCTAGGGGTTAAAGCAAAGTAGGCACCGTAATTCGGATAAGAACTTGGTATACCAACGAGAAGAGTCGTAGTTACTTACTGTGTAAATCATCATACCTAGACTTTACAAACCCATCGATAGAGAGTGATCAACACACATAAAACCTGATCTTGAAATTAAATGTTTTATTTAGACTAAAGTATTCTTGTGGAGTTAAGAACGGTCAGACATCGAGATTGGGTTGTCGTCATATTCATGCACCTTGGATTCATTTCCATATAATGGTCACTATACCTTCATCGGTTAGTGTTGTATGGCTGGATAAACTACTCCAATCAGAATCACGATAGCCTAGTTACTCAGTGACATACTGATCGAGGAATCTATCAGTAGGGAACTAGTGCTTACTCCACTAATACTTGGAATGAACGAAATACAAATCTTTTAAGATCGTTTTATAAATCATACACCATCCCAGTTAAGAAAGCTACCGAAGTCATAACAAACACCCCCTCTAGATTATCTGCTAACTACCCATATTTTAATTTGTTTTATTAAAATTTTCCGCCTAAGTATAAAAACCAAAAACAAAACCTCCAAAAATCTGTTTAAACCATTACTATTTAGATAAATCATCTCCAACGTCAACGTTTCACAATACAACTGGTTTATAGAATAACCATAGGTCATACTTACTACTATACCCCTATAGTTTACTTAGGCCCCGCACTTACAAATTTTAAAACCTCCCTGATGCACAGCCCGATACTGTTGGGTTAGTCCTTTGACGACGAGGACGGTTCTCCCCCTTCACAAGGAGAGAACTTTACGACCTGACGCTTCGAGCGGCATCAATGACCAAATCACCATTCACTGGATCGTGTGAAAGAGGTGAAGGACTATTGGATTTGGTACATACAGATGTATGTGGACCATTCCGATGTGCCACAAAAGATGGAAATAGATACTATGTTACATTTACTGATGACTTCTGTAGATTTGGACATGTTTATCTAATCAAACATAAGTCGGATACTTTGAAGTATTCAAAAGATATTAAAGCAAAGTAGAGAATTAAATGGCAGAAAGATAAAGGTACTCCGATCCGACAGGGGAGGAGAATACCTTACTATCGAGTTTCTCGATCATCTTAGAGACTGTGGAATAGTTTCGCAATTGACTCCTCCTAGAAAACCACATCTTAATGGTGTTTCTGAGAGGAGAAATAGAACACTGTTAAACATGGTTCGGTCAATGATGAGTGATCGCGCCCCAACGGTCGGTCAAGTAATAACTTCCCTGTCGTTGCGGACCTTCCATTCAGAGGTGGGTGATCAGTGGGTTTTAAATTTATAATGCTGGGAAGCCTAAGTTTTATTACTACCTACTGCTCTTGTTAAGGGTAGGAAGGGGTAAGTCTGACTCAGGTGTCGTACTTAAAATCGGAGCGAATTGAAATGAAGTGAATACCTTAAACAATAGAAGATAATGGGATGGGCTTAAAAGAGCAGGTGGGGTTTGTTTTTGGTATTTTCTAAATTAACTACAATACAGAAAAGTAAATACTAAACTACGGATAGGGTAAGCAGATAGATAGAGATTGTGATTGCTGAAGTTTCAATATTCAGGTTTCGGGATGATGTTCATTATAAAAGATGATTGAAGACTTTCCTTTAATAAAATTAACAGAGGTTTGGTGTCAACACTAGCATCCTACAATTTAAGTGGAAAACCTAAGTCGCATGTCACTGAATACTAGGTTATCATGTGTCTGATCAGATCAGGCTGCTCAGTCCCCCAACACTGTCCGATGAGGACTAGTGACCCATTTTGGAGTTAACTGCTGGGCGCATGAATAAGGCAACAGACCGATATTTAATTTCTGACCTTTCTTAACACCTAATTCTAATTGATTTTATTAAGGGTCGTACTATTGCTTGGTAAAGTATGTTAAACTGTCAGTTATGTTGGATCAAGGGGTTTAAGCATCTTACACTACAGCTGAATGTTTTCTTTCTTTTCAAGATCCCTTAGGTTTAATTGAGGAGTACAAATACTTCTATCAAGGTGTAGACCCTCCTTTGCGATCAAACGTTCATCCCTAGGTCCGTTTCTCGGTGTATACTACGTTTTTCAGCAGTTCCACAGCTTTTATATATACCTAGACCATGTTTAGGAAGGGTGACTTCTAGGTATCCAAGGTGTCATATGCTTACGACCGGTCCGTAGCTTCCACGCATTTGTACTCCACCAGCGGTGTTTCTAGCGCTATACTAAGTACTGTGCCATTTTACAGCATGTCCACAGCTTCATACAAAAACACAGATAACTATCTACCGATACTAGGGTTGATTAGGTCCTAATACTAAAGTAATAGTCACGTGAAAGCTTGGAAAGGGTGGAATGGGTGGTTTAGATCTACCGCTTGAAAAGTTTAACCCTATACATAACATAACAATTTCCAATCACATTTAATTAAAGATTAATTTAACATCATCCCTACTCCTAAATATCTACATTTCAACAATCACAATGTTACACTACTCAATAAACACTACAATAAGTAAAGCACATACCATAATATTACGCATGGATAAATCAGATATAATAACAGTACGAGGGAATAGATATCACCGGATAATAGATCAGTGTAACAAGAGAATAGAACTTGCAATCCTTAAATAAAAGCTTGAACACCAATACTCCTTGATTACAAAAGCTAATCTCTACACTAATCTACTAGCTACCCACTAACTACTCTCTAACCCTCTAGAGAGAGAAATTAGAGAGAGAAACTAACTAAAAAATGAAAATACAAGAGAAATGTGTTGTGTTGTGATTGATTTGAATGGATTTCAATTGATGAGAAATGAGGAAGTGAAGGCCTCTATTTATAGGCTTACAAGTTACAATTTTACACTCAACACCCTCGCTTCCATTTAACACTAAAATACACCCCCGAGCTATGAAATTCGACACCAAAATGGGCGTATTTGATACCAAAATGGGCGTATTCGGTAGCAAATAGGGTGTTTTCGATAGCAAACGGGGTGTATCCGGCACCACAGAGGGGGTATACCACCCCTAGAAGGGGGTATACCACCCCTAGAAGGGCGTATACGGCCTTGTAGAGGGGGTATACGGCCCCTTTAGGGGGTATACGGCCCCTAGAGGGGTGGTGAACCCTGGGTCGTAGTCTCGTGTGCTGGATCATAAGTCTTTTGTGCTAGACCGTAACTCGTTTGGCCCTATCTTCTTCGTTCTTCATCCGTTTCTGACGATCTTTATATCCACGCGTTCGTATTCTCCAGACCTACATTTTAAGATACTTATTAAGTCCTAGATCGGAGTTTTAAGATAAAATAGCGTGTCGAACGAATTATACCTTTTCAAGTGTGTTTTTCATCCATTTACCGTTGTTTTATAAATACTTATAAAGTTTTGACCTTTTTAACAAAATGTGATAAATGTGGACTTTATTGGCATGATTTTGTTAATTAAGTGCTAAATATGAGGTAAAAGATGTGCGTAAAACATGACTTTTTACGTCAAATTAAATATCCCACACTTAGACTTTGCTTGTCCTCAAGCAAACCGTATCTCACTTCGCTCAAGGTTTTGAGAAAATGGATCAGTTGATGAGAACAGATATTTCTTAAGGACATCAACTCCTCAAAATAGGTAAATTATTTCAGAAAGTAAGCATCAATAGAATAAGAAATCTTAAAACTGAACTGGCTGTCCCTTTAGCATACTTTGCAACTCTCGAAATGTAGAAGTACATGACTGGGCGATCCTCACAGGTGGTCACTCAATTCACTCAAGAAGTGTATCAAGTTTCCTAACATTCTAAACAAACGATATCGCTCAAAGCCAGTCATGCAGCGCTTATCATCATAGGCTTGGTCGAGAATCACATTTCCACCACTCCAAATGAGGACGGTGCTAATTATCCCAAGGCATTTTTGTTGGGTTGTAATGTCCGGGTAAGGGTTAAATGGGTATGAAAAAGGGTTGTTTCAAGGTTTAAAGGGTATGCTTATCTTAGGAGTTTTCAAATTGTATGAAAAACTATATTTAGATATGCTTTTTAATGAAATTGGAAATGGATAACGGTAAGGAAGGAAGATAGCTATTTTGACTTCTATCTTCTTGAAAACACACAGAAGATTTACGTCTTTCAGAGATCAGAGTTTTCGGGAGATTTTGAAGCACTTAGCTTTATTTATATGATAAATTTTTTTTTAGAATTTCTTTGCCAAGGATATCCTTTCATATTTTAATTTTTTCAGACTTTTTGATATTTCGAATTTTACTTGGTGCCAATTTTTCGCACCGTAAGATTCTCGATCTTTTAAGATTTGATTTCTAAAATGCACGCTAGAAGTTTTCAGTAAAACACGAATTTTGTGATTTTTGGAGTGAAAGCAAAAAGAATATCTAGATATCATTTTTCAAAAATTTTAAAATTCTAAGATAAGGTTTTGGTGGGTATGGAAAGGAATGAGTTTTAAAATATTTGGGTATTTAAGAACTGAAAAGGTTAAGGCTCAACAGGGTTTACTAAGCGGATCATCGATACTAAAATTGAGTATCGGCAGGGTTAGGCTTGAAGAGATATGAGAAAAATGGGTTTAATCCTAATAACTTTCAAGATCCTCTAATTGCACCTATACCGCGTACGGTACTCTTTAGTATGGTCTCGAAGTGTATACCAGGAACAAGTTCTAATTCTAGGACGCATGCATCGACACACACATAGAAATGAACGGTGAAGCATTAAAAATGAATGCTTATTAAAGGCTCAAGTTCCTCACACAACAATATAGGGTGTATGTGCCTAGTCATGCGATGCTTCGAAAATGACCATTTCATTTTTAAGGGATCCTTGTTCTGCCTTATCATACCTTCCAAAGTAATTTATTTATTCTGAAAATGTGATTATCCCTAAAAAGTATTTTTCTTACCAAAAGATCTAAAAAATTACAAAAGTCATTCTGCTGAATGAGTAGTCCGACTACTGTCGAAGCGAGACTTTTTTTATAGAGAAAATTTTGAAATTTTTGACAAAATGGAGTTTGATTTTTTTTAAAAAAAATTTGTAAAAATTTTGAGCAATAAATGAGTTTAAGAATTTACGTTGGAGGACAAGAGGTCAAGAATTTTACAGTATGACATACCGTGTATCCCACACTTAAAGGCCTATTGTCCCTAATGTTCACTACTAAGGCGGAGATCTTTTGGGGGATCCCACACTTAGAGTTTGATTATAGGATATGCTCACTTTAACGTGTTTTGAAAATGGTGGAATAAAATCCCACACTTAGAGATTAGGCATAAAGGATATGGTATGAATATTTCGGGAAGATAATGAAAAAGAACGAAAAACTCCCCTCATGGATTCACGAGATGAAAATGATTTGGCTGAAGAAGGATGAATTGCTTGCTAGAGATTTCAGCTTGTTTCCGTCTAAGAACAGCCTTCGGATTTAGTGTGTGTCCCATCATTCTCAACAATCACTTCAACCACATTTTATTCTACTAAAATAAACCAAGAAAACGTAGGCATAAAGATAAATAGATAGATCATCCAGCGAAGTAGCAAGCTGGGTGAAAGTACCAAAAGATCAAAACAAGTTCACAAGTCATCCCACCATAATAGTTAGTGCTAATACAGACCAATAATAATAATAATAAAGTAATGGAGATGAGAAAGTCTAAGGACGAGGAGACCCCTGATCAGTCACATGAAGATCAAATGCAGAATTGGAAGGGTTATTTCCTGCAGCTGAAAGCTCTCCACTAGTGGCTCTCCCTAATACAGTCTCTGATGTAGTAAGCCTGTGTTGCCTCAAAACATCCCTCAAGACATTTGTCGGCAAGTCATCTACAGATTCAAACCCCCACTCTTGTAGGCATTGAGTTGTCATGCGTGCCTCCTCAAGTAATATCAAGTAACCTCTCCTAATGTCATTCTCATTTGGAAGCTCATTTTCTGGAATAGCATAAAAGTTGAGCATCCTTGAGAATCCTGAGAAAGTGAGGCCGTCAGCACTAGTGGTGTGCATGACTAGGCGATAAACATTTGGATCATCAGGCCTCGGGATCTCATAAATTGGAGATAAGACATGGGTAGCTGGGGATGGCTTCCATGAGGTAGATGGAGCAGCTGAGGTGTGTATGGAATATACTGGCTTAGAGTGAGATGTGGTGGGCATGGTGTATGATGGAATAGTGGTGGTGACTGCAGCAAATGTGGTGGTGACTGGTGGAAATGTGGCTGGTGGTGTCGCACATCTATACATCCGTGGCTCTGGTATCGGCAATCCAAATCTGCGAGCTACATTTATGTCATGAGCATGTCTAACCTGAACTGCGTGAAAAGTCCAATACTGATAAAGTGGAGTCACTGGTGTAGTCCAGTCAACAACACTATGAACCCTAGATGTAGAGCCAGGTGCCCTAGTATCCTCCTGCTGTGCTCTAACATCTCTATCATCATCTGGTATCTCAATCGGCTCATCATCCTCAACATCCCGTCTCTCTTACTACTCTTCCTCTTCATAACACAACCATGAATTGTCTGTTTGGTAGCTCTCTAGAATGCCTGCCTGCTCGAATCAGTAGATATCAACCATATAGTGCGGAAGTACTCTAGATCAAATGGCAGGGATCGAACATAAGGCAAGCTAGTGTACTCGCTCATGTGATCCTCTGTGAGCAAACCCATACGGCTACAAATCCTTGTTATGAAAGCTCCCATATAGATATACTTTGTCATCTCAAATGTCGTCTCTCTTTGAATCCTCTCGGCTACTAAGAAAGCTACACTCACATTCTTCTTCTTAATCATGGCATTCATCACAAAGAGATCATCAGCTCTAACAGCTCCTCCTGTTTCTTTCTTTCCATGTAGTGATACAGCTAGTAGCTTGTGCAGGAGTCGATGCTCAACTTTGAAGAATGCGGAGGATTTTACATTTGAATGAAAACTATTACCCGTTAGATTGTCCCAAATCATCCCATGGTCTTCATTACATGAAACACCCCATGAACTATCGAAGAATATCTGAGAATGTGTCTGCTCCTCTGTGTAGAACCCAAGAGATACCGCAAGCTCAGCCAAAGACACATGTTGCTTCACCCCTCTATAATTAAAGCTGATTAATCGCTTATCTGTAATATTGGAGATGCAAGGGTTGAATTTGTAGGTCAACATGAATTCAATAACTAGCTCTCGGTAAATGTCTTCATTAAGGGCGAACATCTTGTACCAAGCATCCATTTTCTCATTATTGATCTTGTATTTTACTAACTTCCTCAACTCACTCTTGTACCCAAGATCCTTTACATCTCTCCAAACGATAAATCTGTTCTTTCCAAATGGCCGGTTCATCCAATCCTTAACTAGTTTCTTCTTTTTGGCGGAAGTGGCCAAGTATTCCAAAGTAGGATGGATATCTTCAGAAGCAGAATTCATCTGTCAAGATATATGTCAAGACAATTAGTGCGCATCATGATCATAGATATATGGATTTACTATGTTATCCCAATTTTTAAATAAAAATTTGAAATGTAGGCTTTAAAAATCAAATAATCCATAACCTAGAAAGATACATTTTTAACCAAACCACAAATTTATCACCAATAAGTTTCTTAAGCTATGGTAAATGTTGTAAGCATTTTTCTAGGATAAAAGGTCTTATTTTATAAATGATTCCTAGAAAAGACTTTAAACAATGAAAATGCATTAGTAATTAACTAAGTAAGCATTAAGATTTTAGAGAAACCTTGTAATTACCTTACTTTAATCAAAACTTTGCAATTTACCATAAACTTAGAAAACTAGTGATGAAACTTTGACCATTTTATGTATTTAAAGATATTAATATCAAGTGTTAGTCAAATTTTGAAAATTGGTATTTTATGATGTGAAATTGACTAACAACTTAACATTCCATCTTTAAATGACATAATTACAGTATTGGTTCCTTAGAAATATGACTTGCTATTCGAAAGTCTCAAACACTTTATTAACTAAAATGATGCAACTTTCATATTGCAACTAGTCATTTTAATCTTTTTAAGAACAAGTTTCAAAAATTCAAGTAAGCTTTATCATGCCAATATTTGCACAAGTATCATTGGGTTTGTAAAAGATTTTAATTAAAATAATGACACTTTGTAAATACTCATAAAAATGCTTACTTTAATTCTTGAAAGTCATTAAACCAATTTATCTAACTAATTAAAAACTAGTTTACTCATGTTTAACACATCACTATAAGCAGTTTTAATCAACAAAAGTCAAACATGAGTAATTCTAGCAAAAAAATCTACA
This sequence comes from Pseudognaphalium luteoalbum, assembly GCA_963422505.1. Taxonomy (NCBI): domain Eukaryota; kingdom Viridiplantae; phylum Streptophyta; class Magnoliopsida; order Asterales; family Asteraceae; genus Pseudognaphalium; species Pseudognaphalium luteoalbum. Next base: position 55,021,277 of record OY730198.1, on the reverse strand, counting down.
AAAAGTCAAAGATCATTACTTTGAAAATCAAAGTTCACCAATCTCTCATGAAATTACTAGATTACTATCAATAATCATCATGCAAACATTCAATAGCAAGTAATAACACCTAAAGCCCTAATCTTTTAGCCCTAAATATCAAGTTTCAAATTGAAACCTTAACTTTTGGGTAAAATCATGAACTAGAGATTTTAAGTTAGAAATTTACCTTAGAAATGATGCAATGATGATACATGAAGCATACAAGTAATGAAAATGAAGAATGTAGAGCTTGAAATCTTCAAAAATAGTGGAAATTTGGTGGTGACATGGTGGTTGGGTGGGTTTCGGCCGAACAAGAGGAGGGAGATGAGTGAAAATGTTTTCATTTTTGCTTTTTAACCTCCTTTCCCTTTTCCCTTTTTACTTTTTGTGACACCCGAAAAATTAGGGCTAGTTATTAGTTCCTAATCATCTACTAATACATGTAATTAGTGCTAAATTAGGCTAATTGTATGTATCAATATATATATATATTAGAATATATATACACGTACGCGATTATGTTCAATCGTGCTTTTTCATATCGGGTGGATCCCGATACATTAATACGGACGTTGGTGAACTCAATTTATTAAATAATATGAGATTATTTGACAAACATACTTATTTCCAAATATTATTGCGATAATATTTCACAAGCATTTCGTATCATATATAATGCTCTGAAATGACCAAAAACGCGTAAAACGCGCCCGACAAATGAAATAAACCCAAATTATATTTTTACAATTCATTCTTAAGTATTTTGATAAAATACCTCGAGTAAAAATATTACGTTTTCACGCGTACGAATAAATCGTTTAAAAATGTTACGTGAGTCATATAAACGTACAAATACGCAACGAACGCGCAAACCGAGACCCGACAACATTTTTAACAACTTAAAATAAAGTATTTAGGATAATACTTTCAATAAAAATATCGAGATTTAAATCATTATTCAAACACGCATATTAAAGCGCATTACAATAATGAAACGTTCAAACGATCGGGTAAACGACCGCGGGTCTTAATGTAACTTTGGGAAATTAAAAGTTGACCAAGACACCCTGTTGGACCCACGAAAATCTGCTGATTTTCTCACCCAAGAACCCATCCCATACCCCCCCTTATTGTTGACTGTATCACCTACATCCCCACCATACTTGTCATTCACACTCCCTCACTCACTTTACCCACACTTCCCCCAACCCTCTCCTCTCTCTCTCCTTTGAGAAATTCCGGAAGCCACCTCCACCATAGAACCCCCACACTTCCACCAAAAAACACCACCTTAAAACACCTCCATTCGCAACGCGAGTTGAAGAAGAAACGATCACCACAACGTGAGCATCATTTCCACCTTCTTCGTTTCCTCCTACGACTAGTAAGGAACTCAAACCCTTCTTTGAAAATACTTGTAATAACTTTATTTATATGTTATGTTGCTCACTTAACTATACTATGTCCAAATAACATGTGGAAACTCGTTTTTGATACACATATATATAAGTATCATAATCTGTCCAGAAAAATCACCTCACCAAAACATTCATAACTAGGGTTCTTGTTTAGCCTTTTCCAGAAATACACGGTTTTTAGTGTAGAAGCTGATCTTTAGGCTGTAGCTGTTCTTGGACCAAATCCGACCACTGTTCATTTCCATTTTTGTTAAAAATAGTAAATGAATATATAAAAATACCATAAAGTGCAGAAATGAAACTAGACATATATGGGGACATGTGTGATTTTTGGTTAGGCTTGAATCGGGCTAGAAACGGGTGAAATCGTGAGTCAAAACTGAGTAAAAATCTGGAACTATTAAACTAGGGACTGTTTTAGTCATTTTTCAAAACCAACACTTCGAGTTAACCATGAAACGTAAAAGACAACTTTATAAAGCTCATTTAACATATTTAAGACTTCCCTAAAAATTTCGGGTCAAACCAAACCCGTTTGACCAAGTCAATGAGCCAAATCCGTGAATACCATTTTCGCATGAGCCAAATCCGTGAATACCATTGTCGCATAAGTGATAAATTCCGTCAATCCTTATTGTCGCATGAACAGTGCTCCGAGAATCCTATTGTCGCAGTGCCCTATTGTCGCATAACTATTGTCGTATAAAACAGCGTTTTCGTAACCCTCATTGTCGCATGAAATCTTAATTTCCGTTAATCCTTATTGTCGCATGAACCTTAATTCCGACAATCCCTATTGTCACATAAATCGTAGTTCAGACAAATCCTTATTGTCGCATGAGTGAAAATTCTGACAATCCTTATGCATTGATACAATATTTGGACAATCAACAACAAATATATTAATAAGTATACAACACAGCAAAACATATAATAATAACACTTTTGGATTATTATTACAAACCATCACCAACGGGCCATACATATTTTCAAAACTCAAACTAATCAATCAAACAAACAAATTATTTGGACATTACTAGTTGGATGAACAACTAGCATGGACGGTCTTTTGGGACGTCTACATATACTTATAACCTTGCGCGTTTTGAACGCCCGACAGGTTACTATCTTCGGACAACATCACCTTGTGCAACATCATACTTGCTTGATAGCAACACACCAGACTCAGGTGAGTCTCATAGCCCCTCATTTTACTGTTTTTAACCCAGGGGTGGGAATACATACTCGTTTTGTTTTACATGTGGACATGAGTACTAAACCTCGATATATACTGCATGAGTTGTTTTGCTAATCATTTAAAGCCCTCCACTACATAGTTTGTTTATATGGATTTAGCGCGATTGTTAGTGTATGGTACCATATGGGATTGACAATCCCCGTCCGGGTTAGCATGCACTAACTGGTCAAACGGACGCATTAGCATTTGTTCATACGAGTGTAGATTAGGCACTCGCAGGGAGGCACCCTCGCTCAGGCACTTGGTTGTGATCCTGACACCTCAGTTAAGCTCAAACTACGGGCTCATGGCAGTGATATACATCTATTTTATTTGCTTGATTGCAAATCATTATATTAAATCTCATGGTTCACACATCATGTTTATCTATACAAACCTGTGAGCTCACCAGCTTTTAGCTGACATTTTAGTATGTATTCTCAGGTACTCAGCAGTAGTAGATTTGTTCAGGATTATTAGCTCGAGTCGCATACAGACACCAGGAGATTCCCCTGCATTTCTACATTTTGTAAACTAGATACGCCTTAGAATCTCTAAACATTAATTATGAGCTTTTGTAAACATTATTACATTGTAAACTTTTATAATATCAATGTAAGTAGTAAACGACGCATATAGAGTCGTTCACTTTATCTTATGTGCTTGTGATATTTGATTAGTCGCGCCCCGACCCGATTCGCTTCCGCACAGTAAATTTGGGGGTGCGACACTTTTTTTACCATTTTACCCCAAGTGGTAATTTTAGTGAAAGTAAATGGTAAATAGGTTAAAAAGGTTTTATTTAAGACTTAAAATATTTTTGTGTTCTTAAAATTTCAGTCCCAATTAAAAAGTTGTTAAATTTTGCCAGTTGTTTAATTGCAGTTAAATAACTAAACAAAACTTAAACATTGAGTGATAAATGATGAGATAAAAATGTTAAAGAACATTTTTAAAGATAATTTTAAAACATTAAAAATTTTAAAATCCTAACTTTTACGTAGAAAGTAAATAAGTTGAAAACTTAAACTACTACGCGATTAACTAAATTAACTACTTGATTTATTTATTAAAGTTGGGTTGCCTCCCAATAAGCGCTTTGTTTTAAAGTCAACGGCTCGACTTTTCCAAATAATTAATTCGGGGCCCGAGGCTGAGGAAAAGTATAACGAGGAATAAATAAAAATCGGAGCACTTTAGTGATATGATAAATTAGGTCGGCGGAGTTTAAGAAAAATATTTCAAATTCTTTCAGAAAACTTCTCTCCTCGTGTCCTAATTTTATAAGTGCATCAACGAAATTATTAAATTCTCGTTTAACTTTCTTGGGATTTGAATTATTATCTCGTGGTCCGTCGTCTAATAGTTAAGATCATGAAGCAATTTATCCAATATTTTCAAAAATTCCTTTTCTTCTTTTGAATCAGGATTTCCGGTAGTAGCGTGAACTGCTACCGATAATTCTTTAAAAAGTAATTTTTGTAGAAGCGTGAAAGGAAATTTTTATTTTTGAAATAACCGAGTTAGCTTAATATGAATTTCTTTCCGTTTTTCAAAGAAAGATTTCTTAATAGCCTCCTTAGTTGCATTTGGAAAATTTTCTATCAGTTTATTGATTAAATAGACGGTAGGATCGACGAAGAATGGTATTTTCCTAGGGAGTAAGATTGGAATTATAGGGTCACGCTTTATCCAAAATTCAAGCTCACTAATCAGATCTGAAATATACCGATTAATCCGTATTGATGAAACATGAGGGTAATCAGTATTAGCAAGTAATTTCATTAACAGGTCTAGGTCTGATATTAGTAGTAGCTCATCTTTTCTATCGTAATTAGCGTGGAGTCCTAAAATTCTGTTATCAATAGTCACGAAGGTCTTTCTTTGGTCAACCGAAAAGGGGAAGTCTGATATTTTAAGGTATTTAAGAAAGTTGGCACAAATATCTATCATCCTCCCTGGTTTAAAAGAATTTCCGACATGTTGCTCGGTTTCAGTCTCGGGTGGAATATCTACGATTTCAATGATGTCAGTGAGCAGTCCTTCTAGTACAGTTTTAGCTATGGTGCACTTAGGTTGAACTGGACATCTTTGAAATGGTTCATCTATGTAGGGGGTTCCTGATTTGAATGTATGATTTTCCAAACATGAGAGATGCTTATCTTGTGAATAAGTTCTCAAAATGTCAGGGAGATCATATTCAAAGTATTCATCCAAGCAGTGAAGGCGTTCATTTCTATCTAATCCTAACATGGGTGGATAAAAGTAAACCTCAGTGCCGAATGGTACTTCTTTGGGAAGGTCAAGTGGCCTAACATAGTGTGGGTATTTGGCCAGAAGTGAAGAGATCTCAGGGTCAAGGGTAAATTGACTACTTGAAGTGTGAGTAACAGAAGTTGATATCTTCTGCTAAGATTCCTCTACTTCTAGGTCAAAGTGTTTTTGCCTGATATCAATTTCTTGGACGTTTAAGATTTTCTTGACTTTGGGGTATGAAGAACAAGAAGAGTTATCCTCTAATTCTTTTTACATAAAATCAAAAAATTCAGAATCATCCATTGCCATCATCTCATCTGCTGTCTTGTCAGAGAACAGAGAGACGGGGCTAGAAACCGAATCAGATGGTTTTTGATTTTTCATATTTTTATGGTTTTTGTGTTTTAATAACCAAAATATTCTAAGAAAGCAGTAACTTTCGAACAAGTTAGGCTTGAACGAAAGGTTCTCCTAAGGGCTTCTAACTTAAAGGTATGTTTTTCAAATCACAATGCTCGTCGATCCCCGACAACGGCACCAAAAACCTGATCGCGCCCCAACGGTCGGTCAAGGAATCGCTTTCCTGTCGTTGCGGACCTTCCAGTTGGAGATGGGTGATCAGTGGGTTTTAAATTTATAATGCTGGGAAGCCTAAGTTTATTTACTACCTACTGCTCTTGTTAAGGGTAGTAAGCTGTAAGTCTGACTCAGGTGTCGTTCTTAAAATCGGAGCGAATTGAAATGAAGTGAATACCTTAAACAATAGAAGCTAATAGGATGGGTTTAAAAGAGCAGGTAGGGTTTGTTTTTGGTATTTTCTAAATTAACTACAATACTAGAAAAGTAAATACTAAACTACGGATAGGGTAAGCGGATAGATAAAGATTGTGATTCCCTGTCGTTGCGGACCTTCCAGTCGAAGGCGGGTGATCAGTGGGTTTTAAATTTATAATGCTGGGAAGCCTAAGTTTTATTACTACCTACTGCTCTTGTTATGGGTAGTAAGCGGTAAGTCTGACTCAGGTGTCGTTCTTAAAATTGGAGCGAATTGAAATGAAGTGAATACCTTAAACAATAGAAGCTAATGGGATGGGCTTAAAAGAGCAGGTAGGGTTTGTTTTTGGTATTTTCTAAATTAAATACAATACAGAAAAGTAAATACTAAACTACGGATAGGGTAAGCAGATAGATAGAGATTGTGATTGCTGAAATTTCAATATTCAGGTTTCGGGATGATGTTCATTATAAAAGATGATTGAAGACTTTCCTTTAATAAAATTAACAGAGGTTTGGTGTCAACACTAGCATCCTACAATTTAAGTGGAAAACCTAAGTCGCATGTCACTGAATACTAGGTTATCATGAGTCTGATCAGATCAGGCTGCTCAGTCCCCCAACACTATCCGATGTGGACTAGTGACGCGTCTTGGAGTTAACTCATGGGCGCATGAATAAGGCAACAGACCGATATTTAATTTCTGACCTTTCTTAACACCTAATTCTAATTGATTTTATTAAGGGTCGTACTATTGCTTGCTAAAGTATGTTAAACTGTCAGTTATGTTGGATCAAGGGGTTTAAGCATCCTACACTACAGCTAAATGTTTGCTTTCTTTTCAAGATCCCTTAGATTTAATTTAGGAGCACAAATACTTCTGTCAAGGTGTAGACCCTCCTTTGAAATCAAACGTTCATCCATAGGTTCGTTTCACAGTGTATACTACATTTTTCAGCACTTCCACAACTTTTATATATACCTAGACCATGTTCAGGAAGGGTGACTTCCAGGTATCCACGGTGTCATATGCTTACAACCGGTTCGTAGCTTCCACGCATTTGTACTCCACCAGCGGTGTTTCCAGCGCTATACTAAGTACTGGGCCATTTTTATAACAAACCACATCTTTCATACCATTTTTTTTAAAGGTCGGAAGCGAAATCCCATTCATATTATAAACATAGATAACATGACGTCATCTACAAAAGTTACATAAGTTATATGTACTAGTTATTAAAGTTTACAAATTGTATCCTGCGCATTATATATCAAAACATATTAAATTGTATCAAAATAATACTAGAGTAATCCTGGTCAAACGTCTTCCAGTCACTCCTTGCCCAGCCCAATTCATCTCAAAACCTGCAAGGAGTAACCAACGGGATTAGCACGAAGCTAAATGAATAAACCTGTTGCAAACAGTTTGACTTAGCTCAACAATATTAATTAACAACAAATAACACATAGACACTATATCATCAAGAGGATCGGTGGTCCTTGTGGCGCCCTCAGCCCGCGGTGGCCCACCAAGCGACACTTATGATTACTGCAGGCCAATACAGTGATTAATCGATAACTGGTTGCTACCTTTAGTCAATATGTGTTCCATTCTCAACACATGATCACAAATCTCACATTGACTAACCTGTAGCAACCAGTCCAACAATCTGACCCCAAATTATTAAAATGCTCAAAAGCAACTTATCACAATTATATATATATATATATATATATATATATCTCAACAATAATAATCAACAATCAACTATGTTTATTCCGTTGTAACCAATATGTCACAACCAAACCACACTGAAGTTCCAAGTCTATTCACCTGTCCACTGAAGTCCAACCACTCAGCTGTCTAATTCACTGAGTCTTCTGCTTATCTGGAAACACACAAAACACTTAAGTTAGTAACTCAATTCAAATATACATAACTTAACTTATTATAGCCACATTATCTCAACAAGTCACATTACTAGCTAAATATTCAACAATTCATCATACATATTCAAGTAACTATAAATTTTCCATTAATAATAATGATACAACATGTTATTACTACTACTTCATTTTAGCATATTAATATGTTCCCTTTACAATACATAATTATGCAGAAAACAGGAACTGTTCTGCACAAACATCAAATCGCATCACAACACACAAGAATCGTGCCGCAACTCAAGCTAAATCGCGTCGCAAATGGATAAAACCGCATCACGATTCCACTTATATCTCGTCGCGATACATGATGATCGCGTCATGATCTGCATCGGCGATTTTCTGCCCTGAACCTGTACCTGCTGCTGCTGCACGAACCTAACAACAAAATACCAATTTCCAGCTTTCAATTCAGTTTTTATACCACAACCAACTTCACCCAAGTTTACACAACAACATAAAACAATTACAAGCACCATCTATTCCTAATTGTGCATCATCTTATACCACTTCACATACATACCCTAAGTTCTAATTAAGTGATTCAAGCTTCACAACAAAATTATTAAGAACATCATATGATTATCACCTAAATTCAGAAAGTATCATCGTATAATACTAACAATCAACACCAATTTCTATTTTTCACCATTAACCCTAATTAATAATCAATTATCATGAAGAACACATACTTACCACTTTGAAGATAAACAAGATATTAGATGATGAGGAAGATGCAATTCTGATTGAGAACCCCAAAATCACAGCTTGTTGATATAGTTGGTTTTGAAAATTTTCTTATTTGAAGTATGAAGGTTTATGTGTTTCTTCAAGTTAGGGAAATGATTTGGGGAAATAAAACATAAGTCGGCTCCTTACTAACCGACCCCATACTAACAGTATAAAATTATACCCGTTCTAATTCTATTGTCTGGAACCTAAATACCAATTGCGGGAAACTATTTTATTTTACCGTGAACTATAACTTTTTAAAACGAGTAATAATTCACTAGTCACAATTAATCCTTTAACCGAATTTCCTAAGTTATAATCCAAAACATATAAAACACAATATTTAAATATAACGAATAATAATATATATAAATAAAAGAAATTACCAGATTACCCTTAAGTCACAAAAGCGGGTGTTACAGTTTTACAGCATGTCCACAACTTCATACAAAAACACAGATAACTCTCTACCGATACTAGGGTTGATCAGGTCCTAATACTAAAATAATAGTCACATGAAAGCTTGGAAAGGGTGGAATGGGTGATTTAGATCTACCGCTTGAAAAGTTTAACCCGATACATAACATAACAATTTCCAATCACATATTTAATTAAAGATTAATTTAACATCAACCCTACTCATAAATATCTACATTTCAACAATCACAATATTACACTACTCAATAAACCTGGCAATAAGTAAAGCACATACCATAATATTACGCATGGATAAATCAGACATAATAACAGTATGAGGGAATAGATATCACCGGATAATAGAGCAGCGTAACAAGAGAATAGAACTTGCAATCCTTGAATAAAAGCTTGAACACCAATACTCATTGATTACAAAAGCTAATCTCTACTCTAATCTACTAGCTACCCACTAACTACTCTCTAACCCTCTAGAGAGAGAAGTTAGAGAGAGAAACTAACTAAGAAATGAAAATACAAGAGAAATATGTTGTGTTGTGATTGATTTGAATGGATTTCAATTGATGAGAAATGAGGAGGTGAAGGCCTCTATTTATAGGCTTACAAGTTACAATTTTACACTCAACACCCTCGCTTCCATTTAACACTGAAATACACCCCCGAGCTATGAAATTCGACACTAAAATGGGTGTATTCGATACCAAAATGGGCGTATTCGGTAACAAATAGGGTGTATTCGATAGCAAATGGGGTGTATCCAGCACCACAGAGGGGGTATACCACCCCTAGAAGGGGGTATACCACCCTTAGAAGGGCGTATACGACCCTGTAGAGGGGGTATACGGCCCCTTTAGGGAGTATACGGCCCCTAGAGGGGTGGTGAACCCTGGGTCGTAGTCTCGTGTGCTGGATCGTAAGTCTTGTGTGCTGGATCGTAACTCGTTTGGCCCTATCTTCTTCGTTCTTGATCCGTTTCTGACGATCTTTATATCCACACATTCGTATTCTCCAGACCTATATTTTAAGATACTTATTAAGTTCTAGATCTGAGTTTTATGATAAAATAGCGTGTCGAACGAATTATGCCTTTTCAAGTGTGTTTTTCGTCCATTTACCATTGTTTTTGAAATAAGTGTCGGGTTTGTGGTCAAACGACTTCGGTTTGACCCGAAACTTTGACACAAGTCTTAGATGAGTTTATAAGGCTTGCAGAAATTATTGTTTTGTGTCGGGAGTAACCCAAAGTGTTAGATCTATAAAATGGTCAAAACCGACATTTTCAACAAACGTTTAGAAAATGAGTTTTAACACTTTATTTGGACATAATCTTGCTAGATTAAATACTAAACATGTAAATAAACAAAATATAAGGGTTTCGAGGGTTTCGGGATCTTACAAATCATCGAGTGAGGAATTGGAAAAGGTGGTTGTGTTCCTCTCGTTACCGTGATCGTTTTATCCTAAACGAGCCTTGGATGATGATGAGTATTTGATGGTGTTTATGTGGTTTTTGATTAGGGTTTTAGAGAGAGGATTGAGAGAGTTTAGAGGTTAGAGAGAGGGTGAGGTGATGATGAATGAAAGAGATGATGGTGGATGGTGTGTTAATCAAGCAAAAGAGGTCAAAGGTGTGGGAGGCCACTCCACCCTCCCTTGGACGGTTTTGGTGGGGTCCACAAGGTGTGGGCTTCACCAATTTTTGTTCCCCGAGTTTGTGTTCCGTGTGGTGTTCGTTTACCCGGTCGTTTAGACGTTTAATTTTTGTTATACGTTTTAATATGGGTGTTTCGTTAACGATTTAATACTTATTTTAAGTTATTTAAAATGTTGTCGGGTCCCGGTTTGCACGCTCGTTGCGTATTTGTACGTTTGTTTAACTCGTGTAACGTTTTTAAACGTTTTATTCATACGTGTGAAATCGTAATATTTTTACACAAAGTATTTTATCAAAATATTTAATAATGAATTATAAAAATATAATTTGAGTTTATTTCGTTTGTCGGGCGCGTTGCTGTTGCGTACGGTTAGTTTTAGATGACATGAAATACGTTTTTATATATTATCCAAATAATATAAAAATAAAATGAGTTAATTAAATAATTTCCCATTGTTTAATAAATTGTTTGCCAACGTCCGTATTTATGAATGTGTCGGATTCCATCCGATAATGAAATGCACGATTTAATTAAATCGCGTACTTGTGTATATATATAACCATATACAAAATGATACACATAATTAGCCCTAAACATAACTAATTACATGTATTAATACAATGATTAGGCACTAAGTACTATCCCTAATTTGACGGGTGTCACATTCTCCCCTTGTTAAGAGAATTTCATCCCAAAATTTAGCTCTTAGCTGTGGATGAAGTGAGGTCTGGGAATAATTGTGGGTACTTGAGTCGCATTTGGTCTTCCCGTTCCCAAGTGAATTCCGGACCACGCCGGGAATTCCACCGGACTTTAACGATGGGAATACGACTTTGTTTCAACTGTTTGACCTCACGGTCCATGATTTCCACTAGGGTCTCGACGAAATGAAGTTTATCATCGATATGGATTTCGTCAAGGAGAATAATGAGTGTCTCATCAGACAGACATTTCTTCAGGTTAGAAAATGTGAAATGTGGGATGCACGCTACTGAGCTCGGGTGGTAGCTGCAACCGATATGCCACTGGACCAATCCTTTCAAGGATTTCAAAAGGTCCAATGTACCTGGGATTGAACTTCCCGCATTTGCCGAAGTGGATGACACCTTTCCAAGGTGATACTTTCAAGAGTACTCGATCCCCAACTTGGAACTCGAGATGTTTGCGTCTCACGTCAGCATAACTTTTATGACGATCACGCGCGGCTTTGAGTCTGCTCTGTATACAAATGATCTTTTCTGTAGTTTCGTAAATGATTTCTGGACCGGTGAGTTGGCTGTCTCCCACTTCGGTCCAACAAATAGGTGATTGGCACTTACGACCGTACAGTGCCTTGAAAGGTGCAGCTTTGATGCTGGTGTGGTAGCTGTTGTTGTACGAAAATTTGCACAATGGTAGATGATGTTCCCAGTTTACACCGAAGTCAACCACGCAGGCTCGTAGCATGTCCTCCAGTGTTTGTATGGTTCATTCGCTTTGGCCATCAGTATGTGGATGGTAAGCGGTACTCATATCCAGACGAGTACCCAAAGATTTCTAAAGTGACTGCCAAAAGCGAGATGTGAAACGTCTATCTCTATCAGAGATAATTGAGATGGGAACGCCGTGTCAGGACACAATCTCTTTCAGATAGATTCGTGTGAGGCGTTCCATTTTATCAATTTCTTTGATGGCAAGGAAATATGCAGATTTTGTGAGACCGTCGACGATCACCCAAATGGTATCACAACCGCTTGGTGTTTTCGGGAGTTTTGTGATGAAGTCCATAGTGATCTGCTCCCATTTCCATTGGGGGATTTCAGGTTGTTGAAGCCAGCCAGAAGGTTTTTGGTGTTCGGCTTTGACTTTGGAACAAGTAAGGCACTTGCTCACATATGTGGCGATTTCGGCTTTCATGTTGGTCCACCAATACAACTCCTTGATGCCATGATGCATCTTGTCGGATCCAGGATGTATAGAGTATTTTGACTTGTGAGCTTCATCTATCACCAAGTCCCGAAGGTTTCCAAAACTAGGCAACCAGATTCAGTCAGACCAGTACCTAACTCCGTTAGGTTTGATGTCAAACTGTTTATCCATGCCTCGCAAGGCTTCGCTTTTGATGTTTTCAGGTTTCAAGGCTTCAAGTTGTGCAATGAGAATTTGAATGTTTAGGTCGTTATGAATAGTCATACTGAGGGCTCGGACTCGAAGTGGTTTTGATCATTCTTTTCGACTGAGGGCATCGGCAACAACATTTGCCTTCCCTGGATGGTATTTGATTTCGCAATCGTAATCGGTGAGCAACTCGACACATCGACGTTGCCTCATGTCGAGATCTTTCTGACCGAATATGTGTTGGAGACTTTTGTGTTCGGTAAAGATTTTGTACTTAGTGCTGTAAAGATAATGTCTCCAGATTTTGAGAGCGAATACGACAGCTCCAAGTTCGAAGTCATAGGTAGTGTAGTTCTTTTCGTGAATTTTCAGCTGGCGAGAGGCATAGGCAATGACGTTGTCTCGTTGCATCAACACGCAACCAAGACCTTGGTGGGAAGCATCGCAGTATACCACGAAGTCATCGTTGCCTTGGGGTAATGATAGAATAGGAGCACTGCAAAGCTTTTTATCAGAAGTTGGAAAGCTGACTCTTGTTTATGTGTCCAGTCGAACTTCTTATCTTTTTGAGTCAGTGTAGTGAGAGGTTGGGCTATTTTTGAAAAATTCTCAATGAAACATCGATAGTACCCAGCAAGACCCAAGAATTGGGGTACTTCGGTTGGCGTAGTAGGTGCTTGCTAGCACTTGATAGCCTTGATCTTTGAAGGATCAACATGAATTCCTTGAATGTCAATCACGTGTCCAAGAAATTGAACGATTTACATCTAGAACTCACACTTAGAGAATTTGGCGTATAACTCCTCGTGCCTGAGTAGTTCTAGGATGGTTTTGAGATGTTGCGCATATTCCTGTTCGTTGCGCGAGTAAATGAGGATGTCATTGATGAATACAATGAAAAACTTGTCAAGATATGGTTTGCACACTCGGTTCATAAGGTCCATGAATACAACCGGTGCGTTCGTTAAACCGAATGGCATCACTTGAAACTCGTAATGCCCGTAGCGAGTTCGGAAAGCAGTTTTCAAAATATCAGAGTCACAAACTCGAAGTTGATGATAACCTGATCGTAGATTGATTTTTGAATAAAAACTTGATCCCTGGAGTTGGTCGAACAGGTCATCAATACGAGGGAGTGGTTAACGGTTCTTGACGGTGAGTTTGTTGAGTTCGCGGTAGTCGATACACATTCTAAAAGAACCGTCTTTCTTTTTCATGAATAAGACCGGAGCTCCCCAAGGTCAAGAACTCGGTCGGATGAATACCTTATCCAGGAGTTCCTGTAATTGAGTAGACAACTCCTGAAGTTCGGATGGGGCTAAATGATAAGGTGCTCGTGCCACGGGTGGTGCACCGGGCACAAGATCGATTGAGAACTCGACCTTTCTTGGTGGTGGTAGACCACGCAGTTCTTCGGGAAAGACTTCTGGAATGTCTCGAACGATGGGCACATCCTCGAGTCGCTTCTCCTCCAACTTTTTATGCGTGAGGATTGCCGGATACCCTTTTCTCAAATACTTACCGCTTTTTATGCATGAGATAATATTTAATCTCGTCCCACCGGTCTCCCCTTGTATGATTAAAGTACCACCGATGACGAAAGGAATACGAATGATCTTGTCGTAACAAACAATTTCAGCTCGATGCTTGGATAACCAGTCCATGCCAACAATGATGTCGAAACTTCCGATCTCGATGGGTTTGAGGTTGATGGAGAAAGGTTCATTTGCGAGGGTTAAAGTGCAATCAGGTAATACACTATCGGCCTCGATTAGTTTGCCATTAGCTAGCTCTATAGTATATAAAGTATCTAATGCAACAGGTGTAATATCAAGTAGTGGGCTGAACTCGTTCGATATGAAACTCTTGTCAGCACCAGTATCAAACAGAACAGAAGCAGATAAATTGTTGATAAGGAACATACCTGTGACCACATCAGGGTCTTGACGGGCGTCTTTAGAGTTAAGTACGAAAGCTCTACCTCGTGTATAGTTCAGGTTGCCCTTGTTCTTGCATTTCGGACAATCATTCCCGAAGTGTCCGGTGTCTCCACATTCGTAATAGGCTCGAGGTTAATTGGTGTTGGTGTTGTTGTTGGGATTGTTGTTGTTGTTCTTGGGAGATCGGCAGTCCTTGGCAAGATGCCCGTACCGCTTGCAGTTGTTGCAAGGAGTACCACAAGGACCGTCATGATGGCGGCTGCACTTGGAACAAAAGGGCTTTCTCCCCGTGTAACCCCGCTTGGGTTCAGTGTTGGAAGTGTAGGCCTTGATGGTATCGGGTTTCTTGTTCTGGTTGTTGTGGTTGTCAGTCCATTAGCGGGTGTTTCACGACTGACAATCATTGCCATAAGTTCATATGCCAAGCGGATGGCACTCTGAATGGTTGCTGGTCGGGATGAAGCGACGTTCCCCTGGATATTTTCCGGGAGACTACGAATGTACCTTTGGATGCGTTTATGCTCGGGGTCTACCATAGATGGGCATAGCAAAACAAGTTGTTGGAATCTGGTGGTATAACCAATGATGTCAGTTCCATGAATCGATAAGCGCCAGAACTCCTCTTCAAATTTCTGGAGTTCTTCATTGGGACAGTTGTAACAACCCGTCCCACATCAGAAAATGATAAGAATTTGGAGTCCCTTATAAGTCTAAAGTTGTGGTTAATAGATACCTTCCACCATGGGTTTTAGTTGAAACCTAAAGGTATCCAGTTAGTCACTGCTTTCGGCTTTGCGGGGGCGTTTTAAATGGTATCAGAGCCATAGCCTCTCAGGGTGTGACGGGCACGCGGATCGTGCATCTCCTGGGGTATGGATCCTGGTTATGTTTCGGTCTGACGAGGACGTCAGGAATTTAAGTGGAGGAGTTTGTAACAACCCGTCCCACATCGAATTGAGATAAGAAGTTTGAGTCCCTTATAAGTCTGAAGTTGTGGCTAATTGATACCTTCCACCATGGTTTCTAGTTGAAACCTGAAGGTATCCGGTTAGTCATGCTTTCGACTTTGGGGGGCGTTTCAAATATGAAATGCCCCCGCAAAGCCGAAAGCATTGACTAACTGGATACCTTCAGTTTTCAACTAAAACCCATGGTGGAAGGTATCTATTAACCACAACTTTAGACTTATAAGGGACTCCAAATTCTTATCATTTTCTGATGTGGGACAGGTTGTTACAAACTCCCCCACTTAAAATCCTGACATCCTCGTCAGGCCAAAACATAACCAGGATCCATACCCTAGGAGATGCACGAGCCGCGTGCTCATCACACCCCGAGAGGATATGGCTCTGATACCATAAGAAACGCCCCCCAAAGTCGAAAGCATGACTAACCGGATACCTTCAAGTTTCAACTAAAAACCATGGTGGAAGGTATCAATTAGCCACAACTTCAGACTTATAAGGGACTCAAACTTCTTATCTTAAACCGATGTGGGATGGGTTGTTACAACAGTACTCCTCCGTGAGCATCTTTTTTAGATCCTCCCAGGGGAGTAGATAAGCAGTGTCGATGCCTACATAATTGGCATATGAATTCCACCAAGTGAGAGCATCTTCCTGAAAGGTGCAGGTGGAGAACTTAACCTTGGTATCCTCCGTACAATTGCTGATACGGAAGACAGATTCCATCCTTTCGAACCATCTGATCAGTCCGATGGCCCCTTTAGTGCCCTTGAAGTACAAGGGTTTGCAGTTGAGGTAGTCCTTGTAGGAATAGGGTTTGGTTGCTGGGTTGGTATTCAGTGTGTCTTCGCTGCCAGAACTTGGCTGTCGGGCAGCTAAGGCTTGAGTCACACTCTGGGCAATGAGTTGAGCGAATTCAACATCACCGTACGTGTGTCTGCTTGGAGGCATGGTGCTGGGTAAACAAGGAAGGGATGAGTGAGACGTTTGCACATGATTTTGATATAACATTTATGTATATAATAAGGTAACATACAACATGAAAATCAATAGAGTAAGATAATACGTTAGGGTTAGTAATCATTTCACGATATAAAGTTCAAATGATTACAGAATTCAGAGTTTACAAAAGGTTACAGAACCTAAAGTTACAAAAGATGCCGGGAATTGTTACATCCAGTCGAATTACATAGATTTCTACATAGGTAACTAATGGATTACAAGATAGAGACTACACTAGTCTTGACGCAGATTGAGTTGTGGCAATAGAGAAGTGAGGTGGTCAATGGACTCTGCAAGCCGGCTAACCATCCTAAGCGCCTCCTCGGTTTCCCGCAGGCGTGTCTCGCACTGATGCAACCTTGATTGCAGAACAGAGATTTCATTTGGTTACTGATCACTTGGTTTGTGACACTCCGGAAATTTAAGTACAATTAAGTACAGGGAACTCGTGAATTTTACGCTAAATTCCTGAGAAAATTTAAAACAAAAGTTTTAATGTGAAATAAGTCTAGCAAGCCCAAAATAATAATATGAAAAGTATTACAAAAGTGGTAATTATCATAATTATAAACAAAATAATCTGAATATTTACAGAAGATTAGCGAAACACGCATCCGAAAAAGATCTTAGAAATGTTCCCAGAATCATTCGAAATATTGTTTAACTAAAGTAATATGTGGGAAAAGATTTAAGATGAAATAATATTGTGTTTGAAACACATATTGAGCACATAGAACATTTATAATGTACAAATCATACATCAGTCAAAAATAATGAAAATGTCATTCTTCTGATTTTAAATAACATACCTAGAGAACATCTACAAAATAAAAATGTAAAATATTAAATTTTATATTGCACTAATTATACCCGTACCCGAAATTATCGGGTATTCTACACTACGAAGTGAAGACAACCGACTCCAATAATTGGAGCCGGTGTATTATTGTACCAACCGCACCCTTTCTTCGTCATATCATCGATCTCTCTTTGCTCTCTCATTCGATTTTTCTTCATCACAAGACAATAACAACAACAAGATTAACATCAACAAGAGCAGTAGTAGCAGAAGCATAGCATCATCATCTTCTCCATCATCTTATTCATCATCTTCGGTTCACCATCATTATCACTCACGGCTCCACTTTTTTTAAATTCGTAAGAAAATTATGTTTTTCTTTGAATTCTTATGTTTTGAATACATATAGTACCATGATTTAATGTTATATCAACCGATTATAGCCAAAGATTAAGATTAAAAACTGGGTTGGGAATGAACTGCACGAATAGACACTAGTCAAGCCCCCAGCCGTTCGGCTATATATTCCCAGCCGATCGGCTATATACTCCCAGCCGATCGGATATATACATTCCCAGCCATTCGGCTAAGAAACCATAGCCGATTGGCTATGTACTATGTTCCAACAAACCATATTTTGTAGATTTGTAGCCTACTGAGTGACGGACGTTTGGGCGCCTGAATCACCTCAATCCGAGTTCGTATGAGGGAGATATGGCCAAAATGATCCAGCCACGCCAAATCAGTTTAACAATCAACTTTTATCGTGTATATATATATATATATATATATATATATATATATATATATATATGCGAACACAAACATTTACTACGATATGATACACGTTTAGACAAACTTTGAAATGCGAAACAAACATAATCAAACATTGGGAATTATGTTTTCGAACTATCACCAACGAGTCGTGTACGTATTCAAAACTACAAACTTAAATGAGAAACAAAATACTTGGATATAATGTGGTTGAACAAAACACTAACATGGATTGTCTGGTACGACATCCACATACTTATACATTCAATCTCATTCGTCTAGGGCGTTAGGAGATTAATGACTAGGAGAACAATTGGGCTTAGACTTTGCTAGCACTCTCGCGTACTTGGCTTACCAGGTGAGTTCACAGCCCCACCTTTTACATGTTTTACTGCTTTTAAAACTTGGGGTGAAAAACATAGCTAACGTTTTGCTATAACATGCAATCACTGTTCACAATTGCTTTGGTGCTTATGTGCGACTAAATTGCTTTGGTGCTTACATGTATTACTGATTATTTAAATGACTTCATATTATGATTGCGAACTAATTGTATATGTTTATATACTGTTGTACAAACAACTCCTAGGATTTACCTTCCTACAAACCTTACCATAGGATAAGTCCATTCCTATAGGTACTATTGATTAGGATACTTACCTTCCTACAGACTGTTATGAGTAACTTTATTTGACTCGCATGTCAAAAACTTTCAAACGAACTTGATTTAACAAACCATACATATAAAAACCTATGAATTCACTCAACCATGTGTTGACTTTTTACTATGTTTTTCAGGTAATTCACAGCACAAGTAAGAACGCATACTTACGGAGTTAGGCAACCCATGACGAATTAGGATGCCACATTTTGGGACAACAAGGATTTATTTTGTATAACTAATACTATTTCTACGACTTGACAAGTCGTAGTTCTTTTGTAAACCAACTATTTTCATAGATGGAATCTTAATTTAATTGTTCTGCAATAATCATATGCTCTGATCTACATGAGTTTCAAATGTTGACGTAGCAACCCCGCTTACCCTAATGCTTCCGCTAATCGCGCGTTAATCGCGTTGATCGAATTTTGGGGGTGCGGCATGGTTGTGAACAATTCCCATGGTTTCGATAGTTTCTCCCAGCTGGTCGTGAAGTGTGTCCATGTTATCCACAGTGTTCTCGTGATCTTCGGAGACTTGGTACGGAATAGGGGTCAGTTCGAGGTGATATAGTGATCCTCCTAGAAATCCGTAGGTTTTGTGATCTTGGTTGATGAGAACGTGACGAAGTAGGTGGTGTTTCAGTAGGAGTGTTTTCCATTTCTGAGACAAGAACGTTTAGAAAGTGAGGCCTATATATATATAATATTATATAATGTAGCCTAAAGTGTCTAGCACAGACAAGTAATGGTCCCGTTTCTCTCGTGGTCAGAGTTAACTAGTGTATCCCTGTTCAACATAATCGTTTTAGCTCTTACATCATCTTCCTTTAATTGTACATAGTTGATCAGGCTATGTTAAATTAAAGTTGTATGACGTAATTTCTGAACCAGTCATACCTAATAAGGGAATACTGCCTAACGTTCAAAAATGCAACCTAGTTCACTATAACCTTAGGCTTTGATACCAATCTATAACATTGACACCCGGTCAAAAAGGGCAAAATTAGCGACCAATTTAAAACTTAAATACACATATTATATACGCGTTATTTCGAAAGTATTCAAGTATTATATATAAATATATATAATAACATGAAATGATTATTTAATAATCACATACAATCAAATCCGAAAGAACACGCAATCTCAAATACGGACGTTGGTGAAAACCATTTTTTATAATGTATTATTGACGAGCATAAGAATTATTTACTTGATTGAATTTTAGACACATTTTGTACACTGAAAACTATCCGTGAAATTTTTTTGAAGCAAAGATATATTTGTATATCTCAATAAAGGTATTTTTATAAAATACTTCGAATAGAAATATATACGATTTTATATTTAGAAATTTTTTACTTTGAAAGATTATACTACATAACGATCAGGTACGTAAACACGGGTACCACCCAACAATTATTGGGGTCGGTTATAACAACCAACCCCAATCATTTTACACACACAAACATAGACAAATCTATCTCTTTCTCTCTCGGCCTCTATCTCATCTTCATCATCAACAACATGAACAACAAACAATCAGTAACATCATCATCATAATCATCTACTTCTTCCTCTTGGATCATCATCATCATCGTGAACATCATCTTCATCACTCACGGCTCAAAATTTTATATTGTAAGGAGATCTTTCACTTTCCTTTGAGTTTTCATGTTTAAAATACTTATATTATCATGCCTTAATGTTCTATCAACTAATTATGTTCCGAAAAATCGAACATATACCTGTTTTCCAACTGATTTCGTGAAGTGAACTGAACAGACCTGAAACTGGTCCCTGAGCCGAACGGCTGGAAATCATCAGCCGAACGGATGGATTTCATCAGCCGAACGGCTAGGCTACCTTAGCTGAACGGCTAGGCTACCTTAGCTGAACGGCTAGGTCCTCCATAGCCGAACGACTGGACCTTCACAGCCGAATGGCTGAAATACTCAGGGTAGCTTCTCGATGAAAATTTTATTATAACTGATTGGGCTAAAAGTCACATGGTCACTCGAAAACGGCCCAATGATCAAGGCTATGTACCATAGCCTAGGCGGTTTTAGGCCTTTCGGCATCGTCTAGGGGTCGAAAATGACATATTTCAGTTTTTGGACCCTGTACCAAATTTCGTAACTTATGAAATAAAATATAATTTCAATCCGTCACCAACGGGCCGTACATTTTATAAACTTTAATCGGAAGTACAAATATAATCACTTGGACATAATCAAAATGGATAAACATTAATACGGGGAAATATTAGATAATCAAATGCTCATTAGAATCTCGCATGTTTAGGACACTAGGAGATTTGGGGATTGTCTATTCCACGTCGGACATATTCATTGCTCGGATAGATTCAGGTGAGTATCACAGCCCCACTTTTACTATTTTTAAACTTGGGGTGAGATACAATGCTTACTTGTTTTCGTGATCACTGTTATTCGGTTAGTTAATTTAATTATTAACTCTATTAAACATGTTGGTTATCATTGTCTGTCTTGATTTCCATTGTTCGGGTATTGCATGAGTGTTTTAGTACGGGAAAGTCCTCATCATTGCATGGTTCGTTAACTTAATAAGGCGCGATCACTAAAAGATAGATCTATCATGGGAGTGACATCCCCATCCGGGTTGCTAGCTACAACCATGTACAAACGGGCATTTTAGTAATTGTTATGGGTGTTGACACCGTTCGGGAGGCACAAATCGGGTTAGGCCTCAAACCATGGCTTAATGCAATACAAATGTCATTGTTGGTAAATCTAGTTGGTAACCTTAACTGGTTAATCATAGTTCGGTAACCTTAATGGTTTAATCATTGTTCGGAAACCTTAAATGGTTTATCATTGTTCGGTTATTTTATTTAATCATTGTCGGTATTAAATCGTCGGATAATCATGTTGATCACATCAATGTTTATGTTAAACATGTAAGATTCACCATCTTTATAGCTGACCTTTTAGTGTTGTATTCTCAGGTGATCAGTAATAGTAGGATGACCCTCAGGATAAGCTATCTACTTACGAGTCGCATGTATCTATTTGGACATGAAGATTTTCTTGCATTATGTTTTGTATTAATGGTTATGTATTAAAATCTTCAAAATTAAATGTGAACTCGTTGTTATTGTAAACTTATAACTTATGACTTAAAACTTTGTACTACTTTTGTAATATATTTATAAGCGTCTCATGTAGAGTCGTGTGCTTGTAACCTCTATGTTTCATTATTGATTAGTCACACCTAAAATCGTTGCATCCGCAAATCATGAAATCGGGGGTGTGACAGTAGCACCCCCAAATTTAATGTTTGGCGGAAGAATACTTTAGGGTGCTACTAATCGATAATCAAAACACATAACGTATAATGAACGACTCTATATGCGTCGTTTTAACAAAATACATTGATTGTAATAAAATTTTACAAGTTATAAGGATTACATAAGCTCGGTATCCTGATCTTAAAGATTCTATGGCATTACTACTTATACAAAATATAATAATGCAGAAAAATCTCTTGATGTTCGTGTTTGCATGCGACTAGAGCTATATAATTCTTGACTAGTCCTACTACTGCTGTATACCTGAGAATACATGTTAAAAGGTCAGCTAAAAGCTGGTGAGCTCCAGGTGTAAATGATAAACATAATGTATGAACCACAAGATTTTCTAACAAACTATGTGGTGGAGGACTTTATGATTAGTATAACAACTCATGCAGTCAATATATCGTGTTTTGTACTTGTGTTCACATGTAAAACAAATATGAGCATGTATTCCCACCCCGGGAGTAAAAATAGTAAAATGCGGGGCTATGAGACTCACCTGAGTCTGATGCGTTTATCTCAATAAATGTGCGTTGCTAAACCAAGCAATGATGTTCGAAGACTGTAACCTGAGGGCATCCAAGATGCGCGTTGGTTAATACGTGAGTAGGTATCTCAAAAGATCACCTATGCTAGTTGTTCATCCAACTAGTTATGTCCAAATACATTGTTTCGTTTGATTGTTTGTTTGTGTTTTGAAAACATGTACGGCCCATTGGTGACGGTTTGTAATAATAATCTTACATCATTATTATTATGTGTTGTTTCATTATATACTATTAAAGTATATGTTTTGTGTGTTGTATTGAATATAAGTGTTGAAGTATATATGTATCATGTACGAGTACATCATATGTGGTTCAATAGTTGTAAATGTTTGACACACGGTGTATAAAGTATTTCCAAACTTTAATGACGGGGGTTCGGGGGTAGCGCCCCGTATTAGCGGGGTTCCAGGTCTAGCAACCCCTGGCGGGGTCCAAGTGGCGGAGCCGCTGGCTGGGGTCGAGGTGAAAAACGCATCTAAAATCTAAATTTGCTTTAGTGAAAAACGCATCTAAAATCTGAATTGCTTTAGTGAAAAACGCATCTAAAACCCCTCAAAAATTTTTTATTTCTACTATATTGCTTTAGTGAAAAACGCATCTAAAATCTGAATTTGGGTATTGTAAGTGATAAAATTTCAAGTATTGACACTTAGTACATGTTGAGACATAGATTGTGACAACAGATCTAGCTTGAAATAGGACTGGTGTAATTATTATTATGTTTGTGTATTGGTTTAGATTTATAAATGAATATTTCCTTAATAAAGATAGACGAAATTTTGTATTTAATATATACGTTTGTTGTGAGTCGAGATTTCAAGTCGCAGCGAGTTAAGTTGCGAGGTGAGATCTGAACTCGCAAAGCAATGAACATAAAGAGCTTGACAAGTCGAGTTTATTATGGGCTTGGACTACGTAGCGATTCGAGTCAACTCGCAGGCCCAACGGCTGCGAGTTGAGATGACTTATTTATATGATTTCATGTTTAGAAAATAAATAACTTTTGAAAAACTTTGAGAGAAATTTTTTCATTCCTGTGAACTCAATATCCAGAGAAAACAAAACCTAACGGCTAGACTTTGACGTTTATTTGTTTAAAGCGAAGTATTAGATTACCTAAACGTGAACTTATTCGTTGTTAGTAAGATAACATCGTATTAAGAAATTCCGCACCTTAATACTACAGATAACGAAGTTATCGATCCTAGAACTAGGGACTTACAATTGGTATCAGAGCTTTCGGGCTAGATAACGAAGGTAGTTCAAGGTTTTAGTGTTAATCGCGTTTGATTCGGTACGTTTATACGTGCATTAGTACATATTAACGATCAAAATCATTCTCTGGATGGTTTAGGGTTTGTTTACGGTCGAAATTTCCAGTTTCAATCGTAAAAATACCTAAAAAAATTTGTTTTCGGGCTTTTCAGCCGTTTCACGAGTCGAGATTAGGGTTTCAGATAAGTCTGCGAACCGAGTTGAACTTGCGAACCGAGATTCTGTGAGTTGAACTTATTTGCGAATTGAAATATTCTGCGAACCGAGATCTCCTGCGAACCGAGATCACTTGCGAGTTGACATCACTGCGATCCGAACTAAGACTTGCGAACCCAGATTCTGCGAGTCGAGCTGAGATTGCGAGTTGAACTGAGTTTCCGCGAGTCGAGATTTTCTTTTTTTTGAATCCTCAGATACAGTTTAACTTTAAACTTCACGATGTCTGACCTTAGCAAAATGATTGAGATGGAACACGAGATTGGAAAATCTAATGTTCCACCTAAATTGTTAAGAGTTGAGGATTATTATAGCTGGAGGGATAGCTTTGAATCTTACTGTAGATTCCATGATCTATCTATCTGGATGTGTATCAAGAATGGATACACGGCACCTACACAAACTGTTGAGAATGCTATTGTGGTTCTCACTTATTAACAAATGAGTGAAGCTCAAAAGAAGGAATTTGAGATTGAGAACAAGGCTCATTCTTCAATCAAGATGAGTCTTCCTAAGGAACTTAATCATCAACTGAAATCCTTCCAAAATGCTAGAACGTTGTGGATAGCTCTTGAGAAAAGGTATGAAGGTAGTCCCCAAGTTAAAGCAAGCAAGAGGAATCTCCTAAAAAAGCTGTTTACTGTTTTCAAAGCTTTGAAAGGAGAAGATCTTGATGCTTATACCACAAGATATTACCATTTTCTGAGTGAGCTAGATGACCATGAGATTGTAACTACCGAGACTGAGAAAACCGACAAGTTTATTGAAGGTTTACCATTTAAGTGGGAAATGCATGGCATAATGCTTAAAGACAATGATGAGAGGTATGCAACCATGACCTTAGAGCAGGCTATTGATAAGCTAAGAGGTTATGATTTCACCAAGAAGACTAGAGATACTGATTCTGATCAGGCTCAGGATCCGAGACTATATCAAGAAAAATCTACTATCTCTACTGCTTCCTCGAGCTCGACCACTGCTTTGTTTGTTGGTAATGCTGATGGAAAGGGTGAAATGATTACTGATGATTTGTGTCTTGTTACCTCATTTGGTAGTGAAGCAAAGGAAAAACAAAGTGAGAAGTCACCTCAAGAGCATCAAAAGATGCCTATTAGTGTGAAATCTGCTGAACAACAATTATCTGTTCTAGCTTCCTTTGTAGCTTCTTATGAAAACTACATTCAGGGTAAAATCAATGATCCAATTATGTTTGACGAAGATTATGATCAGATAGACCCTGAGTATCTTGAAGAAATAGAACTTCAGGATCAACTTGCTATGTTGTCCAGAAGAGTAAAGAATTTCTTGAAGAAAACTGGTAGAAAGGTAGTTGGCAATCGATCAGTGTTTGATAAGACCAAGATCAAGTGTTTTAACTGTCAGGGTTATGGACACTTTGCTCGAGAATGCAAAAGACCTAAGGTAGAAGCTGGCAATGAAAACATGGTTCGGGAAGCACTCTTGCTTCCAAAGCCTTGGTTGTGAAACAGTTGGATGGCTCTTATGAATGGAAAGCTCAGTCTGAGGAAGCTTTCATGGCTGAGATTGATGGGTCTACATCCTACATGCCTACTGATGCAGAGTGTGATGTAAAGGTTCCTGAGGTTAAAATGAAAGCAAGTGATGAAGACATGCTGTATATGGATTCAACTGAACATATGAATCCTGAAGACTTTGTAGCACGCATGGCTGAAATTCAAACAGACAAGAAAAGGGTATGTATTGATATTCTTACTCTTGCTGATGTCTTTTATTTAGTTACTGATTTGCAGTCATAGGTTAGTGTTTAACTGTAGCAAACAAAAACCCGTCTTCTCAAGTTAGCATATTGACTGAATCTAATAAGACTGTTAGATCTGAACTTGAACTAGCTAAGATTGATGTGCGTAGATTAAGTGATGATAAATAGGACTTAAAATATAAAATTAAGTCTGATGCTTCTGATAGGATTGCACTTAGAGATACCATTAATGAAAAAGCTGTTATCATAGATGGACTCTATATGAACCTAAAAGACTTAAATCAGACAATTGCCAATAAGGAGAAAGAGTTAGCTGATTGTAAATTGAAGCTAGTTGAGCAAAACCGAAAAATAGAAAATTATAGAACCACTGAGATGGATAAGATGCTTGATGCTCAACGAAGTGTAAAGGATAAGTCAGGATTAGGTTATAATGAGACACCTCCTCCTTTCAATTCAAATTACTCTAGGCTTCCAGAAGATACTGAGATGACTGAAGTATGTTCTGTAGAACCAGTAGCTAAACCTGATCAGTCAGAGGCACAGAAGAATGTTATTAAGAATCCTTCATCTGATGATAGTAAGAGAATTCCTCACACTAAAGTACACTTTGTACCGGGTGGAGTAATTAATGATACTAAGACTAATGAAGTGGTTAATAAAGAACATGTTATTGATCCTTTAGTGCCTAAGATGCCGATTGCGGATGCAAAAGTTAGTAAGTCACAAAAACAAATGTCCTGCTTCAAATGTCACCTAAAAGGACATGTAGCTTCTTGTTGTCCAAATAAGAAGTTGGAAGCATCACATAAGTTAATGAATACTAAAAAGACACCAACCACTTCTAGTTCAATTGTAGACAGGTTAGGCTCCAAACCGGGATTAGGCAGCAAACCTGTAAACATTCTGAAAAGAGATGGTAATCATAATGTCTCTCCACCTAAACCTAAAAGGCCTTATACTCTGAACGAAAATACTTTCAATAAGTGAAGACATAAGACACCTTCGAGGTTTAGGACCCCAAGTAGAAACCATAGTCATTTTGAAAATAGTTCTACTTCAAGTGCACAGGGAACTAAGTTTGTGCCTAGGAGGTGTTCTACTCACTCTCCTCATAGGCCTAAAACTACAGATCATCAACAATCTCAAACTCATGTGAAAGTTACCAAGACTCCCGATGGGAATAGTTATGGTTACTTTAAGGAGGTTCAGATTGTAGATGATCAGGGACAAACCAAGACTGTAATGGCTTGGGTCCCTCTTGAAAACTAACTGCGTACAACTTGTTATGTGTAGGAGCAGACTGTGAACAAGGACAGCTGGTGGTATGTAGACAGTGGATGCTCAAGGCACATGATAGGTGAACGAAGTCTACTGAAGGACTTCAAAGAAGGTTTCAAGCAAAAAGTTAATTTTGCAGGAGACAAAGGATGAGTAATTACTGGGAAAGGAAAAGTTTCAAATGGAACTTTGACTCTAGAGGATGTGAATTATGTTGAAGAACTAACTCATAACCTAGTGAGTGTTTCCCAAGTCTGCGTTAAAGGTCATCCAATTCATTTTAATGAAAAGGAGGCTTTAGTTCTGAAGCAAGGCTTCACAATTCCTGAAGAATGGATATTGACGAGGGCACCAAGGAAGAAGGACATCTATGCTATAAACATGGGTGTTTCTAATTCTTCAATGGTGTCGACATGCTTACTATCCAAGGCCTTAGAAGCAGACGCACTTTTATGGCATAGGAGAATGGCACATCTGAATTTTCGAAAAATGAACTACTTAACCAAGAATGGATTAGTTCTAGGTGTACCACATAAACGTTTCGAGTCTGAAGACAAGTGTGTTCCTTGCCTAAATGGAAAGCAACACAAGAAACCACACAGGTCTAAGACTGAAAACTCAATCTCCTCGCCATTTGAACTACTACACATGGACCTCTTTGGCCCTATATGCAAGAGAAGTCTTTGTGGCAAGTGGTACTGTTTAGTTATCACAGATGATTACTCTAGATTCTCATGGGTATTCTTTTTGGGATCTAAGGATGAAACTCCAGGAATTTTAATGGAGTTCTTTGATCTAGTAGAGAATGTCTATAAAACAAGAGTAAAGCGTATTCGTAGTGAAAATAGAACGGAATTCAAGAACTCAACGTTGAATATCTATTGCTTAAGCAAAGGGATACAACATCAATTCAGTGCACCATATAAACCTCAACAGAATGGTGTTGCTGAAAAGAAAAATCGAACGTTGATTGAAGCTGCTAGAACAATGTTTGTAGATTCAAAGCTTCCGGTCATATTTTGGGCAGAAGCAGTGAATACAGCATGTTCTAAATAGGGTTCTTAAGGTCAAAAAGCGTAACAAGACTTGTTACGAATTATTAAATAATAAGAAATCTAATCTGAAGGTATTTGAACCCTTTGGAGTTGCATGTACAATATTGAAAACAGGAAATCAAGCTAAATTTGGCGAAAAGACTGACGAAGGATTTTTCCTAGGTTATGTGCCCAATTCGCCTAATAAAAGAATTTTCAATAAAGTCATGGGACGACTGGAAATCGTTTATAATATTGAGGTTACGAGCTATGTACCTGCTATACATAAGGGATTAGATTGGCAATTTGACTATTCAGATCTCTTTCAGTCATTTAAAGTTCCCATAAGTGACTTTGTCAGTGATTCAGAGATCTCTCAGCACTTATTGTATGAAGACTCGGACAATAGTCCCTCTTCAACATCGAGTGTTCCGAAATCTGGAATCAGGACAACGGAAGACTCAAATGAAGCTTCTTCAAGTGGGTCACAACAACCTTCAAAGGATAAGTATCAAGAAACAGAAGATTCTGAGGATGATCTTCAAACAAAGTTTGATGATATACTTACTTCTTTGAACCACTTAAGGTTATCTTCAGCTAGTTCAGAAGATATACCTTCATTAGAAGAGATTGGTACTAACTTAGGAGATGAGTTAATAGTTGACCCTATACCGGTTATAAGAACAAGTAAGAATCATCCAGTTGAAAACATCATCGGTGATATTAATACTCCTGTTCAAACTAGGACTCAATCTAAAGCTAGTACATCTGAAAATTTAGAAAGCTTGTATACTGCTATGAAACAGACAGGGATTCCTAATCAATGTCTATATTCATGCTTTATCTCACAAGTTGAGCCTAAAAATGTACAAATGGCTCTCAAAGAATGCTCGTGGGTCGAAGCTATGCAAGAAGAACTGCTACAGTTCTCAAAATTACAAGTATGGGAGTTGGTTGACCTTCCAAAGGGAGAATATCCAATTGGAACTAGATGGGTATTTAAGTGTAAGAGAGATGACCGGGGAGTCATTACTCGCAATAAAGCTCGTCTAGTGGTTCAAGGGTTTAATCAACAAGAAGGAATAGATTACAATGAAGTGTTTGCACCAGTTGCTAGGCTAGAAGCAATTAGAGTATTCTTAGCATTTGCCACCTTTAAAGGTATAAAAGTCTATCCGTTGGATGTTAAGAGTGTCTTTTTGTATGGCAAAGTTGAAGAATTGGTGTATGTTTCACAACCACCGGGGTTTACTGATTCTGTCTATCCAGATAGAGTATATCGCTTGAATAAGGCTCTATATGGATTACATCAGGCACCTAGGGCATGGTATGGAACACTATCAACGTATCTTCTTGAGAATGGATTTACAAGAGGATCAATTGATAGTACACTTTTTGTAAAGTGGAACAAGAATGACTTTCTACTTGTACAAGTGTATGTTGATGACATTATCTTTGGATCTTCTGATGAAAAGATGTGTCAAGAATTTGAGAAAGTCATTAGAAAAAGGTTTGAGATGTCTGCAATGGGAGAGTTAAAATTCTTCTTAGGATTGCAAGTTGATCAAAAGAAAGATGGATTCTTTATTCATCAATCTAAATATACATATGAGCTATTGGAACGCTTTAAGATGGATCAAAGTAAGGTCTACAATACTCCAATTCCAGTCAATCATAACCTTGGACCAAATACATCGAGTGATAGCGACGTGGATCCAACTCTTTATAGAGCCATGATCGGATCACTAATGTATCTTACTGCCTCTAGGCCTGACATTATGTTTGTAGTTTGTATATGCGCAAGATATCAGGCAAATCCGAAAGAGTCACATATGCAAGCTGTGAAACGGATTTTTCATTACCTCAAAGGGAAACCGAAGCTGGGACTTTGGTATCCGATTTATGGAGACTTAGATCTCATAGCTTATACTGATTCAGATTATGGAGGATGCAATCAGAATAGGAAATCTACAACCGGAGGATGTCAATTCTTAGGAGGTAGATTAGTATCCTGGCAGTGCAAGAAGCAAAGCTCAGTAGCCATTTCTACATGTGAAGCTGAGTATGTTGCAGCTAGCAGTTGTTGTTCTCATGTTCTTTGGATCCAACATTAACTGCGGGATTATGGGTTAAATATAACCAATATTCCTATGATGATTGATAACGAATCAACAATGTCGATCTCCAACAATCCGGTGAAGCACAGTAAAACTAAGCACATTGATATTCGACATCATTTTATTAGAGACTGTGCTGAGAAGAATTTGATAAAGTTAGTTAAGGTTCCATCTTTGGATAACTTAGCAGACTTATATACCAAGGCGTTTGACAGAGCTCGATTTGAGATGTTGGTTCAACTTAACGGAATGAGAAATCCGGAGTGATTAGTCTTCCAAGGGTATTTTTGTAATAGTTAGTAGTGAGTTTTATGCTTTTATAAAAAGTGGGGGGGGGGGCGTATGGCATTCATTTGCTTGTTACCTGATGGAAATCGCCTCCAATAAAAGAACAACTGAAGTTCTTTTAGAACAGTTTTCAGTTTTGGATGTAAAAACTTGGGAAATGTTAGTACATTAGGAGAATAAGCTTAAGAATAATAAACCTAAGTGCTAAGATTGATGTGTTAGTAGATTCCTATAAGTTTCATTAGAATTGCATACTTACCTAGGAGTTTACTTATATTTATCTAATTATACACCTATATCCACTGATAATAACTCGTGTCCTTTATATAAGTGATAAGAATAACTAAAGTCTATTCAGTTTCATTATATGATATACTGGTAGGCAAATTATTCTTAGATTTATGAGCAATTAAGAAATTCTAATTTTGCGTGTCTTATCTTTTGTGAACTATTATATACTGTATAATATATGTCTTAATTGATGAATGATGGTACTGCCATACACTATTATCTTGCATTTATCTACAAATGACAAATAGTTACAAATATGGTTATTAGTGAAAGTAACAGATAACTCTGTTGTACGTGAGTACATACCTGTTGCCTTTAGTTTTGCCAATAATCTCAAACTTATTTTAATTATACTAAGGGATCCTCTGTTGTACGTGAGTACAGATCTGGAACCACTAGTATCTGTTGAGTCACTGATCGCTGAACTCAAGCGGTCACTGATCACAAGGATTAAGGGGGAGATTATATAGGAAATTGTTGAAGTCATTAATCGCTGATAAGTGAAGTCACTAATCATGCTATGTGTTCACAGTCTCTGATCTTCTCAATAATGTTCCATGAAGAAAATGATTCAAGTCAAGCTCCTGTTGCTGAAGTTTATGGTCGCTGTTCATATCTTAAACCAGTAGATGAAGATCTTATCAAGATAAAAGACTCAACTATGTGTGTCACTGATACTCATCTATCAGCGAGAGTCTCCAAGTCTTCTTGAGTTCTCTCCTCTGTTGAATAAAAGAAGTCACTGAAGATTAGCTGTTCAAGTCATTCTTTAGAGCATGTTAGCTCGCTTCGAGAATGAGGAGGATTGATATATCTATCAGTGACTGCACCATTAAATGCCGCATTAAATAAGAAGTTGACATTCGGCGTTATTACGGCGCAGCACGTGTTCCTCGAAACTTGAAAAGAGTAACGTGGAAGCATCTGATTGGTTTATGGTACAAGGTGATATTTCCCAAGACAGAATGTCGAACCATGATGTATCACATCTCAACTACCTCACCAATCAAGCAGCGACACGTGTCCTTCCAGATCCGGAAATTAAGGATTTCAGCGTCTATAAATAGCGTAATATGTTGTACTTCATTTCGTGTTGATTGTTTGTATTGTTACTTGTTTGTCAGTAACTAGTTTGTCTAAGATACAAACAACACCAGCGAGTGAACTAGTAGCGTGTTTGTCCACTATTAGTTTATCTCAGCGAGTGAGCAAGTTAGCGTGTTTGTCCACTACTGCTCATCTCCTTTTGTAAAAGCTGTATTGTTTGATTTAGATTAGCTTTGGCTAATCTATTCCGCAATCAACAAGAGATAAATTTTATCAATAAAAGAATTTATCTTTCAGCTAGAATTGCATCAGCAACTGAACTGCTTATCTTACTTATGTATATGTGTGTTCATATTGCTGTCACCTTAATACGGTTAAAAACTTGATAAATAAGTTAACACACTAAAACAGAAAAGTTTTTAATTGTATTCAACCCCCCCCCCCCCTTCTACAATTAACTCACTGTTAACGATTCATAATCACTAACATAATAGTGATTAGGGACTCACAATTGGTATCAGAGCAGAGTTGGTTTAAATATAATTAAATCAGATCTGCAATGGAATCGGTTAAATACAGCTGTGTTGATTCTGAGTACCAGAAGGGAAATGGCTCCACTACCAAACCACCGGCTTTTGATCCATCTAGAATTGAAACCTGGATGTCCAGGATGATGATGTTCTTAGATCTTGCTGATGATCGTCTTTGTGCTATAATTACTGATGGTCCATACACCCCAACTACTATTGTTCCTGCAGATGCAGCTACTGCAACTACTCCTGCTATACCTGAAATGGTTATGCCCAAAAGGGAGGAATAGTGGTCAGATGAGGATAAACGTATGGTAAGGCTAGATAAACAAGCTAAAATTTACATAAGCATGGCACTCCCTGATGAAGTGTTTGAGTCCATTAGATTGTGCAATACAACGAAACATATGTGGGATACTCTTAGAAACATATATATTGGAACTCCTGATATAATTCGCTGTAGAGAAGTTAATCTAACTCGTCAATATGAACTGTTTGCTATGGAACCCAATGAATCACTGGCATCTATCTATACTAGATATCAAGCTTTAATTAATAAAATGGAAAAAGCAAATATAGGAAAGGACCAGAGATTTGTCGTCGAAAAGTTTCTAGAATTACTACCTAGGAAAATCTGGGGAACCATTGCTACATGCATAAGACAAAGAAATGATTATAACTTTCTCAATCTAACTCAAGTTTATGGAATTTTACTTAGTTGGGAACAATCTGAGAAGCTAGCTGATCAAGGTGAGCACATTCGTACTGCACTAGGAGGACAAAAGATTTCTAATGCCCTTGTAGCTGAGCTTGATGAAGTTGACCAAAAGCAGAAAGCAAAGCTCACCAAGATGAGCTCTAAGTCGCTGATCGCAGAAGAAGAAGGCAGTGTCGCTGATGATCATTCAGAAGTCAGCTATGACGAAGGACTTGAGAAGTTAGAGAGAGATATGGCCATGATGGTTGCAAACTTCAGAAAGAACAGCAGATTCAACAGATCTGCTAGTGCTTCATCAAATGAGGTTTCTGAACCAAAAGGTGAATGCTACAAATGTGGCAAACCTAGCCATTTTGCAGCTGAATGCAGGTCCAAAGCTGTCAACTCTTTCGCTGATCAAAATCCCAGCTTCAGAAATGACAAGTACAACAAGTACAAAGCAAAGTACAAGAAGCTGAAGGAATTGTCCAAGTCAAAGAAAAAGAATAAAGGATTTATTGCTGAAGAAGGATCCATCAGTGACTCTGACTCAACTTCATCATCTGATGAAGAAGAAGCTATAATCTGTATGGACAGGGATTACTGCCTGATGGCTGACGATGCTGCTTTTCATGAAGACATCAAAGAAGTAGCACAGAAATGTTCAGCATCTGGCTGGGATCCAGAGATTCTACAAGGTACATTGTTTTAAGTCAGCATCAGCTACTGAAAAAGAGTTAATCTTTGAAACTTTGATAGTTGACTTATCAAATGCTCATGACATTCAGAAAAGACAAGAATGTATGATCAGTGACTTAACATCTAAACTTCAACTTCAAGAAGAAAATTTGTTAAAAATAAAGAATCTTACACTTGATCTTGATGCACAAATACATGCAAATCAAAAATGCATTCAAGAAAAAGTAAAATTTGAAACTAAATTTTCACAACTCAATGAAGTGATGAAGTCATGGTGTAGATCTGCATTAAAAGTGAATCAGTGCATAAGTAATCAAATCCCAAAACAAGTTAAGGCTATTCTGGGAGGTGATTATGAAACTGCTGCTACTCTCGCTGATGCAACCAAAGTTGATCAAATATTCAATCCTGATGAAACATTCTCAGAGTTTGTCTTT
The DNA here is from genome assembly GCA_963422505.1 of Pseudognaphalium luteoalbum. Classification (NCBI taxonomy): domain Eukaryota; kingdom Viridiplantae; phylum Streptophyta; class Magnoliopsida; order Asterales; family Asteraceae; genus Pseudognaphalium; species Pseudognaphalium luteoalbum. The sequence goes on along the minus strand of OY730198.1, from coordinate 54,987,026 downwards.
GAACCAATGTCAATTGTCAGTGAGCCTAAACCAAATTACTTTGTGAAAAGTTCACAGGTTACTGGTAGTTATGATATTGCTGCAAGTATTGATGAACTAAAGAAACTAGAAATTTATGAATCAACCACTTGCACAGCTCTTATCAAAACTATCGCTGATGATCAAGAATCTATCAGCGACTTCACTTCTGACACTCCAGTCACTGATGACCTCATTATCAGTGACTTGAAGTCAAAGAAGCAAACTGAGGCAGTAAATCTGAGAACTTCTATGTCTTCATCCAGTGTGAACAATAAGTCAAAGAAATCTAAGTCCACAAATAAAAAATGTTACAAATGTGGAAGTAGACAGCATGTGTCATCAGACTGTTCATCATCACAAGTTTCACTCAGTCAACCATCATTAGTATGTCAGCATGTGGTATCTGAATGTTCAGCTACATCATCTTCAAAATCACAAATAATCAGTGAGCATTCAGATACTATTGATGCAAGCCTGTGGAAGCCTGAACCAAAGGCTGACTACCATGAACCCATCTCAGGATGGGTTCATCAATTGAACTAATTGTTTGTGTGTGATGCAGGGCATTCTCAGAGAGACAATTTGGTATCTGGATAGTGGTTGTTCCAGACATATGACCGGATGTAAGTCCTTGCTCAGTGACTACCAGGATGAAAGAGGTCCTGATGTAGTGTTTGGTGATAACAACATTGGTAAGACCAGAGGGTATGGGATCTTGACCAATGGTAATGTTATGTTTAAGAAGGTGGCATATGTTGAAGGACTGAAGCATAATTTATTAAGCATTAGTCAGTTCTGTGATGCCAAAAATAAAGTGCTGTTTGATCATGAAGCTGGAGTTGTGTACAACAAGAATGGAAGTGTTGTCCTGGTTTCTCAAAGAAAAGGCAATACATATGTAGTCAATATGGACTCGGCACAATCAGGAACATGCTTTTATTCCAGAACCATTTCAGAAGAAAAATGGTTATGGCATAAGCGTCTTTCTCACCTGAACTTCAAGGCCATCAACAAGCTTAGCAAGAATGACTTGGTAAATGGTCTTCCAAAGCTAACTTATGACAAAGACAAGCTATGTTCAGCATGTGAGAAGGGAAAGCATCACAACTCTTCATTCAAAAGCAAACAAACATCTTCAGTGACAGAATGTTTTCAACTGATGCATATGGATCTGTTTGGTCCAGTGAGTTCTCCCAGTCTTGGTGGTAAAAGGTATTGCTTGGTAATTGTGGATGAATACTCCAGATATACTTGGGTATTCTTTCTCAAAGCCAAAAGAGATGCAACACAGGAAATCATATCCTTTATCAAAAAGATGGAAAACTTAAATGATTGTTCAGTTAAACATTTAAGAAGTGCTAATGGCACTGAATTTAGAAATGTTGACCTTGAAAGTTTTTGTGATTCAAAAGGTATTTCTCAAAACTTCTCTGCACCAAGAACACCTCAACAAAATGGTGTTGCAGAGAGGAGAAATAGAACCTTGATTGAATCAGCAAGGTCAATGCTCATAGATGCTGGTCTTAAGAACCATTTCTGGGCTGAAGCAATCAACACTGCCTGCTACACTCAGAATAGGTCTCTGATTGTCAAGAGACATGATAAGACAGCCTATGAGGTGTTAAGGGGGAGAAAACCTGACATAAGTTTTCTTCATGTTTTTGGCAGTACCTGCTATGTCTTAAACAAAAGAGATCACTTAGGAAAGTTTGATCCCAAAGCTGATGAAGGTATATTTGTTGGTTACTCAATCATTTCAAAAGCTTTCAGAGTTTATAATAAAAGAAGGGAATGCATTGAAGAATCAATGGATGTTACCTTTGATGAATCTTATGATAAATCACTCACTGATCCAAAAGACTTTGAAAATCTTATTTTTAATACAATCAGTGATGACAAGCATGAGATTCATCCATCAGATTCTGAAAGGGAAGATGATGTCCCTGAAGGCACTTCTGGCTCTACTTTAGCTAAGAATGATTCAGGAACTTCATCTTTGCCTATTGATGTCCCATCAACATCATCTCATCATCTGCATCAAAATGATAACACTCACTGTCCAAATCAAAGCTTAAACATTAATCATGCTTCTAATGCTGATGTGTCTGGTGGATCATTTCTGGATAATCAAGTCACTGCTGAACCTCAGCGAGTGACTAAATGGACTAGACATATTGATAATCAATTGATTATTGGTGATCCACAATCCAAGGTCCAGACCAGATCAGCAACTGCTAACTTTTGTTTGTTTGTAAGCTTTGTGTCACTGATGGAACCCAAAAAGATTGATGAGGCACTCACTGATCATCACTGGATAGCTGCCATGCAAGATGAGCTATCTCAGTTTGAATGAAATAAAGTGTGGAAGTTAGTACCTCAAGTATCTGGGAAATCTGTGATTGGAACAAGATGGGTGTTCAGAAACAAGATGGATGCTGATGGTGTGGTGATAAGGAAGAAGGCCAGAATGGTTGCACAAGGTTACTGTCAGCAAGAAGGAATTGACTACGATGAAACCTTCGCACCAGTTGCTAGGCTTGAAGCAATCAGGTTGTTCTTAGCATATGCAGCTCACAAGAAATTCAAGGTATACCAAATGGATGTAAAAAGTGCCTTCTTGAATGGAAAGCTGCAGGAAGAAGTGTATGTGAAGCAACCACCTAGATTCACTGATCCCAAGCATCCAGGTTATGTCTATAAGCTGGAAAAAGCTTTATATGGACTAAAACAAGCTCTTAGAGCTTGGTATGACACTCTCTCTACTTTCTTAACTAAATGTGGGTATGTCAGAGGTAAAATTGACAGCACCCTATTTATCAAAAAGGATAAGAGAGATGTCATACTGGTCCAAATTTATGTTGACGATATCATATTTGGGTCTACTAACAATGACCTGTGCAAGGAATTCAGTGATCTCATAACTAAAAGTTATGAAATGAGCATGATGGGTGAACTAACAATTTTTCTTGGTCTGCAAATAAAGCAAACCAAGACTGGTATTTTTATAAATCAAGGAAAGTATGTTAAAGATTTATTAAAGAAATTTGAATTCACCAACTGCTCATCCCTTGCTACACCAATGTCATCTGCAATAAAATTACATGCTGATCCTGATGGTAAATTTGTAAACATCACTGCTTACAGAGGAATGATCGGGTCACTGCTGTATCTAACTGCTAGTAGACCAGACATTATGTTTGCTACATGTCTATGTGCTAGGTATCAAGCTGCTCCAAAGGAATCTCATTTACTCGCTGTCAAAAGAATATTCAGATATCTGAAGGGTACACCAAATCTTGGTCTCTGGTACACATCTGGTTAAGATTTCTCACTGAAAGGATATTCGGATTCTGATCATGCTGGATGCAAAATGGACAGAAAGAGTACCTCTGGTAGCTGTCAGTTTCTTGGAGAAAAGCTTGTAAGCTGGTCAAGCAAGAAACAAAATTCTGTCTCAACTTCTACTGCTGAGGCTGAATATGTCGCTGCTGGTGCTTGCACTGGTCAAATTCTGTGGATGAGGAATCAACTCGCTAACTATGGTTTTGACTTTGACAATGTTCCAATTTATTGTGACAGTCAAAGTGCTATTGCCATAGCAAATAATCCTGTGATGCACTCAAGGACAAAGTACATTGATGTCAGATATCATTTCATCAGGGACCATGTCATGAAAGGTGACATTGAATTGCATTTCATTCCAACTAATTACCAACTCGCTGACATATTTACAAAACCTTTAGATGAGAAAAGATTCACCTTTCTCATCAGCGAGTTGGGAATGCTAAACTTAAATGATTAAAACCTGATTGTTTAATAAAAAGGTAATTGCAGAATATATGGTTTATAATTCTAACTCGCTGGCCTATTATTCTCACTGATATAATCAGCAAGAACAATAAGTTAGCATAGTTATGTTCAATAAATTATATACTTTGTAACTACACATGAAAACTCTTTGTATCACATAAATAAAATATGTTTTATGCTTCACAATTTGGCTAGCTGATTAGATTAGTATTCTAAGTTGTAATCTGATCAGCAAAATCAAATATGAGACATAATATTTATTTTATTTTATGATATAACTTATTTTCATCTCGCTGAGACGTAATGTATCAGCGAAGGTTCTTCTTATTTAATATGGCATTTATTTCGATATATATTCCTTTACACTTAATACATTTTGTATTTAATTTTTAACGATTTATATTCCTAATAAATGCTTTATTAAATATCTAATGGGACTTCGAAAAGGTACACTTTTTCTGACACCTCGTATACCTTTTCGGCGTACCACTCCCATCACAATTTAATGTTACCACTCACCACCATCATCACCCTACTCCCCTACCATCAACCACCACTTTTTGACCACGTACATACGTTTTTGATCACATGTTTTGTATCTCAGCAACCGTATATAAGCAGCGAAACTTTTTCACTTTCACTTTTACGCTTTCTTATTTTTAAAACTTCTTCTTTTTCATTTTCTCTACAAAAATTCTACATTCTAAATCTTCTTCTTTCATTTATTAAAAAATGGCTAGAACTAAGTTTTTCAACTATGCTTACACACCGACCCCAGAGATTAAAGCTCTTCGAGCCTCTGCGGTCAGTGAGACGCTTCTTGTTACAGTTCCCAAATCTAACTATTTGGGAAATGTAACCTGAGTATGCGGAGGTGATAAACTTTCTCAAAAATCACTTTATCCTCCCTGCTCTTACCTTGTCTCCTGGGGAAATGAACCCAGAATGGCTCAGTGAGTTCTAGTATACCTGCACTCACTCTGTCGTCTCTGGTGTTTCACAACTCCAGGGTTTTATAGACAATGGTACCCATCCCATCACCATAACTGCCAACACCATCCGGTCCATTTTACAACTCCCGACCTATGAGTCGTACGAGTCGCTGCCAGAGAGCGACGTAGCCAAACAAGGCCTCGTCGATCTTACTGAGATTGAGTGTAAATACTCAGTCGATGGCAGTGGCAACCATAAGTACTCTACGGTCCACAAAACTAAAATGGATGGTGTTTGGAATGCCATTTTCACCAATTTCTTTCAATCTTTGGGTACAAAATCAGGGAGCTATGATCAATTCAGCTCCCAGGAGGCCCAGATCAGTTGGTCACTGGTCAACTCTCTACGAGTTGACTATGCAAGTGTGATCTTCAATGAACTGATCACCAAAGTCGCTGAGCCTGCCAGGGGCAAATATGTACCCTACCCTAGGTTTCTCTCACTGATCTTCAGGGATCAGTTTACTGCCTATGATAGGGTATCTTTTCAAGGTTTTGAGCCGACCCTGGTAGGATCTCAAATCTTTGCCAAACCAGCGACTGCGGTGTTACCTGCTTTTATGAAACACCCGGGGATCCTTGCACCCCAGCCTGTAACTTCTGTACATATGTCAGTTGCTGACCCCCCATCGACCACATCACTGACCACACCCCCAGTGACTACTGTTGGTCAACCACCACTCAAGAAACCACCAACTGCTCCCAAGAAAAAATCCAAATTAGGGTCCCTGACATTAAAGGATCAGGGACATAGCAAAAAGAAGACATCTACGGATGCTAGTGGTGAATCAGTGACTGTACGTTCAGTTGCTGAGGGCACCAATGCTAAACCCTCAACTTTACCTGCTTCACTGGACTCCCGAAAGTCCAGTGACTCTAAAAAGGGAAAACTACAGACAGCTGCAGTGGATCAAACCACTGTTAGCAGTGATTCGGGTGCATCCCACACCCTCTGATTGAGTCAACCCAGCCACTTGTCATTCTCACAAAAGGGTGACATTTCACTCAAAGGGCTAGTGACATCAGTGGGTGATAACATACTCATTGCTGATGTCACACCACTGGCTACAGACCCGGGCCATCTCTCATCTATCACTGCACCGGCTGTCAATGTCTCACCACTAACCCATGGTGACATACAGGTCGCTACCTCTATTTCCAATGAACCACCAGCTAAATACTAGCTGATGATGAGGAAATCATGCCCATGGACACCTCAGAGGACACCCAACCCATTCCTCTACCCACATCTAACTCTCCTATCAGAGAGCTTACCCTCACCTCCTTCTCCAGTGACAACATCCAAGTCACTGCTGCTGGTCAGAACACACCCCCTGATCATGTAGCCCAGTCTACACCTACCCCCATTATTATTACCCAAACTACTCCCACAAACACCTCCACCCACTCCACATCAGATCAGCTACTAATGGAGTACATTGCCCAATCCCAAACCCAGAATAAGATGGTCACTGAAGACCGTGAGGCACTTATTGGCAATGTCTCTGTCTTACAGAAAGCCGTTACTGCTCTCACTGATGTATACAACTCCATTGAACCATGGAGCACATCTGTCAGTGAGAGGGTACAAACTGTAGTTGAGGCTAGTGCTACAATAAACCATGCAGTCACTGAGCTAGCCTCCACCTCCACCACAAACTTCACCACTCATGCCACTGCCATTGCCCAACTCACCACCAACCAAAATGACTTGGCTATCTCTGTATCCAACTATCTTTTCAACACTGACAAAGTTATCAAGGTGCTTCCACAGGTTGTTTCACAGCTTACACAGACTAGAGCTGAGGTCGCTGCCCTGCGAGAGGAAAATGCTACCTTCACTGAACAGATTCTTAGGGCAGTTGATCAGTTTGAGCGAACCAGTCAAGGGAAGAGTGAAGAAGAAGATGACATTTCTGTCTCAGTCTCTGATCCTGAGATGCCCCTTCAAATGACTGATCCGCTGTCAAACAAAGCTCACGGGGACATTTTGCTCAACACTTATGCACTACGTCCAATCACTGAGCAACCTGAGTTGGAAGCCCTTGCAGTTGCTGAAGTGCACTGGGTTGACATGGAGATAGCTACTGATATGGTGGATGTCGCTGAATGCTTTCCTGAGTTCAGTGCTGAAGAGCTCAGGAATTATAATAGGCTGGTACAGCATTGGGCAGTGGATGAGGCTGCTAGGTTAGAGGGTACCTCAGTGAGTCATGAATTGACTCGCTGGGAGTGGATGAACAGGGATGTGGTAGATGATGCATCTGATGATGAGGAAGATGATACCATCATGCATGATACTGATGATAATGAGGATGACAACAATGATGATGGTCAGGGAGGTGGTCATGGAAATGGTCAGGGTTCAGAAAGTGAAGATGAAGATGATGTAAATATGGAGGATCAGCAACCCATATCATCTGTCATTAAAAGAAAAAGGACCAGTGACACCTCTCCTGCATCTACTCCTCCATCAAAGAAACAACAGGTCAGTGACCCTCAATCACATATTGTCATATCTGAGGTAACTGTACCTTCATCTACACCAGCAACTCAAAACCTACCCTCACCCACAGCAACTACAACTACACTCACCCAAATTACCACACCTACCCCAGCAACAATAATACCAATCTCCACAGCAACTCCCTCCAACACTACCACTTCAGACACTTCCCTTACAACATGCCTCTCCTCTGACTCAGCCTCAGAAAGCCTCTGTCCTGATGAGACAAAAGAACAGCGAGTTGCCAGAAAAGTAAAGGCAAGACAGGACAGGGAGCAGGAGATGATAATGAAAATAACCTTTCAGGCTGAGTTAAGAGAGGAACAAGAAAGGAAAAGGTTGCTGAAAGAGCAATCAGATGCTGATAGAGCGTACCCACTGGAATTGAGTTCTAAAGATGCTAATGAAAGGGCCAGACTGCTTAAACAAAAGCAAGAACAAGAAGAGTCTGATGCTGCAATTGTCAGGGTACTTGCTGAAATAGAAGAGAGTGAGCTAGAGCAACAGAAACTGAAAACATCAGCTAGCAAGAGCTCTAAAAAGAAAGGGGGAGCTGTCAAAATAGCAGTGGATAGAAAATGGGATGAGATAGATAGAAAGAGGTTTGCTGCCCGTATGACAGGGAGATCAAACCCTGCACCTATTACCAAGGTAAAATTGAAGAAGTCTAAGAATCAATCTCAACCTCAGCTACTCATTCAAAGAGGTTCAGAGTCTCAAGCCATGCTACTTGATCAAGTATGCAAGCTGCACAGAGAGGAATGGAATGAAATCAGGCTTGCTATCAGCCACTCTACAAGTGCAGCTAAAGCTGATGTCCTGAAAGAGATTGATAGGCTATATCAAAAGATGGTGTCACTGTAACTTCTCAGACCAGAAGATACTGTCACATTTGGTGAAGAGATTGTTCAGCCACCAAGCCCGAGGTATAGGTCAGGCACTTGCAGCATCTATCGAATCCCCAACACTTCAAGGTTAAATCTATCTATCCCTGCTGGTGTGCCAAAGCTTGAAGGACATGAAGTCATTGAGGGGGAGAAGGGTCTGGTATACAGGGACTTAAATGGTGCCCTTAGGTTTCAGAGAGAAGCTGAACTTGAGAAGGTTGATCAAGAACAACTCATACACCTAATCAGGTCTGCTAGCATGCTTCCTACAAATTCAAGAATCAGAAAAGCTATTCTCGATGAAGACTTGGCAAGAAAATTCAGATACCTGCCCTCCAAAGACAAGTATGAAGTTGAAGCTGAGCTTGGCATAGTGAAAGAGGAGGAGATGTGGAGAGATAAATAAATTAGATCTTTTGTAATAGTTAGTCTCTTGTAAATATTTAATTAATGATATAAATGAGGCTTGACACAGAAAATCTACAAGTACAAGTCTCTGGGCGACCAACCTACCGTCAGAGACTAAAAACCTTCCAGCAACAAAAATTTACAAGTACAAGTCTCTGAGCAACCAACTTATCATCAGAGACTAAAACTTTCCTGCAACTAGTTTGTCTAAGGGAGCTTTGACTTAAACCATTTAGGGGGAGATAGTTGAGTCACTGATCGCTGAACTCAAGCAGTCACTGATCACAAGGATTAAGGGGGAGATTATATAGGAAATTGTTGAAGTCATTAATCGCTGATAAGTGAAGTCACTGATCATGCTATGTATTCACAGTCTCTGATCTTCTCAATAATGTTCCATGAAGAAAATGATTCAAGTCAAGCTCCTGTTGCTGAAGTTTATGGTCGCTGTTCATATCTTAAACCAGTAGATGAAGATCTTATCAAGATAAAAGACTCAACTATGTGTGTCGCTGATACTCATCTATCAGCGAGAGTCTTCAAGTCTTCTTGAGTTCTCTCCTCTGCTGAATAAAAGAAGTCACTGAAGATTAGCTGTTCAAGTCATTCTTTAGAGCATGTTAGCTCGCATCGAGAATGAGGAGGATTGATATATCTATCAGTGACTGCAGTATTAAATGCCGCATTAAATAAGAAGTTGACATTCGGCGTTATTACGGCGTAGCACATGTTCCTCGAAACTTGAAAAGAGTAACGTGGAAGCATCTGATTGGTTTATGTGATATTTCCCAAGACAGAATGTCGAACCATGATGTATCACATCTCAACTACCTCACCAATCAAGCAGCGACACGTGTCCTTCCAGATCCGGAAATTAAGGATTTCAGCGTCTATAAATAGCGTAGTATGTTGTACTTCATTTCGTGTCGATTGTTTGTATTGTTACTTGTTTGTCAGTAACTAGTTTGTCTAAGATACAAACAACACCAGCGAGTGAACTAGTAGCGTGTTTGACCACTATTAGTTTATCTCAGCGAGTGAGCAAGTTAGCGTGTTTGTCCACTACTGCTCATCTCCTTTTGTAAAAGCTGTATTGTTTGATTTAGATTAGCTTTGGCTAATCTATTCCGCAATCAACAAGAGATAAATTTTATCAATAAAAGAATTTATCTTTCAGCTAGAATTGCATCAGCAACTGAACTGCTTATCTTACTTATGTATATTTGTGTTCATATTGCTGTCACCTTAATACGGTTAAAAACTTGATAAATAAGTTAACACACTAAAACAGAAAAGTTTTTAATTGTATTCAACCCCCCCTTCTACAATTAACTCACTGTTAACGATTCATAATCACTAACATAATAGTGATTAGGGACTCACAGTATCTTTAAAGGATGTTTGATATTTGACAAAATTTTAACTCAAGTGTATGTTATATATTTCGAAAAGATACATCATTTAGTAACCTCTATCTTGAAATTAAAAGATGCAGTGTTATGTGTTTTACTTGAGTTCTTCAGTATATTATATAACAGTACACTTTAGATACTGTTCACATTAATAATAATAATAAAGTTAGCTCAAAAATCTATGTCTAATTTGTTTATATGGATCATAATACTGGTAATCGTCTTGAACTGTCTATGATATTGGAATGTTCACTATTGTGAATAATTAGTTCCTAATAAATAAAAAGGTTATTTTTGCTTTACAGTTATGTCTTGTGGATAAAGGTAAATAAGATATAATTTTATAAATATAAGTCTCATACTGGATAATTTGTAATTTTAGTGTACTTATATGAATTTCATGAGGTATGCATACTAACAATCGTCTTGTTCTTATTAAAATCTAATATAAATGGCTTATTCTTACTAATATGATCCCTAAGTAGTTAAAATTTTAAGCATTTTAATTTTAAATTTGTTTGCTTTCATAGGATTTTAGTACTCTTAAATTTTTATTTCTTATTTTGTAGTTATATTTAATGATTAATAGAAAGTTTTATTTTCTTCAATGTGTTACCCTTTGGAATTGAATTATACTGGATATTTATTTTATGTTGAACAAACATGTGTTGACAACTGAAAAATATTATATAGGTTACGTGGAATGTTAATCGAAAGTCTTCCGACTCACATGTAGTCGAGCAGCGTGTCCTGATTTTATATCAGCGGTTAATTTTTCTATTATAACTTATATATATATTTTAGACTTGTCTATATACTTAAGACCATAAGGTATATAAGTAAATAATTTTAGCTAGAGATTTTTCTTTATACAAGATTAACTGTATCACGGGTTTAGTCGGTTAATATATGTAAGAAGATTATCATTGAGGAAAAATTATGCAAAAACATTTTCTTTAAAATGTTTAGGCTACATAGTTACAGTGTTAACTATATAATGGTGTATAAGTTTTCATTTATACTTAGCATTTAATTTGCATTTAATCAACGATGCGAAGCGAGACTAGTGCTGCGAATTGACATTAAACTTGCGAATCGAGTAACAGTATAAAGGTTTAGTCAAACGAGTCAAACGCCCACCGAACCTACTTCACTTGCGAGTTCACTTCATCTGTGCGAGTTGATTTAGTGTGAAACGAGACGAAATACATTTTTCGTTTGATTTCAATTTTGTGAGTTACAAGGACGAGTTTTTGATCCGTAGCTTTTATACACTTTCGAATTACGAAAATTTTTGAGGTATAAATCAATGGATTTCACCGTTTAAATTACACGAAATCGAAGTTTTAATGAATCTTGGGTTTCGTTTTAAAGTTTAAACGATTAACGTAGATTCAAGGTGTTATTTAACTAGAATCCTAAGGATTAATGTTAAACAAACCTTAGTGAACGTAAACAAATCGATAGATCTTAATAACATTGAGAGTTTAATCGATTTTAGTTTCAACCCGCAACACCAGTTCATGTTGCGAGTTGAACACAGGTTCAATTCGTAGAGCCACATTAGCGACTTGAGATAGCTCTCGATTCGCAGATCTATCTTTGCGAGTTGACAACTTGTTTGTTGACTTGTTGACCATGCGAGTCGACTATATTCATTGACTTGTTGACTTGGGGACTGAGTTGATTAGCGAATCGACTTGCGAGTCGAGTTGCGGACTGACTTGGTTAGCGAGTTGACATGGCTGCGAGTTGAGTTGCGAGTTCAGTTTTGATTTTTGCGAGTTGAATATAACTTGTAAAAATAAAATGTAACTTGCAATTTAAACTGTTAATGTAATACGCTACCTTTATTTGTATCTACAAGAAACTTAAGACTTTAAAAGTTTATTATAATATGTTTTGACGTACGAATTTTATAGTAATACGTAATGACATATGTACTTATATATATATATGTACTTATATATATATATATATATAGGACTTCCGTTTTAAATTACTTATACCATTAAATATATATATATATATATATATATATATATATATATATATATTATTAACTTATCACTCAATTGTAATAAGTTATATTATTATATACGACTTGAGACTGCAAAGTAACAAGTTATATATAATTTTAAACTAAGATGTTTGATGAATTTCGATTCATAATACGTTATAGATTAAAATTTATTAACATGTGTTAGTTGTTGTTGTCCTTTGTGTTCTTACAGATATGGCACGACAATTCAATAAAGGTCACAACATTCTTGTTGATCTTGATCTTTCAACACGCGGAGCAAATAAAGTTGCTCAAGTGCTGACATTCTTGGCACGTTCACGTATTCGGTATGCTATTACGGCTTCTCCGCCTATTTCTCAGACGATACTGAATGACTTCTGGGATGGTATTCAGTATGATCAGACTGTTGTCCCTCCGGTTATTCGAACAACGGTTAATCAGCAACCGATTGTTTTTACCACTGGAAATCTTTGTGAGATTTTACAGCTTGGTACGGAAGATCAGGAGAACGGCGATATAGAGTTTCCCATGGATTTTATTAGGAGAGCTATAGGCCGTATGGGATATACGGGTGATAGACGAGGACGTCACTTCCAAAAACCTCTGGTTATTGGACAACGGAGGTTTTTGTGGCACGTGATTGTCACGGGTTTTGCACCAAAGAAGGGAGGCTCCGATGAGTTGAGCCCTAACCTTGTATCAGCTGTACTGTCCCTGGTTTATAATAAACCATACAGTTTTTGTAATTATATTTTTGGCGAGCTGGTTAGACAGATTTTGGGTTCTTTTCGATCACGGTTTCTAGTTTACCCGCATTTTTGTATGCTGATCATTAGTGCTCATCTGCCAGAGCTTGTTATACCCGAGCCACACTTACGTGTAGATACTATCGGGCTCAGAGGATACAATGTTATGTTTTTGCAAATAGTGAGGAATGAAGGGGTAGTTAAGTTTGAGGAGAGAGAGCTTTTTGGTTTTATTGTCGATCCTGCCTATGTGACGCCACCGAACCATGGTTGGCTAGATGTTGGTGTTGCTGCTGCTGTTCCAGACCCAGTAATTAATGTGGTTCATGCTGAAGATCCACAAGAGCTCATCGAGGACGTTTTGAACAACCTAGACATGTTGGGGAATAGGTGAACCCAGATGTTGCTGCCTAGGTGATACAGGAGGTGCTGGTTGAGCATGATGATGCTACTGATCCCTTGCTATGGGATATTGATAGTTATGTTGCACCGCCTGAGGTGATATCATAATTATATAATAATCTAGGTACTTCGTTGATACATTATTATTATAATATTATTATATAATGCAAATGTTATAGATATTTAGTTAATTAGATAATATTTCTGATTATAAAATATAAATATCATTATGATCAGGGAGCTGAGACTGCAGACTCAGAGGTCACTCGACCTGAGGGTGAGCAGTGACATCTTGATAGATCTGAGGGTTTACCTTCTAAGGATTCTGATTTTGGTCCATCTGGAGGCCGTGATGGTGAATCGACTTTAGATGATGATGATGATAGTACTCCTTCTCCACCTACAGATGCTGGTTATATTAGATATCAATCTAGGATGATTCCAGATCTAGTAGTGAAGGAAAAGAGAAAGGCTAAGGAAGTTGACCCAGACTTCAGTATTATTGATGAAGGTCCTGAGGAAGAGGATACACCTCTTATTTCTCAATGCTGTAAACGTTCCAGGACTTTGATGTCACACCCCGCCAAACGGTAATTACAATTAGTTGTGATTAGTTTGCGGAAGCATTAATGACGTGGCGGGGCTGCGAACAGTATTTCCAACCAACAAATACATACATACTCAGAGCATATGGTTATCGCACAACTTTATTTATCAAGGATGCCAAGTTTAACAGTTGTTACAAAAGTAGTACGACTATGTCAGTCGTAACAGTAGTAATAGTGTTTAAAAACATTTAGTTTTGCAATACATAAGTAAAATACAAGATTTCATAAGTATGACTGCAGTGTTTGCAGTTATACAGAGAAAATCCTTCAAAAGCGGTCCCAAAAGTATGTGGCATCCTAAGTAGTCCAGGGTTGTCCATCCTGAATGCATGCGATTACTTACCCAACTAATTTCCTGAAAAACATAGAGAAAGTCGTCAACAAATATGTTGAGTGAATTTACAGGTTTATATGTGTATGTGGTTAGTTAAACCAAGTTTGTATAAATGATTTGTTATTCATTTATAAAATACAAGTTATGTAGGGTTGTTACCCTAAAGTATTGTTATACGTGGGATGTCATCCCAAAATATGTTACTGGTTGTTTACCAGTGTAAAATAAGTTACCGGTATGTTTTCCGGTGTTTAACAGTTGTAGGATTCGTTCTTCCTAAAAGTATGTGGGAATTTACTTAGACTGTGATCCCCTGAAAGGTGAGCTAAACCTCGCAGGTTTAAGTAACAAGACCTAACCCTATAACCAAACCACAACCAGAACTTATGTTGTTTGCCTGAACGGACGTTTAAGTATACGCTCCACCGTAGGAGGGTCGTCACGACAATAGTACTATCCGTATACTCAGTGGCTAGAGTCACCTAGCTAATGGTTATAGTAGCATGTCATGAGGTCTTTTCATGCACACATTCCAAGTCTGGGTCCGTACTAGTATACTTTGTCTAAATTCCCAAAATTACAGTGAATATGAAATATCACAAATCAACAGTTGTATAAAAGCAATAAAGCATTTATAGTTTGATTGCATGTGTTGGCATGCAATTTCTATGTTTAACACCCCTGTGTTTAAAAGCAGAAAACATTTAAAAGTAGGGGCTGTAAACTCACTGTGATGTGCTCGGTAAGGAAAGCTAGCAGCCGACAGGTAATAGCCCAAAGTGTGTTAACCTATATACAATAAATGTATTAACATAAGTACATTTGATTTATTTAATCAACTTATGTTAACGTTTTGTTTGTTTGAAGAAATTGTTGATTTATTAATAATGTATGTCATTCAATTCGTTGATGACATTGTGTTGAAATATTGTCATTATTTCCTCGCATAGTATACTTTGTCAAGTGTATATATAGTATGTAGTCGTATTTACATTTGGATGTCGTTTTGTTCCCTTTGTTCATATACTTGTTATATATAGTATGTTTGTTAAACGTGTAATTTATTTGTATGTATATATGACAATATATAATTATAAATGTCATATGTACACACACACACACATATATATATATATATATATATATATATATATATATATCTATGTATATAAGTTTGTTATCAATTATGTATATATGTATATATATATATGTATATATAATCATAATTGTTCGTTATTATATAAGTAAAGTTTATGAGTTCATTTTATAATTACTCGTTCCGTTAAATGTCTCGGGTCACGTTTTATGTTTTTAATTGTTTTGTAGGTTATTGGTCTCGGCCCAATTTGTTAGCCCAAGAACAATATAAAAGTCTTGGCCCAATGGCCCCATTAATGTTTTATAGAACCCGGTCCAATTAATTTAAACGTACGATTCATTACACGCCCGGCCCAGTTTGTGATCCGGCCCAGCTCAGTCTACAGCTCGAAGCCCAACAGAACAGCCTAGCCCAGCCGTTCGGCTTGGGCCAGCCATTCGGCTTGGGCTTCAACCGTTCGGCTGAGGCTTCAGGCCCAGTCCAGCCCACTTAATCAGTCCATTATTCACTTCGGCCTATAAACGCAGCCCATTTAGTAATTAACTCGGCCCAGACTGCTTAGCCCAGCCCACAGCCGTTCGGCTTGGGTCCAGCCGTTCGGCTTGGGTCCAACCGTTCGGCTTGGGTGCCCAGCCGATCGGCTCGGGCTTCCTGAGCTGCGGCTCTATTCCGTTTTTGCAGTTTGCAACTCGAGTTCTAAGTGATTTTATACCGTAGTTCAAGCGATAAACGTTTATTCATCATTATATCGCATTATATTACATTATAACAAGTTTTTACATAAAGATTCATGATTTTAAGTTTTGGTTTCAAAAACCAATTCAAGAACAAACACCTTAAATCTTCAAATTATGAAGTTATACATATGGATTATGATGCATAAACATGTTACATAACTAAATTTAAGTATGAAATTCAAAGAAATTGAAGTTCCTTACAAAGTGAAGTTGAAGGTGGCGATGATGATGCAAAGAAGATGATGATGATGTGTTGAGTGGATGATGTTTCTGGTTTGTTATTCTACTACTCACTTCTTGCGGTTGCTGCTTTGTGTTTTACTCAGAAAGAAGAACAAAAAGATAGATGATAATAGGGGTGTGTGTGTGATCAATCTTCAGGAAGAAGAAGAAAAGGGGAGGAGCAAAGAAGTCAAATGAGTATGGTTCAAATACAGTGGCCGGTCTCCTCAATTATTTGAGTTAGTTAGCTAATTTTTGGCCCGTTAATTTCGAGTACGGGTATATTTATAGCAATATAAAAATAAACTCTTTATATTTTTATTTTGTAGATGTTCTCCTGGTTCGTTATTTAAATTTAGAAAAATGAGATTTTCATTATTTTTGAATGTTGTACAAATTTATACATTGGGCTGCTATCATTCAATTGGGTGCCAAATTTCAGTCAAATTTCGGGTTCATATTTTGAGGTAATGTTCCAAATGTTTTCGAATGAATGAGAAAATTTGAATTTTTCTCATTTTGATCTTTGAGTGCATTTTAAAATTATTTCTGTTCGTTTTATAATATGTTTTAAGTTTAACGTAAATTTAACTCGTTTTATCTATATGTTATAGATACAATTATACTCGTAATTAATAATTGAATTATTAATTATATTGTGTCATCAACTTTTGCTGTATTTTTCTGTCTAGTTCGTTCCGATACGTTTGTACGCAACTTTAAATACTCACGTATTAGTAATACTTTTTGTTTAAAAGTACTGGGCTGCTAGGCTTACATCACATCAAAAGTTTTGTTTTAAACTTAATCAGGAAATTAGCGTAAGAATGCACATGCTTAAATATTAATCAGTACCTAATTTGGAGAGTTGTCACATTCTCCCCCCGTTAGGGAAATCTCGTCCCGAGATTTAATTCGTGTCGTGAGTCGTGGTCACGGTTTCAAATAGTCGAGGATACTTCTTGCGCATTTCATCCTCACGTTCCCAGGTGAACTCTGGGCCATGCTTTGAGTTCCAACGAACTTTAACTAACTTGATTCGTTTGTGTCGAAGTTTCTGCGTTTTCGTGTCCATAACCTCGATAGATTCCTCCACAAAGTTTAGTTTTGAGTCAATGAAGACTTTGTCCGGAGGGATGATATGTGTTTCATCGGAAAGACACTTTTTCAAGTTAGATATATGAAAGGTGTCATGGATACTACTAAGCTCTCGCGGTAGTTTGAGCGTGTAGGTGACAGGACCAATCCTTGCAAGGATCTCGAATGGTCCGATGTATCGTGGGTTCAGTTTACCTCGTTTACCAAATCGTACGACCCCTTTCCAGGGTGCCACTTTGAGTAGGACTTTGTCACCTACTTGAAATTCTAAAGGTTTCCGTCTGTTATCGGCATAACTCTTTTGTCGGTCACGTGCTGTTTTCAATCGGTTAAGCACTTGAGATATCTTGTCCGTAGTTTCTTGGACTATCTCAGGACCCGATAATTGTCTGTCGCCCAACTCTGCCCAACAGAGTGGTGATCGGCACTTGCATCCATACAGTGCCTCAAAAGGTGCCATCTGTATGCTGGTGTGATAACTGTTGTTATAAGAAAATTCTGCTACAGGTAGGTGTGTATCCCAATTACCTCCAAAGTCAATCACACATGCTCTTAATAGGTCTTCGAGCATTTGTATCGTTCGCTCGCTCTGGCTGTCAGTTTGTGGGTGGTAGGCAGTACTCATGTCGAGTCTTGTACCCAATGCATGTTGAAGTGTTTGCCAGAAACGAGAAGTGAATCGTGCGTCTCTATCAGAGATGATGGATAATGGCACACCATGTCGAGACACAACCTCTTTCAAATAGATTCTGGTCAATTTCTCCATTTTGTATGTTTCCTTGATAGCCAGGAAGTCGGCTGATTTCGTCAATCGATCGACAATCACCCATATGGTGTCAATTCCGGATGTTGTTCTCGGTAACTTCATGATAAAGTCCATCGTGATGTGTTCCCATTTCCATTTAGGCATTTCGGGTTGTTGCAAAAGCCCAGACGGCTTTTGGTATTCAACTTTGACTTTTGCACAAGTCAAGCACTTACTAACGTATGTGGCAATGTCTCGTTTCATGCCAGGCCACCAGTAAAATCCTTTCAAGTCGTGATACATCTTATCTGCCCCAGGATGTATCGAGTAGTTGGACTTATGTGCTTCGTCCAAAACCAATCGACACAATGTACCCAAATT
The DNA here is from genome assembly GCA_963422505.1 of Pseudognaphalium luteoalbum. Taxonomy (NCBI): domain Eukaryota; kingdom Viridiplantae; phylum Streptophyta; class Magnoliopsida; order Asterales; family Asteraceae; genus Pseudognaphalium; species Pseudognaphalium luteoalbum. The sequence continues at coordinate 54,968,595 of OY730198.1, read as the reverse complement.
CAGTTCATGAAGTACAACACTCCGTTGTCCTTTGTTTCAAGTTGTTTGTCCATTCCCTTCAAGGATTCTTCCTTGAATCGTTCGGGAACATAAGCTAACTGTTGTGCATCACAAATTTGAGTAATAAGATTCGAGTGGATCGTCAAACCTAAAGCTCGAACTCTTCGAGGTTTGACTCGTTCCTTACGACTCAAGGCATCAGCTACAATGTTTGCTTTACCCGGGTGATACTTAATTTTGCAGTCGTAATCATTCAGTAATTTGACCCAACGACGTTGTCTCATGTTGAGTTCTTTCTGGTCGAATATATGTTGGAGACTCTTGTGATCCGTGAAGATAGTACACTTTGTACCGTATAGGTAGTGTCTCCAAATCTTAAGTGCAAAAAAGACTGCTCCTAGCTCTAATTCATGCGTCGTATAGTTCTTTTCGTGAACTTTCAATTGTCGAGACGCGTAGGCAATGACTTTATCGTTTTGCATCAATACGCAACCCAATCCCTGATGTGAAGCATCACAGTAGACAACAAAGTTTTCTACTCCTTCTGGTAGGGATAGGATTGGTGCGGTACTCAGTTTTTGTTTCAACAATTGGAAAGCAATCTCTTGCTTCTCGCCCCAATCAAATTTCTTATCTTTTTGAGTTAGAGCGGTAAGTGGTTGGGCTATTTTCGAGAAGTTCTCGATGAATCGTCGGTAATAGCCGGCTAGCCCAAGAAATTGTCGTATCTCGGATGGCATTTTCGGGGCTTCCCAGTTCTTAATTGCCTCGATTTTGGAAGGGTCCACATGAATTCCCTTGTTATTGATCACATGACCAAGGAAATGAACCTCACGCATCCAAAATTCACACTTAGAGAACTTTGCGTAAAGCTTCTCTTTCTCCAGTAATTCAAGAATCATTCTCAGATGTTTCTCGTGATCCTCCTTCATTCGGGAGTATATCAATATGTCATCGATACACACAATCACGAACTTATCAAGATAAGGTTTGCATACTCTATTCATGAGGTCCATGAACACTGCTGGTGCATTTGTCAGTCCGAATGGCATGACTAGGAACTCGTAATGACCGTACTGAGTCCTAAACGCAGTCTTAGGAATATCCTCATCCCGAACCTTCAGCAGATGGTAACCAGATCGCAAGTCGATCTTCGAACAGTAACTTGACCCCTGCAGCTGGTCAAACAAGTCATCTATGCGAGGTAGTGGATATCGATTCTTAATAGTTACTTTGTTCAGTTCCTGATAATCGATACACATTCGCATTGATCCATCCTTTTTCTTAACGAACAAAACCGGAGCTCTCCAAGGTGAAATGCTCGGTCGGATGAATCCTAAGTCTAAGAGTTCCTGCAATTGTGCAGACAGCTCTTGCATTTCTGATGGAGCAAGACGGTAAGGTGCACGTGCAATTGGTGCTGCTCCAGGCACTAGGTCGATATGAAATTCAACCTGTCGTGGGGGTGGTAATCCTGGTAACTCGTCAGGAAATAATCCCGGGTAGTCACGTACAATAGGTACGTCGTCTATACTTCATTCCTCGGATTTCTTTTCTACAACGTGTGCCAAGAATGCTTGGTATCCCTTTCGGAGATACTTACGGACTTTCAAGCATGTAATCATTTTTGTGGCACTTTCTCATTTCTCACCTTTGACCATGAGAGTTTATCCTGTCGGTAGTGGTAAGCGTACCAACTTATCGTGACATATGATCTCGGCGCGGTTCTTAGACAACCAGTCCATGCCGACTACAACGTCGAAACTTCCCAACTTAACCGGTAGCAAGTCTATTTCGAAGAGATGACCTTCTAATTCCAAGGTACATCCCGGTACTATTTCTCCTGACTCGATTAACTCACCATCGGCTAGTTCAATAGTATATTTGTTATCTAACTTACATGATTCAAGTTCTAATAATGGTCTAAACTCATTAGACACAAAACTTAAATTAGCACCTGAATCGGTTAACACAGAGGCATAATGGTTGTTTACAAGAAACGTACCAGTGACGGTGTTAGGGTCCTAGCGTGCCTCTTGTGCTCCAATCACAAATGCTCTTCCTTGAGCCGGCTGATTGATGGTGTTGTTGGCACGGTTGTTGTTACCACGGTTGTTGGTGTTGTTGCGGTTTTGGTTGTTCTGGTTATTGTTGTTGGGGTTTTGGTTGTTGAGTCGAGGGCAACGGTTCCGATAGTGCCTCGTGTTGCCACATTCAAAACACCCTTGGTTTCGGCGTTCTGTGTTTTCCCTAGGGGTAGAGTTAACTTTGCAATTTTAGGTTTTGTGACCCCAACCTCTACAGTTGTTGCAATACCAACATTCACCCTCGTGGTGTTTGCCACATCTGTCACACTTAGGTTTGTTACCCAAGTATGGTTCTGATTCCACAGTGGTGGCAACATAGGACTTTGGGTTCCCAGATCCCTTCTTATTTGTTTGACCCTGACGGTCACTTCCTCTGTCATTCCACTTACGCTTTGTACCTCCAGAACTGCCAGTTTTAGTATTGCTCGGTTCAACCTTGCCCGATGCAGTTTTCTTGGTCAGTGTTCCCATCCTGACTGCCTCATCGGTCAGACTTTGCGCTAAAACAACAGCGCTCCTGAATGTGTCAGGTTTGGAAGATGTAACCAAACTCCTGATTTGCGGTGCCAGACCATATACATAACGCTCGATGCGCTTGTACTCAGGTGTCACCATATGTGGCACTAGACGTGCTAGTTCCTGAAACTTGGTTGTATAACCAGTGACATCGGCACCAATCATAGTGATGTTCCACAGCTCAATTTCGACTTTCTGCATCTCACTACGGGGACAGAACTCTTCCAACATCATGTTTTTCAGTACTTCCCATGACATGGAGTAGGCAGCTGGTCGTCCAAGTGATTGGACTGGACTATTCCACCAAGTAAGAGCTTTGTCAGCAAGGGTGCAGGTGGCATATTTCACCATACAATCTGGTGAACAGTCACTAATGTCCAATACCGACTCTGTCTTTTCTATCCAGTGTATAATCCCAATAGCACCCTCGGTGCCACGAAAAGTAACTGGCTTACAAGCCTGGAATGTCTAGAAGGAACACCCTCGGCGAGTATTCGCAGGTGCCTTAGTATTAACAGGGGTAGACCCGCTGTTATTCATTCCATTCTCGTGATTTCGGCTTGCTTCATACTCAGCAATACCTTCAGCTATTCGTCGCGCGATCATTTGTTCGGTAGTCTCATTGTTGTTGGGTGGGGGAACAGTTTCAGGAATTGAAGAAGGAGTCGTTCGTCGACTGTTCTTAGTCATCCGTCGTTTTGGTGGCATGATTCCGTTCTGCGATGAAATAAAATGCAGAAGTCAATGCCAAGATATTGAATGTGATGAACAAGATTTCACATTTTTAACAAGGGATCAATATGAAGAATTGAAGGACAAGATTTTGTATCACATGTCGCACGACTTTGAAACGCCCATATGTAGTTAGTACAATATAATCACGTTGGCCAAGCGTCATTATATAATGCTAAATACATATTTCTTTTCATCATCATTCAACACAATCGAGTTCAAAGAAATTCAAGATAGGAAATCAATAATCAAGGTGTGGTATGTTTCATGGTTTTCAAGGAATGATCAAATGTTATTGATTGGTTATCGTTTCTAACACATGTGTACAAGGGTATATATAATACTATATTTGTTGTTAACTGTAATGAACACGAAATACAACCAAACATAAGTCATATCATATCAAAAGGTGCAGCGCTGATACAACAGTTTTATACAAAACAAGATGGGATTCCAAATACGCCCCATCAGCGGTTAGCGTTATACAAAAGACAATGGGTTTTCCTATACATACACCCATTCTAACAACAGTTTTTCCCATCTAGTACATGTCTAGTACATACATACTCCTACCCATCTAATACTGGTTTATACAATACATGATGGACCTACTAATATATCCATCATCCAAAAGTGATCGGTCTGATGCCCAGTAGGCACAAACCGCCATACATAAGTCTAATGAAAATAAGGTAGAAACAACCCCACAGCTGTCCTCAGCACAACTATCATCACACAAGCTCCAATCATCAACCCTACTGTCCTCGCACGTCTCTCTAGTACCCTGACACGAGCACATGCGGTCTCAGCTATCTCTCTGGCAGCAACAACGTTGCTCAACAAGAAGTGGCAACGCTCATGCATGTCTGTCATGTCTCCATCCAGACGGGAGACATCACTCTGTAGCTCTGCAAGGTGAACACCCATGCTACCAGAAATACGAAACAATGTGCGAATCACAGCCACAATGGTAGGGAGGGTCAACTCTATAGGCTCCCCAGTAGTAGGCAGTGGTGCGGAGGATCGGGAGGACTCCCCGGTCTCAAAAGTAGAAGGAAAACCCTCCAATGACCTCCACCGCCCCAACATAGGAGTCATCCACTCCAAGTGAGAAAACCTAGGTACCCTCTGTGGCGGCTCATCACAGTGTATCACCCTCTCCTCTGCCATTGGCGCCTTATCACGGGGCGCAAGTGGTCATCTAGGGAAGTCTCGGACACACATCCATGGCGTCCTCCTAGGTACCGGTCCTATGGAAGGTACAGCAGTCGTATGGCGTGTCGCCATAAAGGTAGACCCTAACATACGAGTGGTAGGGTCAGTAGGAGCAGTAGTAGGTGAGACCACATGTGCAGTAGGTGGTGGGGTGATGTAGGCATCACCTGTGTCATCAGATAGAGCTCTCGGGTGAACTGGTGGACTCACGACTCCGGTGCTAGCGTCGCTATGGTAGGAATCCTCAGTCGGCTCCACATCAGAAGCATACAAGTAAATCGGACTGTGCCTCGACATGATGAGACAAAAGAAGTCGTAGGTGACGTGTCAGTCGTATGTTAGATCTATGCAAAATGTGTATGCATGCAATGAATGTTTTAGCCAAGGCTATAGTCTAGGTCTCTATGGTTTTAGGTCACTTAAAGACTTCTAGTTCGCTATAACCAATGGCTCTAATACCAAGTCCGTCACACCCCACCAAACGGTAATTACAATTAGTTGTGATTAGTTTGCGGAAGCATTAATGACGTGGCGGGGCTGCGAACAGTATTTCCAACCAACAAATACATACATACTCAGAGCATATGGTTATCGCACAACTTTATTTATCAAGGATGCCAAGTTTAACAGTTGTTACAAAAGTAGTACGACTATGTCAGTCGTAACAGTAGTAATAGTGTTTAAAACATTTAGTTTTGCAATACATAAGTAAAATACAAGATTTCATAAGTATGACTGCAGTGTTTGCAGTTATACAGAGAAAATCCTTCAAAAGCGGTCCCAAAAGTATGTGGCATCCTAAGTAGTCCAGGGTTGTCCATCCTGAATGCATGCGATTACTTACCCAGCTAATTTCCTGAAAAACATAGAGAAAGTCGTCAACAAATATGTTGAGTGAATTTACAGGTTTATATGTGTATGTGGTTAGTTAAACCAAGTTTGTATAAATGATTTGTTATTCATTTATAAAATACAAGTTATGTAGGGTTGTTACCCTAAAGTATTGTTATACGTGGAATGTCATCCCAAAATATGTTACTGGTTGTTTACCAGTGTAAAATAAGTTACCGGTATGTTTTCCGGTGTTTAACAGTTGTAGGATTCGTTCTTCCTAAAAGTATGTGGGAATTTACTTAGACTGTGATCCCCTGAAAGGTGAGCTAAACCTCGCAGGTTTAAGTAACGAGACCTAACCCTATAACCAAACCACAACCAGAACTTATGTTGTTTTCCTGAACGGACGTTTAAGTATACGCTCCACCGTAGGAGGGTCGTCATGGCAATAGTACTATCCGTATACTCAGTGGCTAGAGTCACCTAGCTAATGGTTATAGTAGCATGTCATGAGGTCTTTTCATGCACACATTCCAAGTCTGGGTCCGTACTAGGATACTTTGTCTAAATTCCCAAAATAACAGTGAACATGAAATATCACAAATCAACAGCTGTATAAAAGCAATAAAGCATTTATAGTTTGATTGCATGTGTTGGCATGCAATTTCTATGTTTAACACCCCTGTGTTTAAAAGCAGAAAACATTTAAAAGTAGGGGCTGTAAACTCACTGTGATGTGCTCGGTAAGGAAAGCTAGCAGCCGACAGGTAATAGCCCAAGGTGTGTTAACCTATATACAATAAATGTATTAACATAAGTACGTTTGATTTGTTTAATCAACTTATGTTAACGTTTTGTTTGTTTGAAGAAATTGTTGATTTCTTAATAATGTATGTCATTGAATTCGTTGATGACATTGTGTTGAAATATTGTCATTATTTCCTCACATAGTATACTTTGTCAAGTGTATATATAGTATGTAGTCGTATTTACATTTGGATGTCGTTTTGTTCCCTTTATTCATATACTTGTTATATATATGTTTACTTATGCAAATATACTTGTTGTATACTATTAAGGTGTATGTTTGTTAAACGTGTAATTTATTTGTATGTATATATGACAATATATAATTATAAATATCATATGTACACACATATATATATCTATGTATATAAGTTTGTTATCAATTATGTATATATGTATATATAATCATAATTGTTCGTTATTATATAAGTAAAGTTTATGAGTTCATTTTATAATTACTCGTTCCGTTAAATGTCTCGGGTCACGTTTTATGTTTTTAATTGTTTTGTAGGTTATTGGTCTTGGCCCAATTTGTTGGCCCAAGAACAATATACAAGTCTTGGCCCAATGGCCCCATTAACGGTTTATAGAACCCGTAATATTAATTTAAACGTACGATTCATTACACGCCTGGCCCAGTTTGTGATCCGGCCCAGCTCAGTCTACAGCTCGAAGCCCAGCAGAACAGCCTAGCCCAGCCGTTCGGCTTGGGCCAGCCATTCGGCTTGGGCTTCAGCCATTCGGCTGAGGCTTCAGGCCCAGTCCAGCCCACTTAATCAGCCCATTATTCACTTTGGCCTATAAACGCAGCCCATTTAGTAATTAACTCGGCCCAGACTGCTTAGCCCAGCCCACAGCCGTTCGGCTTGGGTCCAGCCGTTCGGCTTTGGTCCAACCGTTCGGCTTGGGTGCCCAGCCAATCGGCTCGGGCTTCCTGAGCTGCGGCTCTGTTCCGTTTTTGCAGTTTGCAACTCGAGTTCTAAGTGATTTTATACCGTAGTTCAAGCGGTAAACGTTTATACATGTCATATATCATCATTATATCGCATTATATTACATTATAACAAGTTTTTACATAAAGATTCATGATTTTAAGTTTTGGTTTCAAAAACCAATTTCAAGAACAAACACCTTAAATCTTCAAATTATGAAGTTATACATATGGATTATGATGCATAAACATGTTACATAACTAAATTTAAGTATGAAATTCGAAGAAATTGAAGTTCCTTACAAAGTGAAGTTGAAGGTGGCGATGATGATGCAAAGAAGATGATGATGATGTGTTGAGTGGATGATGTTTCTGGTTTGTTATTCTACTACTCACTTCTTGCTGCTGCTGCTTTGTGTTTTATAATATGTTTTCTGTTTAACGTAAATTTAACTCGTTTTATCTATATGTTATAGATACAATTGTACTCGTAATTAATAATTGAATTATTAATTATATTGTGTCATCAACTTTTGCTGTATTTTTCTGTCTAGTTCATTCCGATACGTTTGTACATGACTTTAAATACTCACGTATTAGCAATACTTTTTGTTTAAAAGTACTGGGCTGCTAGGCTTACATCACATCAAAAGTTTTGTTTTAAACTTAATCAGGAAATTAGCGTAAGAATGCACATGCTTAAATGTTAATCAGTACCTAATTTGGAGAGTTGTCACATTTGACCATTCAGGATGGTATGTTTTATTTAGAGTTAGATTATCTTAACTTGTTGTTTATCAGGAGTTCAACTGAGACAGTTAATTCTGTGACAGTTTCTCGAGATACACCACTAGTAGAGACGATGATACCGGTGGTTACTGAACCACTATCTGTACCATCTGAGGTATGAGATAAACGTTTAGTACTACGAGTGTTATGTATATTTAATTAGAGATTGAGACAGAGTTATCTGTAACAATTACTTCTTTAATTGTATCTAACTTTACAGGATGAGAAAATGCTTGAGTTAGTGGAACCAGAAATGGTCTCCAAGACTATTGAGAAGGGAGTTGCCGAACTCGTACATGATGCATAGTTTCCAACCAATAAATCTAGTAGATTAGCAGCTAGTCTTCTCAAGGAAGCGTTATCTCAAGCTATTCCACAACTTACACCTGAGTCTCACATTGCTTCGCTTACACCACCTGGACCATCAACAATTTCTGTCATTCCAACGGCTGATGCTGAAAGGATTACATCCTTAGAGTCAAGAGTCAAGGAATTGGAACATATTACATCCAAGATTCCAGGGTTGTTAGCTGAGAATGTTTCTCTTGCTCAGCAGATGGTTCATATAAGTGAATCGCATGTGACTCTGCTGAAGACTCATGATACTTTGCTTGCTGATTTTACTGCCCAGCGACTGAAGCTTGAACACTTAGAACGTTTGGTGTTGAGAGTGCATTCAGGACAGTCAGCTCAGGGGGAGATATTGATATATCCAGAAGCTTGCAAAAAGGATGAGCTAGCAAAGAAGAGAAGAGATGATAAAGATGATGATCACAGTGCACAAAAAGATAGTGAGCTGACTGGTCCTTCAAAGACTGGTGAGCAAGCTATGATTCAGGGGGAGTCTGCTGGTGTTAGTGCAAGTGGTGATGGTGCTGGAACAAGTGCTGCAGGTACAAGTGAAGCTGGTAAGATATCTTAGACTTGTGTAGTTATTTTTATTTAGGATTTAGTTAAATTATGATTGTAAATTATAATTGTAACTTAAATGTTTTTGTAATATATTCGGCTTGAGATTATTATTACAAGTAAAATATATTAGAAATTGTTTAAGTTATTTGATTTTGAAAAGTTAAATAAATTAGTGATCGAAAGTCTTCCGACTCATTGAGAAGTCGAGCGGCGTGTTCTGATTTATTTCAGCGGTCAAAGTTAATTTTAACTTAGACATTTTAAACTTGAGAGTTTTTATAACTGACAAGTTAAATATGTATGTTTTTTAACTAGACAAATGATATATAATTTAAAGATATAATTGAAAGTTAAGTTTTTATTATATAACAGTTCAATTAAGTGTTGGAAATTATATAAGTTAGTTATTTGTAAACTTAAATGTTTGGTGATTATTCACAGTACATTAGAGTTTAACTTTAATTAATGTTTGTTAAGTGTTTGATATAAGACTTAGGAAATCTTAGGTTGATTCAGGGTAATCAATAATAGATTTATAAGTTATATATTTCGCGTTTATATTAATTACACAAAAGGATTAGTATTGGAATTCTTAGATTGATTCAGGGAAATCAATAAGAGAATTTTAATTATTAATTTATTTGTGTTTGTTTGTTTTCTCTAGGAATGGAAATACTAGATCTATCAGATTCAGAAAATGATATTTTGGATGAGATAGATGAAGAGATTGATTATGATCTTGAAGAGGGAGAGTTTCAACCACCTACAGATTGGACTGATGTTTCTGAGATTGTGCAAGACATGAGTGTAGATCTAGATGAACATATAGATGAACATCATGTGAGCCCATCTAGGACCGAGGTTGTTATTGATAATGATGAAGGTCCAACCATTGTCGATATAGATGAAGATGAGTCTGAAACTGAAGTTCTTATTCATACGAATAATCCTGCTGTGAAGTATAGGAAACTTCCGAAACAAAAGAAGAAGATTGGAGTTTCTGAAGTGGATATTACAGGAAAGCGAGAACCACGCAGAGGGATTATTGGTTGGTACTTTGACTCTGAGCTGAAGCTTTTTGCTATTAAAAGATTTGACGGAGTTCAATATTTTGAGCGAAAGCTTGCAGTGTTTAGTTCTTTGCCTAGATTTGAAATTCGAGATTTGGCTCGATTACCTTTGAATAACCCAAGTGATGATTTTGTTGGAAGATATGTTGAACATATAATCAAGACTGAGGTTAGAGCTAATAAGTTTGATAAGCCAAGAAAAGGAAAGACTATCTAGTTGGCAGAGAGAAGTCAAAGGACAGGAAGAAGAAGAAGAAAGAAGGTTTATCCATCTGTCAAGTGTGTACAGCAGATTCCACTAAAGACATTGCCACAGGATATTTTGGGAAATATGAAATGTTGGTATGTGGATTCAGAAAATGGAGAAGCTATCATGGTTGAAGCAGATGATGAGGTTGAAAGTGGTGAGCGTGAGATTTTTAAAGTTTATGACCATCGACACCTAATGAATATGTCGAACAAAGATTTGTTAAAGTTACATGAAAATAGAATTTTGACGACAGAAGCATGGGGTGATTTAGCACGAGATTATCAAATGATGGTTAAGACTTGTATCAAAATAAAGATATATGCAGGAAGTAAAATTTACAAATGAAGACTAAAGACAAGCGTGAAGATAAAGACGCTAGAGCTATTGTCAAGGGGGAGTCTGTTGAGACATAGATTGTGACAACAGATCTAGCTTGAAATAGGACTGGTGTAATTATTATTATGTTTGTGTATTAGTTTAGATTTGTAAATGAATATTTCATTAATAAAGATAGACGAAATTTTGTATTTAATATATACGTTTGTTGCGAGTCGAGATTTCAAGTCGCAGCGAGTTGAGTTGCGAGGTGAGATCTGAACTCGCAAAGCAATGAACATAAAGAGCTTGACGAGTCGAGTTTATTATGGGCTTGGACTGCGTAGCGAGTCGAGTCAACTCGCAGGCCCAACGGCTGCAAGTTGAGACGACTTATTTATATGATTTTCTGTTTAGAAAATAAATAACCTTTGGAAAACTTTGAGAGAACTTTTATCATTCCTGTGAACTCAATATCAAGAGAAAACAAAACCTAACGGCTAGACTTTGACGTTTATTCGTTTAAAGCGAAGTATTAGATTACCTAAACGCGAACTTATTCGTTGTTAGTAAGATAACATCGTATTAAGGAATTCCGCACCTTAATACTACAGATAGCGAAGTTATCGATCCTAGAACTAGGGACTTACAGTAAAAATCCATGTTTTCAAGGTTCTGATTTGTGCGACACTGGGTGCAACACTGGATGTGACACCAAGTGCGACATAGGCTGATGTGTCGCAGGTCAGGACTACGACATACGTCTTTGTGTCGCTATGTGTGATGTCGTGTGGACGAGTCTAGTTTTACAATTTATAAAAGGAAATACCTTGTTTATACTTTTCACACAACTAGACAAGAATACCTAATCGAATGTTAGTATAGACTTGGTAAGTCCGAGTCGATCACATGGAACGATGGTTATTTATTAAAAATAGAAAATTATAATTATGTAAATAAAACATTAAATATGAAGGGCGTGTGACAACCGGCAAAAATCTATAATTCAACTCCGCTCAGGTAATAAACTTAGAGGAATTTTTTTTTTTTAAGTTAAACTATAATTTTAGTGAATTAACGCCTATAATTAAATAACATTGAATTTAGGCGCCTTATCGTTACAACCTGACACTAAACAAGCGTTTATCCGTGGATGCATATAATGTGACAAAGTGCTTACGTTTATGTTTATTAATTCATCTAGTAAACCCTAATATATATATATATATATATATATATATATACTTATATATATATATATATATAAGTATGTGTGAAACAATAATATAGTGATAAATACACTTACTTGCATGAAAGTAACAAACCACCACCTTTGCATGAAATACAACATAATAATTAAATAAATACTTATAATTAAATTATTTAAAAACTTAATTAAATTATAAATAAAAATCTGATTTTAATTTTTGATTAATTAAATAAAACTAATTTAATTAATTAAAATAATTAATTACCCATTTAATCACCACCACTTCTCCACCAATCACCACCAAGACCCTTCCTCCCCCCCCCCCCCCCATGGCCGGCCACCCCCTCCCCTACCCCCCCCCCCCCCTCATTTCTTCTATTTAAGCAACTCACATTCACCCTTTTCTCACTTTTCACACACATACATCCATTTCTCTCTTCCTCACACCCTTTTCCTTCCATTTTCTCTCCAAAAATCTGCCATAAACAACCACCCTAAACCACCACAAATCACCACTCAAACAACCCTAAATCCACTCAAAAACAACCTACTTTTGTCTTAGATTCGTTGGTAAGAAGATACACAATTTTCTCTTCTTTACTTCCTTCAATTTTTATACACTAATCATCACCCATGGATGAATAATACAAGACTGATAATAATATATCTATATCTATGTATATACATCTTTTATCTTACTATATACATATGCAAGATTTTATGTAAGGCTATGCCTACAAATCTACATATGTATATATGCACTTTATATTTCATTTTTGTTATTATCTTATGTATGGCTATGCCTACAATCATATATGTATACATGCAATTCGTATTTCATTGTTTATGAACTTATGTATGGCAAGACCTACATGCATCTCTTTTACTCATCTTCATCTTCTTTTTCTTTTAATATGAAATATTGAAAAGTATGGCTAAGCCTACAAAATAACTTGATGTTTGTAGATTTTCACTTGCACATGTTCATGTGTTAAAAAGAGGTGATAATCCATGATCAAACCTATGTCAAGTCTTAAAAGATGTAAAATATATCTATACATATCTATAAATCTTTCAAAGATTTTATGCTAGTAAAGTACTCAAAATCTGTGGAAAAATGATGGCAAATGCATGTGGATTGAAGGGCTAAAGAAATGATTAGTGCCTATGAGTTAGGATGGTGGTCTATGACTTGAAATCCTAACCCACACATACCCATGCAATCTGTCCAGATTTCTATATCACTTTGTGAGGTCATAAATCCGTGCATACTTAACAAAATACCACCATTTTACTACTGAAATTACTTTTATGTATTAGCTTTCAAACCCAAGTGGTCTCACTCAAAAACATGGAGTATTCGACCTCCAAACAGCCCATACGAAACTATTGCGCATGTTGTGGTAGATTCGTATACCTCATTTTACAAGAGCATAACTCCATGCATATTTAAATAAAGACTACCATTTTGTTACTGATTTTCAATGTGATCAAGCTCATCTACAAGATTATGTTCAAATACAAGTTTAAAATACGTTTTTATAAATTTATACACAAGAACACACAATCTGTCTAGAAAAACACAGGTTACTAAAATGGTCATAACTTGAGTTCTAGGAAGAGTTAGAAGATGCATTTTTTTTGAAATTTGCGTATTGAAAAGATCTACAACTTTCATGTTTTAAACTTTTTCCAGAAATGCACACATTCTTCTCTACAAGCCGATTTAAGGGTCTGGTCTGGAAGTTTCTGGAAATAAGTTAGACTTTTACTAAGAATTACTCAAAAGGGTGTATATGCACCCGTTAAATGGTTGAATAAAACGTGACACTTAAACTAAAACTATGGGTGATGAAACTTTACAAAAATTAGAATTAATATATATATACCATATGACTAAACTTAAACATTTTATGTGATCTAGGACGCATCAACCCCACCGAGACCCAAACAAGTACTTGCAACTTTCCGCTCTCTCACTAAGGTGAGTCTCATGGCCCCTACTTCTTTTTAAATGCTTTGACATGTTTTTGGGGTGAGAATACATGTTCTTTTCTTTGTAGACACAAACTAAACTGTTACGTATTGCATGAGTTGACACTATCCATTATGTAGGCCTTTATCATGAATTGTTAGTTAAGGACTTAAACGTGAATGTCATGAATAGATCTATTTGGGTTGACGCCCCCATCCGGGTTGGTAGCGCCAACATGACTATAAGTCAAACGGGTGCATTGTCATTTGAGAACTACTTGTGTTTGGATAGGACACTTGCGAGGCACTAAATGTTAAGGTTTCAATTCATGAGCTTATGGCAATAGTAATACAATTTTTACTATATTGTTGAATGGCAATATAACTTGAAATCTCGTGATCCACGGTAATATTTTACAACTATTAAAACCTATGAGCTCACCAACTTTATGTTGACCCATTTTTACATGTTATTCTCAGGTAATTAAGATGCTTGCTATTTGTGAAGATGGCATACCCCTTTTGAAGTTAGGAACTACATTTGCATGGACGAACATTGCTTTTGATCTTAAATTCTTAAACTCCTAACTATTTTGTAACTTATGGGAATTGTTTGTAAACTTTTTAAAGACAAATGGTCTAAGTCTGTAAGACATTTTAAACTTTTATGAAGTACGTTTAAAAGGACTCATGTAGAGGTCGTTCATTGTAATTCTTGTGTTGTGATCTCATGATAGTCGCATCTCGCAAACCTTCCGCCGAGGCGGGGTGTGACAGGGCGTTTTAGTTCCGTGCGAACATTTTAATTGAAATAATAATTAAAACAGATAAATGACTTAAAATAAATAACAAATAGAAAATAATAGGAAGGAACAAGTAATTATATAATTAACTTCACTTAGACTCAAGTATCCTGATTTATTGCACGTTCATTGTTGATTGTGATCTCTTTATATCAACTTAAATACTAATCAAAGAATCTAAATTGAAGGTAAATTAGCCAACTGTTTGGGTCCAACTAATTTCTATAACTTAGGGTTCCACATTAAACATCGATCCAATATCACAAGAATTGTATCTTTCTATTGTGTCCTTTGCCCTAAATTATGCATTAAATATTCACAATTGATTATAATTAATCCTAATGGTATGAGTCAACAATACCTACTAATAATTACTTATTAGCTTATTCATTTTAAACTGGTTAGTTATTACACTCTTAACCTGTCAAACTCAATATATCCAACAATGAGCAAAACCTAAATTCTAATCATCAATAATTAATAGTCTCAAGGGAAATCAATCTCAATCACACAATCAATCACATTAAGAAATAACTAAACAATCTCCAATAACTAAGGTTCAACGGATAACATAATCATCTTCAATCAACAACTTGATAAACGTGCAAATAATAATCATTCAACAATCATTATCTAAAATTCATTATTACATAACTACTAACGTATCAATTCATCATAAGGTTAACAAAATTCTGAATATCAATGTCAAAAACATCATATAATCGAAATAGATAAAAGTATTTGCAAACCGAAATAACGAATCACTCGAAGATAAGTTAATATAAGTTAAACCTTCATTGCTTTAGTCAAAAACCTTCATTGCCAGGTCAGCTCGAAATTTTTTTATTTCTACTATATTGCTTTTGTGAAAAACGCATCTAAAATCTGAATTTGGGTATTGTAAGTGATAAAATTTCAAGTGTTGACACTTAGTAAAAATCCATGTTTTCAAGGTTCTGATTTGTGCGACACAGGGTGCGACACTAGATGCAACACCAAGTGCGACAGAGGCTGATGTGTCGCAGGTCAGGACTGCGACATAGGTCTTTATGTCGCAATGTGTGACGTCCGCAATTTAATGCGACATAAGGTGTTGTGTCGCTAATGCGACATTCGCAATTTGATGCGACATAGTGGCTTGTGTCACTATGTGCGACATATTCAATTTTTGGAGACATAGTGAATTGTGTCGCTATGTGCGACGTAGCCTATTCTTAGCGACATAAGGGCTTGTGTCACAGAAGGTCTAGCCCTTCTTTGACATAACAGGCTGTCCAAAACAAAAAGTGTCGGATTTGTGGTGAAGATCCTTCGGTTTGACCCGAAACTTTTACACAAGTCTTAGATGAGTTAATAAGGCTTGCACAAATTATTGTTTTGTGTCGGGAGTAACCCGGAGTGTTGGATCTATAAAAGGTCAAAACCGACATTTTTGACAAATGTTTAGAAAACGAGTTTTAACACTTTATTTGCACATAATCTTGCTAGATTAACACTAAACATGTAAATAAACAAAATATAAGGGTTTCGAGAGTGTCGGGATCATACAAATCGTCGCGTGAAGATTCTGAAAAGGTGGTTGTGTTCCTCTCGTTACCGTGATCGTTTTATCCTAAACGAGCCTTGGATGATGATGAGTATTTGATGGTGTTTATGTGGTTTTTGATTAGGGTTTTAGAGAGAGGATTGAGAGAGTTTAGAGGTTAAAAAGACGGTGAGGTGATGATGAATGAAAGAGATGATGGTGGATGGTGTGTTGACGAAGCAAAAGAGGTCAAAGGTGTTGGAGGCCACTCCTCCCTCCCTTGGCCAGTTTTGGTGGGGTCCACAAGGTGTGGGCTTCACCAATTTTTGTTCCCCGAGTTTGTGTTCCGTGCGGTGTTCATTTACCCGATCGTTTAGACGTTTAATTTTTGTTATACGTTTTAATATGGGTGTTTCGTTAACGATTTAAATCGTGATGTTTCAAATGAAAATATTATTCTAAATACTTATTTTAAGTTATTTAAAATGTTGTCGGGTCCCGGTTTGCGCGCTCGTTGCGTATTTGTACGTTTGTTTAACTCGTGTAACGTTTTTAAACGTTTTATTCATACGTGTGAAATCGTAATATTTTTACTCGAAGTATTTTATCAAAATACTTAATAATGAATTATAAAAATATAATTTGAGTTTATTTCGTTTGTCGGGCGCGTTTCGCGCGTTGCTGTTGCGTACGGTTAGTTTTAGACGACACGAAATACGTTTGTATATATTATCCAAATAATATAAAAATAAAATGAGTTAATTAAATAATTTCCCATTATTTAATAAATTGTTTACCAACGTCCGTATTTACGATTGTGTCGGATTCCATCCGATAATGAAATGCACGATTTAATTAAATCACTTACGTGTGTATATATATAACCATATACAAAATGATACACATAATTAGCCCTAAACATAACTAATTACATGTATTAATACAATGATTAGGCACTAAGTAGTAGCCCTAATTTGACAGGTGTCACAGTTTATAGCCTATTTTTACTGTTTTATTACCAGGGGTGAGAATACATACAACTGCTTTTACTCAACTGTTTTTATGAACACAAGTACAAAACTTGATATACGGATTGCATGAGTTGTTTCACTAATTATGAAAGCCCTCCACATCACAGTTTGTTAGTAATGTTTTAGCGTGAATGTTAGTAGCTATACCACGACTGGGGTCGAACGGGCGCATTAGCATTTGTTTATTTGAGTGTGTGATTAGGCACTCGCTGGAGGCAACCACGATCGGGCACTTAACTGTGATCCTGACACCCCCTTAAGCTCGAACTATGAGCTCATGGCAATAGTATACAAATTTGATTGATTTTAAACATTATTAAATCTTGTGTTACATACCGATACCTTAACAACTGTTTAACAAACCTATGAACTCACCAACTTTATGTTGATCCTTTTAGTATGTATTCTCAGCTTTACAGACGCACAATAGGATTACCCACGGGAAAGAAGAAAATAGCATGCTTTTGGAAAGCATAGCTCGAGTCACATATTTTCAAACAAGAGATTTAATTGCATTCCTATATTTTGTAGTTATAACTAAGTAATTCTACTTATATTATGTGAACTCCAGATGCTTTTGTAAACATTTGACTTATAGTAATGTAACTATTTTTCAAACGTCTCATGTAGAGGTCGTTTTCTTAAACTTTGTGTTGTGATACTTGATTTGGTCGGCGCCCTCGTGACACCTCATACCTTCTGCTGCCACATGTTTCGGGGGTGCGACAAGATACAATGGCAGACTCCACATGCGAGTCTGAGTACATTGCGGCTAGTGATGCGGCAAAGGAAGCTATCTGGATGAGGAATTTTATTGGAGATCTTGGAGTTGTTCCAACAGTACAAGATCCAATTGCTATATTCTATGATAATGAAAGTGCAGTCGCCTTGAGTAAAGAACCCAAGGATCACAGAAAGTCAAAGCACATTGAAAGGAAATATCATTTTGTTCGAAAGAAAGTCGAAGAAGGACACGTGATTGTGAAGAGCATAAGATCAGAAGATAATCCAGCTGCTCCGTTTACAAAGCCACTAGGAAGGTCCAAACACGATGAACAAGCTAGAAGCATAGGTTTAAAAGATAATGTAAAGTTTTAGTTGATAGTTTGAATTTGAAACATTATAAACGATGATGGAAGCTGTAATAGACTTGGTGATTAATTAATGAAGATTATTAATTGGAAGGAGTTCTACCATTTACTATTCTTTGTCATTGTGTTTCAGTTTTGAATGTTTAGACACCACTTCTAGAGTAATAAGTTCTTACTCAAACCTCCTTAGTCGATCACACTATAGGAAGTGTGTGGTGAATTAAGACTGTCATGAAGTATTAGTAGATGTCAATAGAGATTAGACGTGGCATGGAGATTGCTGCAACACTCATGGGTACTTAATGGGGATTTAAGTATAGGAGAAACCCGCACTTAAAGAGGTCACTTCATGGATTAAATCACAAGTGATTTAAAGATGATAATATCCTCTATCCTTAAAATGGAGATACATGAGTATCTAGTTCTTCAAGTCTGTTATACTTTGGTCTATTCAAACGTTGTGCGTAAATGCCAGTTATAAAGGGTATGATGGGTATCATATGGTGAGTTGACTAGTGCTATATAGTCGATATTTATTTGTTCCTTTGCCTAAAATGGAGAAGAGATATCATGGGCCCTTTGATGATTTAAGTTTGACTCTAAAGTGCTAGGCCTGGCCGAGACTAAGGTGATAGTTCAGTAGTCTCATATAGTCAATATAATCGGAAATCGGAAAACTTATATGAATATTGAGAATGATTAAAATCCATGTCTCGATTCATACGATATCATGTAACAAAGGAATGGATGATCACTTATCTAAAGGACTGATTCTAAGATATGATTCTGAGTTCAGCAGTTGCGATGGATGGCACAATTTACATGGTTAATAAGATATAGGCTTAGACCAATAATAGTTGATGATTTGTCCAAGTGGGAGACTATTGGAATAGTGTCCAATTACATAACTAATTGTTAAGACTATCATTAATGGTAAAGTCCTTTTTGGGTTGCCCTCAATGAACAGTCAAGAGAAAGATGAAGGATAATATTAATAGTATTAATATTATATTTAATTGGTTGATTTATTAATAATATTTATTAATTAGAAATCAAAAGTAATTAAAAAGGCGTAGGGTTTCTTCCAACATTCGGTTGGATTTTGAAGCCACATTCCAACAGCCGGTTGGAAGGTCCAACCGCCGGTTGGGGATTAAGGTTTCTAAGGTGGTGGAAGTCGCAGACTTGGAGTCCAGGTGGTCACTCAAATCACTCAAAGTGTTTAGGGTTTCCTATTCTAATATTATCAATCGCTCATGACGCCAGTCATGTATCGTTTATCATCATAGGCTTGATCGAGAATCAAATCGTTACCTCTTTGGTGAGTGTGAAGTCGATCTAGCCACAATCATTCAAGGAGAGGGGATGTAAGGTTTTTGGAGTGAAAGGTTGGTGGTATGAGAGGGGGTTTTTGTTGTGTTTTTGAATTTCTTTTTGTCGAAGTTGGGATTTTTGAGGGATTGACGCCTTTTGATATTTGCGGAAGGAGTCTTTTTCTCCTATTGATTTCCTTTTTCTTCGGATTTTTTTTTTCCGACGTCAACCCTTGCGATTTCTCTTCGTTCATCTTTGAAACTTTTTATGAAGCTTGAAGGATGCTTTTGAGTAGGTGAGGGGTAACGTATATATTTTTCCTTGGGAGTATGGGTGTACGGCTGGGTTTAAGAATGATGTGATTCGATCTCCTTTTCACTGACCAATCTGGATTCGAAATGCTTAACAGGAGCAAGATCTGATTCTAAACGCATTCATCGGCACACTCAAGAATCGAAAAAGTGAAGCATTAAAAGTGAATGCTTTTTTCTATGGCTCAAGATACCTCACGAATCGAAATTTGGGTTGTTGTGTGCTTAGTCATGCGATGCTCTTTATGAGATTACTAAACTAAATTTTCAAAAGAATTTGTATTTTAATTATCCTTTTTCCCAAAGTAAATCATTCTTTGTCTAAATTTTTTCATTTTCAACACATTTTTGAAAATTTTGTTTACTTTTTGGAGAAAGATGGTCTTATAAAGAGCAACGATTTTAGAATCAAGCATATACCATTATCCATTTGACAGTAGTGCAACTGCTATCCCACACTTAAAGAAACATCATCCTCGATGTTATACTAAGCTTTGAACGGGGTAGAATCCCACACTTAGGGTTTTAAACATCTAAGGTGCATTCTTTTAGTGTGTGTTGGGTTTGAATCCCACACTTAGTGATAAGCATATTGGATATGGTATATTTGAAACGAATGAAAAAGACGGTATAGAAGTACCCCCCGGTGGTTGCAGTGTCCCTTTGGTACATGTGCTGGATTTCGTCTTCCTTGGTGCAGTCTTGATCAAGTCTTCTTGTGATTGGTCTCGTAGGTGTGAACACGTCGGATATACTTTTCTTCTGGTGTTGATGCTTCCTTGCAGGATGGAGCATGCTTTGTATGATCTGAGTGTGAAAGATAGTTAGAGATTTCATTACTTCTTGGAAAGTAAAATTGCAGAAATGTAAAAACACGGGTTGCCTCCCGAGAAGCGCTCTTTTAAAGTTGAGAGCTCGACTTAGTACTTTCTTCTTCAGATGATGCTGGATGTGTCCGTGGTGCTGGAGTGGTCACTGTGGTCCCTAGGTAAGCTGTAGGGTGGAGGAAAGTATCGCAGGAATTGCTCCATCATGTCGGCAATGAGAGTTGGCAGAGTGGTGGATTCCATCCTGAAGCTCTTGAAGTGATCAGTGGCCAGTCTGTCAAGCATTGCCATCCCATAGCTGATGTATCGAACTGCCCTTGAGACCGGTCCGTTAGGATCAATTCGAGTGCAGGTGTGAGTTCGAACAATTTCACACCGGGGGTGGTTTCTGCCTATTGAGGTGATCAAAGCCATGAATTGAGTCTTCACTGCTTGAAAGTCTTCAGCTAAAGGGTCTCCTCCAAAAGATCGGGTTGCTTGGCATACTTGTCTGATGAGTTGATGTTGCTCATGGTCGAAGGGAAAATCTGAGTCCGTGAAGACGTAGATTAACTGAATATTTTGCGATATCTGTTGCGGTAAGCGTCAATTTCTATGTCTTCTTCCTCGTACATTCCACGCAGTCGATCTATTACATAGGATGCTAAGTTGACTGGTGACATGTTCCAATATCGTGTTGGAATGTCACGAGTGTTTTCTTCAAATGCTGCCTGATTTAGCTCATCAATTATTAGTTCAACGTGATGACCAATGGTGGAGTGAATGACGATCCTGAAGTTTTCTGGAGTTGTAAGATGTTCTCCAGTTTTGATGAGATCTAGAAGGGTTCTAAGATCTCCCACCATTCTTATGTCAGCATAATTTTGTGGATTCCCAGTAGTTCTTTCAAGATGGGTCCTCATTGATGCTAGTGTAGCCTTTTGACTTGATGAGTAGGGAAAAGCTGATCCGGCCAAGGCACAATATACTTTTTGGTATATTTGCCTTTGGTTGTTGCAGAACTCGATTTCTCCCATTGGGTAGTCTGGTCTTTCTGGTTGTTGAGTTTCTCTGGTGACTTGTTCTTGAAGGGAATCGGAGAATTCTTGGATATGTCTGAGCAAAGTCTGGGGTACTGGTTCTCCATAATTGGCGAGATATGAATCGTATTCTTGTTCAATCTGCCTTATCAGGTGTCTCTGAGCGGTGTTGTATTCATTATTTGACTCTTTGATAGCCTCCACAATGATGCGTACATCGCCGTTTTCATCAATCAGGTCAATCATCTCTTCGTGAGTGTCGATGAGGGGAATCTTCAATCTCTCAGCTGTGATGACGGGTGAATTTGGTGGAGCAAGAGGAGTTTTTGGAATAGAGCATTCATCGATAGTGACATCAACAAAATCGCCGTCAAATTCGACACTATGGTAGTCGGAATCTTCATCTCGTGAATCTGGGAATTGGTGGAATTCTTCATCTGAGGGTGCGTTGTTGAAAGGTTGGGTGCTGTCGACTTTGACGGTTCTGACTTCCGTGATGGTGTTTTGAAGGTTTTCTTCAGCAAAGCTTCCTGGTTGTCGTGCCTTATATGCAGAAATTCTCTGTAGGAGTTTAGCATACAGGTCAGGGTGTTGTGATGTTCGAAGTTCTTCCTCGAAAGTATCTATGTCTCGGAGTCGGGTTCTGGTGAAGGGTTCCGATGGATCGAGATAAGAGTCGAGAATGTTTCCCATTCTTTTGAGATGAGTGGATCTAAGCTCTTGGTGGATGGCTCCATAATCAAAGGATTCTTCCGATGAAGTGTAGTCTTTGCAGTCTTGTATCCTCTTGACTTCAGCCATCTGTGGTGAATCAGTGTGATCTTCATCTTCCTCCATTTCTTCATCTTCCTCAGGTTCTTCTTCCATTTCTTCCGTTCTTTCATCTTCCTCAGCGGGTTCTTCCTCTTCTTCCTCGGGTTCTGATTCGTCCTCCTCGGATTCTTCTTCTTCCTCAGCGTCCTGATACTCCTCGTCCTCGTCTCGGTCTGTCTCAGTATCGTAGATCAAGGTTGTTGGGCGAGTGAAGCATCGTTCTTCTTCGGGGTCTGATTCGTCATCGGAACATATTCTGCCTATTGATATAGCGTGGCATTCTTCTTGCTCTGGTGTATAGTCTGGTTGGTCTATCTTGTAAGTGATGCTTTCACCATGCGCTCGTAGAACAATCGTATGGTTATACACATCAATCACTGCTCTGGCTGTGTTCATAAATGGTCTTCCAAGGATAATCGGGATGTTTATGTCCTCATGGATGTCCATTACCACGAAATCCGTTGGAAAGAAGAATTTGTTAACTTGAACTAAGACGTTCTCAGCTATTCCCTTTGGGTATCTAACAGATTGGTCAGCTAGCTGGACAGTCATCTTGGTGGGTTTCAAATTTTCAAGTTCTAGCCTCTTAAACAGAGGGTAGGGCATAAGGTTAATGCTAGCTCCTAGGTCGGCTAAGGCGCTGATATCTCCGGATTGGTTAATAGAACAAGGGAGTGTAAATCTACCAGTATCTCCTAGTTTTTCTGGAAGGCTATTTTTAAGTAGGGTTGATGTTTCAGAACTAAGGGGAATGTTGTTTACTTCGGGCAGTTTATCCTTAGTGGATAGCAATTTCCTCATATATTTATTGCGACCGGGAACTCTAGACATGGTATCGAGAAATTTTCCGTCTAGCTTAAAGGATGATAATTTCTTAGGTTGGGCTTTAAGTCAAGCGGGATAAGGGATCCTGACCTCTTTGTTCATGGTCGGAGTGGTTTCTACAACTGGTATCTTGATTTCTGGTTCTTCTTTTATTTGTACTGCAGCAGGGGGTGGAGTGGCTGCCTCATTTGCGGTAGTGAGTTGCTTTGCTTCCTCAACATGTGGGTTTCTGAACCGTGTTGCTAGGCAAACTTCCTCTGGGTCTGTTATCAAGACATTGTGCCAATTGTCCAATTTGGGCTTCCAAATTCTTTAGCATGGCCAATTGGTTTCTCATAAAGAGGTCGGCTTGATCTTTTCTAGCAGACGTCTTTTGGTTGAGCAGGTTAACCTTGCATGAATTGGGTGAAGGCGTCATCTGAACTTGAAGCTGGGGCATTTGTCTTTGCAGGTTGTTCAGCGGTTTAGTTTGTATCGGAAGTGGGTGCAGGAAGTGCGAGGGGTTGGTTATAAGAAGGTTGTGATTGTTGTGGGTAAGGTGGGTATCTAGGTGGGTATCGGGGTTGGTAATGGACATCAGTTAATATGATCAACAAACAAAATTTTAAATCTAAAGTTAATCATATTGCTGCTGTCAGAAAGATGAATTATATGGCAAATCAAACTAAGGCTGCTGCAAAGGTTTCCACTGCAGGAACAAAAGTTACAGATTTAGCCAACAGTAATAAGGCTAAAATAGTGACAAAAGAGTATAATGTAAACAGTGGTAAATCTTTTAAAACTGTTAGGACTGTAATTCAATAGTTACCACTGGTAGAGTAAATAACACTATAAGGAATACAAACAGTGTTAATTATTTTACCACTGCTAGACATAACAACAGTTATAATAAGTTTAACACTGTTAGGCATTATAACTATGGTCCTTCAATTAACACTGTTAGACCAAAACCCACTGTTAAGTCTAAAATTAGTTGGATTTGGACACCTTTTCAATCTAATTTACCTAGAGGTCCAAAATCCTACAATGTATCAAAATCAATGATCTTCAAGAAAGTTGATTACTTTGATACATATGGGAAACCCAAAGCCAAATTGGTTTGGGTTCCCAAGAGAAATTAATTTTTCTTTTTGTTTATTTGTGTGCAGGGCAAACCAAGAAGCCTATGGCATATTGATAGTGGCTGCTCAAGGCACATGACTGGAGATAAGGATAAGCTACAGAAATTCAAATCATTTGATGGTGGATATATAGCATTTGGAAGCAATCCCAAAGGGGGAAAAATTACAGGCAAAGGAACTGTTCAGAGTGCCAAGCTAAGTTTTGAAAATGTTTATTTTGTGGAACAATTGAGGTATAATTTGCTAAGTGTAAGTCAAATTACAGATAAAAAGAATCCAGTTCATTTTACTGACACTGAATGCCTTATTTTGTCAAAGGAATTCAAAATTCCAGAAAATAGGATTTTAATGAGAATTCCTAGGCAAGATAATGTATATAAGTGTGACTTAGCAAATATGGCACCTTAATCTGATTTAAACTGTCTGATTTCAAAAGCAAATCTGAATGAATCTAATTTGTGGCAAAGAAGGATGTGTCATATGAATTATAAAACCATTAATAAACTTGTCAAAAACAAGCTTGTTAGAGGTTTACCTGAAATGGTATATTCATGTGATGATCACTGTGTTTCTTGTCTTAAGGGAAAGCAACACAAAACTTTTTTTAAGTCCAAATCTGTGAATACAAACTGTACTCCTTTACACTTGTTACATATGGACTTGTTTGGACCAACAAGTATAAGAAGTATGGGAAAGAGATCTTACTGCCTTGTAGTAATTGATGATTATACTAGATTTACATGGGTTTTCTTTCTTAGAACAAAGGATGAGACAGGTGAAATACTTAGATCATTTATAACTAAGATGGAAAATCAATTAGATAAAAATGTTAAAATCATCAGGAGTGATAATGGAACAGAGTTTAAAAATCATGAGATGGATAAATTCTGTGATGAAAAAGGCATTAAGAGAGAGTTTAGTGCTCCTAGAACTCCTCAACAGAATGGAGTAGCTGAAAGAAGGAATAGGACACTAATTGAGGCTGCTAGAACTATGTTAGCTGATGCAAAATTACCTATGTCTTTCTGGGCAGAAGCAGTTAGCACAGCTTGCTATGTTCAGAATAGGGTAACAGTTGTTAAGCCTCATTTCAAAACCCCTTATGAATTGTTGTTTAAAAACAAACCATTGGTTAGTTTCTTAAAATCATTTGGATGTCCATGTACCATTCTGAATACCAAGGATCACTTGGGAAAGTTTGAAAGCAAGGTTGATGAGGGTATTTTTGTAGGTTATTCCATCCAAAGTAAAGCATATAGGGTTTTCAATCAAAGGACCAGGGTAATAGAAGAATCAATGAACATTACTTTTAATGAGAATACCATTAATCCTGATGGGATAGGTCCAAAGTCATTGTTTGATATTGATGCTCTTAATTCCGCTTTTAGATATGCAACTGTAAATTCTAGTGTAGGTACAAGTTCAGGTACCAACACAGGGACAACAGATGAAGCAAGTGAGGATGTATCAGGAATGTCCACAGAAAAGAATAAAGATTCATTGGAATACATTGTATTTCCAATCTGGACTCCTGATCCACCAGAGGTGTTTTCCTCTGACCAACCACAATCCTCTCAGAGAACTGAGACAGAAGATTCTACTGATATATCATCTAGTGAGAGTTCTGAACAAGAAGGCAATCTTACCAACTTAGAAGCCAACATTCCAAAGACATCAACATCTACTTATCATGTTCACAAAGATCATCCTCTAGAACAGGTAATTGG
Organism: Pseudognaphalium luteoalbum; assembly: GCA_963422505.1. NCBI lineage: Eukaryota > Viridiplantae > Streptophyta > Magnoliopsida > Asterales > Asteraceae > Pseudognaphalium > Pseudognaphalium luteoalbum. The sequence continues at coordinate 54,942,546 of OY730198.1, read as the reverse complement.
GAATGTTGACTCTGCTGTTCAAACTAGACAGCAGTCTACTGTCAATGAAGAAGAGATACATACCTCTTTATATGTATGTTTTCTTTCTCAAGTTGAACCTAAGAAGGCAATAGAAGCTCTTAAACACCCTAGTTGGATCGAGGCAATGCAGGAAGAATTGTTGCAATTCAAAATACAGAATGTGTGGACTTTAGTTGATTTACCAAAAAGGAAAAGGGCTATAGGTACTAAATGGATATTCAAGAACAAGAAGGATGATTGGGGAATTGTCATCAAGAATAAAGCTAGGATGGTGGCACAGGGATATACTCAATAAGAAGGTATTGATTATGATGATGTGTTTGCTCCTGTAGCAAGGATAGAAGCTATAAGATTATTCTTAGCATATGCTTCATATAAAGGTTTCACAGTATATCAAATGGATGTCAAGAGTGCCTTTCTGTATGGCACAATTGATGATGAGGTGTATGTTTGTCAACCACCTGGATTTGAAGATCCTACATATCCAGATAGAGTTTGCAGATTGGATAAGGCACTGTATGGTCTGCATCAAGCACCCAGAGCTTGGTATGAGACTCTATCTGTTTATCTTTTGGAGAATGGTTTTAAAAGAGGTACCATTGACAAGACACTGTTCATAAAAAGGGATCACAATGATATTTTATTGATACAAGTGTATGTTGATGACATCATTTTTGGATCTACAAATGATGGGTTATGCAAGGAATTTGAGAAGTTAATGCATCAGAAGTTTCAAATGAGTTCTATGGGGGAACTTAATTTCTTTTTGGGGCTTCAAGTCAAACAAAGCTCAGATGGCATTTTTATTCATCAGAGTAAGTATGTTAAAGACATACTCACCAAATTTGGCTACACTGAAACTAAAGTGGCTAGCACACCTATGGAAACACACAAGCCATTAGCTGCAGATCCTGAGGGGGAGGAAGTAGATATACATCTGTACAGGTCTATGATAGGGTCATTGATGTATCTAACTTCCTCCAGGCCAGATATTATGTTTGATGTATGTATCTGTGCCAGATTTCAGACTTGTCCAAAGCAATCACATCTGTATGTTGTAAAGGAACAACCTGATATAGGCCTTTGGTATCCAAAAGATTCTTCTTTTGACTTAATAGCATATTCAGATAGTGATTATGGAGGAGCTAGCATGGACAGGAAGTCCACATCAGGAGGTTGTCAATTTCTAGGAGAGAGGTTAATTTCATGGCAATGTAAGAAACAGACAACTGTATCAACATCTACTGCTGAGGCTGAGTATGTAGCTGCTGCAAATTGTTGTGCTCAGGTCTTATGGATTCAGAATGAAATGCTTGATTATGGTTTAACTTTCTTAAACACTCCTATATTTATTGACAATACTTCTGCTATCAGCATCATCAATAATCCTATTAAACATTCTAAAACTAAGCATATAGAGATTAAGTATCATTTAATCATAGATTGTAATGAAAAATGACTTATTCAGATTATAAAAGTCCATACTGACAATCAACTTGCAGATCTGTTCACCAAAGCCTTTGATGTGGGCAGATTTACATTTCTGATTACAAGTATTGGTCTGATTAAATCTCCTTAAATTGTTTCTTCATAACTATTTTGTAAAACATCTCTATAATGCTTAAGGATTAGATGCTGGTAGATGTAATTGATACTAACAGTGATAATAGTCTTAGTTACAACTGTTTTGCTTTCCTAATTATCACTGTTATTATTCAATTACCACTGTATATGTATTTTGTTTTGTTTACACTGTCAGCTTTATTGTTATCACTGCTTTTGTTAAACTAACTCTTTGTAGGTTATCACTGTAAGTGAAGCAACCATCACTGTTAGTGTAAACAGTTTCCACTGTTTTCACTATTCAGTTATAACTGTTAGTGTAAACAGTTTCCACTGTTGTCAACTTAGTGTACACAGTTTCCACTGTTTTCACTATTCAGTTATAACTGTTTGTCACAATGTTAGTGTAACTTTTCCACTGTTAGTATATCAGTTTCCACTGTTTATATTATCAAGTTGAAATTTTTCACTATCACTGTTTATCTTTCAGTTTTCCTTTGGCAGGTACAACATAAAAAAAAAAAATTACTGTTAGTAATACTAATGCAGTCACTAGTGTTGAGTTATAATTCCTTTGGTCAGGAGTTATTTCCATCCACTAAGTGTAACACTGTTAGTATTATTATCATGAATGTATAATACTGTTAGTTCTTTTTGTTTCCATTGTTTTAAAATTGTTTCCACTGTTTTAAAATCGTTTCCACTGTTAGTGTTAAAATTGGGATTTTTATTTCAAAATTAGGTCATTGAAACTAACAGTATAAATACTCCCAACACTTGTACAAGTTCTTTACGCTGTCATAAACACTACTTTCATAAACCCTGTAATCAATGCTTTTGCAAATCCTTATACATATCATTCATGGCTTCTTCTTCCTCAACCACCCCTCAACTCCCACTAGGCAAAGATCATAACATGATTGCTTTTCTTGTTAAACCTACAATCGCCAATGATTATGTTGAAATCATAGATTTTCTACGCAATTCATCTATATATTATGCGCTAACTGTTGCCCCCAGAATTTCACACGACTATATCAATGAGTTCTGGGTGAATGCTAGGATTGAAGAGGAAGCAGGCATTCAAAGAATTGTTTCTACTGTTGCTGAGAAACAAGTGGTGATTACAGAAGCAACCATTCGCTCTACTCTTCATCTTGAAGATGAAGAAGGTATTACTTCAATATCTGATGAAGTTTTATATACCAATTTACAACGAATGGGATATGAGGGAAATCTGGGTGGGTTTGTTTTCCAGAAAACTTTGTTTTCTTACCAATGGCGATTTTTAATTCATACATTACAACATTGTCTATCTTCAAAACGTTCATCTTTTGAACAATTTAGTAGTAATGTTGGTTATGGCTTGGTATGTCTAGCTACTGGCCAACTTTTTAATTTTTCAAAATTTATTTTTGCTGGTATGCTTAGAAACTTAAACCAACCTAAACTCAAATTTTTAATGTATCCAAGGTTTGTACAGTTGTTTTAAAATGAACAAATTGCTGACTTGCCTGCCTTGGATAGAATTATAGGTATCTCTTCTTTCAAACCAAAAGTGTTTTCAAATATGAAGAGAGATACCTCAATCAAAGGTACAATTTTTTCTGGGAGTGTAACAGCATTGTTTCCAACAATGCTTCCTGCACCCTCCACCACAGCTTCTGTACCACCAACTGAAGCTGAACCAGTTGCTGAGAGAATGGAACAACCCATTCCTTCTCAACCCACAGCAATTGGGGGTAATGTACAACAACAAGGGAACAAGTTTACCACAACCTACACCAGAAAATCCAAAAAGGCTACACATCAGGTGTCTGAGGCTCATGCTGCTCAGTCATCTCAGTCCAATGACAGTGGTCATGAACAGCATGTGGTCCATGAGGAGTGGGGTGACCATTCTGCAAGGGCTGCTTCTACTGCTTCTAGTCCACAGACAGAGCAGGATAGAAGTAACATTAATAAGACCCAAGCAGAGGCAACACCAGAAGATGATTCTACTCATGTAGATGATTTTGGTGGTCCCAGTACCAAGAAAATAGGGGAATTTTCTGATCATACCAGGTATGAGGAAGATTTTGATGCACATGTCAATGATTCACCTAGGGAGTCACATTCTGATGGTGATGAGGCTAGAACTAACCTGGAATTAACGATAATGATTGATTATGTTTCGGAGAAATTTAAGGTGGAAAGAAGGAAGAACAGAGAAAAAGATGCAATGATAGAAAATTTGGAGCAGAGACTTACTCAGTTGGAAAAACTTGTGATCAAAGTTTTGAAAGAGGGCAAGGAGTATGTTTTGGTTGAAGGTGATTCTCCACAAAATGCTTTCAAAAAGGGGGAGAAATTTTGGACAAACAAGGGTGATAAAAAGAAAGTTTCTGTTGATGATGGTGATAATGTTTCTGAACAGATGGATGAGGATATTGAGATGGAAAATATTAATGAGAATGAGAATGATGATGCTGGTGTGAATGAGAATGCTGATGAGAATGTGCCAGAAAATGTTAATACAAGGACAACTTTACCACTAGTTCAGATTAGAGAACCGACTGCAGCTACTGCTACTGCTCAAAATTTACCCAAAATTGATCCAAAGGATAAGGGTAAGGGCATTCTGGAAGAAGGACCTAAAAAGAAAAAGCAGAGATCAATGCCACAGGAAGCTACAGTTAATAATGATGAATATGCACAGAGATTATATGCTGAAATTAATGTTGATATTCTTCAGGAGGAATTAATTGATGTAGAAGTTGAACCAGGTCAGTTTGTTAAGATGACTAAAGCTCAGGTAGATGAATGGGATGAAGCTCAGCTGAAAGAGCAGAAATTAGATGACATTGAGTTTTTGGTAGAGCAGATTAAGAGAAAGAAAGTTGCTGAGATGAAAAAGATCAGAGCTGCAAAAGCTGCTGAGAAAAGGAATAAACCTCCAACAAGAGCACAACAGAGAAGAAATTTGATTGTAAAGTTAAGAGGAGGTAATATTCCAACTTCTAGATTGAATGCTATGTCACTTGAAAGTCTGCAGAGGATATGGGATAGAGATACATTTTTCAATCCTGAGGCAGCAAAGAGAGTAGAAGAAGAGCAGAAAGCCAAGAAGAAGGCAGATAGAGAAAAGAAACAAAAAGAAAGGATTGAGAAAGAAATAGAAAAAGAAAAAGAATGGGAAAGACTGAGTGTTGAGCTTAAAGAGAAATTAAAGCAGGAATATGCATCAATTCCTGATCTACCAAGAAATAAAATTGATTTGAATGATGTGATTGTGGTGCAACCTCTTCAGGTACAACTTCCACCTGACAACTTGCCTGGAATAATTGATTGGTCTATTGAACATTTTTCAATTCCTATTAAGTGTGAGAAAATCATAATTGAAAGAGCAGATACTTCTGTATCATTTTGGAGGTCTTTTAAGGAATTGATCAAGGTGCTTACAAGGGAAGATTTGGTTAGGATGTATGAGATTGGATCTGAGAAAGGATTAAGTACCAAGAAGTTTGATATTGTCTATGAGTTGTGTACTTGGTCATGGATTTCAATGATGTTTGAACCAGATAGATTTACATTTGAGTTCAACACTTTTTAGACAGTAAGACAATGGATATATCACAGCAATCCAGATGTTCATCAAGTGATATTGGATGATGCTACTATGCTTTGGATGTTAACAGACAGAGAATATGATATGAGTCTGAGTTTGTTGAGAAGCTTAAAGCATGCCAAGTTATTTGTCTCATTCAACAATGATTTGGCAGAGAATTTGGTATATATGATATTGAATCAGATTCACAAGAAAGAAGAGTATGAGAGGAGGCATAGAGATCAGTGATAGATGGTTTGAAAGAATTTGAAAGAGGTTAACATGAAGAATATAGAGAAACTTAATACTGTTGGGGACAGATTAAGTTTAGGGGGAGATTGTTGGGAATTGATGTTTCTACTGTTACTACTGTTGATTGAAGAATGCACAAGGCATTAACACTGTTAGTGTTAATGTTACTATTGGTATTAACACTGTTAGTGTTAATGGTTATCACTGTCTTCAGAGTTACAACTGTTGGTTAAAGATTAACACTGTTATTGAAGATTGAAGTGAAGATAAGAGTTACAACTGTTAGTAATAGTTTCAACTGTTAGAGTGTTACAACTGTTAGTTTGTTTTACAACAGTTAACATTGTTTAAGCTAGTTACCACTGTTGGTTGGTAAGTCTAGTAAATTGTACAAGTGTTAACACTGTTTTATAGGAATTACCACTGTTTGTAATGTTGTGGTGGTTAACACTGTTTATGTATAGAATAGGCGGAAAGATGAAGTTTGAATGATTATGGAGTGTAACTGTTTCCATGATTATAGGAGATTGTTTAGTAGGACTCTATGTGATATAAATAGAGATCCTAAACCTAGATTAGGTTAACTTAGTTTTTCACGCAGCTTCAAGGTTTTGTAACCCTAATACAGTTCAGTGTATTCGTCTTATGTTATTAATAAGATTGAAGCTTTTGATAGTAACTTTGTTTTATTAACTTTATTATTGATCTTCATAATATTATTGAGTGTTATTCCGCAACTTCTCAGTAATAATTCAAAGCTTGTGTTAATCTAATAAGGTTATTAGATCGATCTTGGTTTATCACCTAGCAAGTATGTTGAGATCCTTGGTTGTTGTTTACTTGAGTTCAATTCCAATTTAAAAGTCCTGGAATATATATGAGCAGTTTTAGTTCCTAAGAGGAAGACTAATCCTGTAAAAGTCTAGTTGTTGTCTTGAGTAGGTAGGACTAAACAGTCCTAGTGTGTTTGATAGCATTGTCCCGTGACAGTATGGTCCGGATATAATTGATAACTTAGTCAAGTTATGTAATTGTTTGCCAACAATCTAACAGTGTACGGTTATAACCTATCTAGGCCAAGTATTGATATTGTTCCAAGACAATATGATGGGTGTAATTCCTAAGTATTACACATTTCGTATTACATGGCAGTAATATAGATAAGTGTGAATTATAAAATATTATTATTTTTATTCAAAAACAGTAGTTGAGCATGCGTCTCACCCCGAAAACAGTAAAATAGTTGAAATAGTGGGGCTATGAAACTCACCTGAGGAGTTAGCGATCCTATGATACGCGCGTCGTCTGATGGGTAACCACCTAGTGTCCTAAACATGTGAGGTTATATGAGTACGAGACAAATCAGTTTGTCTAAGCGAGTTGTGTAATTATTCATTTGTCGTTCAGGTTTGGAAACTGTGTACGGGGGTCCGGGGGCAACGCCCCTGGTAGCGGGGTCCAAGGGGCAGAGCCCCTGGCTGGGGTTGAGCTTGGAAAATTTTTATTTCTATTATGTTGTTGTAGTAAAAACGCACGTGAAATCCAAATTCAGAGTAAAATTGAGTGGCAAAATCTTAGTTTCGACATTTAGTGAAAATCATGTGTTTTCAAGGTTCCGTGTTTTGCGACATAAGGACTGTGTCGCTAAAAGGTTCCTTGACACAAGGGTTTGTGTCACCAAGTGCGACATCCGCAATTTAATGCTACATAAGGCTTTGTGTCGCTACATGCGACATCGTTGATTTTATTGCAACACAAGGATTTGTATCGCAGTGATGCGACACAAGCAACGACATCCATCCTGCGACATAACCTGCAACATAGGCTATGTCGCAGCACTGTTTTTGGTCCCCTGCGACATAACGGACTGTTCGAGGATTTTTCACCCAAAACCAAGATCTAACCCTTTTTTAGGCCGAATCTTGTTGATATAATGTTAATACATGATATATTAAGTGTTTTTAACAAGAAATAACAAAGAAAAGTGGGTGATTCCTTACGATTTGAGAGATCGAGTGAGGAGGAGGATGATGAACTTGATGAAGAATATGAAGATGAAAATGATGATGTTGATGATGATCTTGTTGTTGCTGCACTTTTCCTTGAGATGATGATGATTCCGAAAATGATGGTGTTGTTATTGTTGATTTATTTGTTGTTGTTAGTTGTTGTTGTTGGTGAATTTTAGAGAAAAAGGTGGGTGAAGAAGAAGAAGAAAATTATGAAATGAGATGGAATGAGGAGGGGATTTGGGTTTTGTCAAAACTCAGATCCCCAATTTGGGGACTGTGGTCTCCAACCACAGTATAAAATACCCGTATTTTTGTACCTGATCGTAATATAAATTTAATATTTTAAATTTATAATTTTGTCTATATAAATTCGTAAATATTTTAAATAAAAATATTTTACTTGAATTACAAAAATTGTAACGCGTTATTCTGCGTTCTTTCAGATTATTTCAATTGTGATTATTAGATAATCGTTGTGTATATATATATAATTATATATATAAAGTTTTCAAATACTTTGCTATAATCGCGCACTAAATACGATTATTTGAAGTTTAAATTTGTCATGAAAATTGACTTTTTGGACCAGGTGTTACAGTTACAGAAACTCAGATTCATAATCATAACCGAAATCATAATCAAATGAAAAAGATTTAAATATTCGAACTGAGAAACCGAAAGAATGATTGAACAACCGAAAACCTTTGATTCTTCGAGCTCTTAATCCTTCAAAATGTTCCTGGAATGAGGCTAGAATGAGTGCAAAACGGCTGGAGAAAAATGATAAGTGATAACCCTCAAAATGAAGTGAATTAGGGTTTTTAATAATTCTGTCGAAATCATCCATATGCTGTATGGATTAAAAAGCCCAGCAGATCAGGCCCGCGTACTGGTAGTCCGGTTCACACAATCCATACGCCGTATGGATTTCCAAACGCCGTATAGATTGAAAAATCCAACTTTTCAACAATTCGATTTCTCTTTTTTCATTCTTCAACTTTTTTAGCTCCTTTTCTTCAATATTTGCTCGATTTCTGTTTCTTTTCCGATTCAAGCTCCAATTAACTCCTATATGCACACATGAATGAAATCAGTATCTTATTCACAAAAAATGTGTAAGAATTCAATTAAACAAGGGGGTGATTAGTACTACAATCTAGTACATTTTGGCGTTCATCAGTTTTCAAGGTTCTGTGTTTTGCGACATAAGGACTGTGTCGCTAAAAGGTTCTACGACACAAGGGTTTGTGTCTCCAAGTGTGACATCCACAATTTAATGCGACATAAGGCTTTGTGTCAAACCCCCAAATTCAGGTTTCGGAAGCGGTCAGGTCGGGGCGTGACTAATCAATAATCAAAGCATAAGATACATAGTAAACGACCTCTAAATGAGACCTTTGAAAAATAGTTGTTACATTACCAAAATAAAAGTATATACAAGTTGCGAGTTCGCAAAATAATTCCAAATACATAAGTTGTAGTACAAAATTTATGCAAGGAAAATCCAAGTGTTTGAAATCATACGACTCGAGCTAGCATATCTTGTAGCAATCCTAGTCCTGCTGGGCATATCAGAACACAAGCTAAAACGAGTCAGCTATAAAGCTGGTGAGTTCATAGGATTGTTAGTCGAAAACATAAAGTATAAACCTTGTATGTTTTGAAAAGTAATTCAAAATCCACGATTTTGATTTGTATTGTTATACTCCCTCCGTCCCAAATCTATTGTCCCCCTGTTGACTTTGGAGTCTTTCTCTTCCAACTTTGACCTTCAATATTTTTCTTTGTGTTATATAATACTTGATGCAAATTATACCAATGAAAATACATTCAAAATCCAATCAATTCATATATTTTGCATCAAATATTATATAACACAAACAAAAATATTGAAGGTCAAAGTTGGAAGAGAAAGACTCCAAAGTCAACAAGGGGACAATAGATTTGGGACGGAGGGAGTAGTATTGTAACACCAATATGTATACATCTAACGAGGTATCTCATACCTAAGTATTTGGGGTGTGTACCTAAGTACATCGAGAATATGGCATTCCATGCCTAGATACCTATTAGGTATTATTATATCTACAACCATGAGGCACTACATGCCTAAGTACAATCGAGTAATTGTATGACCGTGTCATATCGGGGGTGTGGCAATCCATGTCTAGAATACCTATCCGGTATGAATAAATCTACCAATGTGAGGCAATACATGCCTAAGTACGAATTGAGTAAGTGTATGACCACGTCATACGATAACAAGTAATAGACTAGTATGCCACCTGGCATAGTGTGTTGCCTCCAGCAACATGTAAGTGTAGTCCCGCAGAACTACAAGTAAGCATTTATCCAAGTACTGAGTCAACGATCTCGAGTGTAAGCTCGCCGATCCGTTGATGAGTGCGAATCTTGAGTGTAAGCTCGCCGATTCCGTCACTGAGTGCGAATCTTGAGTGTAAGCTCGCCGATTTCGTGTTTTGTATCGCTTTACCATAATATCATTTTGAATCACTTTACCGTGATCTCATTTTGTATCACTCTAACCGTGATATCATTTGGTGCCCACTTTACCGTGGCATCAAACAGTGTTGCTCGCAAGCAATGTATGTAATTGAGAGCCGGCAGTACTACGACATGCCCGACTAAGTAATTGAGAGCCGGCAGTACTACGACATGCCCGACTGAGTAATTGAGAGCCGACAGTACTACGACATGCCCGACTAAAGTAAACATGTTTGTAAGTCTGTATGTATATCAATATACATAAGTAAATAATAGATAGCACCATGTGCTTGAGATAATGTACAAGTATATGTATGTATATATATATATATATATATATATATATATATATATATATAAGTCTTAGTCTACAACACATCTAACTGGGTATCATGTAACACATGAAAGTGGTTTAGTGTATCTAGGTATGTATATACAATACTTAGATATTATGTGTAGCACAAGGACCCTATGTATGTATAACCATCACCTAGCTGTTTTGTATTAGTATAAAGGACTATACTAACGTATGTTACTAATGTATACTTCTAGCCTCAGCCTAGCAAGTATATTGAGGTCCGGGGTTAATGTTTATTTAAGTGCAAATCCATTCTAGTAACAATGGAATGCAAAGGCAGTCTTAGTCCGTAAAAGGAAAACTAATCATGTAACCAACCTAGTTGTTGTCCAACGTAGGTAGAACTAACCAGTTCTAATATATTTGATAGTATTATCCCACAACAATATGGCCAATGTATCGTGATAACTTAAGCAAGTTATGTATTGGTAATTGCGTTTCAATGACAAGGTAGTGTACAGTGGTAACCTATCCAGGTTAAACTATGGTATTGTCCTACAACGATATACTGGGTATAATTCCTACATATTACACATTTTGTATTACATACAGTAATATAGTCAAGTGTGAATTATAAAGTTTTATCATTATAATTCGAAAATAGTAATTGTGCATGCGTCTCACCCAGAAAATAGTAAAACAGTTGAAAGAGTAGGGCTATGAACTCACCTAAGGAGTTGGCGATCCTACGATACGTGCGTCTTCCGATGGGTAACCTGCTAGTGTCCTAAACATGTGAGGTTATATAAGTAAGAGTCAAATCAGTTTGTCTAAGCGAGTTGTGTAAATATTCATTTGTTGTTCAGGTTTGGAAACCATGTATGGGAGTCCGGGGGCAGCGCCCCTGGTAGCGAGGTCCAAGGGGTGGCAACCCCTGGCGGGTTCCAAGGGGCAGAGCCCCTGGCTGGGGTCGAGCTGCCAGGTCAGCTTGGAAATTTTTTATTTCTGCTATGTTGTTGTAGTGAAAAACGTATCTGAAAATTTAAATTTGGAAAAATTAACCAAGTCTGGCTGTGGACCGAAATGGTGTTGCGAACTGAGTTCCCTGTGCGAAATGAGTTTGGGTTCGCAAGGTAGTAGGCTGCGAACCGAGTTGGGTTCGCAGCACAAGGTTCGGCTCGCAAGTCAACTCGCAAGTCAACTAGCAAGTCGGCTCGCATCTTAACTCGCAGGTTAGTTTGGTTCGAAGATTGACTTCGCAAGTCGGCTTGGTTCACAGGTTTCAGTTCGCTTGGCAAGACGAACCGCATCTGGGATCTCAGCTCGCAGGATGGACTGATGCGAGTTTTGAGTTGAGTTTCGATTTTTAAAGCATTTTCAGTGGGGTTTTCGGGCATAAACTTGTTAAGTGGACTCATAAACATGAAAATACAAGTGTTGTAAGTAGGATTAGGATTTCTTACTTAATATGGCGAATCAAGAAACGCAAAATGTGATGAGATGTTGATGATGATGATCTTGATGTTCTTGCTTCTTTGATGATGATGATGGCCGATTTAGGATGATGATGATGCCATTATTTCAGTGCTTTGAGAGAGTTTCTAGTGAGAGAGATGAAAGAGTTTTAGAGTTTTAGAGAGAGAAGTGGAAGAAGAAATGGGGATGGAAGTTGGAGTAGAAAAGAAGAAAAAGAGGAGGAAGGTGCCTTGGTCCGGGTCTGCGGACTAAACTCGGGCCGACCCATTTGGGTTTCCACTTCGTATTATTTAGATTTCCCCCAAACTCTTGTTACTTAAAATTTTTAAAATGTTCACGTGCGTTGTTATAATTATATATAAAAGTTTTAAGTATTTAGTATTAATACGTAACTAAATACGAGTAATTTAAATTTAAATTGGGCGCAAAAATTGTACTTTTTGACCGGGTGTCACACTTTGTGTGTGGTGTGCGACACAAGTATTTGTGTCGCAGTTATGCGACATAGGCTGCGACATTAATCCTGTGACATTAACATGCGACACAGGCTGTGTCACAGTATTGTTTTTGGTCCATTTGCGACATAACAATCTGTTTGACGTTTTTTCACCAAAAGCGCAATCTAAACTATTTTCGGGCCAAATCTTGTTGATATAATGTTAAAACATGTTGTTTTAAGTGTTTCTAACTCGAAATAACAAGGAAAAGAGAGTAAATCCTTACGATTTGGAGATCGAGTGAGGAAATGGTGATGTTGAGCTTGATAATGAAGAAGGTGAAGATGATGATGATGATGGTGATGACGATCTGTTGTTGCTAATGCCGATTTGTTGTTGTTATTGTTGGTTTTTGTTGTTGTTGTTGGTGATTTTAGAGAGAAACCGAGAGAGTGAGAGATGGATATAGATGTGTGTGTGTGTGTGTGTGTGTTTTGTTTGGTGGAAAATGAGAAGAAAAGGGGTGGGGAAGTGGGGGTATGGGGATGGTTGGCCCTCACTTTTAGTGGGCGTTGGTTATCCCCAGTTGTTGCGTTAAAAGTCCGTGTTTATGTACCCGATCGTAAAATAATCAAAGTATTTTATAAAAATACTTTACTTGAGTTATAAAAATATAACTTTGTTTCCGATTAGTTTGACGGATATGTTTCGTATGGTTTTGTTGCGTAGAATACGTTCTTACTAAAATGAAATATATTTCTAAATGAAATAATATTATCCGAGTAAATGATGTTTATTCCTAATAATATGACATCATTTAGTAAAGTTGTGTCACCAACATCCGGGTTTGTACTTTCGAGTTCTTTTAGATTTGTTGTCGCGCGATTTTAACAAATTGTGCTCGCGTGTATATATAAATGTACGAAATGAATATATGTACTTAGTCCGAATTTTAACTAATACGTATATTAATGTAGTAATTAAGAGAAATAATGATGGCTTAAATGCCGGGTGTTACATTCTCCCCCTGTTGAGAAAATTTCGTCACGAAATTTCAAATGAAGTAGTGTAGGATCCGGGGAGAAGTGTATGTACGAGAAGTTTTTCGAGTGAATAGTATACATTGTCTATGTTAGGTTTGAAAGCAGTCAATCCATGACTGTGTTGTGATTCATCATAGTAGTCAGATCACGAACTATTTTGTTTGTTCCCGTTTTAGTTATATCGTGGTTACAGGGTAACCATTTTCGTGGTAGTCCATCCAGGACTAGATAGTTGTCACAAAGTGACTGTTTAGTGAGTATTCCTATCAGGACCAAGTGGTTGGTGAACGTTCAGCTTGTCAAGTCTGTTGAAAGCAAACTTTGAGTTTTACATTGTCCTACGCTATCTAGCCCTATGATGCATTCGGCATTAAGTCGATAAAAGTGATAACGGTGAGTAAAAAGTACACGCTTAGTGTAAACCAAAATCGAAGGGTTATGTTTTCGAAGAAGGATGTACTTACATCATTGTAGGAGATTAGTTCGGTTCATTCAAAGCCGATCAGGTAAATTTTTCATTTCCTTTTTGGGCAATCCTTCTTGTAATGTCCTGGCTCACCACATTTGAAGCATGTCCTTTGTGAGTCGGGATTGGCGGGAACTCTGCAATCCCAGATTTTGTGTCCGTATTGTTGGCATCTTTCACAGGGTAAACCACATGAACCATCATGATGACATTTACAACCGTGACAAAATGGTTTATTCCCAGCATAGCCTCGTTTTTCTTTAGGTTCGGTGGCATAGGACCTCAAGGGTTCGGGTTGATTTGTTGGATTATGACTAGTACTGGAATTTCCATTCCATTTTCCTTGATGGTTTTCAGTTGTAGGTGTTCCATGTCGAACCACCTGTGCCATAAGTTTGTGGGCCATGCGAACATCATCGTGAATAGTGGCGGGTTTGGAGCCTGAGACCATTCCCTCAATTTTCATCGGGAGTCCTCTGATGTACCTTTCGATTCGTTTGTATTCAGGGTTCACCATGGTTGGGCAGAGAAGTGCCAGTTGGTGAAAGCGGTTGGTGTATGTCATGATATCATTGTCTCTTACGGTGAGGTGCGAAAGTTCATCCTCGAGTTTGTGTAGTTCCTCACTGGGACAGTACTCGTCCCTTATTAATTGTTTCAGTTCCTCCCAAGGAAGTTTATGAGTAGTGTCGACCCCTACAGTTTGGGCGTAGGATTTCCACCAGGTAAAGGCATTATCTTGGAGGGTGTAGGTGGAGTACTTAACTTTGTAATCATCAGGGCGGTTGTTGACATGGAACACATATTGCATTCTCTCGATCAATCGAATTAATCCGACAGCCCCTTCAGTACCAACAAAGTTTGGCGGGTTACATTTCAGGAAGTCACTATAGGTGCAGGGTCGTGCTCGGTTTCGAGTAGCTAAGGCATCAGCTACTCTTTGTTCGGCAATTTGGTCAAGCTCAGCTTGAGTGTACAATCGTCGTCTAGGCGGCCTGATTCTTAACTAAGAATGAAATGACAAACGACAAGTATGTGATCTTTTTACAAAGATTATGATTATCACAGTGGCATACATAGGAGAGTGTTACACAATTGTGCAAGGTGACCATCAATGGTGTACAATGATGGGATTTGGGAACTCCTTAAGGTATGTGTTCGAAAGTCCTCGGACTTTTTGGGTTTTTCATGACGTGAACGGTTCACGTGAGTTTTCAATGTAGTCAACCAAGACTATGTTATCGTAAGTAGTCCAACGGATAATAGTGCAGCACCAACGTATTGTAGATGTAATCCTAATAAATTAGAGTGTAGTACCCTAAGTACTGAAATGCAGTAACAACATACTATAATGTAGTGCTAAAAGCACAGTAATGTAATACTAACGTATTATGAGTGTAGTACCGAAGTAATATGAAACACAGCACCACGTGCCGTAATGCAGTGCCCGAAGCACCGTAATGCAGTACCCAGGTACCGTGAGTGTAGCACTGATGTGCCAAAATGCAATATCAACATACTAGGAGTGTAGCACTAATATGCCAAATTGCAGTATCAACATACTGTGTAATGCAGGACCACGTGCTGTGTGTTATGCCCGTAGCACGATGCAGCCAGATGTGTTGGTAAATATGACACCCACAACGTAGCACCACGTGCCATGTGTTGTTTGAGTGTAGCCCTAAGGCCAAAATATGTTGAAGTTACGTAGTTTCCCAAATGTAGCACCAGGCTAAAATGTAAGTGTCAAGGTAACAAACCAGATAGGCACTGAAGTACTGAATCATGTGAGTACCAAGGTACTGTGATGATCAAAATGATCAGAATGTGATCGAGATTATTTTTGCGGACTTAGTCATTACGAGTGTCCCTCGCAATACTAATTCAGTGGTAACCACTACGGTCATTGTTGAAATCGAGGCACGCATAAGTCGTTGAGTTTTAGTTTATCTGTTGAAAAAACATTTCAAGATGCTAGTGTTGCGGTTGACCAATTCAATTGGTGATCGCCTACCCGACGATGAAAGCGAGTGAAAATAATATGAGAGAAGTAGATGTGATGCGCCTTAGTAATGATTTATCATATGATGAGAAATGTGTTGGTTTGTCCTTAGACGTAAACCCCTTAAGTAGATCTCCTTCGAATAAATTGTTCGTAGTAACGTCGTTGTTTGTTTTAAATTTTTGATCGATTAGTTTGTGTGGGTCCCTATTCCCATAGATAATGTTTATGCCTCATTCCTGAAGTTCAGCGATATGCATGATATTTTCCTATGCTTACATACGGAGAAAGTGTTGAGTCGTGATGGTGAGGAAGGTGGCGATGTGCCTCTTCACGAGTTTATGATAGTACAGCGGAGTGTGTTAGAAACTATTGCGCATGTATCAACAGATAAGTGGTGGTAGATGAGAACAAGTCTCATTAGTTGTATTGAATAACATTATAGAGGTCATACTTGGTGTTTCCAGTGGTACGTGTGTTAGTGAGCGTATTATTGATTGATGCTCATACATATACTTACATATATAATAGCATAGAAGTAGTACACATGTAAGGCCTATTCATATATACCTACAGTACATATAATAGCCTAGGGTGTCTAGCACAAAACAATCAGAGTCAACGAGTGCATTCATGATCCAGTATAACCCCTTTAAGATATCATATCATCTTTTTTAAATGTACGTAGTTAGCTACGCTATGTTAAATTAAACTCGTATGATGTAATCCCTGAACCAGATATACCTAATGAGGAATACTAGCTAACGGTCATAGTCTAGGCCCACTAAATGCAACCTAGTTCACTATAACCTTAGTCTCTAATACCAATCTGTAACACCCTCAAATTTCGGATTGCGGAAAAAGTCAGGTCGGGTGTTACCAAATCAAATATCACAAGCACAAAGGTACATAATGAACGACTCTAAATGAGACATTTGAAAATAGTTATACATTTCCAAAATAAAAGTGTATACAAGTTGCGAGTTCGCAAAATAATTTCAATACATACTTTGTAATACCAAAGTTATGCAGAGAACTCCGAATGTTTGAAAACATGCGACTCGAGCTAGCATATCTTGTAGCAATCCTAATCCTGCTGGGCACCTGAGAACATATGCTAAAACGAGTCAGCTATAAAGCTGGTGAGTTCCTAGGATTGTTAGTTGAAAACATAAAGTATAAATCTTATATGTTTTTAAAAATTGATTCAAAATCCAGGATTTTGATTTGTATTGTTATAGTATTGTAAAATCCGTGTGTAATACACCTACTGAGGTATCTCGTACCTAAGTGATTTATTAGTGTACATAAGTATATCGAGGAAAACAACAATACATGCCATGTTTCCAATCAGGTAATGGTATGTCTATGATGATGTCAGCCAATACATGCCTAGATACTAACAAGTGTGTGTATGACATAGTCATATCGAGGGTGTGGCTATCCATGCCTAAGTACAATTTGAGTATGCGTATGACCACGTCATATTGTAACAAGTATTAATATTACTTATTCAGTAGTAAAGTGTTAGTGTGCCCCCTGGCATATTGTGTTGCCTCCAGCAACAAGAAATTGTAGTCCCGCAGAACTATGATTGAGTACTTAAATCAAATACTGAGTTAACGACCTCGCGTGAAAGCTCACCGATCCGTTAACTAATGCGAATCTCGAGTGTAAACTTGCCGATCCGTGAATAAGTGTGGATCATGAGCATAAGCTCGCCCATCCATGTGTTTGTGATTTGTATCGCTTTATCG
This sequence comes from Pseudognaphalium luteoalbum, assembly GCA_963422505.1. Lineage (NCBI taxonomy): Eukaryota > Viridiplantae > Streptophyta > Magnoliopsida > Asterales > Asteraceae > Pseudognaphalium > Pseudognaphalium luteoalbum. The sequence continues at coordinate 54,925,128 of OY730198.1, read as the reverse complement.
CGATATCGTTTTGTGCCCACTTTACCGAGGAATTATTTTGTGCCCACTTGGCATCGACTTGATTGCTCGCAAGCAATGTATGAGAGTCAGCAGTACCACGAGATGCCCGACTTGAGTAATTGAGAGCCGACAGTACTACGACATGTCCGACTAGGGTAATTGAGAGCCGGCAGTACCACAACATGCCCGACTATAGTAGTTGTGTTTGTAGAAGTGTATGTATACCAATGTACATATATAGATTTTAGGTAGCACCAAGTGCTCGAGATAGAGTACGAGTATGGGTGTGTGTGTGTGTGTGTGTATATATATATATATAAGTCAATCCACAAACACAAGTAACAGAGTATCAGGCATCGCATGAAAGTAATTTATTGTATCTAAATATGTATACACAATACTTAGATATAAGGTGAAGCACAATAAGCCTAGGTATGAATAACTCATCACCTAGTTGTTTGGTAATAGTATAAAGAGTCTATACTAACGTATGTTACTAACATATACTTCTAGCCTCAGCCTAGCAAGTATAATGAGGTCCGTGGTTAAGGTTCACTTAAGTACACTCCATCCTATTAATAATGAAATGTAAAAGCAGTCTTAGTTCCTAAAAGGAAAACTAATCCTGTAAAAGTTTATTCGTTGTCCAACGTAGGTAGAATCTAACTAGTTCTAGTGTGTTTGATAGTATTGTCCCGTGACAATATGGTCAATACATAATGATAACTTAGTCAAGTTATGTGATGGTGATTGTTTTTCAACAATTTAACAATTTACAATGGCAACGTATCTAGGCTAAGTAGTGATATTGTTCCACAACAATATAATGGGTGTAATTCCTAAGTATTACACATTTCGTATTACATACAGTAAAGTAGATAAGTGTGAATTATACAAGTTTATCATTATAATTCAAAATAGTAGTTGTGCATGTGTCTCACCCCGAAAATAGTAAAACAGTTGAAAGAGTGGAGCTATGAACTCACTTGTGAGTTGTCAACGATCCTAAGATACGCGTGTCTTCAGAATGGTAACCTCCTAGTGTCCTAAACACGTGAGGTTATATAAGTAAGAGACAAATCAGTTTGTCTAAGCGAGTTGTGTAAATATTCATTAGTCGTTCAGGTTTGGAAACCGTGTACAGGGGTCTGGGGGCAGCGCCCCTGGTAGCGGGGTACAAGGGGTGGCAACCCCTGGCGGGGTCCAAGGGGCAGAGCCCCTGGCTGGGGTCGAGCTCGACACTTAGTGAAAATCATGGGTTTTCAAGGTTCTATGTTTTGCGACATAAGGACTGTGTCGCTAAAGGTTCTGCAACACAAGGGTTTGTGTCGCCAAGTGTGACATCCACAATCTAAATTATTTTCGGGCCAAATCTTGTTGATATAATGTTAAAACAAGTTGTTTTAAGTGTTTCTAACTCGATATAACAAGGAAAAGAGAGTAAATCCTTACGATTTGGAGATCGAGTGAGGAAATGGTGATGTTGAGCTTGATGATGAAGAAGGTGAAGATGATGATGATGGTGATGACGATCTGCTATTGCTGATGCCGATTTGTTATTGTTATTGTTGGTTTTTGTTGTTGTTGTTGGTGATTTTAGAAAGAAACCGAGAGAGATATAGATGGATATAGATGTGTGTGTGTGTTTTGTTTGGTGGAAAATGAGAAGAAAAGGGATGGGAAGTGGGGGTATGGGGATGTTTGGCCCTCACTTTTAGTGGGGGTTGGTTGTCCCCAGTTGTTGCGTTAAAAGTCCGTGTTTATGTACCCGATCGTAAAATAATCAAAGTATTTCATAAAAATACTTTACTTGAGTTATAAAAATATAACTTTGTTTCCGATTAGTTTGACGGATATGTTTCGTATGGTTTTGTTGCGTAGAATACATTCTTACTAAAACAAAATATATTTCTAAATGAAATAATAATATCCGAGTAAATAATGTTTATTCCTAATAATATGACATCATTTAGTAAAGTTTTGTCACCAACATCCGAGTTTGTACTTTTGATTTCTTTTAGATTTGTTGTCGCGCGATTTTAATAAATCGTGCTCGCATGTATATATAAATATACGAAATGAATATATGTACTTAGTCTGAATCTTAACTAATACGTATATTAATGATGTAATTAAGCGAAATAATGATGGCCTAAAATACCGGGTGTCACATTTACGACCTAGAGTCATGACCTTAGGAGACTTGGGAATTTCTCTTGGTTAGTCGGTGTGAGCCATTAGAGGTGTTCTAGTTTGGGCACTCACCTCCAAGTAAGAAGGTTCTGCAAAATCGTATACATGTAAGAAATTGGTAACACGTGAGAAATTGGTTTTCTCAAAGGTTAGTATTTTCCTATTTTTCTTGGTTATTTTATTGCTTTTATTTATTCAAGTTTAGATCCCTTAGGGTTTAGTTTCCTAATTTCCTTAGATTAGTTTTTGTTATAATTCAGCTGCGCATATTAATCTAGTTAGGGAATACAAAACCCAGCAGTGGTATCAGAGCCTTAGCTTAATAGATACTAGCATTTAATTATCTGCAATAGTATCTAGGTAGAGATAAATTTGAAATACACTCTCTAAATTGGTAAAAAGGAATTTACACTTTAGACCCTATATTTTTAATTGTGTTAAAATATACCCTTAAGTTTTAAATTTTTTTAAAATATAACCGCAGACCTTAAAAGTTAAGAGAGACTTTACATATATTATTGTTGGGACATGTATGTGTGACAACAGATCTAGCTTGTAATAGTACTAGTGATTATTGTAATTAAGTTTGTACAATTGATTTGAATTTGTAAATTATATTAGTTTGGTATTAATATTCGTTAAATATATTAGTATGATAAAGTGTTAGACGAATATCGAATACGATGTTACAAACTAAAGTCTGTGAGATGAGATCTCAAGTCGCAGAGGTTAGTCATGCGAGATGAAATCTGGGCTCGCAGAGCTGCGAACCGAGTTGAACTTTGGGCTTGGTTGAGGATGCGAGTTGAACTCAACTCGCAGAACCCATCGACCTGCGAATCGAGTTTAACTAAAACCTATAAATACTTCATTAGGTTTAATCAGTAAAAAACTTTTGCCATTCGATTTCCAGAGGACAAAAACACAATTCTAAGCAGTCATAAGGTTAGGTATTGATCGATTAACTTTAATTAATCGATACAAAACCTTGTTGATAAATCAATTCGCTATTATCTTGCGAAACAAATTGTTCACTTATTGTGAACCAAGTATTGAGGAATTCCGCACCTTAATACCTAAGATAACCTTGTTATCGATCCACGTACTAGGGACTTACAATTGGTATCAGAGCTTTCGGGCTAAATACTTAGTTAGTTTGAGGTTATTTGGATAATAACGATAGATTTAGGATTGTTGTTACGTTTATTCATTGTAAAAACGATCAAAATCAGTCTCTGGAAGTTTTTAGTTTCGTAATCGACCGAAATCTTAGGGTTTAATCGATGAGAAAACTAAAATTTTCGTTTTAGGGTTTTTCAGCCGATTCTGCGAACTGAGTTCCCCTCTGCGAACTGAGTTCCCCCTGCGAACCGAGTTCTTCTGCGAACTGAGTTCCCCTCTGCGAACTGAGTTCCCCCTGCGAACCGAGTTCCCCTGCGAACTGAGTTCCCCTCTGCGAACTGAGTTCCCCCTGCGAACTGAGTTCCCCCTGCAAACCGAGTTCCTGTCCTGCGAATCGAGTTTCTGCGAAGTGAACTTTCTGATTTTTCTGATTGTTAATTCCCGAAACTCTTAAAATGTCTTACATTAGCAAAATGATTGAGATGGAGCACGAGGTTGGAAAATCTAATACTCCACCTAAGTTGTTACGTGTTGAAGACTATTACAGTTGGAGAGATAGGTTTGAATCCTACTATAGATTCCATAATCTCTCAATCTGGATGTGTATCAAAGGAGGATACACGGCACCCACCCAAACTGTTCAAAATGCTGTTGTTGTGGTATCCTATAATCTGATGAGTAAACAACAAAAGAAAGACTATGAGAATGAGAATAAAGCTCATTCTTGTATCAAGATGTGCTTATCTAAGGAAATTAATCATCAGTTAAAATCTTTTCATACTGCTAAAGCACTCTGGGAAGCGCTTGAGAAAAGATGTGAGGGAAGTCCACAAGTACAAGCAAGCAAGAAGAAGTTTCTGAAAAAGTAGTTTACTCTGTTTAAAGCTTTTAAAGGAGAAAATCTTGATGCTTATGTTACTCGTTTCTACCATTTGTTATCTGAGATTGAAAACCATGAAATCACTATTGAGGAGGTAGAGAAATCCGACAAGTTTCTTGAGGGTTTACCTTCTAAATGGGAGATGTATGGTGTGATGATTACAGACAATGAAACCTGTAACACCCGCCAATTTAGGACTTTTGATTAGTGCCTAAACTACTTGTAATTTCATGTATTTAGTTTTGTATTAATCTAAATATATGAGACTTGTGTGAAATGACCTACTCGCATACGTGATTCGTTTAAATGGTACACTTACCAAACGGACGAGGTCCGATACAAATTAGATTGGATGTTGGTGACAAAAACTTTTAAATAATGTGGAATTAACCAAACAAACATTATTTGTTTTAATATATTGTGAAAATATATTACACGTATCTAGTATCGTTTAAGACACTCCGAACGCGACGTGAGCACACGAAACGCGCCTAACAACAGGAAGTAAATACAAGTTATATTTTTATAACTCATTATTAAGTATTTTGATTAAATACTTCGGCTAAATATATTTCGGATACACTTTAACATATAACGCGAAACAACTACGGGATTTAACCGACAACGACTCGTGATATAAAATTCGGAAACACAAACCCGCGAGCCGAGGCCCAAATGGGTCGGCTCAGACCCGCGGACCCAAACCCAAACCGACCCATGACCCATCCCTTTTAAAACCCTTTTGTTTCCTTCTTTTCTCATTTACACCAAACACACATACATACACTCTCTTCTCTCCTTCTCACTCTCAAATTGCAGCCCCAAACCACCCCAAAAACGTCACCCCAAAACTCATCATCTTGCGGAGTTGATTCAGGGAGAAACGATCACCATCTCGAGCTCTCCATCTTCATCTTCCCCATTTTCGATTTCGTGGTAAGGGACTTCAAAACTCTTTTAAATTACTTATAAAGCTTAGATTTACATGCTAGAACATTTACCCAACAAGATTATGTCCAAAAACCAAGATAAATTGCGTTTTAAAACTTGATTTGCACAAACAGCCCCGTCTGCGAACTGAGATGTGTCTCAGCTCGCAGATCGAGCTGCGAACCGAGATTTACCTACCAAAAAAACTGAACTCGCGAACCCAAACTGCGAACCGAACCCACTTGCGAGTTGACTTGCGAGTTGACCTGCGAGTTGACTTGCGAGTCGACTTGCGAGTTGACCTGCGAGTCGACTTGCGAGTTGACCTGCGAGTTGACTTGCTAGTCGACCTGCGAGTTGACCTGCGAGTCGACCTGTGAGTCGACCTGCGAACTGAACCTTGTGCTGCGAACCGAACTCAGTTCGCAGCCTACCACTTGCGAACCCACTTTGTCTTGCGAATCCAAACTCAGTTCGCACCGCGAACTCAGTTCGCAACACAATTTCAGTCCGCAGCCGGACTAGCTCGACCCCAGCCAGGGGCTCTGCCCCTTGGACCCCGCCAGGGGCTGCCGCCCCTTAGACCCCGCTACCAGGGGCGCTGCCCCCGGACCCCCGTCATCCAGGAACTTGTAAATACTTTTCGCAACTAAGTGTCGAACACTTACAAATAATGAAACTTGATACAACAATACATATAATAATAACCCTTTTGGATTATAATTACAAACTGTCACCAACGGGCCATACTTGTTTTCAAAATACAAACGGATTACTAAACGAACACTTGGACATTTCCTAGTTGAGTGGACAACTAGCATGGGTGATCTTTCACGACACCAACTTACTTACTTATTTACTTACAACCTTGTGCGTTCCGGACGCCAGAAGGTTGCAAGGTTCGGAGAATCACATACGGGATTACATCCGCTTTACTTACTCGATTTCACATACGTACTTACCAGACTCGGGTGAGTCTTACAGCCCCACTTTTACTGTTTTTATACTTTGGGGTGAGATACTTAGCTACCGTTTTACATGTGAACGCAATGTACTGTATTGATTTTACTACTGCTTTTACACAAACTTTGCATGAGTTACTTTTATCCACTGAAATCCTCCTATCATGAGTTGTTAGTTATCGACTTAAGCGCGATTACTAGTAAATGGATCCATTTAGGACTGACAATCCCTGCCTGGGGTGGTAGCGCCACCACGTACTGATTTACACGTAGAAACAGGCATATTAGTATTTGTTACTTATGAGTGTTCGGATAGCACTCACGGGGGTACATGATGCCGTACTTGACTGTACCATTCACATTAACTGTTAAGCTTCAACTTGTGAGCTCATGGCACTTGTGATGATTTACTGATTTACTTACTTTGCTTGATAGCAACGCCGGTACATACTTGTGGTTCATAACTATTACTTTACTACTAAACCTGTAAGATTCACCAAACTTTTTGGTTGACACTTTTTAGCTTTGTATCTCAGGTACACAGACGGAGTAGGATTCCCTCAGGATACTAGCTAGAGTCGCATGATTTCTACATTGCATTTAACGGAGATTCTGAGCATTATCTTTTGTATTTATTATGATTATGTAATAGAGTCTCCCGCTTTACACGCGGACTCTAGGGAACTTCATTTTGTAACCAGAAACGCTATGTTTCAAACATTTTATGTATGGAAATGTAACTATTTTAAAAACGTTGCATATAGATGTCGTTGCTTTACTTTTGTGCTGTGATATTTGATTAGTAGCACCCACAAAGCTTGCTTCCGCTAAACAGTGATTTTGGGGGTGTTACATAACCAGATATGCAACCATGACACTTGAGCAGGTCATTGACAAGCTCAAAGGATATGATTTCACTAAGAAGTCGAAAGATACTGATTCTGATCATGTTCAGGATCCAGGACTGTATCATGGAAAAACTTCTATCTTGACTGCTTCATCCAGCTCGACCACTGCTTTCTTTGTTGGTAATGCTGATGGAAAGGGTGAAATGATAACTGATGAACTGTGTTTCATTACATCATCCGGAAATGAAGCTAAAGGGAAACCTTCTGAGAAGTCACCTCAAGAACATCAAAAGATGCCTATGAGTGTGAAATGTAACTATTTTACAAACGTTGCATATAGATGTCGTTGCTTTACTTTTGTGCTGTGATATTTGATTGGTAGCACCCCAAAGCTTGCTTCCGCTAAACAGTGATTTTGGGGGTGTTACAGATTGGTATCAGAGCCTAAGGTTATAGCGAACTAGGTTGCATTTAGTGGGCCTAGACTATGACCGTTAGGCAGTATTCCTTATTAAGTATGATTAGGTTCAGTGACTACATGATATTGGTTTAATTTAACATAGCCTGATCAACTATGTATAATTAAAAGAATATGATGTGAGATCTGAAAGGAATCATGACTGAGCAGGATACACTAGCTGACTCTGACCACGAGAGAAACCGGGACCCAAACTTGTCTGTATTAGACACCTTAGGCTATTATGTGATATAAGTATATTTGCATAGATAGGCCTCACTCTTTCTAACGTCTTGTCTCAGAATGGCAAACATACCACCCAATCCATCACCCTCTCAATCCGGGTCGCAGAACCCGCGGGTAGCTAGGAGGAACACCAGGTTGCCTCGAGTTGGCCCGTATCCCACTCACTTCACTCTGCCAGACTTGGCCACGAGGCTGGACCGTCACGAGCAACGACTTCGCACCATGGATGTCGCATTGCAAGAGACCAACGAAAACTGGAGACTCACAGCGCTTGAGCGCATCAACCAAGTCTCCGAAGATCACGAAAACACCGTTAGCAACGTGAACGTACTCCACGACCGGGTAGTGGAATCTGGAGTAGAAGTCGAGCTTATACGACTCAGGTTGGAACAATGCGAGCAACGCCTGCAAGAGGCCGAAGAATACTCAAGGATGCTGGTACAACGACTGGTTTTGGCTGAAGACAATGCCAGACAGACCAACAGACTTGCAAATACAGTGGATCGCCTTGTTGCACTGATGGAACAAATTAATCTACGTGAAGACTAGTGTAGTTTTTACTCTGAAAATCTAGTAATTACCTAGGCGCAACTTTTGTAATTCGACCGGATGTAACAATTCCCGGCATCTTTTGTACTCCTTATATTATGTAACCTTCTAGAACTCAAGCCTTGTATCTAATCTAGTTATCTAATGAAATATGGTTATCACATCACTCTGTTATCGTATATTCCATCATATACACATGAGATATATCATAAATTCGTACAAACCTCTTATTTCTCTCTTCTTGTTCTTCTTGTTCAGCATCATGCCTCCCCGACGCCAGGTCACCCTCAGTGAAACCGAAATAGCGGATCTGATTGCCCGCAGTGTGGCCCAAGCCTTGGCTACACGAGCACCGACATCAGGCAGCGAAGACTCGACTGCCAACCGATCTCAACCCAAACCTTGTTCCTACAAGGATTTTCAAAACTGCAAACCTCACATCTTCAATGGCACGGAAGGTGCCATCGGGCTGATCAGGTGGTATGAAAAGATGGAATCTGTCTTTCTCATCATCAGATGTGCAGAGGAAGATGAGGTTAAATTCTCTACTTGTACCCTCAAAGGTGGTGCCCTCTCCTGGTGGAACTCATATGCCCAATCAGTGGGTATTGACAACGCCTACCTCCTCTCTTGGGAGGATCTGAAAAAGATGCTCACTACCAAGTACTGCCCTATTGAACAACTTCAGAAGCTGGAGGAAGAATTTTGGAACCTAAAGGTGCAGGGGACCGACATTGATAGATACACCTCGAGGTTTAACCAGCTTGCCATCCTCCGCCCAGCAATGGTTAGCACCGAGTCTGACAAGATCAGAAAATACATCCGCGGTCTTCCGGAACCCGTCCCGGGGAACGTCGCCTCCTCAAACCAAACCACCATTGATGGTGCTATCCGATTGGCTCATGAACTCATGGCCATGAACGAGGATCCTGAACCACCCACTCCATCCTCCAACAACAACAAAAGAAAATGGTCCGACAACCACAACAACCACCAAAACAAGAAACCCGAAACCATTAAAGCCTACACCTCCAGCTCTGATGACAAGGGAGTGTACAAGGGAACCAAGCCCTATTGCTCTAAGTGCCAACGACACCATCATGGTTCTCGCCCCTGTAGCAAGTGTAAGAGATTTGGACACTTAGCCAAGGATTGTAGATCAAACACCACTGGCACCAATACTTCTACACCAAGGACCTGTTATGAGTGCAATGGTACTGGGTATTTCAGAAAACATTGCCCGAAGCTGAAGAACAACAACAACAACGCAAGGGGAAGAGCGTTCGTACTCAACTCCGGCGATGCCCGCCAGGACCCGAATGTGGTCACGGGTATGTTCCTCCTCAATAACTTAACTGCCTCTATTCTATTTGATACTGGTGCCGATAGAAGCTTTATTTCTGATGAGTTTTATCCCCTACTTGACATCACCCCTGTTGCTCTAAATGTAAAGTACACCGTAGAACTAGCAAATGGTAAACTCATAGAAACCGATAGTGTGATACCTAATTGCACTTTGAATTTAGCCAACGAAACCTTTTCGATAGACCTTATGCCCGTTGAAATTGGAAGTTTCGACGTCATCATTGGTATGGACTGGTTGTCCAAGCACAGAGCTGAAATCGTCTGTTATGACAAAATTGTCAGCATTCCTCTCGTCACCGGTGGAACTTTGATCATACAAGGGGAGACCGGTGGGACGAGAATAAACATCATATCTTGCATGAAAACCAGAAAATATTTGAGAAAAGGGTACCAGGCCATCCTCGCACATGTTATGGAGAACAAGTTGGAGGAGAAGCGGCCTGAGGATGTGCCTATCGTTCGAGACTTCCCAGAAGTCTTTCCTGAGACCTTGCCGGGACTTCCGCCACCTAGACAAGTCGAATTTTCTATTGACCTTGTGCCCGGCTCGGCACCCGTGGCACGAGCACCATATCGATTAGCACCTTCCGAACTTCAGGAGTTGTCTACTCAGTTACAGGAACTCCTAGACAAAGGATTCATTCGACCGAGTTCTTCACCCTAGGGAGCTCCAGTCTTGTTCGTGAAAAAGAAAGACGGTTCTTTCCATATGTGCATCAACTACCGTGAACTCAACAAATTAACCGTGAAGAACCGTTACCCGCTTCCCCGCATTGATGACCTGTTCGACCAACTTCAGGGGTCGAGTTTCTATTCAAAGATCGATCTACGGTCAGGTTACCACAACTCCGAGTTCGCGACGAAGACATCCCAAAAACTGCTTTCCGAACTCGTTATGGGCATTACGAATTCCAAGTAATGCCATTCGGCCTAACCAACGCACCGGCAGTATTCATGGACCTTATGAATCGGGTGTGTAAGCCTTACCTCGACAAGTTTGTCATTGTCTTCATAGACGACATTCTAATTTATTCGCGCAATGAACAAGAACACGCGCAACACCTGAAAGCCATCCTAGAACTACTCAAGCACGAAGAGTTGTACGCTAAATTCTCTAAGTGTGAGTTCTGGATGCAAACCGTACAATTCCTTGGACACGTGGTTGACAGTCAAGGAATCCATGTCGATCCTTCAAAAATCGAGGCTATCAAATGCTGGCAAGCACCTACTACACCTACTGAGGTACGCCAATTCTTAGGACTCGCCGGATACTACAGGCGATTCATTGAGAACTTTTCGAAAATAGCCAAACCCCTCACCGCCCTGACTCAGAAAGAACAGAAATTCTATTGGACCGATGTACAGGAGTCAGCTTTTCAACTGCTCAAACAGAAACTCTGCAGTGCACCTGTCCTATCCTTACCCGAGGGTAACAATGACTTCGTGGTGTACTGTGATGCCTCACACCAAGGACTCGGTTGCGTGCTGATGCAACGAGAAAAAGTTATCGCTTACGCCTCTCGGTAACTCAAGGTCCACGAAAAGAATTACACCACTCATGACCTAGAGTTGGGAGCAGTTGTATTCGCTCTTAAAATCTGGAGACACTACTTGTATGGTACCAAGTGTACAATCTTTACTGATCACAAGAGTCTCCAACACATCTTCGACCAGAAAGACCTAAACATGAGACCACGCCGTTGGGTCGAATTACTTACCGATTACGACTGTGAGATCCGTTACCATCCGGGCAAAGCCAACGTTGTGGCCGACGCCTTAAGTCGTAAAGAACGAGTGAAACCCCTCCGAGTTCGAGCACTCAGTATTACCATCCACAACGATTTCATCACCCAAGTTCTTGCCGCTCAACTCGAAGCACTCAAACCCGAAAACATCATCAATGAAGCCTTGTGGGGCATAGATAAACAATTTGAAATCAAGCCTGATGGAACTCGGTACTTATCTAACCGAGTATGGTTACCCAAACTCGGAAACTTACGAGATTTGGTGATGGCTGAAGCTCACAAATCTCGAAACTCTATACATCCTGGTTCTGAAAAGATGTATCACGACATCAAAGGATTGTATTGGTGGCCTAACATGAAAGCTGACATCGCCTATACGTCAGTAAATGCTTAACTTGTTCCAAGGTCAAGGCCGAACACCAAAGACCCTCAGGATTGCTCCAACAACCTGAAATCCCTCAATGGAAATGGGAGCAAATTTCCATGGACTTTATTACCAAACTACCGAGAACTTCGGGCGGTTACGATACCATTTGGGTGATTGTAGACCGTCTCACGAAATCTGCCCATTTTCTAGCCATCAAGGAAACTGACAAGATGGAGGGTTTAGCTCGCATCTACATCAAAGAAATTGTTTTTCGACACGGTGTACCTACCTCGATCATCTCGGATAGGGACAGTCGCTTTACTTCCAACTTTTGGCAATCATTGCAAAAATCCCTCGGTACCCGTCTGGATATGAGCACTGCTTATCACCCGCAAACTGATGGCCAAAGCGAACGAACTATTCAAACACTGGAGGATATGCTATGCGCCTGCGTAGTTGACTTCGGTATTTCTTGGGAAAACCATTTACCATTGTGTGAGTTCTCATACAACAATAGCTACCATACCAGCATTAAGGCTGTACCTTTCGAGGCACTCTGCGGACGTAAGTGCCGATCACCTATCTGCTGGACTGAGGTGGGAGATACACAAGTCACCGGTCCAGAAATCATACACAAAACGACAGAAAAGATCGTTGGTATCCAAAACCGGCTGAAAGCCACACGTGATCGTTAGAAAAGTTATGCTGACGTGAGACGCAAACACCTCGAGTTCCAGGTTGGGGACAAGGTACTTCTTAAAGTGGCACCATGGAAAGGTGTCATTCGATTCGGAAAATGAGGAAAACTGAACCCTAGGTACATTGGACCATCTGAAATTCTCGAGAGAATTGGTCCAGTGGCGTATCGACTACAGCTACCTACCGAACTTAGTAGCGTGCATCCTACCTTTCACATTTCTAACTTGAAGAAATGTCTGTCTGATGAGACACTGATTGTGCCACTCGACGAAATACAAATCGATGATAAACTCCACTTTGTCGAGGAACCCGCGGAAATAATGGACCGAGAGGTCAAACGTTTAAAACAGAGTCCTATTCCCATTGTCAAGGTCAGGTGGAATTCGAGGCGCGGTCCTGAATTCACTTGGGAACGGGAAGACCAAATGCGACCGAAATACCCACACTAGTTCACAGACTCTACCCATACGACTTGAGCTTAATTTCAGGATGAGATTCTCTTAACAAGGGGAGATTGTAACACCCGCCAATTTAGGACTTTTGATTAGTGCCTAAACTACTTGTAATTTCATGTATTTAGTTTTGTATTAATCTAAATATATGAGATTTGTGTGAAATTACCTACTCGCATACGTGATTCGTTTAAATGGTACACTTACCAAACGGACGAGGTCCGATACAAATTAGATTGGACGTTGGTGACAAAAACTTTTAAATAATGTGGAATTAACCAAACAAACATTATTTGTTTTAATATATTGTGAAAATATATTACACGTATCTAGTATCGTTTAAAACACTCTGAACGCGATGAGAGCACACGAAACGCGCCTAACAACAGGAAGTAAATACAAGTTATATTTTTATAACTCATTATTAAGTATTTTGATAAAATACTTTGGCTAAAAATATTTCGGATACACTTTAACATATAACGCGAAACAACATTTAAACAACTACGGGATTTAACCGACAACGACTCGTGATATAAAATTCGGAAACACAAACCCGCGAGCCGAGGCCCAAGTGGGTCGGCTCAGACCCGCGGACCCAAACCCAAACCGACCCATGACCCACCCCTTTTAAAACCCTTTTGTTTCCTTCTTTTCTCATTTACACCAAACACATATACATACACTCTCTTCTCTCCTTCTCACTCTCAAATTGCAAGCCCAAACCACCCCAAAAACGTCACCCAAAAACTCATCATCTTGCGGAGTTGATTCAGGGAGAAACGATCACCATCTCGAGCTCTCCATCTTCATCTTCCCCATTTTCGATTTCGTGGTAAGGGACTTCAAAACTCTTTTAAATTACTTATAAAGCTTAGATTTACATGCTAGAACATTTACCCAACAAGATTATGTCCAAAAACCAAGATAAATTGCGTTTTAAAACTTGATTTGCACAAACAGCCCCGTCTGCGAACTGAGATGCGTCTCAGCTCGCAGATCGAGCTGCGAACCGAGATTTACCTCCCAAAAAAACTGAACTCGCGAACCCAAACTGCGAACCGAACCCACTTGCGAGTTGACTTGCGAGTTGACCTGCGAGTTGACTTGCGAGTCGACTTGCGAGTTGACCTGCGAGTCGACTTGCGAGTTAACCTGCGAGTTGACTTGCGAGTCGACCTGTGAGTTGACCTGCGAGTCGACCTGCGAGTTGACCTGCGAGTCGACCTGCGAGTCGACCTGCGAACTGAACCTTGTGCTGCGAACCGAACTCAGTTCGCAGCCTACCACTTGCGAACCCACTTTGTCTTGCGAATCCAAATTCAGTTCGCACCGCGAACTCAGTTCTCAACACAATTTCAGTCCGCAGCCGGACTAGCTCGACCCCAGCCAGGGGCTCTGCCCTTGGACCCCGCCAGGGGCTGCCGCCCCTTGGACCCCGCTACCAGGGGCGCTGCCCCCGGACCCCCGTCATCCAGGAACTTGTAAATACTTTTCGCAACTAAGTGTCGAACACTTACAAATAATGAAACTTGATACAACAATACATATAATAATAACCCTTTTGGATTATAATTACAAACTGTCACCAACGGGCCATACTTGTTTTCAAAATACAAACGGATTACTAAACGAACACTTGGACATTTCCTAGTTGAGTGGACAACTAGCATGGGTGATCTTTCACGACACCAACTTACTTACTTATTTACTTACAACCTTGTGCGTTCCGGACACCAGAAGGTTGCAAGGTTCGGAGAATCACATACGGGATTACATCCGCTTTACTTACTCGATTTCACATACGTACTTACCAGACTCAGGTGAGTCTTACAGCCCCACTTTTACTGTTTTTATACTTTGGGGTGAGATACTTAGCTACCGTTTTACATGTGAACGCAATGTACTGTATTGATTTACTACTGCTTTTACACAAACTTTGCATGAGTTACTTTTATCCACTGAAATCCTCCTATCATGAGTTGTTAGTTATCGACTTAAGCGCGATTACTAGTAAATGGATCCATTTGGGACTGACAATCCCTGCCTGGGGTGGTAGCGCCACCACGTACTGATTTACACGTAGAAACAGGCATATTAGTATTTGTTACTTATGAGTGTTCGGATAGCACTCACGGGGGTACGTGATGCCGTACTTGACTGTACCATTCACATTAACTGTTAAGCTTCAACTTGTTAGCTCATGGCACTTGTGATGATTTACTGATTTACTTACTTTGCTTGATAGCAATGCCGGTACATACTTGTGGTTCATAACTATTACTTTACTACTAAACCTGTAAGATTCACCAACCTTTTTGGTTGACACTTTTTAGCTTTGTATTTCAGGTACACAGACGGAGTAGGATTCCCTCAGGATACTAGCTAGAGTCGCATGATTTCTACATTGCATTTAACGGAGATTCTGAGCATTATCTTTTGTATTTATTATGATTATGTAATAGAATCTCCCGCTTTACACGCGGACTCTAGGGAACTTCATTTTGTAACCAGAAACGCTATGTTTCAAACATTTTATGTATGGAAATGTAACTATTTTAAAAACGTTGCATATAGATGTCGTTGCTTTACTTTTGTGCTGTGATATTTGATTAGTAGCACCCCAAAGCTTGCTTCCGCTAAACAGTGATTTTGGGGGTGTTACATAACCAGATATGCAACCATGACACTTGAGCAGGTCATTGACAAGCTCAAAGGATATGATTTCACTAAGAAGTCGAAAGATACTGATTCTGATCATGTTCAGGATCCAGGACTGTATCATGGAAAAACTTCTATCTCGACTGCTTCATCCAGCTCGACCACTGCTTTGTTTGTTGGTAATGCTGATGGAAAGGGTGAAATGATAACTGATGAACTGTGTTTCATTACATCATCCGGAAATGAAGCTAAAGGGAAACCTTCTGAGATGTCACCTCAAGAACATCAAAAGATGCCTATGAGTGTGAAATCTGCTGAGCAGCAACTGTCTGTTCTTGCTTCATTTGTAGCTTCATATGAGAATTATATTGATTGTAAGATTAATGATCCAATTCTTTTTGATGAAGACTGTGATCAGATAGATCCTGATTATCTTGAAGAAATAGATCTCCAGGACCAACTTGCTTTGTTGTCAAGGAGAGTTAAAAATTTCTTAAAGAAAAATGGAAGAAAGGTTGTTGGCAACAGATCAGGGTTTGATAAAACCAAGGTCAAGTGTTATAACTGTAAAAGTTATGGACACTTTGCTAGAGAATGCCAAAGACCTAAGGTAGAGACTGGTGAAGGGAAACAAGGCTCGGGAAATACTTTGCATTCCAAAGCCTTAGTAGTGAAACAGCTAGATGGGTCTTATGATTGGAAAACTCAGTCAGAGGAAGCTTTGATGGCTGAGATTGACTATCAAGAGATTGTAGCTGAGTCATTATCCTATATGCCCACTGATCCAGCTTTTGAAATAAAGGTGCCTGAGACTCCTGTTAAAGCTAATGTTGATGATGTGTTAGACTTGGGTTCAACTGAAGATTTGGATCCTGTAGATTTTGTAGCTAAGATGGCTGAACTGCAATCTGATAAAAAACGGGTATGCCTAGATCTTGTCTCTCTTGTTGATCTGTGTCAGTTAGTTTCTAGTTTACAGTCCCAAGTTAGTGCTTATGCAGATTCCTATAAGACTTTGACTGAAACTAATAGTACCCTATCATCTCAACTTAGCTCACTTAGTAAATCCAGTGAGGCTGTAAGATCTGAACTTGACCTAGCTAAGTTAGATATATGTAGGTTAAGTGATGATAAACAAGCCTTAAAGGATAAGATTAAGGCAGATGCGGCTGACAAGATAGCTTTTAGAGATACTGTGACTGAGAAATTAATTATCATAGACGGTCTCTATATGAACATAAATGATTTGAATCTGTCCATTGCTAATAAGGATAAGGAGTTAGCTGATTGCAAAACAAAACTTGTAGCTCAGAATCGTAAGCTTTAGAGCTATAGAACATCTGAAATGGATAAAATGTTAGGTACTCAGCGTAGTGTGAAGGATATGTATGGTTTAGGTTATAATGATATGCCTCACCCATTCAATTCAAATTATACTAAAACTCCTGTAGATATTGAAATGGCGGATGTTAACCCTGAGACGAAGGAAACTAATAAACCGGAAAAGTTAGAGGCACAGAAGAGTGTTATTAAGAACCATTCATCTGATGATAGTAGGAAAATTCCTCACACCAAAGTACATTTTGTACCGGGTGGAGTAATTAATGATACTAAGACTAATGAATTGGTTAATAAAGAACATGTCATTGAACCTTTAGTGCCTAAAACTCCGGTAGCGGATGCAAAAGTTAGTAAGTCACGTAAACAGATGTCTTGCTTCAAGTGTCACCAAAAAGGACACGTAGCTTCTTGTTGCCCAAATAAGAAGCTGGAAGCATCACATAAGTTAGTAAATACTGAAAAGACACCAACTATTTCTAGTTCGATTGTAGATTGGTTAGGCTCCAAACCGGGTTTAGGAAGCAAACATGTAAACATTCTAAAAAGAGATAGTAATCATAGTGTCTCTCCACCTAAACCTAAAAGGGCTTATACTCTAAACGAAAATACTTTCAATAAGCCAAGAGATAAGACACCTTCGAGGTTTAGGACCCCAAGTAGAAACCATAGTCAATTTGAGAATGGTTCTACTTCGAGTGCACAGGGAACTAAGTTTGTGCCTAGGAGGTTTTCTACTCACTCTCCTCATAGGCCCAAGACTACAGATCATCAACAATCTCAAACTCCTGTGAGGGTTACCAAGACTCCCGATGGGAATAGTTATGGTTACTTTAAGGAGGTTCAGATTGTAGATGATCAGGGACAAACCAAGACCGTAATGGCTTGGGTCCCTCTTGATAACTAACTGTGTACAACTTGTTATGTGTAGGAGCAGACTGTGAACAAGGACAGCTGGTGGTATGTAGACAGTGGATGCTCAAGACACATGACAGGTGAAAGAAGTCTACTGAAGGACTTCATAAAAGGTTTCAAGCAAAAAGTAAATTTTGCAGGAGACAAAGGAGGAGTAATTACTTGGAAAGGAAAAGTTTCAAATGGAACTTTAACTCTAGAGGATGTGAATTATGTTGAAGAACTAACTCATAACCTAGTGAGAGTTTCCCAAGTCTGCGATAAAGGTCATCCAGTTCATTTTAATGAAAAGGAGGCTTTAGTCCTGAAGCCAGGCTTCACAATTCCTGAAGAATGGATATTGATGAGGGCACCAAGGAAGAAGGATATCTATGCGATAAACATGGGTGTTCGTAATTCTTCAATGGTATCTACATGTTTATTATCCAAGGCTTCGGAAGCAGACGCGCTACTATGGCATAGGAGAATGGCACACCTAAACTGGAGAAAAATGAACTACATAACCAAAAATGGTTTAGTTTTGGGTGTACCGCAAAAACATTTCGAGTCTGAGGATAAGTGTGTTCCTTGTATGAAAGGAAAGCAACATAAGAAACCACACAGATCTAAGACTGAGAACTCAATCTCCTCACCATTTGATTTGCTACATATGGATCTCTTCGGCCCAATAAGCAAAAGAAGCATAGGTGGCAAATGGTACTGTCTAGTTGCCACAGATGACTACTCTAGATTCTCGTGGGTATTTTTCTTAGGATCTAAGGATGAAACTCCAGGTATTCTAATTGAGTTTTTAGATCAAATTGAGAATGTATACAAAATGAGAGTTAAGCGTATTCGTAGTGATAATGGAACAGAATTCAAGAATTCAATGTTAGATATCTATTGCTTAAGCAAAGGGATAATTCATCAATTCAGTGCACCATATGAACCTCAACAGAATGGTGTGGCTGAAAGGAAGAACAGAACGTTGATTGAAGCTGCTAGAACAATGCTTGCAGATTCAAAGCTTCCGGTCATCTTTTGGGCAGAAGCAGTGAATACAGCATGTCATGTTCTGAATAGAGTTCTTACGGTGAAAAAACATAACAAGACTTGTTATGAGCTTTTGAACAATAAGAAACCAAACTTAAAAGGATTTGAACCCTTTGGAGTTGCTTGTACAATATTGAAAACTGGGAATCAAGCTAAATTTGGTGAGAAGGCTGACGAAGGATTTTTCTTGGGTTATATGTCTAATTCTCTAAATAAAAGGGTTTTCAATAAGGTCACTAGTCGTCTGGAGATAGTTTATAACATTGAAGTTACAAGCTATACACCGAATGTGCACAAGGGATTAGATTAGCAATTTGACTATTCCGATCTCTTTCAGTCATTTAAAGTTCCAATAAGTGACTTTGTCAGTGATTCAGAGATTTCACAACATTTATTGACTGGAGATTTGGACAATGGTTCGTCTTCAACATCGAATGTTCCGAATTCTGGAATCAGGACAACAGATGACTCAAATGAAGCTTCTTCAAGTGGGTCTCAACAAAATTCAAAGGATAAGTATCAAGAAACAGAAGATTCTGAAAAGGATCTTCAAACAAGGTTTGATGATATGCTTACTTCTTTGAACCATTTAAAGATCTCTTCAGAAAATTCAGAAGAAATGCCTTCATTAGAAGAGATTGGTACTAACTTAGGAGATGAGTTAATAGTTGATCCTATACCGGTTACAAGAATGAGTAAGAATCATCCCGTTGAAAACATCATCGGTGATATTAATACTCCTGTTCAGACTAGGACTCAATCTAAAGCTAGTACTTCTGAAGATTTAGAAAGCTTGTATACTGCTATGAAAGAGACAGGGATTCCTAATTAATGTCTATATTCATGCTTTATCTCACAAGTTGAGCCTAAAAATGTGCAAATGGCTCTCAAAGAAAGCTCATGGGTTGAAGCTATGCAAGAAGAACTGCAACAGTTCTCAAAATTACAAGTTTGGGAGTTGGTTGACCTACCAAAGGGAGAATATCCAATTGGAACTAGATGGGTATTTAAGTGTAAGAGAGATGACCAGGGAGTCATTACTCGCAATAAAGCACGTCTAGTGGTTCAAGGTTTTAATCAACAAGAAGGCATAGACTACAACGAAGTGTTTGCACCAGTTGCTAGGCTAGAAGCAATTAGAGTATTTTTAGCATTCACGTCATTCTATGATATAAAAGTTTATCAATTGGATGTTAAGAGTGCCTTTTTGTATGGCAAAGTAGAAGAATTGGTGTATGTTGCTCAACCTCCAGGGTTTGCTGATCATGAGTATCCAGATAGAGTATATCGTTTGAATAAGGCTCTATATGGATTACATAAAGCACCAAGGATGTGGTATGCAACACTATCAACGTATCTACTTGATAATGGATTTACAAGAGGAGCAATTGATAGTACATTGTTTGTAAAATGGAACAAGAAAGACTTTCTATTAGTACAAGTTTATGTTGATGACATTATCTTTGGATCTTCTGATGAAAAGATGTGTCAAGAATTTGAGAAAGTCATGAGAAAAAGGATTGAGATGTCTGCAATGGGAGAGTTGAAATTCTTCTTAGGGTTACAAGTTGACCAAAAGAAGGATGGCTTCTTTATTCATCAATCTAAATATGTTTATGAGTTATTAGAAAGATTTAAGATGGATGACAGTAAAGTCTACAATACTCCGATTCCAGTTAATCACAAACTAGGTCCGGATACATCGAGTGATCAGGATGTGGATCCTACTCTATATAGGGCCATGATTGGATCACTAATGTATTTGACTGCCTCTAGACCTGACATTATGTTTGCTGTTTGTTTATGTGCAAGATATCAGGCTAATATGAAAGAGTCACATATGCAGGTTGTTAAACGGATCTTTCGTTACCTCAAAGGGCAACCGAAGCTGGGACTTTGGTATCCAATTGATGGAGACTTAGATCTAGTAGCATATACTGATTCGGATTATGGAGGATGCAATCAAAATAGGAAATCTACGACCAGAGGATGTCAATTCTTAGGAGGTAGATTAGTATCTTGGCAGTGCAAGAAGCAAAGCTCAGTAGCCATTTCTACATGTGAAGCTGAGTATGTTGCAGCTGGCAGCTGTTGCTCTCAAGTTCTTTGGATACAACAGCAACTGCGAGATTACGGGTTAAATATAACCAATACTCCTATGATGATTGACAACGAATCTACTATGTCGATCACTAACAATCCTGTGAAGCACAGTAAAACTAAGCACATTGATATTCGACATCATTTTATTAGAGATTGTGCTGAAAAGAAAATGATAAGGTTAGTTAAGGTTCCGACTGTAGATAACTTAGCAGACTTATATACGAAGGCATTCGACAGAGCAAGATTTGAGACATTGGTTCAACTGAATGGAATGAGAAATCCAGAGTGATTAGTCTTCCAAGGGTATTTTAGTAATAGTTAGTAGTTATTTTTAGTACTTATTAAAAAAAAAAAACGGGGGGGGGGGGGGGGGGGAGGGGGGGGGTATGGCATTCATTTGCTTGTTATCCGAGGGGAATCGCCTCCAATAAAAGAACAACCGAAGTTCTTTTAGAAAAAGCTTTAAGTTTTGGCTGTAAAAACTTGGGAAATGATAGTACATTAGGAGAATAAGTCTAAGAATAATAACCTTAAGTATTAAGTATGATGTGTTAGTAGATTCTTATAAGTTGCATTAGAATAACGATTTTTATCTAGGATTAGACTTATATTTATCTTATTATACACCTATATCCACTGATTATAACTTGTCCTTTTACTTAACAAGTGATAAGAATAACTTAAGTCTAGTCAACTTCCTCATACGATTTATTGGTAGGCAGGTTATGCTAAGATTTATGAGCAGTTAAGAAGTATAACTTTCATGTGTAATATCTTATGTGCTCTGTTATATAACGTATGACATATGTCTTAATTGTTGAATGATAGTACTACTGTGCACTGTGATCTAAAATAAAAAAAATTGAAATGATACAAAGTATCATAATGTCAAAAGGTGAGTTATATGTTTCGAAAGGGCATCATTTAGTAACCTCTACCTTACATATGAAAGATACAAAGTATCTCGTGTCAAGTGTATGTTATATGCTTCTAAAGAACATCATTTAGTAATCTCTACCTTGCTAATACAAGATACAGTGTTATGTGTTGTACTTGAATTTTTCAGTATGTTGTATAATAGTAAACACTAGATATTGTGCACATTAACAATAAAAGTTTGGCTCAGAAATCTGCGTGTAATCTGTTTATGTGGATCATAATATCGGTAATCGTCTTGAACTGTCTATGATATTCGAATATTCACTTTTGTGAATAATAAGAAATCATAAGTTATATTTCAATGAAGTGTTATATCATGTGGATAAAGGTACATAAGATATAATTTTATGAATATAAGTTTATTACTGATTAAAGTTGTGATTTTATTGTGCTTATATGAATTTCATGAGGAATGTATACTAACAATTGTCTTATGCTTATTATAATTTAATAAGTACAGCTTATTCTTTCTAATATGATCCCTAAGCAGTTAAAACTTTAAGTGTTTATTATTAAGTTAATTTATTAGAATGTTAGTAGTTTTATTATTTTAACTTTTGTAATTATTTCTTCGAATTAATAAAACTTTTAATTATTCTTCTTGTTTACCCTTTGGAATTAAATTAAACTAGCTATCTTATATCTGTGTTGAATAAATGTAACAAATACAAGTGAAAAATAATTTTTATTTTAGACTTGTACGGTATATATGGGTTTTAATTTATACTAAGTGCTAAAATTGCGTTTTTGTGAAAACTTGCGAATTTGACTAGTCAACGCTGCGAAGCGAGACTAGTGCTGCGAAGCGAGTACATAGTATAAATGGGGCAAGTCCAACGAGTCCTACCCACACTTGTCATTTACTCTGCGAACCGAACTCACAACTCCTCTGCGACTCGAAATTTGGCGAAACGAATCGAATATACATTTCGATTGATTTTCTGATTTTTAGTACAAGGAAGGAATTTTTGATCCGTGGAACTTTTACAACTTTTGATTACGCATCTTTTGAAGTAAGTTTCATGAGATTTCACCGTGTAATTTGTGAGATATCGATTGGTTTACGTTTTTGAATGTGTCGGTTTAGTTTATCACGGATTTTGTACAAATTAGTGATTTAGAAAACCTAACACATGTTTATAATGCTTAATCGATGGTTAATAAACATGTTATAATCGATTAATTGCTTTGAAACACATTTGATTAGTGTTTGGTGTTTTGATCTCGTTAAATAGTTGGTTCTACGAAGTGAGATCTATCTCGCTTCGCAGCCCGCTCCAACGAATTGAGATGATGAGTTGAACGAAGCGAAACGACTACACCTCGTTTGACTTTTGTTGACCGAAGCGAGACGAGTTCAACTCGTTTGACTTAAGTTGACCGAAGCGAGACGAGTTCAACTCGTTTGACTTAAGTTGACCAAAGTGAGACGAGTTCCACTTGTTTGACTTGGGTTGACCGAAGCGACTCGAATTCAACTCGCAGGGTTTCTGCGAAGCGAGTTGAAAAATTTAATTATTTTTATTTTTATTTTTTAAAATTGACTTAATTTGACTTTGAGAACGGAATTAACCTTGTTGACTTCAGTTGACTATGTAAAATTAAGTAAATTTTATCATTTTTCAATTATAACTTGTTTTCGATTTGAGAATCGTTTGGTTACAAATAATTAACAAGTTATCCGTTTTTATACATATAGACTTAAGAACCTTTGTTTATAAGTTAAAATATGTGTAATATCTTAACAATTTAAGTTATGTCATATCGAAAGTCTTTCGACTCATAGCGTAGTCGTGCAGCGTGTCCCGATATTTATCGGCGGTATGATAACACGAATTGTTTGTCATAGCTAACGGGCTTTATATATAGTTTATAGAATATAATTGAACTTGTTAATTCAATTAAGTTTCAGTGAATTATGTTATTAGTTGATAGTATACTTAGACGTTTGATAATCTTTTTGATCTTGATACGTTAAAGTGTAAATTATCTAATGCTCGTTAACTTAACATTTTTGCTATTTGTGTAATTTTGAATTACAGATATGGCTAACAGATCTTTTGAGAAGGGTCACAACATCTTGGTGAATCTAGATGTCAATGAGCGTGGTGCTAAGCGATTTGAGCAGATTTTGACTTATTTAGCACGTTCGAGAATTCGATTTGCTATCACTGAGTCACCTCCACTGAACAAAGACCTTCTTACGCAGTTTTGGACGAACATTGTATATGATGGTGCTGCTAACCCGCCTACTATACGTACGACGGTGAATCAGCATCCGATTTCTTTTACTGCTGGTGACTTACGGCAGTTACTGCAGCTAGGAACTTCTGAACAAGAAGCTGGTCCATCTGCTTATTCAGCTGATTTTATCGAAGGAGCTCTAGGTCGTACAGGTTATTCAGGACCTAGGAGAGGATGCCAGTTTGTCAAGGCATTCGTACTAGGACAGTGGAGATTTCTTTTTACTGTTATACTATCTATTTTTGGGAACAAGAAGTCAGGATTAGATAAGCTTAGTCCTGAATTGATGTCAGCTGTACTGTCACTGGTTTATAATAAACCATACAGTTTTTCTTCTTATATCTTTCAGTCTTTTAGAGGACAGATCACCGGAGATGCTAGGACGTTGTTTATTCTTTATTCTAGATTCTGTATGCTCCTGATTCGAGCTCAAGTTCCAAACTTGCCAGCTTATGCAGCTGTTTTCAAGTTGAGACCATTGGACTGTGAGGTTACAACGCTTGCTTTTTGCTATTCAAGCGTAAAGATGAGATTAAGCCTGAGGTTGCTGATCTTTTTGGGCATCTTCTTGATGCTGATTATGTTGCTCCACCAAACAATGGTTGGATGGATGCTGGAGCTCACGGTCAAGCTCAAGCTCAACAACAACAACAAGCTCAACCTCAACCTCAACCAGCAGCAGAGTCACAGGAACTCATTGAGGATGTTTTACATCAGGTTGAACATCAAGGCCAACAAGTTGTACCTGAGTTAGCTGCTGAGGTTCTTCATGAGGTTTTAATACAGGTTGATGATGATACAGATCCCTTGCTACGGGATATTGATAGTTATGTTGCACAATCTGAGGTAATTTTATAATTATATAATAATATTGGTACTTCACTGTTATATTATTATCACTTTATTATATAATGCATATGTTATAGATATTTAGTTAATTAGATATTATTTTTGATTATAAAATATAAATATCATTATGATCAGGGATCTGAGACTGCAGACCCAGAGGTCACTCGACCTGAGGGTGAGCAGGGACAGCTTGATAGATCTGAGGTTTTACCTTCTCAGGTATTTATCAGATTAATCATAAATATATGGAACTTGTATGATAGAGCTTTTAGCTAATCATAAATGTTTAATATATTTAATATTTAGGATTCTGATGTTGGTCCATCTGGAGGCCGTGATGGTCAATCGGCTTCAGATGATGATGATAGTTCTCCTTCTCCACCTCCAGATGCTGGTTATATTAGATACCGATCTCGGATGATTCCAGATCCAGCACTGAAGGAAAAGAGAAAGGCTAAGGAAGTCGATCCAGACTTCAGTATTATTGATGAAGGTCCTGAGGAAGAGGATCTACCTCTTATTCCTCAACGCCGTAAGCATTCTAGGACATTGATCATTCAGGATGGTATGTTTTTATTTAAAGTTAGATAATCTTAACAAATTGTTTATCAGGAGTTAAACTGAGACAGTTAATTCTGTGACAGTTGCTCAAGATACACCCCAGGTAGAGATGATGATACCGGTGGTTACTGAACCAATATCTGTACCATCTGAGGTATGAGATAAACGTTTAGTACTATGAGTATTATAGATATTTAATTAGAGATTGAGACAGAGTTATCTGTAACAATTACTTATTTAATTATATCTAACTTTATATGCTGAGAAACTGCTTGAGTCAGTGGAACCATAAATGGTCTCCAAGACTGTTGAGGAGGGAGTTGCAAAACTGGTGCATGATGCTCAGTTTCAGACCAATAAAGCTAGTAGATTCGCAGCTAGTCTTCTCAAAGAAGCATTATCTCAAGCCATTCCACCACTCACACGTGAATCATACATTGCTTCAGTGACACCGCCTGGACCATCCACAGTATCTGTTATTCCGACGACTGATGCTGAAAGGATTACATCCTTAGAGTCAAGAGTTAAGGAATTGGAACAGAGTACTTCTAGGATTCCAGGGTTGTTAGCTGAGAATGTTTCTCTTGTGTTGGGAAATAAGATTTCTACTGTTACTACTGTTGATTACAGAATGCACAAGGCATTAACACTGTTAGTGTTAATGTGACTACTGGTATTAACATTGTTAGTGTCAAGGACTACCACTGTCTTCACAAGTTACAACTGTTAATTCAAGGCTTCAAAGATTATCACTGTTAGTGATGGTTACCACTGTTATCAGAAGATTACAACTGTTATTGAAGATTGAAGTGAAGACAAGAGTTTCAACTGTTAGTAATTGTTTCAACTGTTAGAGTGTTATTACTGTTAGCTTGTTTACAACAGTTAACACTGCTTAGGCTAGTTACCACTGTTGGTATATTAGTCTAGTAAATTGTACAAGTGTTAACACTATTATAGGAATTACCACTGTTTGTATAGTTGTGGTAGTTAACACTGTTTATGTATAGAATAGGCGGAAAAGTAAAGTTTGAATAATTATGGAATGTAACTGTTTCCATGATTATAGGAGATTGTTTAGCAGGACTCTATGAGATATAAATAGAGATCCTAAACCTAGATTAGGTTATGTAGTTTTTGCGCAGCTTCAAGGTTTTGTAACCCTAATACAATTCAGTGTATTCGTCTTATATCATTAATAAGATTGAAGCTTTCTATTATTCTGTCTTGATATATTGTTATTGATCTTCATTTTATTACTAAGTGTTATTCCGCAAACTTCTTAGTAATCATTCAAAACCGCATTTATCTAATAGTTTATTAGATAGATCTTGGTTCATCAAGTGGTATCAAAGCAGGTTTAGTTTTGAATTCAGGAAGATCAATTTTCACTGTTTTATTGATCATATTTTTTTTTATCAACAAATCAAATCAATGGCAGAAGGTAGTGAAGGAATTCAGGTCACTAAGATCCCAATGCTTAGACCAGATGAGTTTGATCTGTGGAAAAACAGAATCAGACAATATATGCTTCTCACAGATTATCAGATGTGGGAAGTAGTGGTTACTGGTCCTCCAGTGACACTTAACAGTGATGGTGTTCCACAGGCAAGATCACCACCAACTTCTGAGGCCGAAAGGAAGATCAGATCAATAGAGTACAAAGCTTTAAGTACCCTATTACTAGCTATACCAAATGAATATCAGAGGCGGTTTGAGGCATGTCAAGATGCTAAAGTGTTAATGGAAGCAATTGAAAAAAGGTTTGGTGGTAATGATAACACCAAAAAGAATAAAAGATCTCTACTTAAGCAACAATATGAGAATTTTAATTCTACAAGGTCAGAAACGTTGACCCAAACCTTTGATAGGTTTTCTAAACTGGTTGGAGATCTGGAAAATCATCAAGTGAAGATAGATAGAGATGATTTAAACAGGAAGTTTTTGAGGTCCTTGGGTGATGAATGGACCATGTATACTGTTGGGTTAAGACATAGTGCAGATCTGGAATCAAAAGAGCTAGAAGACATATATAATGATCTGAGAAACTTTGAAGCTAAAGTGGAGAACAAGAAGATTGGATCAGGAAGTAACAACAACAATTCTGCATTTATGTCAATGGCTGGAACAAAAGCAGAATCAAGTCAGAAAGGTTTTTCCTGTGGGTCTGGTGGAGTTGGATCATCATCAAATTATTCTAATGATCAAATCTTAGAATCTTTCTTTGCTAGTAATGTGAACTCTTCACTTACTAATGAAGACTTAGATCAATTTGAGTCAGATGATCTAGAAGAGATGGATATTAAGTTACAAATTGCCCTGATAACACAAAGACCAAAAAGGTTTATGCAAAGAACAGGTAGAAATAACTTTACACAGAAGAGGAGTGATGCTAGCTGGTTTGACAAGAGCAAAGTTGAATGTTTCAACTGTCACAAGTTGGGACATTTTACTAGGGAATGCAGAAGCCCAAAGGTTGATCAGAATGAGAGAGGAAATGGCCAGAGAAGTGGAGGAAATGTGGGTCAAAAGAAGAATGTGCCAATTCAAGATACTTCATCAAATGCACTGGTATCTGTTGATGGATGTGGATGGGATTGGAGTGATCAGGAAGAGCATGCAGTGAAGAATCAATGCTTCATGGCAACAGCTGAATCAGATAAGCAATCTGAGGTACCTTATGAGGTACAAATAAAATTGTGCTCAACTGTGTGTAAACAAACTGTGAAACATTATAGGGATCATAACCAGAAAGTGTGTGATGAGTTAAAACAATGTGAAATCAAAAGTAGACACACAATCTCTGTAATAGAAAATCTTGAAAAACAGATTCAGGCATTTGAAGAAAATGCAACACAGTTTAAGTATGACATTGAGTATGCTAGGTGGGAGAGAGATACTCTTAAGGATAAGGTAGAAGTATTAACTAAGAAACTTGCTGAGGTCACATGTGAAAGAGATAGCATAAGACTTAATGTAAGTAATTTAGAAAATGCATCTAAGAGTGTCCATAAACTTATCAATTCACAGATTCATGATAAACTTAAGACTGGGTTAGGATACAGTAATGTACCTCCTCCTTATAACAACAACTACTTTCCTTCAAAAACTGAAATTGATTTAAATTTACTTAAAGAAGGATTGAATGATGATGTTAAAAAGGTTGACCCAGTTAACAGTTTAAAAGAAGATGTGAACATTGATGGAGTTGAAATTCATGAGTGGAGTGAGGAAGATGATGATGAGTGTGTTATATCTGAATGTGAGGGTAATGTAATGAATAAATCTGTTACAACACCTAGTGAGAGCAGCAATCAAGTTACTGGTCTAGCTTCAGATCTTAAGGATAAAAAGCTAGAAGAGGGTAAAAGAATGTTCATTGAAAAGGATAAACATAAGATAGAACATGTGAGAGCCACATCTAACACTCCTAGGAATGTTCAAAGGAAGGTTAGAAATGCAGTGAAGTCATCTGTTTCTGTGAATCATATATTTGCTTTGAATAAATGTAATAATTGCAAATGTAAGGATAACTCTTCTACTTCACAAAATTTTCAAAAACATATTCCCAGAGGTAATCAAAGAAATTGGATTCAAATGGTAACTCAAAAACTGGGAAATAATGTAACAGTGATAAGAGAAAAGTTATGTCTTATATGTGGCAGAAATAATCATCTTCAACATGACTGTTATCATAATCCAAAATCTGTTCAACAGAAGGTGATACAGCCATGGACAGCAGCTAATATGATTAACAAACAAAATTTTAAATCTAAAGTTAATCATAAAACTGCTGCAAGAAAGATGAACAATAAGGCAAATCAAGCTAAGGTTACTGCAAAGGTTTCCACTGCAGGAACAAAAGTTACAGATTTAGCCAACAATAAAAAGGCTAAAACAGTGGAAAAAGAGTATAATGTAAACAGTGGTAAATCTTTTAAAACTGTTAGAACAGTTAATTCAACTGTTACCACTGGTAGAGTAAATAACAATGTGATGAATACTAACAGTGTTAATTATTGTACCACTGCTAGACATAATAACAGTTATAACAGGTTTAACACTGTTGGGCATTATAACTATGGTTATTCAGTTAACACTGTTAGACCAAAACGCACTGCTAGGTCTAAAATTAGTTGGATTTGGACACCTATTCAGAATAATTTATCCAGAGGTTCAAAATCCAACAATGTATCAAAATCAATGATCTTCAAGAAAGTTGATTACTTTGATACATATGGGAAACCCAAAGCCAAATTGGTTTGGGTTCCCAAGAGAAATTAATTTTTCTCTGTTTTTGTTTGTGTGCAGGGCAAGTCAAGAAGTTTATGGCATATTGATAGTGGCTGCTCAAGGCATATGACTGGAGATAAGGAAAAGCTACAGAACTTCAAGTCTTTTGATGGTGGATATGTAGCATTTGGAAGCAATCCCAAAGGAGGAAAGATCACAGGCAAAGGAACTGTTCAAAGTGCCAAGTTAAGTTTTGAAAATGTTTACTATGTGGAACAGTTGAGGTACAATTTGCTAAGTGTGAGTCAAATCACAGATAAAAAGAATCCTGTTCATTTTACTGACACTGAATGTCTTATTCTGTCAAAGGAATTCAAAATTCCAGAAAGTATGATTTTAATGAGAATTCCTAGGCAGGATAATGTCTATAAGTGTGACTTAGCAAACATGGCACCTCAACCTGATTTAAACTGCTTGATTTCTAAAGCAAATTTAAATGAGTCTAATTTGTGGCATAGAAGGATGTGTCACATGAATTACAAAACCATTAATAAACTTGTCAAAAACAAGCTTGTTAGGGGTTTACCTGAGAAGGTCTATTCATGTGATGATCATTGTGTTTCTTGTCTAAAGGGGAAGCAACACAAAACTTCTTTTAAGTCCAAAACAGTGAATTCAAACTGTACTCCTTTATACTTATTGCATATGGACTTATTTGGACCAACAAGTATAAGTAGTATGGGAAAAAGATCTTATTGCCTTGTTCTAATTGATGATTATACCAGATTTACATGGGTTTTCTTTCTTAGAACAAAAGATGAGACAGGTGAAATACTTAGATCATTTATAACTAAGATAGAGAACCAATTAGATAAAAAGGTTAAAATCATCAGGAGTGATAATGGAACAGAATTTAAAAATTATGAGATGGACAAATTCTGTGATGAAAAAGGCATTAAGAGAGAGTTTAGTGCACCTAGAACTCCTCAACAGAATGGAGTTGCTGAAAGAAGGAATATGACACTAATTGAGGCTGCAAGAACCATGCTAGCTGATGCAAAACTACCTATGTCTTTTTGGGCAGAAGCAGTTAGCACAGCTTGTTATGTTCAGAATAGAGTAACTGTAGTTAAGCCTTATTTCAAAACCCCATATGAGCTGTTGTTTAAGAACAAACCACTGGTTAGTTTCTTAAAATCCTTTGGATGTCCTTGTACCATTTTGAATACCAAAGATCACCTAGGAAAGTTTGAAAGCAAAGCAGATGAGGGTGTATTTGTAGGATATTCTATTCAGAGTAAAGCATATAGGGTTTTCAATCAAAGGACCAGAGTCATAGAAGAATCAATGAATGTCACTTTTAATGAGAATATCATTAATCCTGATAGAATAGGTCCTAAGTCTTTGTTTGATATTGATGCTCTTAACACTGCTTTTAGATATACAACTGTCAATTCTAGTACATGTACATGCACAGGTACCACATCAAGTAAAGCAGATAGAATTTGTGAGGATACATCAGAAATGTCCTCAGAAAAGAATAAAGAGTCTTTGGAGTACATTATCTTTTCAATCTGGACTCCTGATCCTCCAGAGGTATTTTCTTCTGATCTGCCACAGTCATCACAGCATATGGAGACAGAAGAACCAACAGAAACATCATCTCAGAATATGGAGGATTCAGAACAAATTGAAACACCATCCAATGAAAGTTCTGGGCAGAATGGCAATTTTACCAATTTGGAGGAAATCATTCCAGAGACATCAACATCTAACTTTCATGTTCACAAAGATCATCCTCTGGAACAGGTGATTGGAAATGTTGATTCTGGTGTACAAACTAGACAGCAAACTACTGTCACTGAAGAAGAAATACATACATCTCTATATTTGTGTTTTCTATCTCAAGTAGAACCTAAAAAGGCAGTAGAAGCTCTTAAACATCCTAGTTGGATTGAGGCAATGCAAGAGGAGTTGCTACAGTTCAAGATTCAGAATGTGTGGACACTTGTTGATCTGCCAAAGGGAAAAAGGGCAATTGGCACCAAATGGATCTTCAAGAACACGAAGGATGAAAGAGGGATTGTAATCAAGAACAAGGCAAGGTTGGTGGCACAAGGTTATACACAGGAAGAAGGGATTGATTATGATGATGTCTTTGCTCCTGTTGCAAGGATAGAAGCCATTAGACTGTTCCTAGCCTATGCTACATATAAAGGTTTCACAGTTTATCAAATGGATGTCAAGAGTGCTTTTCTGTATGGCATGATTGATGATGAGGTGTATGTGTGTCAACCACCTGGATTTGAAGATTCTAGATATCCAGATAGAGTTTGCAGATTGGATAAGGCATTATATGGTCTGCATCAAGCCCCTAGGGCTTGGTATGAGACTCTATCTGTGTATCTATTTGAGAATGGGTTCAAAAGAGGCACTATTGATAAGACTTTGTTCACCAAAAGGAATCAAAGTGATATTTTGCTGGTGCAAGTCTATGTTGATGACATCATTTTTGGTTCTACAAATGATGGTATGTGCAAGGAGTTTGAAAAATTAATGCATCAAATGTTCCAGATGAGTTCAATGGGGGAACTCACTTTCTTTTTGGGACTTCAAGTCAAGCAGAGTTCAGATGGTACTTTCATAAATCAGAGTAAATATGTAAAAGACATACTTACTAAATTTGGATATTCTGAATCAAAAGTGGCTAGTACACCAATGGAGACACACAAGCCACTATCTGCAGACCCTGAGGGGGAGGAAGTTGATGTACATCTGTACAGATCAATGATTGGATCATTGATGTACTTAACTTCTTCCAGGCCAGATATCATGTTTGCTGTTTGTATCTGTGCCAGATTTCAAACCTGTCCAAAACAATCACATCTGTATGCTGTCAAGAGAATCTTTAGATACTTAAAAGGACAATCTGATCTAGGTCTTTGGTATCCAAAAGATTCCCCTTTTGACTTAAAAGCATATTCAGATAGTGATTATGGGGGAGCTAGCATGGACAGGAAGTCCACATCAGGAGGATGTCAATTTCTAGGTGAAAGGTTAATCTCATGGCAATGCAAGAAACAGACAACTGTATCAACATCTACTGCTGAAGCTGAGTATGTATCTGGTGCAAATTGCTGTGCTCAGGTCTTATGGATTCAGAATCAAATGCTTGATTATGGTTTAACTTTCTTAAACACTCCTATTTTTATTGACAATACTTCTGCTATCAGCATCATCAATAATCCTGTTAAACATTCTAAAACTAAGCATATAGAGATTAGGTATCATTTTATCAGAGACTGTAATGAAAAACGACTTATTCAGATTATAAAAGTCCATACTGACAATCATTTTGCAGATCTGTTCACCAAAGCCTTTGATGTGGGCAGATTTACATTTCTGATTACAAGTATTGGTCTGATTAAATCTTCTTAAATTGTTTCTTCATAAAATTTTTGTAAAACATCTCTATAATGCTTAAGGATTAGATGCTGATAAATGTAATTGATACTAACAGTGATAATAGTCTTACTTACAACTGCCTTGCTTTACCAATTATCACTGTTATTATTCAATTATCACTGTATATCTATTGTTTTACTTTCACTGTTAGTTCTACTGTTTTCACTGTTTGTGTTGAACTAACTCTTTGTAGGTTATCACTATCAGAAAAGCAATTATAACTGTTAGTGTAAACAGTTTCCACTGTTTTCACTATTCAGTTATAACTGTTAGTGTAAACAATTTCCACTATTTTCACTATTCAGTTAAAACTGTTAGTGTAAACAGTTTCTACTGTTTACACTGTGTTCACTGTTAGTGTAAATCTGTAACACCCCCAAATTTATTGTTTAGCGGAAGCAAGATTTGGGTGTTACTAATCAATAACAAAGCACAGAGATTAATAATGAACGACCACTACATGCGTCGTTTTACATTGATATTGATAAAATAAAAGTTTACATCAAAATATTGTCCATTAGCTCAGTTTAAAATTGAGAGATTTAAGTACATAATTAATCTATACAAAATATAATAATGCAGCTAAAATCTCTGATTGTTTGCATGCTGACTCGAGCTAATTAAATCTTGATTGAGCAGTCCAACCTACTGCTGGTCACCTGTGATACATGCTAAAATGGGTCAGCGAAACGCTGGTGAGCTCACAGGTTTGTATATCAATATATATTTGTATGAACCGCAAGATTTTATAATTGAATTTAAAATGCAATTAAGCAAAATAAAAGTTATACAGCCATGAGCACATAGTCTGAGCTTAACTTGAGTTGTCAGGCCCACTTAAGGAAACCTAACTTGAAATGCCTCCTACGAGTGCCTAATCCACACTCGTCTTCCCAAATGCTAATACGTCCGTTTGACCAGTTAGTGCGTGCTAACCCGGACGAGGATTGTCAATCCTATATGATATCATATACTAACATTCACGCTACAGATGTATTACCAGACTATGCTATGGAGGGCTTTAGTGATTAGTTGAAAACAACTCATGTAGTATTTGATTGATTGGTACTTGCGTTCAACTTGTAAAATAAAACGAGCAATAATATCACACCCCTGATTGAAAAAGCAGTAAAATAGGGGCCATGAGACTCACCTGAGCCTTGAGTGTTTAAATTAATAAACTTGGATTGATTAGCGGTGGATTGATGTCCGAAGACTTGTAGCCTGAGAGTGTCCAAGACACACAATGGTTATAACATGAGTAGGCATCTCGAAAGACTGCCCTTGTAATTGTTCGTCCAACTTAGAATGTCCAAATTACTACGATTTGGTTAATTGAATTACCCAAATTACTACGATTTGGTTGTTTGACTTGTGTTTTGAAAACGTGTACGGCCCGTTGGTGATTTATTTGTAATGATAAATCCATATCATTATTTTGATGATTTTGAAGCATTATACTAAAAATAAATTCCATTGCGTTTTAGAAGTTGTATCGCATTCGTGTTTGATGTTATACAAGTTTAACATTTGGTGTGAAAGTTTATATGTAACACCGTTACTTGTGAACCTAGGTTAGGGGCGAAGCCCGTTAATGACGGGGGTCCGGGGGCAGCGCCCCTGGTAGCGGGGTCCAAGGGGCGGCAGCCCCTGATTGCTTTGGTGAAAAACGCATCTGGACTTGAATTTCGGGAAATTGAGTGTCAAATTTTGAGTCTCAAAACTTAGTGAAAAATGAGTTTTAAACTCTCTGTTTTTAGCGACACAGCATGCGACACAATGGTCATATATGCGACACAAGGGTTGTGTCGCATAAGAATGCGACACAAGAGCTT
This sequence comes from Pseudognaphalium luteoalbum, assembly GCA_963422505.1. NCBI lineage: Eukaryota > Viridiplantae > Streptophyta > Magnoliopsida > Asterales > Asteraceae > Pseudognaphalium > Pseudognaphalium luteoalbum. The sequence continues at coordinate 54,890,138 of OY730198.1, read as the reverse complement.
AGCGACACAAGGGTTGTGTCGCATAAGTGTACGATGCTGATTTAACAGCGACATAGTGATTGTGTCGCATGGGATTTGCGACATAAGGTACGACACAATATTGTGTCGCAAAAGGTACGACACAAGTGGGTCTCTACGACACAAGATACGACATAAAGGATCTTATGCGACACAAGGCTTGTGTCGCAAAGATGAACACTCAGACAGTCCCCAGCGACTGTCGTGGTTTTCAAACCCAAAACCCAAATCTAACTCGTTTTTAGGCTATAAAATCATGTTTTCTTCATACATTTGGACAATACTAAGTTGTGTAAACATTATAACACCGAAATAATACACCAAAATGAGTGGATCTAAATATTTAGAGAATTTCTTACAATTTCAAATCGAAGCTAAAGGAGGCCGAAGATGATGATGATGCTTTTGTAAATCTTGTTCCTTGCTTGATGGTGATTCCGAAAATGTAAGTTTGGTGGTCGGATTTGATAAATCCGAAAATTTGGTGGTGATGGGTTTGAGGGTGTTTAGTGGTGTGTGTGTGTTTTTGATGAATGTAAATGAAAGAAAGAGGGGAAAGTGGAGGTGGGGTGTAGGTGAAAGCCTCACCTTTTTCAGTCCCCACAATCGCGCTCCGTGCGGTGTTCGTTCTCCCGTTCGTTTAAACGTTAAATGTTTATTTTATACGTTTAAATACTCGTTTTAAATACGAATAATTACCCAATATTTTGATGAAGTATTTTACCAAATACTTAATGGTTGCGTTATAAGGTATAACTTTAACTTGTTTCGATTTGTTTGCGAGTTTAATAATCTAGTCGTGTAGTCCTTGTTTGTACCATACGAATTTGAATTGAAATATTATCTAAATAATATTTTGGATATAATTGCGTTATTAAATAATATTATATTATTTAATAAAATTTTCACCAACGTCCGTATTAATTGAATCGAATTGCATTCGATTTGAAACTCGTACGATTTAATCAAATCGCATACTTGTATATATATATACTTATCAATATATATGCTGATACATTAATTAGTCTAACACAGAACTAATTACATGTATTAAAACTTGATTAGGCACTAACTACTAGTCCTAATTTGACGGGTGTCACAAAATCTTAACACTGTTAGTATAATCAGTTACCACTGTTTATACTATCAAGTTGAAATTTCACTATCAGTGTTTATCTGTCTGTTTTATTTTTATTTTTTTTAAAAAATAAAATAAAATTACTGCTAGTAATACTAATGCAGTCACTAGTGTTGAGTTATAATTCCTTTGGTCAGGGGTTATTTCCATTCACTAGTTGTAACACTGTTATTATTATTAACACATGTATAATACTGTTAGTTCTTTTTGTTTCCACTGTTTTAAGACAGTTTCCACTGTTTTAAAATGGTTTCCACTGTTAGTGTTCAAATTGGGATTTTTATTTCAAAATTAGGTCATTGAAACTAACAGTATAAATACTCCCAACACTTGTACATATTCTCCTACGCTCTCATAAACACTGCTTTCATAAACCATATAACCACTGCTATCGCAAATCATACACTAATTCTTCATGGCTTCTTCTTCATCAACCACACCTCAACTTGCACTAAGTAAGGATCATAACATGATCGCTTATCTAGTAAAACCCTCCATTGCCAATGATTACGTGGAAATCATTGATTTTCTGCGTAACTCTTCCATACATCATGCTCTTACAATAGCACCCAGAATTTCCCATGATCATATCAATGAATTCTGGGTTAATGCTCAAATTGAGGAAGAAACAGGTGTTCCAAAGATTACTTCCACAGTGGCAGGACACCAAGTTATGATTTCTGAGGCAACCATTCGTTCTTCTCTTCATCTTCAGGATGAAGAAGGTATAACTTTAATTTCTGATGAAGATTTATACCTTAATTTACAACGAATGGGATATGAAGGGAACTTGGGTGGGTATGTTTTTCAGAAAACTATGTTTTCTTACCAATGGCGATTTCTAATCCATACATTACTGCACTGTTTATCATCAAAACGCTCATCTTTTGAACAATTTAGCAGTAATGTAGCATATGCATTGGTATGTTTAGCAACTGGCCAAAACTTTAATTTTTCAAAATTTATTTTTGCTGGTATGCTAAGAAACATAAACCAACCTAAAATTAAATTTTTAATGTATCCAAGGTTTGTGCAATGCTTTTTAAATGAACAAATATCTGATTTGCCAGCCTTGGATAAGATAATAGGTATCTCTTCTTTTAAACCAAAAGTATTTTCAAATATGAAGAGAGATACCTCTATCAAAGGCATTGTGTTTTCTGGGAGGGTAACAGCATTGTTTCCAACAATGCTTCCTGCACCCTCCACCACAGCATCTGTACCACCAACAGAAGCTGAACCAGTTGTTGAAAGAATGGAACAACCCATTCCTTCTTATCCCACAACATCTGGGGGTAATAATGAACAACAAGGGAACAGATTCACTACAACCTACACCAGAAAAGCCAAAAGGGCTACACACCAGGTGACTGAGGATCATGCTGCTCAGTTATCTCAGTCCAATGACAGGGGTCATGAACAGCATGTGGTCCATAAGGAGAGGGGTGACCATTCTGTAAGGGCTACTTCTACTGCTTCTAGCCCATTGGCAGAGCAGGACAGAAGTAACATCAATAAGACCCAAGCAGAGGCAACACCAAAACATGATTCTATTCCAGTAGATGATTTTGGTGGTCCCAGTACCAATAACCAAGGGGAATCTGTTGATCACACTAGGTATAATATAGGTTTTGATACACATGTCAATGATTCACCTAGGAAGTCACATTCTGATGGTGATGAGGCTAGAACTAACCTGGAATTGACAAGAATGATAGACTATGTGTGGGAGAAATTTAGGTTGGAAAGGAGAAACAACAAAAAGAAGGATGAACAGATTACAAATCTACAGCAGAGGGTTGCTCAACTGGAGTACATTGTTGTTAAGGTTTTGAAAGAAGGGAAGCAATATGTTATAGCTGAAGGTGAGTCTGCAGAGACTGCTTTCAAAAAGGGGGAGAAGTTTTGGACCAATAAAGGAGATGATTGTCATGATGATAAGAATGGTGTTGATGGATCAAGTTCTGAAAAAGTTGAGCAGGAAATAGAGATGGAACCACCAACTACTAATGATCCTGAGATTGTTAAAGAAAAAGCTGATGATAAAGAGCAAGAGAAAGAGACAACTCCAAAGGCTAAAAGGCAGAAATCCATTCCAGTGGTGTCTCTTAAAGCAAAGAAACTCAAATCAACAACCTTACCACCTGTTCAGATTAGAGAACCATCTGCACCTGCTACTGCACAGAATATGCCCAAGATTGATCCTAAGGATAAGGGTAAGGGTGTCTTGGAGGAAGAGCCCAAAGTGAAAAAGCAGAAAACCATGCCTCCAGAAGCTACAATGAATGATGATGAATATGCACAGAGGTTATTTGCTGAGATTAATGCAGATGTGCTAGCAGATGAATTGATTGATGTTGAGGTGGAACCTGGTAAATATGTGAAAATGACTAAGGCTCAGGTTGAGGAGTGGGATGAAGCACAACTGAGAGAGCAAAAACATGATGATATTGAATATCTGATTGAACAGATTAAGAAAAAGAAGGCAGCAGAAATGAAAAAGACTAGAGCTGCCAAAGCTGCTGCTAAAAGGAATAAACCATTGACAAAGGCTCAACAGAAAAGAAATCTGATTTGGAAGTTAAGAGGTGGCAACATTTCAACTGCAAGACTAAATGCTATGTCTCTTGAGAGTCTACAAAGAATCTGGGATAGGGATACATTTCTAAATCCTGAGGCTGCTAAGAGAGCAGAAGAAGCTAAGAAAGCTAAGGATAAAGCAGAAAGGGAAAAGAAAAAGAAAGAAAAAATTGATAAACAGATTGAAGATGAAAAGGAATGGGAAAGGATGAGTACTGAGCTTAAACAGAAGAGGAGACAAGAACTTGCATCAATTCCAGATTTGCCTAAGAATAAGTTGAATTTGGATGATTTGATTGTGGTGCAACCTCTACAGGTACATCTTCCACCTGATAACTCTCCTGGAATCATAGATTGGTCTGTTGGAAAATTTTCATTTCCAATTAAGTGTGAGAAAATTAGACTTGAAAGAGCAGATTCTTCTGTCTCATTTTGGAGATCATTTAAAGAGTTGATCAGGGTGACTTGAACAGAATCTATGAGATTGGATCTGAGAAAGGACTGAGCACTAAGAAGTTTGATAGTGTTTATGAATTGGGTGTTTGGTCTGGGATTTCAATGATGTATGAACCAGAAAGATTTCGGTTTGAGTTCAATACTTTCAGAAATGTAAAGCATTGGATCTATCTCAGCAATTGAAGTGTTCATCGGGTTATTTTTGATGATGCTACTATTATTTGGATGCTCACTGACAGAGAATATGATATGAGTTTGAGTTTGTTAAGAAGCTTAAGGCATGCTAAATTATCTGTCTCATTTAACAATGATTTGGCAGAGGATTTGGTATATATGATCTTGAATCAGATTCATAAGAAAGAAGAGTATGAGAGAAGACACAGAGATCAAAGATAGTTATTCTGAAAGAGTATTGGAAAGAGGTCAACTTGAAAAATCAAGAGAAACTTAATTCTGTTGGGGACAGATTAAGTTTAGGGGGAGATTGTTGGGAAATAAGATTTCTACTGTTACTACTGTTGATTACAGAATGCACAAGGCATTAACACTGTTAGTGTTAATGTGACTACTGGTATTAACACTGTTACTGTCAAGGACTACCACTGTCTTCACAAGTTACAACTGTTAGTTCAAGGCTTCAAAGATTATCACTGTTAGTGATGGTTACCACTGTTATCAGAAGATTACAACTGTTATTGAAGATTGAAGTGAAGACAAGAGTTTCAACTGTTGGTAATTGTTTCAACTGTTAGAGTGTTATTACTGTTAGCTTGTTTACAACAGTTAACACTGCTTAGGCTAGTTACCACTGTTGGTATATTAGTCTAGTAAATTGTAAAAGTGTTAACACTGTTATAGGAATTACCACTGTTTGTATAGTTGTGGTAGTTAACACTGTTTATGTATAGAATAGGCGGAAAAGTAAAGTTTGAATAATTATGGAATGTAACTGTTTCCATGATTATAAGAGATTGTTTAGCAGAACTCTATGAGATATAAATAGAGATCCTAAACCTAGATTAGGTTATGTAGTTTTTGCGCAGCTTCAAGGTTTTGTAACCCTAATACAATTCAGTGTATTTGTCTTATATCATTAATAAGATTGAAGCTTTCTATTATTCTGTCTTGATATATTGTTATTGATCTTCATTTTATTACTAAGTGTTATTCCGCAAACTTCTTAGTAATCATTCAAAACTGCATTTATCTAATAGTTTATTAGATAGATCTTGGTTCATCATCTTGCTCAGCAGATGGTTCATATCAGTGAATCACATTTGACATTGCTGAAGACTCATGATACTTTGCTTGCTGATTTTACTGCCCAGCGACTAAAGCTTGAACACTTAGAACGTTTGGTGTTGAGAGTGAATTCAGGACAGTCTGCTCAGGGGGAGATAATGATATATCATGAAGCTTGCAAAGAGGATGAGTTAGCTAAGAAGAGAAGAGATGATAAAGATGATGATCCCGATGCTCAGAAAGATGGTGAGCCGACTGGTCCTTCAAAGACTGGTGAGCAAGCTATTATTCAGGGGGAGTCTGCATGTGTTGGTGTTAGTGGTGATGGTGCTGGTACAAGTGAAGCTGGTAAGACAGCTTAGACTTGTGTAGATATTTGTACTTAGAATTTTAGTTGAATTATAATTGTAATTTATAATTGTAATTGAATAATTGTAACTTAATAGTTTTTGTAATATATTCGGCTTGAGATTTTTATTACAAGATTAAATATATTAGAAACTGTTTAAGTTATTTGATTTTGAAAAGTTAAATAAATTAGTGATCGAAAGTCTTCCGACTCATTGAGAAGTCGAGCGGCGTATTCTGATTTATTTCAGCGGTCAAAGTTTATTTTAACTTAGACATTTTAGACTTGAGAGTTTTTATAACTGATAAGTTAAATATGTATGATTTTTAACTAGACAAATGATATATAATTTAAAGATATAGTTGAAAGTTAAGTTCTTGTGATATAACAGTTCAATTAAGTCTTGAAAATTATATAAGGTAATTAATAGTGAATTTAAATGCTTGGTGATTATTCACAACGCATTAGAATTTAAAGTTAATTAATATTTGTTAAGTGTTTATAAGACTTAAGAATTCTTTGATTGATTCAAGGTAATTAATAAAAGAATTATAAGTTATATAGAATTGGTTATATTAACACAATTGAAATGAATAATGAAATTTTTTAGATTGATTCAGAGAAATCAATAAAAGAATTTATATTATTAATTTGATTTGTGTAGATATGGAAATGCTAGAATTGAGTGACTCTGGAAGTGATATGCTTGATGAAATTGATGAAGATATTGATTTTGATCTTGAAGAAGGAGAATTTTTACTACCTGAGGATTGGACTGCTGTTTCTGAGAATGAGCAAGACATTGGTGTAGATCCAGATGCAAATATTGATGAACACCATGTGAGCCCATCTAGGACAGAAGTTATTATTGAAAATAATCAAGGTCCAACAGTTGTCGATGTAGATGAAGAAATCGATGACTCAACTGATTCTGAAAAAGATGAAATCTTAATTCCTACCAAGAATCCAGCAGTTTTACTTAGAAAACTTCCTAAACAGAAAAAGAAGGTTGGAGTTTCTGAAGTTTATATAACTGGGAAACGGGAACCTAAAAGAGGGATTATTGGTTGGTACTTTGACTCTGAGCTGAAGCTATTTGCTATTAAGAGGTTTGACGGAGTTCAATATTTTGAGCGAAAGCTTGCAGTATTTATTTCTTTGCCTAGATTTGAGATTCGAGATTTGGCTCGATTACCTTTGAATAACCTAAGTAATGATTTTGTTGGTAAATATGTTGAACACATAATCAAGACTGAGGTTAGAGCAAATAAATTGGAAAAGATTAAGCCAAGAAAAGGAAAGACTATTAAACTGGCAGAGAGAAGTCAAAGGACAGGACGAAGGAGAAGAAAGAAGATTTATCCATCTGTTAAGTGTTTACAGCAGATTCCATTGAAGACAATGCCACAAGATATTTTGGAAAATATGAAGAGTTGGCATGTGGATTCAGAGACTGGAGAAGCTGTAATGGTTGAATCTGATGATGAGGTTGAAGGTGGTGAAAGAGAAATCTTCAGAGTTTATGACCATCGACACCTAATGAATATGTCGAAGAAAGATTTGATAAAATTGAATGAAAATAGAATCTTGACGACAGTAGCATGGGGTGACTTAGCACGTGATTATCAAATGATGGTTAAGACTTGTATAAAATTGAAGATTTATGCTGGAAGTAAGATTTATGAGTAAAAATCAAAGACAACTTGAAGACATAATAGCATAGATGCTAGAGCTATTGTCAAGGGGGAGTCTGTTGGGACATGTATGTTTGACAACAGATCTAGCTTGTAATAGTACTAGTGATTATTGTAATCAAGTTTGTACAATTGATTTGGATTTGTAAATGATATTAGTTTGGTATTAATATTCGTTAAATATATTAGTATGATAAAGTGTTAGACGAATATCGAATACGATGTTACAAACTAAAGTCTGTGAGATGAGATCTCAAGTCGCAGAGGTTAGTCATGCGAGATGAAATCTGGGCTCGCAGAGCTGCGAACCGAGTTGAACTTTGGGCTTGGTTGTGGGCTGCGAGTTGAACTCGACTCGCAGAACCCATCGACCTGCGAATCGAGTTTAACTAAAACCTATAAATACTTCATTAGGTTTAATCAGTAAAAAACTTTTGCCATTCGATTTCCAGAGGACAAAAACACAATTCTAAGCAGTCATAAGGTTAGGTATTGATCGATTAACTTTAATTAATCGATACAAAACCTTGTTGATAAATCAATTCGCTATTATCTTGCGAAACAAATTGTTCACATATTGTGAACCAAGTATTGAGGAATTCCGCAGCTTAATACCTAAGATAACTTCGTTATCGATCCACGTACTAGGGACTTACAATTATGAGTTATAAGTATATGTATCATTAAAGTTAAATACATTGTTAGTCAATTGATAAATCGGCTCACCCATTGTGAAAAAACTATAAGAGAGGTATAAGGCGGGTAGCTCAGCTTCCCTAAGGAAGTCAGGTCTTCAATAGGCTTTGCGCTGACCTGCTTCTCATAGATGTCTTCTACAAAAGGTAATAATCCTCCCGTCCCCAATCTCGCACACAACTCGAACTTCTCACTACTCTCAGTTCTTGGAGGGAAAGACTGACCGATCCAAACTATATGGACTGGATGTGTAACCTAATGTGTACTCTTAGTTCTTGAAAGGTACGAGAACAAGGAGTTCATTCTCGGTGAGCATATTCCCGTGATTGATGAAAATTAACCCAAGAGGAGATTAAGGCACACCGAAAACATTATGATGATGCGTATAAAGTGTCTTTTATCATGTCATCCTCCATGAGCCCCGAGTTGCAAAAGAATTTTGAGAATACTTGGGCTTATGAAATGAACCAACAGCTAAAGGAAATGTTTCGGGCCAAGGCAAGCAAAGAACGCCTTGATATGGTTAAGTCACTCATGGCTTGCAAGCCCAAACCTGGAGCATCTATCTGTGCTTTCATCTTGGAGATGAAAGGGTACTTTGATAGGTTGGAATCATTGAATATGATGTTTGACACAGAGTTTTCCATTGCCATAATTCTATCCAGTCTGCTAGCTATCTACAATCAGTTTGTAATATCATATCAGATGAATATGAATGAGAGAAAAGGCTCAACAATGGAACTCCATAATTTACTGCAAACCGCTGAGCAAGGAATCAAAAAGGATGATGTATTCTATAGCTCAGCAGCTCCTGTGTTGGCAATTGGTCAAAATGCAAAGAAAAGAAAGAGGTCAAATTGGAAAGCAAAGACTGCAAATGGAAAGTCCAATCATGGGTCCAAAAGAAAGACTGATTCTGATATTTCACTAGCAAGTGATCCAAAGGAAGCAGTGTACTTTTACTGCAACACAAAGGGGCACTGGAAGCGTAGCTACCCGAAATACCTGAAGGACCTTGAGGATGGTAAGTTCGAAAAGAGTGTTCACTCAGGTATGTTCATGATCGAACTCCATAATACTACAACTTCTAATTCGTAGGTTCTGGATACAGGGTGTGACACTCACATTTGCACTGTATTGCAGGGTCTAAAGGAAAGTAGGAAGTTGAAGCATGGAGAGCTTAATCTAATCATGGGAAACAGAGGAATCGTGCTTGTTACCAAGATTGGAAAGTATGAGCTCGTGCTGAATTCTGGAGTTAGGGTTGATTTAATAATTGTTGTTATTCATCAGATTGCCTAGCCTGTCTACAATTGAACTAGAAGTGGCACTAACTTATCTGTGGCACTCACATTTGCCTAGCCTGTCTACAGTTGAACTAGAAGTGGTCTGTGTCTTTTCAGTATTCACTAACTTATGTGATGCTTCCAACTTCTTATTTGGACAACAAGAAGCCACATGTCCTTTTTGGTGACATTTGAAGCAGGACATTTATTTTTGTGACTTACTAACTTTTGCATCCGCAGTCGGTGTCTTAGGCACTAAAGGTTCAACTACATGTTCTTTATTAACCACTTCATCAGTCTTAGTATCATTATTACTCCACCAGGTACAAAATGTACTTTAGTGTGAGGAATTCTCTTACTATCATCAGATGACGGATTCTTAATAACATTCTTCTGTGCCTCTGACTGATTAGATTTAGCTACTGGTTCTTCAGAACATACTTCAGTCATTTCAGTATCTTTTGGAAGCCTAGTGTAATTCGAATTGAAAGGAGGAGGTGTCTCATTATAACCTAGTCCTGACTTATCCTTTACACTTCGTTGAGCATATAGCATCTTGTCCATCTCAGTGGTTCTATAATTTTCTATCTTTCGATTTTGCTCAACTAGCTTCAATTTACAGTCAGCTAACTCTTTCTCCTTATTTGCAATTATCTGATTTAAGTCTTTTAGGTTCATATAGAGACCATCTATGATGACAACTTTTTCATTAATGGTATCTCTAAGTGCAATCCTATCAGAAGCATTAGACTTAATTTTATCTTTTAAGTCCTGTTTATCATCACTTAACCTACGCACATCAATCTTAGCTAGTTCAAGTTCAGATCTAACAGTCTTATTAGATTCAGTCAATATGCTAACTTGAGAAGACAGGTTTTTGTTTGATACAGTTAAAACACTAACCTGTGACTGTAAATCAGTAACTAAATAACAGACATCAGCAAGAGTAAGAATATCAATACATACCCTTTTCTTGTCTGTTTAAATTTCAGCCATGTGTGCTACAAAGTCTTCAGGATTCATATTTTCAGTTGAATCCATATACATCACGTCTTCATCACTTGCTTTCATTTCAACCTCAGGCACCTTTACATCACACTTTGCATCAGTAGGCATGTAGGATATAGACTAATCTATCTCAGCCATGAAAGCTTCCTCAGACTAAGCATTCCATTCATAAGAGCCATCCAACTATTTCACAACCAAGGATTTGGAAGCGAGAGTGCTTCCCGAACCCTGTTTTCCATTGCCAGCTTCTACCTTAGGTCTTTGGCATTCTCGAGCAAAGTGTCCATAACCCTGACAGTTAAAAAACTTGATCTTGGTCTTATCAAACCCTGATCGATTGCCAACTACCTTTCAACCAGTTTTCTTCAAGAAATTCTTTACTCTTCTAGACAACATAGCAAGTTGATCCTGAAGTTCTATTTCTTCAAGATACTCAGGGTCTATCTGATCATAATCTTCCTCAAACATAATTGGATCATTGATTTTACCCTGAATGTAGTTTTCATAAGAAGCTACAAATGAAGCAAGAACAGATAATTGTTGTTCAGCAGATTTCACATTCATAGGCATCTTTTGATGCTCCTGAGGTGACTTCTCAGTTGGTTTACCCTTTGCTTCACTACCAGATGAGGTAACAAGACACAGATCATCACTAATCATTTCACCCTTTCCATCAGCATTACCAACAAATAAAGCAGTGGTCGAGCTCGAGGAAGCAGTAGAGATAGTAGATTTTCCGTGATATAGTCCCGGATCCTGAGCCTGCTCTAAATCAGTATCTCTAGTCTTCTTGGTGAAATCATAACCTCTGAGCTTATCAATAGCCTGCTCTAAGGTCATAATTGCATACCTCTCATCATTGTCTTTAAGCATTATGCCATGCATTTCCCACTTAGATGGTAAACCCTCAATAAACTTGTCGGTTTTCTCAGTCTCGGTAGTTACAATCTCATGGTCATCTAGGTCACTCAACAAATGGTAGTATCTTGTGGTATAAGCATCAAGATCTTCTCCTTTCAAAGATTTGAAAACAGTAAACTGCTTTTTTAGGAGATTTCTCTTGCCTGCTTTAACTTGTGGACTACCTTCACAACTCTTCTCTAGAGCTGTCCACAAAGTTCTAGCAGTTTGGAAGGACTTCAGTTGATGATTAAGTTCCTTGGGTAGACTCATCTTGATTGAAGAATGAGCCTTGTTCTCAACCTCAAATTCCTTCTTTTGTGCTTCACTCATCTGTTGATAAGTGAGAACCACAAGAGCATTCTCAACAGTTTGTGTAGGTGCTGTGTAACCATTCTTGATACACATCCAGATAGATAGATCATGGAATCTACAGTAAGATTCGAACCTATCCCTCCAGCTATAATAATCCTCAACTCTCAACAATTTAGGTGGAACATTAGATTTTCCAATCTCGTGTTCCATCTCAATCATTTTGCTAAGGTCAGACATCATGAAGTTTAAAGTTAAAATGTATTCGCGAATTCGGAAAAAAAATCTTGACTCACAGAAACTCAGTTCAACTCGCAATCTCAGCTCGACTCGCAGAATCTGGGTTCGCAAGTCTTAGTTCGGATCGCAGTGATGTCAATTCGCAAGTGATCTCGATTCGCAGAATATTTCAATTCGCAAATAAGTTCGACTCGTAGATTGTCGACTCGCAAGTTCAACTCGGTTCGCAGACTTATCTGAAACCCTAATCTTGACTCGCGAAACGGCTGAAAAACCTGAAAACAAAAATTTTAGGTACTTTTACGATTGAAACTGGAAATTTCGACCGTAAACAAACCCTAAATCGTCCAGAGAATGATTTTGATCGTTAATATGTACTATTGCACGTATAAATGATCCGAATCTAATCACTAAAACCTCGAACTACCTTCGTTATCTAGCCTGAAAGCTCTGATACCAATTGTAAGTTCCTAGTTCTAGGAACGATAACTTCATTATCTGTAGTATTAAGGTGCGGAATTCCTTAATACGATGTTATCTTACTAACAACGAATAAGTTCGCGTTTTAGGTAATCTAATACTTTGCTTTAAACGTAAAATCGTCAAAGCCTAGCCGTTAGGTTATTGTTCTCTCTGAATACTGAGTTCGCAGGTTATAATATACGAATAGCAAAAGTGTTATCTTTTTCACGTATTGAAAACATATTTATATTCTCGTCTCAACTCGCAGCCACTGGACCTGCGAGTTGACTCGACTCGCCACGCAGCCCAAGCCCAATACTGAACTCGGCTCGCCACAGTCTTTTGTTTATAGTTTTGCGAGTTCAGTTCTCATCTCGCTTCGCAACACTTGTGACCTGAGAACTCGACTCGCAGCAAATGTAAATTGTTATTACAAAATTTCGTCTATCTTTATTAACAAAATATTCATTTACAAATCTAAACCAATACACAAACATAATAATAATTACACTAGACCTATTTCAAGCTAGATCTGTTGTCACAAACTATGTCTCAACAGAAGGGAAAACGTCCTTCTCTTGGTCACATCAAAATCTGGAGTTGTGAAGTTTACGTTAGACGAGAAACTCAGGACAAACTAGTCTCCAAATCTGAAAAAGTGTCTTTTCATCGGCTATCCACATGAGTCGTTTGGATATCTATTTTACAAACCCACGGATAATGTGGTCTTTGTAGCTTGAAGAGGAGTGTTCCTTGAGAGAGAAATGATATCTAAAAAGGACAGTGGGAGTAAGATTGGTCTTGAAGAAATTCGAGAGTTGACCGATGAAGAACCTACAGTAAACACTGATGTTCAACAAGAGGTGGAAACACCTGTTGAACCTGAAGACATATCCTTACCCATTCGCAAATCTAGTAGAGTTAGCAAGCCTCCTTAGTTCTATTATGGTTACCATGTAGAGGATGAGGATAAAATTCGTGATAGTACACTAAATGACTTAGATGAACCTGCTAACTACAAGGAAGCGATGGCAGGCCCTGAGGCTGCTAAGTGGAAGGAAGCTATGAAAAGCGAAATTCGGTCTATGTATGACAATCAATTTTGGAATTTGGTTGACACTACACCTGGTCTAAAGACGGTGTGTTGTAAGTGGATTTTCAAGAAAAAGACAGACATGGATGGTAAAGTATACACTTATAAAGCTAGGTTGGTAGCGAATGGCTATACTAAAACCCACAGAATTTGTTATGAGGAAACCTTCTCACCAGTAGCTAAGAGAAAGTCAATTAGAATAATGCTAGCCATAACTGCGTTTTATGATTATGAAATTTGGCATATGGATGTCAAAACCGCTTTCCTTAACAGGAAACTAACAGAGGATGTGTTAATGGCACAACCGGAAGGTTTTGAAAATGTAAAGTAACTTAACAGAGTGTGTAAGCTTCAAAAGGATATTTATAGACTTAAACAAGCCTCTCGTAGTTGGAATCTATGCTTCCATGAGAAAATCACAGAGTTTGGATTTTCTAGAAGCGAAGATGAGTCCAGTATATATGTCAAGTTCAGTGGGAGTGTTGTAGTCTTCCTAGTATTATATGTGGATGATATACTACTCATAGTAAAGGATTGGTTGGGAAAATGTTCGCTAAGAAAGACTTGGGAGATGCAGCATATATTCTTGGTATAAAGATTTATAGAGATAGATCGAGACGTCTAATAGGACTTAGCCATGACACATATTTAGATAAAATTTTGAAAAGATTCAAAATGGAGAACTCTAAGAAAGGGAATCTACCCTTACATCATGGCATTAAGATCAGTAAGGATCTTTGTCCGAAATCTAAGGAAGAATCGGATAGAATGAGTCGAATCCCATATGTTTCGGCTATATGATCGATCATGTATGCCATGATGTGTACAAGGCCTGATGTCTCATTTGCTTTGCGCTTAGTGAGTCGACATTGGTAGAATCCTGGTGAATGTCATTGGAAAGCTGTAAAGAATATTCTTAAGTATTTAAGAAATACTAAAGACATGTTCTTGGTTTATGGTGGTGAAGATGAACTAAGAGTAACCGGTTATAGTGATGCAAGTTTTCAATCAGATAGAGATGATAGCCGTTAACAGTCTGGTTAGGTATACTTACTGAATGGGGGATCGGTGACATGAAAAAGTTCCAAGCAAGATACGGTGGCAGACTCAACGTGTGAGTCTGAGTACATAGCGTCTTGCGAGGCTTCAAAGGAAGTCATCTGGATTAAGAATTTCATTAGAGATCTTGGAGTTGTTCCAACGGTTCAAGTCCTCATTGAAATATTCTGTGATAATGAAAATGCGGTCGCCTTGAGTATAGAACCCAAGGATCACGGAAAGTCAAAGCACATTGAAAGAAAATACCATTTTGTTTGGTGAAAAGTAGAAGAAGGACACGTGATTGTAAAGAGCATAAGATCAGAGGATAATCCGGCTGATCCATTCACAAAGCCACTTAGAAAGTCCAAACAAGAGGAGCATGCTATGAGCATAGGCTTAAGAGCTAATGTAAAGTTTTAGTTGTTAGTTTGATTTTTGAAACGTTGTAAACAATGATAAATTGATATAGACTTGGTGATTAAATAATGGAGATTTATTTATTGTAAGGAGTTCTTCCATTTACTATTGTTTGTCATCCTGTTTCTGTTTTTGTTGTCCCTTTGCTTAGGATCTAGAACAGATTACTTGTACCAATTGTGTGGCGGAATCACACGATTGAAGTAACGAGCATAAACTATAAATCAAAACACTAAGATATTGAATAATAACGCTTTGTATATTGATAACAAACGAATTCTAGCTTGTTTACAGAGGTTTTAGTCGACAAGTTGTGCAAAGGTTTTGTCCAACCTTTGCAATGAGCCGTGATGGCTCTATATATACAAACAGAACGATTCTGCGACACTTGCTAAGTGTCGCAGATCATAACCCTAGTGCGACACTTACTGAGTGTCGCCTGAATGCGACACTAGTTAAGTGTCACTCAAAATAAAAAATTATCTATTTTCTAATCTAAGCTATTACAGACTCAAGACCAACTGACAGACACACTAATATGACTCAACAAACTCCCCCGTGTCTTCAGCTTGGTCTTTAAAAATATCTTCAATATCAGATCCAGTCTGTCGGGAGATTCCCACCAGCATGAATTCCCTTAGCAATACAGAGATCCACAACTCTCTGAAACCTCACAACATCTTCTTGATCAATCATTTCAAATTGCAACCTGTTACTGTGAAGAGCTTGAAGATCATCTTTTGACATGTTAATCAGGCTAAGAGGATCAAAAACTCTAAGAGTGTAGCCAGTAACATGTTTCCATTCTTTAGCATCACGACCTGGTCCCTTTTGAGAAAAATATTCAATAACCGCCTCTCCAGTAACCGTGTCATACCACCAGAACCTAAAATTTCCCAGCACATCAAATGGTAACTTTTCAAATGGCACTTGGGTAAGATTCTTGGTTGGAGGATAATGATAACCATATATGGGTTGGCGCGTCCTCGTGTCCAACTTCTTCTTATTTGAAAATCTAATTCCCATTACTGGTCGAATCCATTTAAACTTCTTCGTATTTATTTCTCGACGCAGTATTTGCGGAAAGAATTCAGCTTCTCGATTATCAGTGGGATTTATCATATTCAATTGAGCTAGTCGATTTAGATCAACCTTCGGTAATGTAGTCAAATGATCTAGCCTTGCCTTAAAATATTGAATGCCATCTTGCCTTTTGATGACAAACAATCGAAAATCAGCATCGAATTTCCAGCTTTTGATAAGCCCAGATAAGTCTCCATGAACAGAATATGCTCGGCATCTTTTCAACTCGGGCGTTGGAGGCAAAATCCATTCTGGATACTTTCTAGGTTGAGCAGTAGATGTTGAAGTACCAGCAGAATGGGAAGATGGTTCAAAAGAAGCTGCAGGAGAAGCAGCAGGAACGGTATCATCATCTGATTCTACCTCCTCATATGGATTATCCTCAAACTCATCTTCATCAGAAACCTCATCAGGTTCAAATTGAACATCATCGGCAAACATGTTTGGACCCTCATTCTCAACATTTCCAAATACAAGACTTTGTAGATATTCAAGATTAGCATGCGAGTAATCTACATTTAATGGTACTGGTTGACCAGGTACGTGAGCTGAAGACGCAAAGTAATCCAAATTAATATTTTCATTAATCTCAGAATCATTGATTACATTTACATTATCATGGCCTGTGGTTTCAGGATCTAACTCCCCCGGAACCACAACCAGAGATTCCAATTCTAACACACGACGCTCAAGATCCAGTACACGAGCAGCCGTGGCCTCTAACTCCAAAAGTCTTGACGCTTGAACCTGTATAAGAGCTTGTTGATCTTGAAGCATCTGGTTCATTTGCGCCATATCCTCCATTAATTTCTTCAAAAATTCCGGCTGGGGCTGAATATCATCAGAAGCAGGAGTCGAGGTTCGTTGACGACGCTGTTGAGGAACGTCATCGGATTCTGTGTCCGAAGAATCCCAAACCCGCTTGCCCTTATCAGCAGCGGAGGTTGTAGCAACAGCAGCAGGTGTAGAAGTTGGAAAATTCTCAATGTCAACCAGAACTTCTTCCAAAACCGCTTCATCAACTTGCGGTGGTGGAGCTGCAACATCAAGAAACCCATTATCCGGCGGAGCCACATATTCTTCATCAATCACGTGGCCGAATAACGGAACATCAGGCAGAACTGCCTGACCTTTTGGGGGTGTTTCACAATCCCCAAATACCCTGACCAGCATCGGAGTCAAGGTCAGAATTGACCTTGGGTCAGGCTGAATCCCTAGATTCAGGGAATTCAGGATCAGCTGCAAAAATCGTGGATACATAAACCACATGTGATCGCCAGCTCGTAGATTATCCACTAGATGCCCAAAGATATAACCCGAGTAGTTGAAAGGTTTGTTGTAAACCAATCCCAGCATCAGGGAGATTGTTCTGTAACTCATCCCATCAAATCCCGCCTTCCTTGGCGAGAGGCACACAATGATAATGTGCGCTAAATACCTCCAGACTCTGCTTAAATGTTGTTTCCTATATTGATCTGGAGGAATAGCCGGATAACCCATACGCTGAAGACCACCAGCGATAAAACTATTCTCAAACTGAATTGGAAACTCAGAGTTATCATCAAAACCCAAAACTTCTCGTATCGTATCCTCCGTAATTTCAATACGATGACCAAAAACAGATGATAAAATCCTTCGATAGTCTCCTTCTGTGTTAATCACAGCATTCGCATAAAATTCCTCGATTTGATTCAGGTAGATTGGACATGAAGCAGTGATGGCATGGTGAATCCTCGAGCGACGTAAAAACTGAATCATCGGATGAAACGGAATCGAGTTGGCGTGCGTATCATCGAGAAAAGCCACCACATTATGTCGTGGCTGCGTGCGGCGAGCGTAAATAGCTAAGTTTGCCATCTGCACAAAAATAAGACATAGATAATACACAAGGAACTGTTATACCGTTAGAACAAATAGAGTAAAAACTGATCTTTCAAAATTACCTTTAGGCGACACTTCAGTA
Source organism: Pseudognaphalium luteoalbum (assembly GCA_963422505.1). NCBI lineage: Eukaryota > Viridiplantae > Streptophyta > Magnoliopsida > Asterales > Asteraceae > Pseudognaphalium > Pseudognaphalium luteoalbum. The sequence continues at coordinate 54,872,160 of OY730198.1, read as the reverse complement.
GTGTCGCTAATTAAAGTAGCGACACTTGAGTGAGTGTCGCTCAGAAGCACAAAAAATTACCATGAGACACTTAAGGTAAGTGTCGCAGCATTGCAAATAAAGAGGCGACACTTAAGGTGAACTGTAGGCGACACTTAAGGTAAGTGTCGCAAAAGACAAGGCGGCACTTAAGTAAGTGACGCATCTAATTGGTGTTCCTTTAAAGGCGACACTTAAGGTAAGTGTCGCAATAGACAGGGCGGCACTTAATTGAGTGACGCATAGCAAAAGGCGACACTCAAGTTGAGTGCCGCAATTAGGGTTCGAATTACCATGATGCGACACTCAAGGCGAGTGCCGCTGCGAGTGTCGCAAAGATGAACACGAACCCAGATTATATAACCCAGAATTCAAATTTTTACAAAATTGCAAAAAGTAAGCTAAGCTAGGGTAATAACTTGGAAGATACATGTATATCGAAAGTAATGCACACTATATTAACCTTTTATACACATTAATACGTTCGAAATCACCCAAACCCTAAAACCCGTAACTACCACTTACAAATTATCACTAAATAATGAACGATTTTGATTGAAATGAGTACCTCAATGTTCGTGTGAAGTAGAAGAAGAAGATGCAAAGCACAGATTTCAAAAATCACCAAGAAATCGCAGCATGAATCGATACAGAACAAGTGTTGCTAAAACGAGAGAGAGTGTCGCAGAAACGTATGTGAGTGTCGCAGGAAATGTGATGATAAATGCCTCACGGTGGCATTTATATACTCCATACTATAGGCGACACTCGCAGGCGACACTCTATGCGACACTTAGTGAGTGTCACAGATTCAAAATTTTGAAAAATTTCTAAAACTTTCAAATTCTTTCGCGAGTCGGTTTTGGCTATTCAGTGACATTTGACTTTAAGTAAGACAAAACTATTAGAATAATTATAACTTAACTAAGAATTCAAAACAAGTACACTATTTTTGGTGACAGGATTGTTTTGGGTCTGGTTAGGGATCATATTAAGTCATCATACATTGCTTTACATATGTTTGCTATTATTCCAATTATCAGTATACTTGTCCTCTTTAAATTTACATAACATATTTAAAATAAATTTAATAACACACAGTTCAAGACAATTGTTCATATCATTATCCGCTTAAACAACTAACCTTCATTCATCAAAGATAACCTTTTATTGTTAATATGTTCAATCTTTTGCAGTTCACACATATGACATACCCCTAACATCTATATATGGTTAATCTTTATATTAAGAAAAATTATATGAAACTTATTTTTAAGAATCAAGACATTGGTGACAGGTCTGTACTTACGTACAACAGAGCGACTTATCTTGATTCAGGTTTAAACAAAATCAATTTTCATCAAGTCATTGGTGACAGGTCTGTACTTCCGTACAACAAAGTGACTTAAGTTGACTTAAGTATGTATTTGCATTTGAAGCTCTAAGATTTTGCAAGTCTGATTAACTCGCAGCTGTTTAAGTTTTAAGATATAGTACCAGAGACCAGGTCTGTACCGACGTACAACAAAGGAAACCAATACTATATCCCCCAAATAAGTTGATATAAAATTTCAGAATATAAAAATTGTCCATATTAAATATAGGAATTAAGACACACCGTCGTACGTCATATGGTGACAGGTCTGAACAGGCACATTGAAATGTGCAAGGTGAATTGGCACGTGAAAAAGATGTTGATTTACTTTTGGAATTATTTGTGATTGGTTTAGAAGAAACTGATTTGTTATTAGCAAAATTTTGTTCCTTCTTAACCTTAGGAATAGCCTTAGATTTAACCTTTAGTGAAGGGATTTCACTACACGGTTCATTTGTAATTATAAAATTTTCAGGCTTTACATCCAATTTACGAACCTTTGTATCAATCTCATCAGTTACATCCTCAATTTCAATTACTTCCTCCTCAATAGTAGGAAGTACAGGTAATGCTTTTGCTTTCTTTTGGGAGATGGGTTTATCTCCCTTCTCAGATGAAACCAAAATAACTGGTTCTTTAACAGATGACTTGCCTTCTTTAACAGTTGAAGGCACAAAGTTTTTAATGTCATCCTTCGATGGAATAGGTTCATAGTTAGCTGGGGGAGGTACCGCTTGGTATCCTATCCCCGACTTACTTTTTGTATTGATCCTTTGCACTTGAAGGATCTCATCAAAAACAACGGAGGATGTACTGAAGTTAAAAAAGTTTTCGATTAAGATCAATAACCTCAGTTTTAGATTCATCAAGAGCTTTTTGTAAATCGACAATTTTCTTAAGATAACTGTCAATAACATCTTGTTGACAATAAATCTTAGCCTTTAGATCTTTTCTTTCAGTCATAGTGGCATTAATCTTTTTGTCAAAAATCTTTTCATTTTCTTTTAGCAATTGGTTCGCCTGTCTAAGTTTATCTAAATCAGAATACAGGCGAGCATTATCCTCAGAGTATCTGTTAATTTTACCAGTTAATTTGATACAATTAACACAAGAAAGAGGTTCATCAATTGGTACCTCATCTGTGATCTCTGCCATAAGAGCTGTGTTATGAATGTTCTCCTCTGTATCACTCCAGTTGTGATACAGATGGCTTTGAAAAACCAGAAGGATGTTCCAGATTGTGACTAAAAAATGGCTTTGAAAAGCAGTTGACTTCATTTAAGGATGTTACAGATGGCTTCATTTAAGGATGCAGTTGACTTCATTTAAGGATGTTCCAGATGGCTTTGAAAAGCAGTTGACTTCTTTGATACAGATGGCTTATCAGCATCCTCAAGCTTAAGAGCTTCATTTAGATTTCTCACATTCTCTTGCAAAATGTCCCAGATTGTGACATTTGTAGCATTTAACCTTACTCTTATCAAAACCCAAACCCGAATCACTATCATCATCCAAGTTCCTTTTTCCAGTTTTTCGCAAATATCTCTTTGTTCTCCTTGTCAACATAGCAAAATTCCATCTAATATCCATTCTCTCAAGATCATCAGGATTTATTTGATCAAAATCCTCATCAGTTAAATCAATGGTACTAGTTTTCTGAGATAGAAAACTGTCATAAGCACTAAAAAATGCTTGAAATACAGCAGCATTCTCCTCAGTAGCTGGAAAAGCTTGATTAGCCTTGGATCCACCAGATGATGAAAGTGATCCACCTGAAAAAATATATGATCCACTGGAGGCACCACCACTTGCAGTTGAAGTTATAGTGGCGGATGACAAGCCTCCTCCAGACAAAAGAGAAATCCCGGAAGATGAAGATTTACTCCCATAAATGCTTGGATCCTGAATATGAGCACTAGATTTTGTTTCTTTCCTTTGCATATCTAGTGCATATGCTTTCAATCGTCCAATGAAATCATCTAGAGACATAGACATCACGCCTTCGTCTTCTTCCATCATCATTACACGATGATTCCACTTCTTTGGTAACGCACTTAACAATTTCTTGTTAATATCCTCTACCTGCATTTTCACTCCCCCATCAGACAGTTCACTCACTAGATGTGAATAACGAATAAACAAACCATTTAAGGATTCATTTTCTAACATATCAAACAACTCATATTGTCGTTTGATCAACTCCAGCCTACTCTTCTTATATTTATCACTACCACCGCATCGTCTTTCGAGGGCTTGCCACATATCATATGCGATGTCATGATGTTTAAACATTTTGAGAACATCAGAAGATAAACTCATAACAAGAGCTGAATGGACTTTCCTTTCCATATCCCAAGATTTCTTTTCATCCGCATTCAGCGCACGAATAGACTTAGGAGGTGCAATTCCCTCAAATACCCCCTCTTGCCTCGGATGCTCATACCTTTCAAGCAAAGGAATCATCATATCCGGTTCATTATAAGAAATAAAAGCTTCAAATTTTTGTCTCCATTCAACATAATTTGTATCAGCTGTAAAAATTGGAGCTTTATTTGTACTACCAGCTTCATTACTGGTTTTAAGCATTTGAGCAAAAGCTTGCATCGACATTGTAAATTAAACTGAAAAGAAAAACTGATTTTAAAATGCTTAAGCGACACTAAGGAAGTGTCACAGACTGACAAGCGACACTGAGACAAGTGTCGCAGAAAGTGTAAAATTAAACCACAGGCGACACTAGATGTAAGTGTCGCAATGAAGTATCGCTAGCAAGTGTCTCTAGCAAGACGGGAATTACTGTCGCAGTGAATGTCACTAAATCGTTAAGGCGACACTGAAGTAAGTGTCGTTTGAAGTGTCGCAAATAAATGTTGCAAAACCCTAGAGGCGACACTGAGGTAAGTGTCGCTATAAGTGTCACGTCGAGTGTCGCAGAAACGCGCAGCAGCAGCCCAAAAACCCTAAAAACCAAATTTTCGTAAAACCTAACAAAAATTCTCTTTCCCAGATGAACAATACCTGCAAAAACACGTTAATAACCAGAAATTGAAGACCAAAAACTCTCTAATCAATGAAAATAAGCTAGTTTCTTCCCAATTTCAACCGAAACAGACTCGAAACTTGATCGAATCTGTCACAAACAGCCCAACGGCTCTGATACCACTTTGTTGTCCCTTTGCTTAGGATCTAGAACAGATTACTTGAACCAATTGTGTGGCGGAATCACACGATTGAAGTAACGAGCATAAACTATAAATCAAAACACTAAGATATTGAATAATAATGCTTTGTATATTGATAACAAACGAATTCTAGCTTGTTTACAAATGTTTTAGTCGACAAGTTGTGCAAAGGTTTTGTCCAACCTTTGCAATGAGCCGTGATGGCTCTATATATACAAACAGAACGATTCTGCGACACTTGCTAAGTGTCACAGATCATAACCCTAGTGCGACACTTACTGAGTGTCGCCTGAATGCGACACTAGTTAAGTGTCACTCAAAACAGAAATTTTTCTAATCTAAGCTATTACAGACTCAAGACCAACTGACAGACACACTAATATGACTCAACAGTTTTGCATGTTTCGACACCACTTCCCGAGTAAAACAGTTTTACTTAAACCTCCTCAGACGTTCACACTCATAGAAGTAAGTGATGAATCAAGACTGTCATGGAGTGTTACTAGATTATCTATGGAGATTAGACATGGCATGGAGAATGCTGCAACACTCATGGGTACTTAATGAGGATTTAAGTATAAAAGAGACCCGCACTTAAAGAGATCACTTCATGGATTAAATCATGAGTGATTTTAAGATGATAATATCCTCTATTCTTGAAATTGAGATACATTGAGTTTCTAGTTTTTCAAGTCTATTATACTTTAGCCTATTCAAACGCTGTGCGTAAATGCCAGTCATAAAGGATATGCTAGGTGTGACATGAAGAGTTGACTAGTACTATTGATAAACGCCAAAATGTACTAGATTATATTACTAATTACCCATTGGTTCAGTAGATTTATAATGCATTTTGTATGTGTAGTGTCGTGGATCACGAATCGCAACTAGAACTTGTACAACTTGTGCGGAATACAAGATATGAATTAAAGAACAAAAAGTATTCAATCAAACTGCTTTTGTATTTCACGAAAACACAGAGAGAAAACTGTGTGAATAGTTACAAAAGACTTAGCTCAAAATGAACTAACAAAAGCCTATTTATAGACTTACTTCAAAGTTTCATGCGACAATCAACCATCACTTAGTCAACCCGATAATAAGTAATCATGGATTGACCAAAGTGTGCGACAATGACACATTGTTGGACTCACACCTTACGACAATAGACTTATTGTCGGACCTAAGCTATTTTCGGACCAGACTTCAACACTTAGATAAATCAGAAAGTTTTTTTTTACAACATATAAAAATCAAGCGTTAGACAATTTGCTCCAACAAACTCCCCCTTGGAAAATCCTTGATATCTTGAAACTTAGGGGCTTTATGTATATCCAAGCAGATTGCAACTAGCATGAACACCTTGAGCAGAACATAATTTAACTACTCGTTGGAACTTCAAGGCCATGGCTTCATCATCAAATGCATCATCATAGATAATCGGATTCACTAGTAGAACTCCCAGATCATCTTCTGAGAGATTTATCAAACTCAAGGGATCGAACACATACACAATCGTTTCTCGATTCCACATAATGTCTCCCTTGTTATCTCTGTCATCGCATCCAATTTCTTCTTCTCCCGTGCTCCCATTATACTTCCAATAGCTAACGAATTTCTAAAAATTAACTGGAAGTTTTTCAAGTGGAATTTTCCTTAGACATTTTACCCGTGGATAAGTAGTAATCACTCGTGGTTGATTGGAGATAGGTTCAATGTCGAAGTAATCAACAGTTCTTTTTGGAAATGTCTCTTTGACGCACGTGTATTTTCCTTTATTGCACTCAAAAGATAGTACTTCAGTCATCCAATCCACCAGACCATTTTTAGAATGATTGATAATGTCAATTGAAGCAATATGATTGACTTCACACTTTGGAAGTTTTTCAAGTGCTTTAAAAGTTGGATGAAAATATTGAAGCCCATCCGTTCTCTTGATAATAAACAGTTTGTTATCATTATCATATTTCCATCGAATAATCCTTCCAACACACTCATGTCTTGGAATTTTAAAGAACTTTCTGGTCTTTATTATTGCAGGCTCAGGTTGTTTAGAAAACCACCATGGAATTTTTGTTCAGGTTCTTTTTCTTCGTCTGAATCAACCCAAAATCCTTCTTGAGTACACATATCAGACTGAACTTTTTCTGGGTGAAGTTCATCTTCCGAATCTTCCCAGTCTTCAACATGAACATCATCAAAATCTTGCTCAAACCCTGAAGGAAATTTAAGATCATCAAACTCATCAAAATCATACTCTCCATTATTACACAACTCCACAAAAAGAACCAAATCTTCAATAATAACATTCAAAGGAGTAGGACATAGAATCTCTTCTTCTTCAACACTATCTGATAACTCTTCTTTATCAAATCTGCGTGAAGATTCTCCAAGCTCAAACATAGAATTTTCACCAAGATCATCAAATATATTTCCAAGGTACAAAGCATTTAAATCTTCTTCACCAAGATCATCAAATTCCATATTTTCAAAACTTGGTTTGGGAGTCAAAACCATAGCAGGAAGAGGAACAAAACTGAATGGTTCAATATACAAAGGTTCTTCCATATCATCATTTTAAACCAGTACCATTGCTTGAGAAAAATTTGGCTGATCACCATTACCATCATTTTCACCAATATTATCATAATCATCAGATCTTTCAACATTTTCTTCAACATCATCATGAAATCCTTCATTACCTTGATCATTTAATCCAGCATTTCCTTGATCATCATTATTATTCTGATCATTTTCATTATCATCAACATCAACAACATCATGCACATTTGCCCCCTGATCACCTAATTTTTCTTTCAGAAGAAAGATTTCTTGTTCAAGTGATTCAATCCTTAAAGTTTGAGAATTAATTTGTTGACCTTGATTGGCAATAGGAATATCATGAGTGCCAATTCGTTGCAAAGCATGAAATAAATCATCTCTCAACTTATCCACCAGAGTCAATAAAGGATTCACAGCTCGTTGAAGAGAAGCATCAAGAGCTGCCATACTCACAGTAGGAATAGCTGTGTAGATGAAGTTCCAGCAGCTGCAGAAGATGAAGAAACAGGTATTGATGAAGTAATAGGAATAGAAGTAGAAATTCTAGGTTCAGAAGAAGTAACAGGCATAAATATAGAAGAAGAAATTGCTGATGACGATACAGGCAGAGAAACAGCAGAAAACATTGCTGAAGAAGTCACTGGAAATGAAGAAGAAGAAGATCCAGTTTCGGAAGAAAAAGTTCTATTTACAATCAGCTTCCTTCTTTGAGTAGGTCTAGGCTCAGGTATATACTCAGGATCCTGGGCCTCTTCTCTTTGTCTTCTCAAATCTTGTCTTTCCTTCTATATATTTTCTTCAGTCAGCCTTTGAGAAGCTGATGAGTCTGCAATAGTCTTAGGATGAATAGGTTCCTCATCCTCAGAACTAGATGATTCAATCTCAACAAGATTATCAAGACTTTGTTGAACAACATCATCAATCTCATGAACTATTTAAGGTTCATCTTCCTCTTGAACTGACTCCCCCTCAGATGAAACTTCCTCACTATCATCATCTGATTCCATTTGAATGTCTATCTGAGGTGGAAGAAAATCTTCATCAATAATATGTCCAAAAAGATCAACAGTTGGTGGTGTAGCTTTACCACGATAACTATTACAATCAGTAAACACCCTTTTTGGAATCGGAGTATAATGCAAAATCTCTCCATGCTATGTAATTCCTTGAATATGTTGATCAAAAATCAGCTGAAGGAATCGTGGGTACATGAAAAATCCATCTTCGTTGATGTTCCCAACCAAATTCTCAAAAATATATCTCGAAAAGTTATATGGAATGTTGAGTACCAAATCTGTCATTAAACCAGCTAAGTGGTAACTCATTGCATCAAATCCAGCTTTTCTTGGAGATATACAACCAATCCAAGTATGAGCCAGAAATTTCCAATGTGAACAACAATGATTCTTCATAATTTGAACATCTCGTGGTCCTTTAGTACAACCCATTTGTTGAAGACAATCATCAATAATATTTCGTGGAATATTATTTAAAGCATTTACATCATCACCTAATTGCAAAGTATGTCTAATCAATTCCTCAGTGAGTACAAGTGGTCTTCCATCAACTATGGCTGTGATACAAAAAGGTTGAACATCCGTGTGATATTCAACAGTTATCCAAAAATCAGTCATATGATCGTAATAAAAACCTAACCATGGGAAAGAATTTCCTAGTTTCAGGTTTTTCCGGTGCCTCAAGTAAATAAGCTGTTGCATTGTGACGTTTCTCAAAAATTACTACCCTCCTAACCACATCAAGTTGTGCTGTAGCAATAGGATCGGGTTCTGCCATGATATATAAATACAAGCTGCACAAAGTATATGTTAAGCAAAAGACCTAAACATACTTTGAAAAAGTTTCAAGTTTCAAAAATCTGAAAATTTTCTAAGTGTTGAAAGCATGCGATAATAATCACTTGAGCACTATTCATGCGACAATCACATTTTTATATGACAATAGTTATTTAAAAGAATACACATACAAAGATATCCGTGAATAACATTGTCGGAGTACTATTCATGCGTGAATAAGTACTGTTCATGCGATAATAGTGGATTGTCGTAACAAGTAGTCAAACAAGTCAAAGTTAACAAAGTCAAATTCACGGAACACTTGTTCATGCGTGAATAAGCTATTCACGCATCAAAACCCTAATTCACTATTCATCCGACAATGGTTATTGTCGGACGATTCCTAGGGCACTGTTCATGAACAGTGTTTTTCGCACAAAATCAACGATTAAAACTTATTTACAAGGAGATAAAGAGGGAAAATTATACCAATCGATGCGGAATGAGAAGGCGTACACTTCTATTGGAACAAAATCAAATAAATCGTAGCACACAGAAAGTAATCGACGAAAAACTCAACCGACAGCGTATTGTCGGAGGTGTATATTGTCGGAGTAAAAATGTTTGTCGGATAAAATGAAAGATTGTGTAAAAAATTTCAAATTTTGAAATACTTATACACTCCTTTTATTTATTATTCGTGAATAAGATCCGATATATATAAATCCAACAATAACTTTTAATGAAACATTTTAATCAAATCAAATTTACTTTGGATAAAATGCTTAACTATTAAAAGTTTGAAACAATGAAAAATCTTTAAACTAGATATTTACAAACTAACATAACAGAATAAAAGCAAAATATTCTTGTTGGGGTAATTATCATGAGTTGGGATCATATTGGGATAAATGAATGTATTTATTTGTATTGTTTAGAAATGAAAGTCTATTTTGATTGTTAGTATTTTTGTACTCTTTAAATTTACTTAGCATTAATAAAACATACTTTCTAAGAATCATTCTACATGTAATTATTGATATTATTGTCCTCTTAAACACTCCTACATTTAAATATCTTTAATTCTTTTATTATTAGCATGCATATTACTTTATATAATCTAAATAGTAATATACTTTTAAGTTCATAATATATTAGTATTTTCATATAAAGAGTGAGAATATGATGATATCTTTAGAAGTACACACATATGTTGGAATGACACTTGGTCACATATGTCATACCCCGGGTTGGACTTATAAACTGTATCACAGGTCTATACATCGTATAACAGAGAGATAGAGTTTATTTTGATTTGATATATGAAACTTTGGAATATTTGCACGCCCGTTTATAAAAATATACCAACTAAGGTCTGTACTCAGTACAACAAATAGTCAATATATTTCCCCTATCATAATATTAAGACCCTAAATCATGAATCATAATATACTAATCCTTCAAAATTTAAGATATTTATTATCATTTTGATAACCTTTGATCATTTTGATTAGACATTTGATTGTCATATATTAATATTTTGATTATGTAAAATAATATGCATATATGGTTAAAATTTCTTAGACTAGATACTTTAAATGCAAAAATACCTACCAATATATCACATACAAAATTAATTAGTAGAAAATTTGGTTTAAAAATGTTATGTAAACCTACTAACACATAAAATATAGTACTTATCATTTCTTTTACGTATTATTTATTAATACATTTCCCAATGTACTATCATTTCTCAACTTTTTACACACAATCTCCCCCGATTTTTTTTTTTATAAAAGAAAACAAGCAAACAACAAACAGAAAATATAATCTTAAAAATCCAAAGTTTACTTAATTTAATCCAAATGTTTCATGCCGAGCATCGAAATGAGTTCCTCAAAACGTGATTTTGAAAAAGCTTTGGTAAACAAATCAGCTCTTTGTTTCAATGTGTCAACATGGACCAAAATAATCAAGTTTTTCTCATAGCAATCCCGGATGAAATGAAAATGCCCTTTTCTAGTTGCTGAACTTGATTATTTCTCAACTTTTTCATTTCTCAACTTTTTCAACAAGATCAATGGGAATTGAAATAGATTTGGCATCCAACATCGTAAATTTCTTTAAGATGTCATGAACATACTTCGTTTGATGTATGAAAATGCCCTTTTCTAGTTGCTGAACTTGCAAACCTAGAAAGAAAGACATCTCCCCCATTGAACTCATTTCAAACTTGGACTTCATGATATGCTCGAATTCTTTGCACAAACTGTCATTCGTAGACCCAAATATAATGTCGTCCACATATACTTGAACGGGTAGCAAATTACCTTTTGTTTTCCGAATGAAGAGTGTACTATCAATTTGAGCTCTCAAAAACCCATTAGCGAGAAGATGTTGAGATAAAGTCTCATACCAAGCTCGAGGAGCTTGATGTAACCCGTATAAAGCTTTATCCAACCGAAACACATAATTTGGAAATTTAGGATCTTCAAAACCCGGTGGTTGTTTAACAAACACTTTTTCATGCATTTACCCATACAAAAATGCGCACTTGACATCTAACTGATACACTTTGAAATTCATGAAAGAAGCATATGCTAGAAAAATCTGAATGGATTCAAGTCTAGTAACCAGAGCAAAAACCTCGTCATAATCCAAACCTTCAATTTGAGTGAATCCTTGAACCACTAATCTTGCTTTATTACGAACCACAATTCCGCGATCATCTTTCTTATTTCTGAAAACCCAACGCATGCCAATTGGCTGAATATCCTTGGGAGGTTTCACTAATGTCCAAACTTGTAATTTTACAAACTGCTGCAATTCTTCTTGCATTGCTTGAACCCAAGAAGAGTCTGACAAAGCTATCTGAACATTCTTTGGTTCAATCTGTGATAAGAAACAGGTAGAAGACTTGTGTTGATGTCGAGTTTTGATCCCATCAGAAACATCTTCAATCACATTTGTGAGTGGATGTTTATGCTCAGAATTAACCCGCAAAGTAGGAACAGATTCCACATTCAAGTTGGTTCCTAAATGTGAATCCTCAGGATTACTTACTACTTCATCACTAGAATCATCATGAGTTGAATCTTCTAGTTCAGTTGAAGGTTCCTGAAAATTTTCAGTATCATCAGGATTTGAAGTTGTGTCATCTTCATCATTTGTCATAGGTTGAGAAGGTTCGTGAGCAATAGATTCTTCAGTTGATTGTGGAGGAGAAAGATTAGAAGTAGATACTGGTGGGATAGGAATAAGAAGCAGCTCAGCAGGAGAAGAAAGAACCGGAATAACAAAATCATCAGAATCCTCAACAGGAGATGACACATCATGTTGAAAAGGAGCAAAAGAATTAAAGAATGAGTCATAGTAAAATAACCATTCTGGACCGATCCCATCAGATGGAGAAGAATACCGTAAAAATTCAACCTCATAGCATTCTTCTATTTGCTGAGTAACCTAAGAAAAACCCAGATTCAGATTTCTCAGCAAATTTTGAAAGACGATCCTTAGTTTTCATCAATAAACATAGGCATCCAAAAGGTTCCAGAAAGTGAATATTCGGCTTCCGATTATTCAATAACTCATAGCTCGTTTTCTTCTTGTCTTTGACCACAAGAACTCTATTTAACACGAAACAAGCCATATTAACTGCTTCTGCCCAAAAAGTTATTGGTAATTTTGCATCCGAAAGCATAGTTCTTGCAGCTTCGATCAATATTCTGTTCTTTCTTTCAGCAACTCCATTTTGCTGTGGAGTTCGAGAAGCACTTAATTGTTGTGAAATTCCATGTTGAAGACAGAACATTTCCATGATGTAATTCTTAAATTCCGTTCCATTATCACTTCTTAACCACTTTACTTTCAACGAAAATAACGTCTCTAATCGTAAAATCAGATACTTAATTTTCTCAGCCGTCTCATCTTTGGTACTTAGAAAATAAACCCATGAAAATCTTGAGTAATCATCAGTGATTACCAAGCAATAAGATTTACCACCAATACTCCTCACACTAACTAGGCCAAACAAATACATATGGAGAAGTTCCAATGGAGTGTTAATTGAATTCACCAACTTAGGTTTATGAGACTTTTTAGTTTGTATTCCCTTTTTACAGGAAATACAATGATCATTTAGTGAAAAAGTCTGTTTAGGAACTCCAATCACTAAATCATGTTTGACTAAAAAGTTCATTTTCCTAAAGTTGATATGACCCATCCTTCTGTGCCATAAAACTGAGTCCTTCTCTGATGCTTTTGACAACAAACAAGTATGCTCCATTGTATGAGTTATAGAATGCATATCTAGGATATACATATCTTTAATCCTAGGAGCCCTCATAAGAATCCATTCTTATGGCACAACAAATCCTTGTTTGAGAATCAAACATTCTTCATCATTGAACCATGTTGACAGCTTTTTGTCACACACTTGTGAAACACTAAGTAAATTATGTTGAAGTTGTTCAACATAATTCACTTTGTCAAAACTTATTTCACCATTTGTAACAGTTCCTTCGCCTGAAATCATTCCTCCTTTATCTCCCGCAAAAGCAACAGACCCTCCATTTTTGATTTTAACATCTTCAAGTAAGGAGAGATTCCCGGTCATATGTCTTGAGCAGCCATTATCAATGTACCACACATTATCGATAGCTCGGGATGACTGCAAGACATTTGATGAAAACAATTAGTTGCTAATGGAGACCCAAGCCTTGGAGGCTTTGGGTCGTCCAGTGATTTCATCTAGGATGAAAACGTCAATTTCTTTGAAATCCCTTTTGAAATCTTTTGAGTGATTAATTGACGCATCATAAGATGATGATTTCTTCTTGGAAGAAACACAAGTATTGATTCTCGGTTTTTGTGGATTTTCGTGGAGTGATTTTGAAACATTTTTGTACTTCAAAAATTTATCTTGCTTCAAATGTTCTCTCGAACGTTTTCTAACAAGTTTATGACAATCATTCAAAAGATGTCCACGAATTCCATAATAGAAACAACTTCGTGTTTCATACTTTCTTCTAGAATGAAAACTTTTATGAGAACCATGATATGGAGTTTTACTAGTAGAAGTATCACATTTAGAATATAAGCTTTTACTAGTAGAAGATTTACATTTTGAAGATTCAGGTTTGAAAGTATGATATTGACCTTTTGTTGATGAAGAAGATGATTGTGATTTGTTTGGAGAAGAAGTTCTTTTCAAAATCTTGGTAACTTGTTTTGTAATTTCACAAGCTTTATATTTTTCTTTATTATTTTGGTTCAAAACACACTTCTTATTCTTTTCACAATCATCACAATCATTGTTCTTCATTTTTGAAGGTTGATGGGAAAAATATGGTGAATTGTTTTTATGTGGTGATTCAGAACTCTCATTAGAAGAAACCTTTTGAGTTGTTTCATCTTGAGGTTTTGAATCATCAACTTTTCCCTTCCCATACACAAACTCAGAATCAGATTCATTTTTAACTGGCAATTGAAAATAAGATTTTGGTGGTGGAACAAAATGATATCCAATTCCAGTGTTAGAATCTGCTTTTGATGCTTTGGTTTTTGTATTTAAATCATTTTGATATCCAATACCAAATTTAGATTTGGTATCTAAACGCTGTTTATGGATAATTTCATCAAAAACCACTACTGACGTCGAAACATTCAACAATTGTCTTTCAAGATCTAAAATTTTAGAATCAGCTTCAGATTTTTTTTGTTTAAGTAAATCCATCTCAACCAAATAACTGTTTATGATGGATTGCTGATTTAAAATTTTAGCTTTCAAATCATGAGTCTCAACATCAGTTGACTCAAAACATTTATTTAAAAGCTTGTTGTTTTCCACCAACTCCTTATTTTGATTTTTAATCAATTCAATGTCAGTTAAAAACTGTTGATTTTGAGTTGTGTAAAGACTGAGTTGATCACTCAAGTCAGTACATTTTGAACAAATTTGCTCAAATGGAGAAGAATCAACCTCAGAGACATTTGCCATGAAAGCTTGATTATGAGAGTATTCCTCCACATGCGCACTCCAATCATAGATTTCATCTACTGTTGAAACTAGGGCTGATGATATGGGAGCAGGAGATGTATCTTTTCCAGAAGATTGTAGTTGAGCAGAAGAAGAATAGGTTTTGGATGTAGAAGGCTTGGTAAAACCAGATATAGGTGCTTTGCTTTTCTCACATTCCAGAGCAAAGTGTCCTAAATTCTGACAGTTGTAACACCGAACCTTCGATTTATCAAATCCTAGTTTACCCCCCAACTTGCTTTTTCCAGTTCTTTGAAGAAAGTTTTTAACTTTTCTTGTTAACATAGCAAGATTCCATTGGAGGTCCATTTCTTCAAGATCGTCAGGATGTAACTGATTGTAATCCTCTTCTGTCAAGTCTACATTACCAACCTTTCCGGAAATAAATGCTTCATATGATGAAAGAAAAGTTGTGACAACATTTGCATGTTCTTCGGTAATCTTTGAAACATATTGGTTGGAATTTTGTTGTTGATGACTGGTAGCTGAAGCACTTCCAGATCCATAAAATCCATAACCAGAATATCCACCTATGGCTCTACTAGAATTCCCACCATTGAATGTCTCAGAACCAGAGAACAAGGCTGTTGTTTCTGAAGTTTTCTTAGAACCGAATTGAGAATATTGCATCATCTTTCCAGTCTCCTTTTTCTGTAAAGAAACATCATATACTTGCAACTTGTTGATCAAATATTCATATGCATATTCACCCAATGATTCATCTTCCATCAAAATGTTATCCTTAATATCCCACCTTGAAGGTAAAGCTTCAATCAAGTTCTTATTGATTTCAAGACGTTCCAAAATCAAACCATGTCTTTTGAGCTCACTGATTAACTGGGAATATCGGACAATTAAGTCATTAAAAGATTCATTTGGCATGCATGTGAATACATCCCATTGTTTCTTTAAAAAGTCACGTTTACTTTTCTTCAACTTGTCGTTACCAACAAAATGTTTCTCCATTGCTTTATAGAGCTCATATGCCGTATTCAAATATTTCCATCCAGCAAAAACATCACTAGGAAGACTCATAGAGATAACCGACTTAGCTTTCTTGTCTCTATCATGTTCTTTCCTTTCATCAGAAGTCATCATTTTGAGTGACTTGGGAGGAGGATTATTATCCCTATAAATTCCTTCAACTCTAGGATGAATGTATTACTCTAAGATAGGAATCATTAGATCCGGATCATATAGAGCAATAAATGACTCAAAACGATACCGCCAATCATCATAATCATTTTGACATAAAAACTTTGGTGGTTTGGTTGTAGTTCAAGTCTCTTGTTCACTCTTCATCATAGTTTGCCAATTCACATGGGCTATTGTAAACACTTAGAAAATTCCGAGAATACCAATATCCGAGAATAAGAAAATCCGAGAATAATAGCTTCAAAACACTCCGAGAATAACACTCTGTCAATAACAAACACTCCGTCAATATCAACTGTCCGTGAATAACACTCCGTCAATAACAAACACTCCAAATACTGTTTATACGACAATAAGACAGTTAGTCCATCAATGAGAGTCCGAGAATACAAGTCCGTCAATAATCAACTATTGTTCATGCGACAATAGCTTATTATCAGATCACTAATCACGCAAATGCAATCACGGAGAAAATGGTTATCACTATTGTCAGAATTACTTATTCACGCATGAAATTTCCAGAAATGAAAAAGTGTTGCAAAATATTCAATTTTAGCTTGTTTTTGCTTAAATTTGTGTCACTGAGCTCGGAATTCAATTTTTGATACTCGTATCTACTCAATTTTATCTTTTACCATCAGATTTATGAATCCGTACAATTTGACGATAAGTACGTAAACAATCAAAAGAGCGAAATAAGAGAATCAGATCAAATTCAGATGAATTATGATCACAAAATCATGTACATCAATAATCGTCTTCTGATTTTGATAAAGCTCTTCAAATACAAAGCAAATTGAAATCAAAAGATATCGTAATTCGTTCAAATCAATCAAACAGTGCCAAACAGCAACAAAATGCTCAAACTGAATCTTCCGAGTCCTTCGAATCAATGAAATACCTCAAAATCAATCTCTAATTCAATCAAACAGTCCTAATTCTATTCGTACGGCTTTGATACCACTTTGTAGTGTCGTGGATCACGAATCGCAACTAGAACTTGTACAACTTGTGCGGAATACAAGATATACAACAAGATATGAATTAAAGAACAAGAAGTATTCAATCAAAACTGCTTTTGTATTTCACGAAAACACAGAGAGAAAACTGTGTGAATAGTTACAAAAGACTTAGCTCAAAATGAACTAACAAAAGCCAATTTATAGACTTACTTCAAAGTTTCATGCGACAATCAACCATCACTTAGTCAACCCGATAATAAGTAATCACGGATTGACCAAAGTGTGCGACAATGATACATTGTCGGACTCACACCTTACGACAATAGACTTATTGTCGGACCTAAGCTATTGTCGGACCAGACTTCAACATTTAGATAAATCAGAGAGTTTTTTTTTTACAACATATAAAAATCAAGCGTTAGAAAATTTGCTCCAACAATATGAATAAGTTACTTATTTCGTTCATATTTGCATTTAGGAGTTTAATCGGAGCTTGGATTGAAAAGAAACAGAAAATGAGCTTATTGTGAAGAAATGTTGCTAATAGAATAAAACATTGGACAAGAGAAGATTGGATCGGAGTAAAAGATGATTAATTTGTCAAAGTCGGAAGATTAAATAATGAAAATTTTGGAAAAAGTCCTGAAATTAAATCCATACGCCATATGGAAATCCATACGCCGGATGGATTAAAGCGGTGGAGGCCCAACATAACGTGGAGTTGGGCCGGGCTTCTTTGCAATCCATAAGCCGTATGGAAATCCATACGCCGTATGGATCAATTTTCGAGATTAGGTTAAAAACCTAATTTGCCTCATTTTAACCCTAACTTTTAATACCAAAAACTAAAAAGAGGCAGCGGACCAAAAGAGGGGTTTTTCCCCCATTTTGGGAGCAAATCGATGGCGGTTTGGAGGCGGAAAAGGCTAGGATCATTCCATTGATTCTACTTCATTCGGTTCATGATTCGGTTTGCGTATCATCTTCCGATTACAATTCTAAACATGTCTATGTGTTTTGTTTTGAGATATAAATCTTATTTTGTATAATTGAATCATGGATTAGACTTATTGTTAAATGTTTAGTTTAATAATCTTTGATTATTAATGTTTGAAAGTTATAATTATGTTTTGAATTAATTGACTGATTGAATATTGTTACGTTGTCTGTAGAACCTTGTTTATTGGTGATAATTAATTGCTACTTAACGTGGTCAATAGGATCATTGAGATTGAGTTCCTTTGATACTATTGATTATTATGAATTTAGGTTTATGAGCATTGCTAAATATATTGAGTTTGATAGGTTAAGAGCATAGTAATTAATTAATCTAAAATGAATGAGCTAATAAGAGATAATTAGTAGGTATTGTTGAGTCATACCGCGAAAATGAATCGTAACAAGGCGTGAAAACTTAAAGCATAATCTACGGAAAAGCACGCAATTGAAACATACAATTCTTGCGATGTCGGATTGATGTTTAATGTGGGACCCTAGGTTATAGATATTAGTTGGACCCGGAACATTGGTTAATTGACATTTAACTTGGACTCTTTGATTAGTATCTAAGTTAATATAAAAGAAATCACAATCAGACAATCAAAACACATGAACTGGATAATATGAATCTGAGTGTGAAGACTCTAAGCAATTACATGTCTATCTCCGATTGTTTATCTGTTCCTCTTATCTTGTTTTATGTTGTTGGTTTGGTTATTTAGTTCATCTTGAACGTTCGTACGGAACTAAAACGTACTCCCCTATGTTACTACTTTCTTAGTTAATTAATAATTCCAGTTTAATTGAATAACATCGTTCCTGTGTTCGACCTGGACTTACCATAGCTATATTATTTCGATCAGGTATTCTTGTCTGGTTGTGTGATAGTAGTGATTGGTATATCCTGTACTTTATAAATAATAAAACTAGACGCTTTCACACGCATCAACTATGTAGTCGAAATTTATTTGTTCCTTTTCGCCTAATGGAAAAAGCGATATTCTAGGCTCTCTGATGATTAAAGATCGACTATAAAGTGCTAGGTCTGGCCGGGACTAAGTTGATGGTTCAATAGTCTCATATAGTCAAAATAATTAGAAATCATACAACTAATTATGAATCTTCATATTGATTAAAATCCATATCTTGATTCATACGATATCAGTATGTTGAGTCCTGAGCTACTGCCAGATCTGCTCAGAAGTCAAGTCTTGTGCCACTGCTAGCACTTTACCACTGTTAGTTAGTTTTGTATTGACAGTGCCACTGTCAGTTAGAATTAGTCTAACAGTGCCACTGTTGGTATAAGTATATTTTGTATTAAGTGTTTAACCACTGTTGGTTATATACGGGTACTACCTCTGTTAGTGTATAGTTCAACCACTGTTAGTAGTCGGTTAGAGATAATTATGGAATAGATATGATTTCCATAATAGTTTGATTCTGTAAAGGACTCTATATGTTATAAATAGAGATCCTGTAGAACTCTAGAAGATGGACGAATTTCTAGTTATTAGCTTCAAGGTTGTAAACCCTAGCACAGTTTGTATGTTCGTATTATTTGATAATAATATTGAAGCTTTTGATTAATATTCTGTGTTTCAAGTTTATTCTTCAAGTTATTAATAAACTATTCCGCAAGCTTATTAATAATCAATCAAAGTAATACATATTAAGATCCATACTGGGATAAACAAGTGGTATCAGAGCTAGATATTGCTTTGATCTTGAAGAATTTTATAAAAGATTGCAGCTTTCTCTTCAAATTTCAAGATGTCTACTGAAACAATGGAAGGAATACAGGCTACCAAGATTCCTATGCTCAAACCTGATGAGTTTGAGTTATGGCAGACAAGAATAAGGCAGTACATGCTTCTCACAGATTATATGATGTGGGAGGTGGTTATCAATGGACCTAATTATCCAAAGGGTCCAGATGGTGAAAAATTGGAAAGACCACCACCCAAAACAGATGCTGAGAGAAAAGAAAGAGCTACTGAGTGGAAAGCATTAAGTACATTACTCTTGTCTATTCCCAATGAGTATCAAAAGAAGTTTGATAAATGTGTAGATGCTAAGGTTCTCATGGAAGCTATTGTTACAAGGTTTGGAGGTAATGATAATACAAAGAAGAACAAGAGGTCTCTTCTCAAACAACAGTTTGAGAATTTTGCTGGAGTAAAATCAGAAACCTTAACTCAAACCTTTGACAGGTTTCAGAAACTGGTGGGAGATCTTGAAAATCACAATGTTAAGATTGACAAGGATGATCTTAATAGGAAATTTTTAAGATCGCTTGGTACAGAATGGAACATGTACACTGTGGGACTTAGACAAAGTACAGATCTTGATCAGAAGGAAATTGAGGATCTGTACAATGATCTAAGAAACTTTGAGCCTGAGGTTTTGGCTATGAAACAATCCATTGGTAGTTCTAATAATACTGCTTTTGTTTCTGTTGGTGATACTGGAAGTAGTAGCACATCTGGTGCTAATGATAATGTGCTAGAAGCATTCTTTGCTAGCCATATAAATTCATCATTAACTACAGAGGATTTAGAGCAGGTCACTGAAGAAGATCTTGAGGAGATGGATTTAAGATGGCAAATGGCCATGATTACCATAAGAGCAAAAAGGTTTATGCAGAGGTCTGGTAACAGAAACTTTACATTCAAGAGAGATGGTATAGCAGGCTTTGACAAGAGCAAGGTGGAGTGTTTCAACTGTCACAAGCTGGGTCACTTTGCTAGAGAATGCAGGAACACACAGGATGGAGGATCTATGAATACTGCTAATGGAATCATGAGAAATAGTTCTGGTCCTCAGAGAAGAATGGTACCTGTACAGAACACCACTTCAGACTCATTGTTAGCACAAGATGGAATGGGGGGGTTTGACTGGAGTGATCAAGAAGAGCTTGTGGTAAAGAATCAAGCATTGATGGCGGTCACAGAAGAACCAGAACCTTCAGACATTCCACATGAGGTACAAGTTAAATTATGTTCTCCTGAATGCAAGAAAATGGTTAAATTTAATAGGGATCATAATGTTGTTGTGTGCAATGAGTTAAAAGCTTTTGAGGTCAAAGGTCAACATGCAACTTTAGCTATTGAAAATCTGGAAAAACAAATTAAAGCTTTTGAAAAGAATGAATCACAATTTCACTTAGATATTAAATATCTAAATTGGGAAAAGAAAGCTTTACAAACAAAAGTTGATATGCTAAGTGCCAAGTTGGCTGAGGAAATTTCTGATAAAGAGTTAATAAAGCTGAAAGTTGATGAATTGGAAAATGCTTCCAAAGGTGTCCAAAACTTAATCAAGTCTCAAATTCATGATAAATTAAAAACTGGGTTAGGTTACAATCTTAATGCTGTTCCCCCACCTTATAATCATACTTATTTTCCATCTAAAATTGAGTTTGACTTAGGAAAACTTAAGGAAGGTGTGTCAGAAGAGATTATTAAGGTAGATCCAGTAATTAATTGTGATGATAATATAGATTTTGATAAAGTAGACATATCTGATTGGACTGAGGAAAATGAGAATGATAGTGGTAGCTCATCTAGTGATAATTCTATGAATGATTGTAATAAGTCAATTACTGGTCTAGTTTCAGAACTTAAAAGTGATAAATTGGTAGAAGGCAAAAAGATGTTCATGGAGAAAGCTAAAATTCAGCTTGAACAAGTGAATAGGGTTAACAAATCTAGAACTAATCTAGGTTATGTGTCAAATATCAAGGCTGAATGTGATAAGTGTGCAGGCAAACATAATGACAAATCTGAAAATAAAATAACCAAACCTACACCTAGAGGGAATCAGAGGAATTGGAATCAATTAGTGTCACAAAGGCTGGGTAATGGGTTTGAATGTGTGAAAAGAAAATCATGTTTTATTTGTGGTGGGTATAATCATCTTCAACTGGACTGCTACCACAATCCTAAAAATAATAGGAACAGTGGAACAAGCCAAGTGTTGAGAAATAAGCCTAACAGAGGCAATGCTGCAGCTACTGCTAATACTGCAGCAGTGCCACTGTCAAAGGCTAACAGAGGCAAGACAAGGACAGGGGAGGGTTTGACTACTGTCAGGCATGGTACCTCTGCTGGTGTTAAACATTTGAAAAAAATGTTTATACCAAGTAAAGATACCACTGCTAGGGTAATAAACACAAACTTCAAAGTGACCACTGACAGACCATTAACCACTGTCAGGTCTAAAACAGATTGTTTTTGGAAATTTAAGAATGCATATACATCAAAAGTGTCCAAAATCAATGAAGCATTGAGATCAATCACTTTTAAGAGGGTTGATGTCAAAAATGCTAAAGGGAAACCCAAAGCCAGATTGGTTTGGGTTCCCAAGAGAAACTAATTATTTCTCTTTTGATATGTGCAGAGCAAACCAAGTTTATGGCATATTGATTCAGGATGCTCAAGGCACATGACTGGAGATAGGGAGAAACTGCAGGATTTTAAAGCATTTAATGGAGGAGATGTGGCTTTTGGCAGTAACCCTAAAGGAGGAAAAATCACAGGTAAAGGCAAGGTAAAAAGCAGTAAGCTCACTTTCAATGATGTTTATTATGTTGAGCAATTGAGATACAATTTGCTTAGTGTGAGTCAAATCACAAATAAGCAAAATCCTGTTTATTTCACTGACACAGAATGCATTATACTTTCTGAAAAACTCAAAATACCTGAAGACAAGATTTTAATGAGAGTTCCAAGAAAGAACAATGTATACTGTAGTGATCTAAACAAGATGAAATCTCAAAATGTCAATTGTCTTATATCTAAAGCTACTGTTTCTGAATCTGACTTATGGCATAGGAGGATGTGTCACTTGAATTACAAGACCATGAATAAACTTGTTAAGGATAGGCTAGTGAGAGGCTTACCTGAAAAGTTATTTGAATGTAGTGACCATTGTGTAGCTTGTCTCAAAGGCAAGCAACACAAGACTTCTTATAAGTCCAAGCTTGTTAATACCAATACCACTCCCTTACACCTGTTACATATGGACTTATTTGGCCCTACCAATGTAGCTAGTCAAGGGAAGAAATCTTACTGCTTGGTGATAACTGATGACTACTCTAGGATGAGTTGGGTATTCTTTCTTTGGACAAAGGATGAGACAAGTGAAACACTTAGATCTTTCATAACTAGGATTGAAAATTCAACTAATCAGAAGGTTAAGATCATCAGATGTGATAATGGGATAGAATTTAAGAATTGTGAGATGAATAAGTTCTGTGAAGAGAAAGGTATAGAAAGACAGTTTAGTGCACCTAGGACTCCACAACAAAATGGAGTAGCTGAAAGGAGGAATAGGACACTAATTGAAGCTGCTAGAAGCATGCTAGCAGATGCTAAACTTCCAATGTCTTTCTGAGCAGAGGCAGTTAGCACTGCTTGTTATGTTTTGAATAGGATTTTGATAGTCAAACCTCATAACAAGACACCCTATGAGTTATTCTTTAAGAGAAAACCTTTGGTTAGCTTTTTAAAACCATTTGGATGTCCTTGTACTGTCTTAAATACCAGGGATCACCTAGGTAAGTTTCAAAGTAAGGTAGATGAGGCTGTCTTTGTTGGGTACTCTATTCAAAGCAAGGCTTATAGAGTATTTAATAAAAGGACTAGAATCATAGAGGAGACCATGAATGTGACTTTTAATGAACATACACTAAATGTAGAAGGAACAGGTCCAGAAGTGTTGTTTGATATTGATGCACTAACCCATGCTTTTAGATATCCAGATTTGTCTACTAGTGCAGGTACTAGTGCAGGTGATGGTGCAGATGAACAGAGCAACTTCATTCAACCTAAAAAGAATGACTTGGAGTATGTATTATTTCCAAATTGGACTCCAGATCCACCAGCAGTTTTTCAACAGGATCAAACAGAAACTGAAGGATCAACTCCTGCAACAACTGGTTCAGATGCAAAGGATGATTCATATGAAGAACAGAGATCACCAAAGGACTTTGAACAACATTCACCGTTTCAAGTCTTGGAAAGGAATTCTTTGTCAGATTCTGACACAACTCCACAGTCTGCAAAAGAAAGAGAGGAAAGAGATTCTTTTTCTGAATCAGAAATGGATAATCTTCTGGGTCATAATTTGGAAAGGGAATTGCTTGATACATCCACATCTAAATATCTGGTTCATAAAGATCATTCCTTGGATCTGGTCATTGGTGATATTAGTTCACCTGTTTTGACAAGACAGCAGTCAAAGATAAGAGAGGAAGATTTACATACTTCATTATATGTTTGTTTTCTTTCTCAGATGGAACCAAAGAAAGCAGTGGAAGCTCTCAAGGATCACAGCTGGATTGAAGCTATGCTAGAAGAATTGCTGCAGTTCAAGCTGCAAGATGTATGGGATTTGGTTGATTTACCAAAAGGAAAGAGAGCTATAGGCACCAAGTGGATATTTAAGAATAAGAGAGATGAAAGAGGGATAGTTATCAAGAATAAAGCCAGGTTGATAGCACAAGGGTATACACAGGAAGAAGGCATTGATTATGATGATGTTTTTGCTCCAGTTGCTAGGATAGAAGCTATTAGATTATTTTTAGCTTATGCATCTTATCAGGGTTTCAAGGTTTATCAAATGGATGTGAAGAGTGCTTTTCTTCATGGTTTGATTGATGATGAGGTGTATGTGTGCCAACCTCCAGGGTTTGAAGATTCAACATATCCAGATAGAGTATGCAGATTGAAGAAAGCTTTGTATGGTTTACATCAAGCACCAAGAGCTTGGTATGACACTCTATCTGAGTATCTTCTCAAGAATGGATTCAAGAGAGGTACTATTGACAAGACTTTGTTTATCAAGACAATTCAGAAAGATATTTTGCTGGTACAGGTTTATGTCGATGATATTATCTTTGGATCTACAAGTGATCCACTGTGTAAAGATTTTGAGGTGCTAATGCATAAGAAGTTTAAGATGAGTTCAATGGGAGAACTCACCTTCTTTTTAGGGCTGCAGGTTAAGCAGAAGACAGATGGAATCTTCATTAACCAAGGGAAGTATGTTAAAGATATCTTGACTAAATTTGGTTATCAAGATGTAAAGATAGCTAGCACTCCCATGGAGACACATAAACATCTTAATTCTGATCCTGAGGGGGAGGAAGTAGATGTGCACTTATACAGGTCAATGATTGGTTCTTTGATGTATTTAACTTCATCTAGACCTGATATTATGTTTGCAGTGTGTCTTTGTGCTAGGTACCAGACCAATCCAAAGCAGTCACACATGTATGCTGTGAAAAGAATCTTTAGATACTTGAAAGGTCAACCAGATTTGGGACTTTGGTATGCTAAAGGATCGGATTTTGAGCTCAAAGCTTTCACAGATAGTGACTATGGTGGTGAAAACATGGATAGAAAATCAACTAGTGGTGGATGTCAATTTCTTGGAAATAGGCTAGTGTCATGGCAATGCAAGAAGCAAACCACAGTTTCCACATCTACAGCAGAAGCAGAGTATGTTGCAGCATCCAGTTGTTGTGCACAAGTGATCTGGATTCAGAATCAAATGATGGACTATGTTTCATACTGCAGGATTAAGCCACTGTCAAGAGACATTAGGAGAGCTGGAATCTAATGTT
This sequence comes from Pseudognaphalium luteoalbum, assembly GCA_963422505.1. Classification (NCBI taxonomy): domain Eukaryota; kingdom Viridiplantae; phylum Streptophyta; class Magnoliopsida; order Asterales; family Asteraceae; genus Pseudognaphalium; species Pseudognaphalium luteoalbum. Next base: position 54,846,447 of record OY730198.1, on the reverse strand, counting down.
TTTCTTTCTATTGATTAAAAAAAAAAAAAAAAATTGTGAAGTATTTGCCTCTGCTAGTTCTAGTATACCCCTGCTAGTACTAGTACCTCTGTTGGTGTTATTGAGTGGTATTAATGTTTGAATTTGATTAAGTGAAGTAACCCCTGTTGGGCTTATGTGTTAGTTGTGCCCCTGTTGGCACATAACTGACAGTGCCACTGTTAGTTCCTTTTACTAGGGCTTGGCACTGTCAACATATAAATATCTAAACACTTCACTTTTTCAATTACGCTTTCAAATCTCTCAAAACTCTCTACAAATCGCTCTCATTTGTGTTTCTTAGTAATCAATCAATCTTCTTTCTTTCATCAATTTCACAAATGGCATCGTCATCTTCATCTGATACTGATCATTCTACTCTGAGTGTTCATTCTGAACACAACATGAGGGATTTCTTGAATAAAGAAATCGCAGATGATTATTTTCACCCAATTATTGATTTCTTGAGTAACTGTCCAGTTACATATGCCCTTACTGTTGCTCCAAGATTGATCAGATCACACATTCAAGAATTCTGGAAGAATGCTAAGGAAGGAACTGTTAATGGCATTCCTCATATTCATTCTACTGTCAAGGGGAATAGAGTGATGATAACTGAGATTGTTCTTAGAGAACTTCTGCAGTTTGATGATGAAGGAGGAGTCCTGGAATTGTCCAGAGGAGATCTATTTCAAGGAATACATACTATGGGTTATGAAGGTACTGGAAAGACAAGATCAGAATACACATTCTTGAAGTCCTGGTTCTGTCCTCAATGGAAGTTCTATATTCATACTTTCCTGGTATTATTATCTCAGAAGAGGACTAGTTTTAATGAATTTAGTTCTAGTATTGCATATCCTATAATCTGCTTGGCACAGGGTCTTAAATTTAATATGTCTAGGTTCATCTTAGATAATATGATTAAAAATGTAAAGGGTGATACATTTATTATGTACCCTAGGTTTGTTCAACTTTTGTTGAATAAACAGCTACCAAATCTGCCAGCAGATAAAAGTGTAATAGTTAGCTCTACTTTATCTTTGAAAACTATTAGAGCCATGTATCAATATCAAAACACTTTTTCCAAAAAGGAAACTGCATTGTTTTCTACAATGTTAGTTGCTTTTTCTGCTACTGGTGGTGTATTACCAACACCACTTGGACCAAATGATGACAGGACAACATCACAAGTTGCTTCTGAACACACATCAGGAGGTGGCACAAAAAGAAAATAAGGGAACCAACAACCTACCCACAACAAAGCCAAGAAATTCAAGAACTCTAAACAGGCTGTGGAGATTCCTGTTTCTTCACAGTCTCAGTCACAGGAACATTCACAACAGGTGAACATACTTGATGAAAATGTTCATTCTGGAAGGGCTGCCACTACTGTTTCTAGCCCACTGGCAGGACAGGACAGTGGTAACATCAATCAGACCCAACCAGAGGCAACTTCTAATGCTGAACCTACGGGTAATGAAGCAGGTGAAGGTCCCAGTACCATGAATCTAGGGGCATCTGAGCAAGTGCCAGATGCAGTCAATGATTCTTCTAGGAGGTCACACTCTAATGTTGATGAGACTAGTAATATAACTGAGGAATTGACGATTGATGATTTGGCACATGATGTCATTTTGATATGGGACAAATTTATGAAGGAAAGAGAGTTGAGAAGAGAGCAACAAATCAAGTTGGCTGCTCAGGATGAGTTACTTCAAAAGCAGCAGCAGGAGATTGATGATTTAAGAGCTAGATTGGCTGTGGTAGAAGATGTTGTTATACAAGTCTTACAACCTGCTGCAGCTTTACAGAAATCTTCAGGCAAGGGGGAGAAAAATGATGAAAATCAAGAGAAAGATAATATGCCTGAAGATAAGAAAGATGATAATGATGGTACTGATGGGAATGATAATGATGGTACTGATGGGAATGATGATGGAGGTGCAGGTGGTATTAGTGAAAATGTTGAGGATGAGTTCAATGTATCAGATTATGTGATTAATAAGGGCATGGATGATGATGAAATTGATAGGAGTATGGTGATATATGAGGGTGAAAATGTACAAACAGGTCAGGATGACGCAGATAATAGTGTACAAAGAGGTCCAGCTTTAAATGTTTTCCCAATAAACAAGGGATTACCTTTTGAGGCTGTGGCTAATTTGTATTTCTGGGATGTTATGGGAGAACATGTTGATATGGGAAAGAGAGTAAGTTTTAGTGATAGAATGATGGTTGATAGATCTGAAGTTGAAAAGGAGATGAAAGTGACAACCTATAATAGAAAGAAATCAATTCCAGTGAGAAAGACTTCTGTCAAGAAAAATCTTGTGTCATCTCAATCACTAACCACTGTTAGCAGTTTGGTTTCTACCACTGTTGAGGTATCTACCTCTGTTAGTACTTCAGCAGCAACCACTGCTATATTACCTACCCCTGTTATCACAGAATCAACCACTGTCATCACAACACCATCAACCACTGTCACCAGAACAATTTTACCCCCTGTCATGATTGAAGAACCTTCTTCACCACCCAAACCTAAGTCTGATCTTCCAAAGATTGATTCTAAAGACAAAGGTAAGGGAAAATTGAAAGAAGAGAGAAAGGTAAAGAAGGTTGTAGAACCTCAGATTGATTTGGATGAGGCTAGGAGAGCTCAGGAGGAGCATGATGAGAGAATGTTAAGGATGGCTGTTGAGTCTAAGAGGCTGGAGGGTTCTGATGTTGATGTTGTGCTAGAAGATATGAGTGTGGTAACTTTATCTCAAAAGGTTGCAAAGATGTTGAATGATATGGCTACAAGTGGTAAAGGGTTATCTGCACAACAGATTCATGATATGATCAACAAGAAGGATGGTAAGGATGATTTAAGCCCAGGGTTTGCCAAGTTAAAACAAGCAAATGAAGAAAGGGATAGAAAGAAAAGACAAGCAGAGCTTGAAAAGAAAAGAAATAAACCACCAACCGCTGCTCAAAGAAAAAAGGACTTAATCAGGATTCTTGGTGGAAGGTATGCACCAAGAAGTATTCTGGAAGGATGGGAATTGGATAGGTTGGAAAAAGCTTATGCCAGACATCAGAATGAAGGTATGGTGGATTTTGAAAAGAAGCTCATGCAAGATAAATTTATTGAGAAAAAGTTATTTGAGGATAGGAAAAATATTGCAGAGCAGGTCAGAATAGAGGAACAGAATAGAATTGAAAAGGAAGAGCAAGAGAAAGCAGAAGCAGAAGAAAGAGAATTAAAAAAGCTTTCTGATAGAAATCTAAAGATTAGATGGGATGGAGTTCTTGCTTGTGATAATGTGGTTCCTGATCTGGAGAAAGATGCAGCAGAGTTAAGAAAATATATCAAAGAGATGAAGGATAGCAAAGAAAATATTCATATTAATCATGATAGATCATCAAGGATAGTTGAATGGGAAGGACAGAGATCAAAAATTGCTGATGTTGTTAAAGAACAGATCAAGATTGTCAGAGAGGGTGGGAATGTGCAATATCTGACATCTGTAGCTGATGTGATCAAAAATGTGAATAGGTTAGACATTCTGGATCTGTATGAGCTTAATAGTCAAAGAAACAGGCAAGCTTCTATGGTGATTGTGGAAAGAGATTTGGGTAGATGTTTGAATATGCTGTTTGAGCCTGAGCCATTCACTAATTTGTTTTTAAACTGCATTGAACATGTGCATACTTGGAGACATTTTGTTAGAGCTGGAATACATATGATTATGTTCAGAGATGGAGTCACAATCTTCATGCTTGATGAAAGACAATATGTTTTGGGGACTCAGATTCTGAGAAATGTGCTTGCATCTAAGTTAAGAACTACTGTGGTTTCAGAAGGGGCTTTCAATGCTTTATACATGGTGTTCAATCAGTTTCATAAGAGAATGGAGTTGGAAAGGATAAGAGAGGAGGAGAAAAGGAGAAGACAGAATCAAAATTCTAAGGATGAGAAGAAAGATGAAGAAACTTGAATCATTACTGAGAATGATCAAGTTTAGGGGGAGATTGTTGAGTCCTGAGCTACTGCCAGATCTGCTCAGAAGTCAAGTCTTGTGCCACTGCTAGCACTTTACCACTGTTAGTTAGTTTTGTATTGACAGTGCCACTGTCAGTTAGAATTAGTCTAACAGTGCCACTGTTGGTATAAGTATATTTTGTATTAAGTGTTTAACCACTGTTGGTTATATACGGGTACTACCTCTGTTAGTGTATAGTTTAACCACTGTTAGTAGTCGGTTAGAGATAATTATGGAATAGATATGATTTTCATAATAGTTTGATTCTGTAAAGGACTCTATATGTTATAAATAGAGATCCTGTAGAACTCTAGAAGATGGACGAATTTCTAGTTATTAGCTTCAAGGTTGTAAACCCTAGCACAGTTTGTATGTTCGTATTATTTGATAATAATATTGAAGCTTTTGATTAATATTTTGTGTTTCAAGTTTATTCTTCAAGTTATTAATAAACTATTCCGCAAGCTTATTAATAATCAATCAAAGTAATACATATTAAGATCCATACTGGGATAAACACAGTAGAATAAAGGAATAGTTGATCACTTATTTAAAGGGCTAACTTTAAGATAAGATTCAGAGACCGGTAGTTGCGTTGGATGGCACTCTCTACTTAGTTAATGGATAGGCTTAGACCAATAATAGTTGATGAATTGTCCAAGTGGGAGACTATTGTAATAGTGTCCAAGTTCATAACTAATTGGTAAGTATATCATTAAAAGTAGAGTCCTTTTTGGGTCGCCCTCAATGAACAGTAAGAGAAATACATAGAGAGATAATATTAATTGAAATTAATATTATGATTAGTTTATTAATTGGATATTAATTAGAAACTAAAATAAAAGGAAAATTTTGGAAAATGGATCCAACCACCGGTTGGAAGGTTTAACCGGAGGTTGGAGAGTATAAGGGTAAAGGCGGTGGAACGCGAAGTCAGAAAGTTCAGGAATCCATCCAACCGCCGGTTGGAAGGTCCAACCGCCATGTTGTCCCACATCGGCCAAGGGACAGATCCCAAGGCTTTCCTCTCCCCTGTAGATAGGGGCCTACCCTTAGCTTTCTAGATGCAACTTTTAAATTGAATAGTTTTCAATTCTTCTTCTCTCTTTCTTATTCCTACTCTTTGTAAGAGTTTTACGACCTAGAGTCGTGACCATAGGAGACTTGGTAATTTCTCTTGGTTAGTCGGTGTGAGTCATTAGAGGTGTTCTAGTTTGGGCACTCACCTCCAAATAAGAAGGTTCTACAAGATCGTATACACGTGAGAAATTCGTTTTCTCAAAGGTTAGTATTTTCCTATTTTGCTTGGTTATTTTATTGCTTAAATTTATTCAAGTTAAGATCCCTTAGGTTATAGTTTCCTAATTTCCTTAGATTATTTTTTGTTATAATTCCGCTGCACATATTAATCTAGTTAGGGAATAGAAAGCCCAACATATAATAGGGACACATTCATAAACCGTTCGTATAAAGCATAAAAGCATTTATAAATAGTTGTTGCATGTTATAGCAAAACATTAACTATGTTTTTCACCCCCATTTTAAAAACAGTAAAACAGTAAAAAGAGGGGTTGTAAACTCACCTCTTGAGCTAAGTATGTGAGTGCTAGCAAAGCATAAGCCCAAGTAAAGTCTCTAACGTCCTAACGTATAAGATAATTTATATAAGTGAATGGCTAAACGCTAAAACATGTTAATCGTTCACTCGTTGAAAGATCATTATTGTTCATAAATTTGTACATTCCGTTGGTAATGGTTTTTGAATATAGTATTTCCCAAAGTATAACTATTCATGTTACGATTTGCATGTGTGCATAATATTATATACACATATTATATTGTTGTTTGTTGTGTGTGTGTGTGTGTATATATATATATATATATATATATATATATAGTTTGGATTAAATGAGAACACTTAAAAAATAAGAACTGTGAGAACACCTCATAAATGCACAACTAGCCAACTAAAATCATTAGGTTCACAGTATAACAAAATCGTTTTTGTTATACGTGAATATATATATATATATATATATATATATATGTGTGTGTGTGTGTGTGTGTGTGTGTGATCACGCTCCAATGGTCGGTTCAAGAATTGCTTCCTGGTCATTGTAGGCCATCCTATTGGGGCAGACGATTGGATGGGTGGTTTTATATTTATAGTGCAGGGAAGCCTAAGTTATACTACTACTTGTATAGTTAGCGGCAGGTATGACTCAGGTGTCGTTCTTCAAACCACAACGTGCATGGGGTCTTAGGAGGATTAATTATCTATGGTAATTTAGCTAGGGTTTTAAAACTTTTTGAGGGGTTTTGTTTTCTATTTTATGTAAACTAAAGACAATAAAATAAATGAGGAGTGTAGTCGTTGAGAGAACTATGGATTATGCAAGTGTTTGCTATGACATTGGTGTATGCTATTTAGGGGTAGTTATGAGGATTAGGGCTCTAATTATAATGAATCCTAGCAGTGTTGACTTGGGGTCTCTAAACGATGCTCAACATAGTACTGTACCTACGACCTTTTCGTGGCTTCCACGCATTTATCTTCACCAGAGGTGGTTCCAGCGCTATACCAAGTGCTAAGCCGTTTTACGGTATTTCCGATGCCTCACCCAGAGATCCCGTATCATTATTGTATATGTCCTAATGGGCATAAATCCTATCCTATTACTTATCTAACGTAGAGTTGTCCACAATCAAATAAATAACATGTCACATAGATAACAGATATGCAGTGTAAACTTCATTGGAAATTCTCCCAAATGCAGTACCAATTTAACCAACAACTAACCTCGAATCCTATTCCCTAGTCTCGGTCGTATGAGACGTCCATATCATGGCATGAATTGTTGAATAAACAATAAAGTGAACAGGAGTTACCCCGCGGAATAAGTCGGGAAAGTCTGTCTAACGATTGGTTAAATTGTTCGACATTATTTCATACAGATTATTGTAATTATTCTAGCATGTTAACTCTTGCATGTAATTATTCTATGTTTGAAAACCTAATCATGAATGCAACAACCGCAATAGACAAATAGATACTAGCATGCAAACCCTAAAGTAACAATCAAACAAGAACATGCAATAGTGTAACATGGATAATTATCAGTTTATTTCAGGCAGAGTTTATGGATTAATGGTTAAGTCGTGGATGCTCCAAAAGTTCTCTCAAAAGCGTTCGATATATGAAATTAATTATAATCTATCTCTAATCCTATACTCTGTGTCTCCTTTGATGTATTTCAATCAGGAGAACATCGGCCATGCCGAGTTCATGGAATCATTCAGACACAGAATAATTGAGGGACCTATTTCTAGTAATTGGTCGGATTTATAAATTGGTTTTAAACCACTGCATAAGTTGGATAAATAAACATTTTAAGAACTAATTCATAAATTCAAACATATCCTAGTTACATGCGAGCAGAGTAACAGCGTGGTTTAAAGCATAACTACCCTAGCATAACGTCTATCATAGCAAACACAGATTTGTTTAGCCTAACATAGCAATTATCATAGCATGCATTCTTAAAGAATTATGGCAAAAGCATAACATATTTAAAAATAACAAGAATGGATTATATAATAAAACCTGTTAGGCGTTACAACAAATCTGCACAACCGTAGTCTCGGAGCGACTCCGTACAAAGCTCGTAAGCTTGCTACTCTACTCCTACTAGCTAACTACTACAACTACTACTATTCTTGAGAGAGAAAGTGTATGTGAGAGAGAGAATGAAATTGTGTTGTGTGTAGGTGTGTTGAAATGAGGAGGTTAAGCCTCTATTTATAGGCCAAGGATTCCAAGCAAGTTCCCACAATTCGATACCCAATTCTTCTGATATGCACTGAAATACCACCCCTAGATCAGAAATTTGACACGATAAGGGTAGTATCAGACACAAAAAGAGGGTATCGGACACCAAAAAGGGAGAATACAACACAAAAAGTGGGGGTATATGTCGCACCCCCAAATTCGGGTTGCGGAAGCGAATCGGGTCGGGGCGCGACTAATCAATATACATAGCACAAAAGATATAATGAACAACCACTATATGCGTCGTTTTACATTGATATTGATAAAACAAAAGTTTACATCAAAATATTGTTTACATTAGCTCAGTTTGAACATGAGAGATTTAAGAACATAATTAATCTATACAAAATATAATAATGCAGCTAAAATCTCTGTTTGTTTGCATGCTGACTCGAGCTAATAGATCTTGATTGAGCAGTCCAACCTACTGCTGGTCACCTGTGATACATGCTAAAATGGGTCAGCGAAACGCTGGTGAGCTCACAGGTTTGTATGTCAACACATATTTGTATGAACCGCAAGATTTTATAATTGAATTTAAAACGCAATTAAGCAAAATAAAAGTTTATACAGCCATGAGCACATAGTCTGAGCTTAACTTGAGCGTCAGGTCCAATTAAGGAAACCTAACTGAGTTGCCTCCTACGAGTGCCTAATCTACACTCGTCTTCCCAAATGCTAATACGTCCGTTTGACCAGTTAGTGCGTGCTAACCCGGACGAGGATTGTCAATCCTATATGATATCATATACTAACATTCACGCTACAGATGTATTACCAGACTATGCTATGGAGGGCTTTAGTGATTAGTTGAAAACAACTCATGTAGTATTTGATTGATTGGTACTTGCATTCAACTTGTAAAATAAAACGAGCAATAATATCACACCCCTTAATGAAAACAATAAAATAGGGGCCATGAGACTCACCTGAGCCTTGAGTGTTTAACTTAATAAACTTGAATTGATTAGCGAGGATTTGATGTCCGAAGACTTGTAACCTGAGGGTGTCCAAGACACGTAATGGTTATAACATGAGTAGGCATCTCGAAAGACTGCCCTTGTAGTTGTCCGTCTAACTTAGAATGTCCAAATTACCGCGATTTGGTTGTTTGTTTAAGTGTTTGAAAATGTGTACGACCCGTTGGTGATTGTTTGTAACAATAATCCCACATTATTATTTTGATGATTTTGAAGTGTTATACCTAAAACTAAGTTCCAATGTGTTTTAGAAGTTGTGTCGCATTCGTGCTTGATGTTATACAAGTTTAACACTTTGTGTGAAAGTTTAGATGTAACACCGTTACTCGTGAACCTAGGGTAAGGGCGAAGCCCGTTAATGACGGGGGTCCGGGGGCAGCACCCCTGGTAGCGGGGTCCAAGGGGCGGCAGCCCCTGGTGGGGTCCAAGGGGCAGAGCCCCTGGCTGGAATTTTTATTTCGAGCCCCTAGAATTTTTATTTCTACTAAATTGCTTTGGCGAAAAACGCATCTGGACTTGAATTTGGGTGAAATCAAGTACTAAATTTTTAGGTCTCGACACTTAGTAAATTATGTGTTTTCTTAGTTCTGTTATCTGCGACATTGTGTGCGACGTAGGTTGTTATGTCGCAGGTCATGACTGTGACATTGGTCGTGGCGTCGCTAAGTGCGACTTCGCAATTTATTGCGACGTTGAGTCTGATGTCGCTATATGCGACATTGTTAGTCTTTGCGACGTAGGGGTTGATGTCGCTATGTGCAACGTTAGCAATTTAATGCGACGTTGAAGCTGATGTCGCTATATGCGACGTCGTGGGGGTTTTGCGACATTGCAGCTGATGTCGCAATTGGGCCAAGCCAAAAGCGACATTGGCGTCTGACCGGATTTCGGTGGCCGGAAACTTGGCCGGGAGACTTTGGTTCGGTCCGAAACTTTTACCCAACCCTTATATGGACATTTTAAGCCTAGACAAACAATTATAAGTTGAAAATAATTGAAAACGAGAGGTGTCGAGATTTATCGAAAACTTACGAAGTTAACGCCGTGAAAATCCGGAAAGATGGAAATGTAGATCGTGAAGTGGTGAACGTTTTTCCCTAAATGAGCTTGAAGATTTGAGACCGTTTGGTGGTGGTTTTTGGTGGTTGTAGGTGGTGGTAGTGGTGTGTAGTTTTGGGAGAAAAGAGAGAAAAGGAAGGAGGAGAGAGGGAGAGGAAATGATAAATGAGGAGGGGAGGGGGGGGGGGGTATGTGGCAGATTTTTGGGGAGGGAGGGGAGGAAACCTCCCAAATTTTAATCCCCCGCATTTGCGCTCCGTGCGGTGTTCATTTTCCCGATCGTTTAAACGTTAAATGATTATTTTATACGTTTAAATATATGTTTTAAAATACGAATGTTTATTCAGTATTTTTGTTGAAGTATTTTACATTATTTGGCGGGTGTCAAACAATACTTAATAACTTAAATGGTTTCGTTTGTTTGTGTGTTTAACATTTTAATCGCATGGACGTTTATTTGTACGATACGAACTAATTACGAATTATTATCAAAATAATATTTTGGATATAATGTTTGTACTAAATAATATTACATTATTTAATAAAATTGTTCACCAACGTCCGTATAAATTCAATCGAATTACATTCGATTTGGTTCGCGTACGATTTAATCAAATCGCATAATTGTATATATATTCATCAATATATATTTCGATACATTAATTAGTCTAATACAAAACTAATTACATGTATTAACAATTGATTAGGCACTAATCACTAGTCCTAATTTGGCGGGTGTCACAGTATACCACCTCAAAGGGGTTGTATACCACCCGTAGAGGGTAGTATACGACCCTAAAGGGGGCGTATATGCCCTCTAGGAGGTGGTATACCACCCCTAAGGGGTGGTATATGGCCCCTAGGGGGTGGTGTGGCCTGGCCCGTGGTCTTGTGCACTGGATCGTAAGTCTTGGTTTCTTGGTCGTAGTTCTTGTGATCTTCGTTTGGCTCTATCTTCTTCGTTACTTGTCAGATTTAAACGATTCTTGCGCCCATGGTTTCGTATTTTCCTGAAGATCAATATGACACAGATTAGGCCAGATTTGTTTAATTATATGATAGAACCACAAGTGAATCATTTTAGCCTTGTTTTGTTCGTTAATTGAGCATTTTATTTAATTTTCGAAAGGAAGTCTAAGTTTTGGCTCATTTTATATTTTTAGCATAAAACATTGATTATTCGATGTTTATTTAAAGATTTGGGCCAAAATGGGCTTGAAATGGTGCACAAAAACGTGACTTTTTGGGTCAAATTAAATATCCCTCAATTAGACTTTTGCTTGTCCTCAAGCAAACTCTGAATCGTGATATGGAAAAAACTTTAATTTTGCGAAAAATCATTTTATGTGAGTCTTTAAAGGAAGAAAAAGGCACGGATTTGAAAAAAGTATTGTTCCAGTACGGAGAAGAGAGATGTTCCCATGACGTATCCAAAAGATTTATAAAATGATCGTCTAAAGCATGCTTTCAATTCTCACGATCTTGGAATATACATGACTGGGCGATCTTACCATGTGGTCACTAAATTCACTCAAAGTGTATCGGGTTTTCTATCATTCTAGCACCAACGAAATTGCTCATATACCAGTCATGCAGCATTCATCATCATAGGCTTGATCGAGAATCATATCTTCACCACTTAGACAGGGACGACGCTAATTATCACCAGAATTTTGTGAGGGTTGTAATGTGAGGTAGGGTTTAAAGGGTATGGATAGTGGATATTCTGACCCATTCGGCTTTATCTGAGAATGCATCCTTCCTCAGCTTGTATTTGACAGTGGATGATGTGGAAGTTGCATTTTTCAGTAACGATGATATCCTTGTTTTCAGTAAGTGAAAACTTCTGAACTTGAGCTGATGAAGAAGTGCTTATGGTGATTTCTGGATTTCAACTTTTTGGTTTACAACTTTCAGATTGTCGTGAATCAGGTGGTGAAAAAATTGATTCCATTTCCTTGAGCGTCTTTTGAGTTTCTTCCCTTGAGAGAGATGAATCATATACTTCAGGAGTCGGGTTCCTTCTTAGAAGAGTGACTGGCGTGCCATGTCCAAGCAGAGCAGTCATAATATTTTTGAACTGTAAGCTAGGATTCTTTAAAGGAAATAAAACTTCTCTCGATGCGGCGGAAGAATTTGAGAGAGCAGAGCATAATCCCGTGTTTTCTTCACATAGTTTCCTTGTTGTGATGATAGTGTTGGGGTTGATGCTTCTTACTGCGAAAATTTCTTCCAAATGTTCTTCGATTATTTCCTGCATAGTATCTACAAGACCAAGATCTTCTCCCATAGGATGTTTCATTAGTTTATCAACATTGAAGGTGACTTCCTTAGTTCCAACTCGAAGTTTTAAAGATTTTTCATTAACGTCGATGACGGCCTTAGCAGTGTTTAGGAAAGGTCTGCTAAGGATGAGTAGAACCTGGGTGTCTTCTTCAATATCCATAATAACAAAATCAACAGGAAAGACAAATTTATCAACACGGACCATAATATCTCAGCAATTCAACGAGGGAGTTTAACTGATCTATCGGCTAACTGGATGGTCATCTGGGTTGGCAAAAGTTCGTTTAATCCTAGTTTCCTAAAAAGCGAGTATGACATAAGGTTTACAATAGCTCCTAAGTCAGCTAAGGCGTTACTTATTTGAACATCCTGGAGATAACAAGGAATAGTGAAATGACCAGTGTCTCCTAGCTTTGGAGGTAGTCCTTGTTGCATAATCAAAGAGCATTCTGCATCTAAGGGTAAGTTAACAATTTGTCTAAGTTTTTCTTTATTGGATAAGAGTTCCTTAAAGAATTTGGCACAACTAGGCATTTCAACTACAGCATCTAAAAGTTTAACATTTAAGTGTAAGCTTTTAAACATTTCTAGATATTTTCCAAATTGAGCTTCTTGTTTCTCTTTCTTGAGCCTACAAGGGAAAGGTATACGTGTTGGTTTAATGATTTCCGGGGCTTTAGAAGGTTCTGGTTCAGGAGAAGTGACGGGGATGTCAACTTGTACTGAATCAGTAAGTAGAGAAATAGAAGGTTCAGTTGTGGGAATATCTATAGTTTTCTCGTTTTTAGTCTCTTTTCCTCCTCTAGTGACCACAAGGATGTCATCATACTCATAAGATGAGTGATATACAGAGTTGTAGATCGCTTCTTCCTTTCGCTTCTCCTCAACTTTTAAAAACAACCTTTTAACATTATCCTCCATGTTTTTAATTAAATCGTTTGAAATTCTAATCAAATAATCAATTTGGTTTTGAAAATCTACAATCTTTTTATTGACATTATTTTGCTCAACAATGAAGTTTTTGAAAGTTTCGTTGTTTAAACGAGAAGTTAATGGGGAAAGAGTAGAGAGAACTAAAGATCGGGAAATGGGTTGTGTGGTAAACCGATGAATGATAGGTTTGGAATGAAGAGTGTGATTAGGATTTTCACTAGTTGTAAGAATTTCTTCGTTAGCCCTACGGTTTGAGAGGAACGTTGGGATCGAAGCTAAAATGACTAAGTGTTGAAGACTGAAGATAGAGTCTCAGCCACTGTTAGAATAAAGGATGCGGCCACTATTAGAAGAAATGAAGGCTAGCCACTGCTAGTATGTTTGTGTTGGTTGCCATATATTATAACCACTGTTAGTGTCTAACATATTGTTACCACTATTGATGTAATTAGTAAGTCGGTTAGGCAGTTAGAGTTATTTACTGAATAGATTTACATTCCATGATAACTGAAGATTGTATAGGACTCTATACATTATAAATAGAGAACTGTATAACCTAGAATAGGTTAAATTTAGCTTCAAGGTGAAACCCCTAATACTTTGTGTATTCGTATTATTGTTCTAATAATATTGAAGCTTTTGGTATATTGTTTACGTATTATTAATTGTTTAAACTTTCTTGAATACTATTAAGTGTTATTCCGCGACTTCTTAACAAACAAATCAAAGAAAACTTAGTTAGATCGATAACTGGGTTTAACAAGTGGTATCAGAGCAGGTTTTTGCTTTGATATTCAAGAAGTTTGAAGTTTTTAAATTCTCTGGAAAGTTATAGAGATGGCAACAGAGTCGAACGATGGAATTCAAGTTACAAGGATTCCCATGCTTAATCCAGATGAGTTTGAACTATGGCAGACTCGAATCAAACAATATATGCTGCTCACGGATTATTTATAAAAATAATAAATACTAATTAACTAGAAAGCAGTAAATAAGGGGGAGGTTTTAGTTCCGTGGGAACATTTCAATTAACATAATAAGTGAAAAAGAAGATAAATTACTAAAATTAATTAAAAGATAGAAATCAGTAGGAAGGAACTAGTACTTGTATATATAATTCCGCTCAAATTCATATATTCCGAAACATTGCACATTAATTGTTTAATTGTGATTTCTTTTATATCAACTTATTTACTAATCAAAGATTCTAAGTTGAAAGTAAATTAGCCAACGGTTCGGGTCTAACTAATTTCTATAACCTAGGATCCCACATTAAACATCGATCCGACATCGCAAGAATGTGATTCTATTGCGTGTCTTTCCCTAGATTATGCTTTAAGTGTTCACGATTAATTATGATTGATCCTAGCGGTATGACTCAACAATACCTACTAATAATTACTTATTAGCTTATTCATTTTAGATTACTTAGTTATTATTCTTTTAACATGTCAAACTCAATATATTTAGCAATGATCAGAACCTAGATTCTAATCATCAATAATCAACAATATCAAGGGAAATCAATCTCAATGACACAATCAATCACATTAAGTAATAACTAATAATCACCAATAAATAAGGGTCTACAGATAACATAATAATCTTCAATCAAAAAACTTAATAAACGTGCAATCAATATCGTTCAATAATCATTATCCAAGGTTCATTAAATACACAACTACTAAATAATTCAATTCATCTTCCAATCTGAAAAACACAGATTTATCAACTTCAAAACATAATGAAATCGAAATAAATAATGTAATTACAAACCGAAACGATAAACCACTAAAGATAAGTTGAAAAAGTTTTCACGTTAACCTCTTGTGCCTCCAAATAAATCCTAAAATTCGTAAACAGAAGTCTGGAGTCAAAAACCAAAAACCACAGCCGAATCCCATCTCTAGGGTTTAAAAATCGAATTTATAGTTCCCTGGAATTTTGATCCATACGGCGTAGGGAATTTCCATAAGACGTATGGATTGAAAATAAGTCCAGCCTAGCTCCGCGTTACACTGGGCTTCCACCGCCTCGTTCCATATGGCGTATGAATATTCCATACGGCATATGGAATGAAATTCCAGCCGATTTCCATAATATTCTTCCTTTAATCTTCCTTCAAAACTTCGTCTTGCTTGATCTTTCCAAAATGCATCATTTTACTTATTAATTGACTGTTTTCTGTTCTTTTCACCAAAAAGCTCATCTCTATATCTAATTGCAAATATAAACGAAATAAGTACCTAGACTTAATAAATGCAATCAAAACATACAAGAATAGGGGTAAAATACTACTTAAATATAGTACCTATACGCGTTTATCAAAACATCCTCCACTTGAATCCTACTTGTCCTCAAGTAGACTATCGATTCAAAAATCAAAAATCTTAAGAAAACAGTTATCACCACTAACTTAAATAACTAACAAAGGAATTACACAACATCACTGATTTTCAACTCAAACTTTTAAGTTTAAAATCCTGTTAATTCTAAAGATAATTATTAAGAAACTATGAGGTTGCAAAAAATAATCTACACATGAACTTATTATTCTTTAAAATATCAAATAGTTCAAAATGATTACTGATATTGTGGTCCACCTAAACAATATATATTCAAATAATTGAGCTTAACTTATTATTATTCACATAGATATCCCTTCAAATTCACGATAGCTATATACTCTCATACTCATAACGTGCCAATATTACATATTACTGAAATCTAATTTAAAATAATCATTTTTCAAGTCAAGACATTGGTGACAGGTCTGCGCCTTAACACAACAAAGCGACATATCTTGACTTTGGTTTACTAATAATAATTTTTAGTCAAACCATTGGTGACAGGTCTGTACCTCAGTACAACAAAGTGACTTAATTTGATTACACATTTCATGAGTTCATTAAAACTCTTTTTGCTCTTTTTAGTTAGATATACTGACGGAGACCAGGTCTGTACTTACGTACAACAAAGGAAACAACACCCAATATATCCCCAAATGATATTTTCTTGAATCCATAAATATGATATATCGCACGTTATTTGTATAAAAATTGAGACAAAAGTCATGCACAACTAAAGTTCATCTAAAAATAACATATACTTCTTTATTTCATTTCTTAAAAGCTCAAAATTTCTTATATAAATTGCCTATCAGTACATCATATAATGAAGCTAAATAACATTTTTCATAGTTTAAAATTTATTAATCGTATAGAAAATTTTAAATTAACCTACATTGTCACAAAATAAATTATATCTAGAAAACAAAAATTTTAATTTAAAAATTTAGTTGAAAAATGAGCAATTGATAACCTCCTAGTTACATATCTTAATGGGATAAAAATATACCAAGTACCGCAATATCTACTCTTACAAAGGACAAGTATGTAGAAACTTAAAGCAAACTTTTCTCTCCCATCCCTCACTTAAAGATGTATAATGCCCTCATTGTACAGAAAATGAATTAACAAAAGACGGGAAAAAGAGAAAAGAATTTAGAACAAAAAACTCCCCTGGAATGGTGTGCTTAATGGTCATAACAAGGACAATACGAGAGTCTCACACTTCCTTGATTCATTTCGCTGAACTTACTGCCAGCATAGCACATACTCACAACATAATTCTGAGGAACAAATCAACAAACAACATTAAACAATTCCAAATTAAAACATCCTAATTAAATACAAACACAATCAAACAAAACTAAAAGTATCATAATATCCAACTAAATTAAGCTACTAAAAATAATAAAGATAATAAAAATAATAATAATGTCTGGAATCAATAATCAAATAGGATGCACATCATCCTAATCACTGTCCTCCTCCTCTTCTTCTTCGTCCATGCTCTGGTATGTGCGGGATGGTCCGGCCTGGTCGTATGATAGTCTAGGCTGCTGATATGATGGGTGCAACTCTAGCGGCATCTGATACTGAAAAGGCTGATAGGGTATCTGGGCTGGACCGAACAGCTGAGCAAACAAGCTATCATGATAATCCATGTGAGCACTCGTCTGATGAAAGTGCTGCCTCTGCATCAACTAAATAGTGTCAAACCGCTGGGTATGATGGAGGTCCATCTGTGTCAACTACGACTATAGATGATCGAACTCTGCAACATATCCTCTGTTACGGCCTCGCGCCGCTCCTCTACCTGCAACGACACCTCCTCTAGCCACAGGAACCCGGCTTGCCTAGGCTGCAAAGTCTGTCCCACAGGAGTAGTAGCAACCCAATAATACAGCTCAACATCACCACCATATATACTGCACGACTCAATGATATCTAGAGCCTCTAACCTCTGTGATGTCAACCATTCCGTACCATGCTGAACAACAGTGCACGTCCCCATCTCCTCCGGAGTCTCTAGCCTAAAATGCCTAGCAAATCTAGTAACAAAGTGACCTCCACACAAACTGCTCGAATCTCTAGTACTAGTGGCTCTCTTTTACATCCACCTAGCCAATCTCCAAGTCACATTTACCAGCCTCTTCCTGAAAATCGAAATGAGATAGAATAGATCAGGCTTAGAAACCTTTTGAGGTCCTTCTCGACGACCAACAACGGTAAATGTCAACAACCGGTGAATGAGACGCTCACGGGGATCTCGAATAACTCAGTAAGAAGGGGTTCGATCCCCATAGCTACCTTGGGCAATAAACTGCCAATCCTGCTCAATCTCCAAATCTATATGTTTCGACACTACACCAGCTGAAATATGGTCTAGAAAATGTGGGTTGTAGATCTCGTTTTCCTCATATAGCCTAACTCCAATAGCAAACTGAACAAGAGACATCCTTCTCGGCTGTCCCCTAAGCTGAAAGGAAATGGTCTCATCAGTCCAATTGGTTGACCTGTGATCAAACCAGAATATGCTGTAGAACTCCACCACTAGCTCTATATAAATGTGCTCTCTAATACTGAACATCCGGTACCATGCATAAGAAACAAATCCAATGTTACCATCCTCAAGCCTATACGGAATAGAAAGTAAGTTCTTAATCGTGTCGTGCCCAGAAGCAAAACCATTTCTCTCAACCAAATGCTCTAGCATATTCCAATTTACAGCATCAAAAACCTCAATTGGCTGGTCGATATTTGCTGTCAACCGCTCTCTAAACTGATATTTGGCAGTCTCCGAGTAAGAATCATGGAAAGTAAGATATTTATGGGCTCTAATCAATGGATTGCCCAATGTCTGACCGCCTCTAGTTCTCCCACTAGCCATTTAACTGCTAAGACAAACAATCATTAGTATATGTCAATCACTTGATGACAAACAATCATTAGATCCAGTAGAAAGTTCAAATGAGAATGTTGATTTAAATAAAGTTGAGATCTCTGAATGGTCTGAGGAAGATGATAGTGATGATAGTACTTCTACTAGTGCAAACTCTGTGTCATCAAGTGATATGTCAATTACTGGTCTAGTCTCTGAGCTTAAAGCTGATAAACTAGAAGAGGGTAAGAAGATGTTTCAAGAAAAGGCTATGCAACAGATAGAATATGTGAGCAAAGATAATAAATCTAGGAGTGGTCTAGGTTATATTAGCAAAACAGTTAAACAAGAGTCTAAATCTGTGAATAATGTGAATCTGAATGATAAATGTGTTAACTGTGCTTGCAAAACAAGATCTTCTACACCAAAACCATTTAATAAAACTGCAACAAGAGGCAATCAAAGAAATTGGAACCAAATGGTTTCACAAAGAGTGGGGCAGAATTTTCAATTTGTGAAGGAAAGATCTTGTTATATTTGTGGAAAAACCAATCATCTTCAACATGATTGTTATCACAATCCTAAGAATTTCAATAGGATTGTGAAACCATTGTGGACAACAGCAAACATGATTAGTAAAAAAAATTTTAAACCAAATTTAATCATGTTGCCACTGTCAAGAGGATGAAAAATAAGGCTAACAGTGGTACAACTGCAGCCACTGCTACTTTTGCTACAGTGGTACCACCAAACAAAGCCAACAGGGGCAAGAAGACTACAACAGTGGACAGTGTTGCCACTGTCAAGCATGGAGTCACTGCTAGTGGTAAACATTCCAACAGAATGTTTATACCAAGGCAGGCTACCACTGCTAGAGTGATTAACACAGGCCTAAGAGTTACCTCTGTTAGGCCAATTCCAACCATTAGGTCTGATATTAGTTGGATTTGGAAACCAAAGAACACTGTTGCATCCAAAGTTTTCAAATCTAACAATGCATCAAAATCAATTATCTTACAGAGAGTTGATTTTCAAGATGCACATGGGAAACCCAAAACCAATTTGGTTTTAGTTCCCAAGAGAAACTAATTCTCTTTTTGATTATTTGTGTAGGGCAAGCCAAAGAGCTTATGGCATATTGATAGTGGTTGCTCAAGGCACATGACTGGAGATAGGAACAAGCTATAGAACTTCAAAGAGTTTGATGGTGGAGATGTAGCATTTGGAAGCAATCCAAAAGGAGGAAGGATAACTGTAAAAGGGATAGTAATAACCTTGTAAGAGGTTTACCAAAAAAGATATATTCATGTGATGATCATTGTGTTGCCTGTCTTAAAGGCAAGCAACACAAAACTTCTTTTAAGACCAAAATCGTTAACTCTAATTACTCTCCCCTACACTTGTTACATATGGATCTGTTTGGTCCTACCAATGTAGCAAGTCAAGGGAAGAAAACATATTGCTTGGTGGTAACTGATGATTACTCTAGATTTAGTTGGGTATTCTTTCTCAGGACTAAGGATGAAACAGGTGAACACCTTAGGTCATTCATAACAAGAATAGAAAACAAAACTAATCAAAAGGTTAAGATCATTAGGTGTGATAATGAAACAGAATTTAAGAATCATGAGATGAATAAATTCTGTAAAGTTAAAGGTATAAAAAGACAGTATAGTGCACCTAGGACTCCTCAACAGAATGGAGTAGCAGAAAGGAGGAATATGACACTCATTGAGGCTGCTAGGTCTATGTTAGCAGATGCAAAATTACCTATGACTTTCTGGGCAGAGGCAGTTAGCACTGCTTGCTATGTTCAGAACAGGGTACTCATAGTTAAACCTAATAACAAGACACCATATGAACTGTTATTTAAGAATAAACCACTGGTTAGTTTCTTAAGACCTTTTGGGTGTCCTTGTACAATCTTGAATACCAAAGACCATCTAGGAAAGTTTCAGAGTAAGGTAAATGAAGCTATCTTTGTTGGATATTCTATTCAAAGCAAAGCTTATAGAGTGTTCAATCAGAGAACTAGGATTGTGGAGGATTCAATAAATGTGACTTTTAATGAGCATACCCCCAATGCTACAGGAAAAGGTCCTGAATACTTGTTTGATATTGATGCACTAACCCATGCTTTTAGATATCCAAATGTTTCTTCAAGTGCAGGTACAAGTGCAGGTAATGATAATGATGGTTCTGGAGATCCAAGCTTGACCAAGAAAA
The DNA here is from genome assembly GCA_963422505.1 of Pseudognaphalium luteoalbum. Taxonomy (NCBI): domain Eukaryota; kingdom Viridiplantae; phylum Streptophyta; class Magnoliopsida; order Asterales; family Asteraceae; genus Pseudognaphalium; species Pseudognaphalium luteoalbum. Next base: position 54,825,859 of record OY730198.1, on the reverse strand, counting down.
GATTCTTTGGAATATGTCTTGTTTCCAATCTGGTCTCCTGATCTACCTGAAGCATTCCAGTCAGATCAAACAGATACACGGCAATCTACCAAGGATTCACAAACAGATTCAGATGTTGATTCAAACATGCCTGATGAAGAAGATAATGAAGATATATCAGATGAAGATAAAGGTTCACCAAAGCACTTGGAGGAAAATACAGATAATTTGGTTGAGCCTACCAGGAGTTTATTGAAGAGAGTGTCACTTTCAGAATCAGATGATGGTGTTAATTTGCATTATACTAATCTAGAAACTGGGATACCTGAAACACCTACATCCAAATACATTCCTCATAGAGATCATCCTATTGAGAATGTGATTGGTGATATTGGTTCTGTTGTTCAAACTAGACAGCAAACTAAGATCAATGAAGAGGAACTCCATACCTCTTTATATGTATGTTTCTTATCTCAAGTTGAACCAAAGAAGGAATTAAAGACCCTCAATTGGATTGAAGCAATGCATGAAGATTTGTTACAGTTAAAAATTCAGAATGTGTGGACATTAGTTGATCTATCAAAGGGAAAAAGAGCTATTGGCACCAAGTGGATTTTTAAGAATAAGAAGGATGAAAGGGGTATTGTTATTAAGAACAAGGCAATGTTAGTGGCACAGGGGTATACACAGAAATACGGCATTGACTATGATGATGTCTTTGCCCCTGTTGCAAGAATAGAAGCAATCATGTTATTCTTGGCATATGCTTCATATCAAGGATTCAAAGTATATCAAATGGATGTCAAGAGTGCCTTCCTGCATGGCATGATTGATGATGAAGTTTATGTCTGCCAACCAAAAGGATTTGAAGACCCCAAGTATCCAGATAGAGTATGCAGATTGAATAAGGCACTTTATGGCTTGCATCAAGCACCTAGAGCCTGGTATGACACTCTATCTGTTTACTTATTGGAGAATGGATTTAAAAGAGGTACCATTGACAAGAAACTTTTCATCAAAAGGGTTCACAATGACATCCTGTTGGTACAAGTGTATGTTGATGATATTATCTTTGGGTCTACTAAAGATGCATTATGCAAGGAGTTTGAGAAGCTAATGCATCAGAAGTTCAAGATGAGTTATATGGGGGAACTTAATTTCTTTTTGAGACTTCAAGTCAAGCAGAGATCAGATGGTATTTTCATCAACCAAGGCAAGTATGTTAATGACATTCTAGATAGATTCGGATACAAAGATGCTAAAGTAGCTAGCACACCCATGGAGACACACAAGGCATTACATGCAGATCTTGAGGGGGAGGATGTAGATGTGCATCCATACAAATCTATGATTGGCTCCCTCATGTATCTCACTTCATCCATACCAGATATTATGTTTGCTGTGTGTGTGTATGCTAGATATCAAGCCAATCCCAAGCAATCACATTTGTATGCAGTAAAAAGGATCTTTAGATATTTAAAGGGTCAACCACAGTTGGGCCTTTGGTATCCAAAAAGTTCTTCCTTTGAACACATGGCCTTCACAGATAGTGATTACGGTGGTGAGAATCTAGACAGGAAGTCTACCTCAGGAGGTTGTCAATTTCTAGGAGAAAGATTGGTGTCATGGCAATGCAAGAAGCATACCACTGTATCCACTTCAACAGCTGAGGTAGAGTATGTTGATGCATCAAGTTGTTGTGCACAAGTTCTTTGGATTCAGAATCAAATGCTGGATTATGGTCTGACTTTTCTAAATACTCCTATTTACATTGATAATAACTCTGCTATTAGTATCATTAACGATATTGGTAAGCATTCTAAGACCAAACATATTGAAATTAGATATCACTTCATAAGAGATTGTAATGAAAAGAGATTGATCCAAATCTTTAAAATTCATACTGATAATCTATATGCAGATCTTTTCACAAAGGCTTTTGATGTGGGAAGGTTTACATTTTTTGTCACCAGTATTGGAATGATCAATCTAACTTAACCTATGTTTGGTATTAGAATTGATACTAACAAGGGTTTTATGTAAAATATAGTGCTTTATGTTCCAAGTGTTTACCACTGCTAGCATTCCTTTGCTTTCAGTTAGTACAACTGATAGAACATTCTAGCCACTGTCTTTATAAAGTTGCCACTACATGTAAACTTGTGTAAATTATTGCCACTGTTCTTGTTTTCTAACTAACCACTGTGCAGGTTTTTAGTCTGTAACACCTGGCAAATTTGGGCTCGTCATTAGGTCCTAATCATTTTGTAATACATAAAATTAGTATTGTGTTAAGCTAATTTGTGTATCGAATAATATATATTGTTGAATATATATATACAATTATGCGATTTGGTTAAATCACACACGTTTCAAATTGAATGTAATTCGATTCAATTAATACGGACGTTGGTGAACAATTTTATTAAAATAATATAACATTATTTAATGAAACTATTATATCCAAAATATTATTTTGATAATATTTCAACTCAAATTTGTACCGTACAAATAACGACTACGCGATTAAAATGTTGAACGCGTAAAACAAAACGAAACAAGTTAAAGTTACAATTTGTAACTCAAGTATTAAGTATTTGGTGAAATACTTCAAGTATAATATTGAATAAATATTCGCATTTAAAACTAATAATTAAACGTATAAAATAATTATTTAACGTTTAAACGACCGGGAAAGCGAACACCGCACGAATCGCAAACACACGGGATTAAATAAAGACCCACACCTCGGTGGGCCTCCACCAAAATTAGCCAAAAAAGGGGGGGGACCCACCCTTTTCCCTCATTTCATCATCATCATCATCTTTCCTCTCTCTCTCTTTCTTTCATTTTCTTTCAAAATCACCACCACCCTACAACCACCTAAATCCACCAAAAACCACCACTAAACGACCTTAAATCTCGGAGTGTAATTGGAGAAAAAGAACCACCGCGTCACGATCTACATTTCCATCCTTTCGAAATTCTTCGGCGCAAAGTGCGTAAGTTCTCGACAAATCCCGAAACACTCTGATTTCCATTATTTTCACTTGTTTGTTGTTTGTAATAGCTTAAAATGTCCATCTAAGGGTTGGTTAAAAGAATCGGACCAAACGGAAACCGGAAAACTCGTTTTTGCCTCGAAATCCATCAAACAGACATAAGTGTCGCATAGGCCAGACCAGTATAGCGTCACTTCATGCGTCACTTAAGTGCCGCATTAAGTGACGCATGAAACCCTAAATTTGCATCACTTGCCTACGTGCCGCATAAAACCCCTGTTTCCCGACACTTACACCCGTCACTTGTCCACTGACGCCTAACACTGCTTACCGACACTTCTAGCGTCACTTGCCTAAGTGACGCCTATAACCTAAATCTGATTTGTACCATCACTTGCCTGGTGACGCTTAACACCTTTACCCGACACTCACACGCGACACTTGCTTAAGTGTCGCATCTCATGCGTCACTTCCTCAAATGACGCTAGTACCCCAGAATTTCTCATTTTATGCGACACATCTTGAGTGTCGCATAGACCCTAAGTGTCGCTATAAGTGTCGCATGAAACAGAACCTAGATTTTTACTAAGTGTCAAGACATAAAATTTATCACTCGATTTTACCCAAATTCAAATCTTAGATGCGTTTTTCACCAAAGCGATATAGTAGAAATAAAAAAACCTCGACCCCAACCAGGGGCCAGCCCCTTTGACCCCGCCAGGGGTTGCCACCCCTGGGACCCTGCTAACCAGGGGCGCTGCTCCCGGACCCCCGGCACCTAAAGTCTGTGAATACCTTTATGTATAACACCTAGAAATCAAAATAATAATGTTGAAGATTATTATTACAAACAATCACCAACAGGCCGTACACGTTTTCAAAACATAATCAAATCAACCAAGTCGTAGTAACTTGTCAGGTTAAACAAACCAAAACGTAATCATTTGGATATTCTACAAAGGTAGTCTTTATAGATAACCTTGCGCGTTATAAACGCCTGGCAGGTTACGGTTTTCGGACACCGCATATTATTACATCATATTGCTTCGTTGCAATTCTCCAGACTCAGGTGAGTCTCATAGCCCCTCATTTTACTATTTTTAAACCCAGGGGTGGGAATACATGCTTTACCTTGTTTTACATGTGAACACGAGTACAAAACTTGCTATATCCTGCATGAGCTATTTTTAATCACTTTTAAGTCCTCTACGATCATAGTTCTGGTAATACTTTATGTAGCACGAATGTTCGTGTATGGTACCATATAGGACTGACCATCCTCGTCCGGGTCAACAAGCACTGACTGGTTAAACGGACGCATTAACTTTTGTTCATACGAGTGTAGATTATACACTCACCCGGAGGCACCCACGATCAGGCACTTTATAGTGATCCTGACACCCACGTTAAGCGCAGACTATGACCTCATGGCAGACATATACATCATTTGATTCATTTTAAATGGTTATCATTAAATCTTGTGGTTCACACTTACATAATTATTATACAAACCTATGAGCTCACCAGCGTTAGCTGACCCTTTTTAGCATGTGTTCTCAGGTACCCAACAGCAGTAGGACCTGTTCACTCAGGATGCCCATAGCTCGAGTCAGCATACACATCAGGAGATTATTTTGCATTACTACATTTTGTAACTAAGTTATGCCGATTAATCTCTAAACATTGTAATTATTGGGCTTTTGTAAACCTTTATACTTTGTAAAAGTTTATATTATCAATGTATCTGTAAAATGACACATATAGAGTCGTTAATTATATGCCTTGTGTGTTTTGATTATTGATTAGTAGCACCCTAAAGCTTGCTTCCGCTAAACAGTAAATTTGGGGGTGTTACAGATTGGTATCAGAGCCAGGTTATAGTGAACTAGGTCGCATTTAGTGGGCCTAGACTATGACCGTTAGGCAGTATTCCTTATTAAGTGTGATTAGGTTCAGTGACTACATTGTATTGGTTTAATTTAACATAGCCTGATCAACTATGTACAATTAAAAGAATATGATGTGAGATCTGAAAGGAGTCATGACTGAACAGAATACACTAGCTGACTCTGACCTCGAGAGAACCGGGACTCAAACATGTCTGTGCTAGACACTCAATAGGGTATTATGTGATATACATATATATACATAGATAGGCCTCTTTATAAACCATAGATTATATTATATACGATACGAATATAAGCCTCATTTTTTCTAACGCTTTGTCTCAGAAATGGCAAACACACCACCCAATTCGTCTCGCTCTCATCCGTATGGGTCACAAAACTCAAGAGTAACTAGGAGGAACACTGGGTTGCCTCGAGCTAGCCCATACCCTATCTTGGCTGCCTCTCCCTATACAACTAGCCAGTGGCGATGGTTATCAAACCGACTTAACACTTGGAGGGATGAGGAAGGAATCCAACTCCCCACACCGAACGGAGGACTTTCCAACATGGATGTCTCTCCCTATACACAAGAACCTACTCACTTCACTGTACCTATCCTGGCTGCCAGAGTACACCATCAAGAGCAACAACTACGCGATATGGACCTCGAACTACAGGAAACTCGCGAGCACTGGAGTCTCACAGCAATGGAATGTATCAATAATGTTGCTGAAGACCATGAAAACACCGTTAACAACATGGTCATCCTTTACAACAAAGTGATAGATTTAGCCATGGAATCCGCACTTTTACAGCACAGAATGGAAGAATGTGAGCAACGCTTGCGGGATACTGAAGAGTACGCCCATGGTCTAGTCCAACGGCTAGTCTTGGCAGAAGACAACGCCCGACAGGCAAGCATCCTTGCAAACACCGTAGATCATCTTGTTGCATTAATGGAACAAATTAACATGCGTCAAGATTAGTGTAGCCATATCTTATAAATTTTCTAGTATCTATGGAAAATCGTTGTAATTCGACCGGATGTAACAATTCCCGGCATCTTTTGTAACCCTTATGTTCTGTATCTTTTAGAACTCGCACCTTGTATCCAACTTAATTATCTAAATTGATTATGATTATCATATTGTGTTACCATTGTATATTTCACCACATATACAACTGTAATACATCATAATGCCCTACAAACATCTCACTTGTTCTTTTTCCTGATTCAGCAATATGCCTGTGAGACGATACACATTCAACGATACCGAAATCGCCCAGCTCATCGCCCAGAGTGTGGCTCAAGCCATGGCTACCCGAACAACAAATTCTGGTAGCGAAGACACGGCTGCCAACGGGTCACAACCTAGGCCCTGTTTATACAAAGATTTTCGGAATTGCAAGCCGCTAAACTTCAAAGGCACCGAGGGTGCAATCGGATTATTAAGCTGGTTGGAGAAAGTTGAGTCAGTCTTCCGCATATGCAACTGCCCGGAGGACTACAAAGTCAATATTCCACCTGCACCTTCTTGGATGGTGCTCTGACTTGGTGGAATACCTATGCTCAGACTGTGGGCATCGATATTGCTTATCTGACTCCGTGGGAAGAGTTTAAACAGATGCTGAAGGATGAGTTTTGTCCTAGAGACGAGATTCAGCAGCTAGAGCACAAGTTCTGGCACCTCACCACCCAAGGCAATGACATTGCCGGATACACTACCAGGTTTAACCAACTGGCACTACTGTGCCCATCTCTTGTTGATCTGGAATACAAGCGGATCGAGCGTTACATCTGGGGACTTCCCCCATGCATTTAGGGTTTGGTCACTGCTTCCAACCCCGTCGCTATTCAAGCTGCCATCCGAATGGCACATAACCTCATGGCACAGGTGGTCCGTCAAGGAACATCTGCCGCCAACAATCCGAACCAGTCAGGGGATAACAAACGCAAATGGTCTGGAAACAACAACGACAACACCTCATCATCCTAGAAACCTGAAACCATCAAGGCTTACTCTTCTGGGTCTGAACCAAAAAGGGGCTACTCTGGAAACAAGCCCTTCTGCTCTAAATGCCGCCGTCACCATGATGGTCCTTGTGGTACCCAATGCTCAAACTGTTGGAGATTTGGGCACATGGCAAAGAATTGCAAATCTACCACCAACTCCAACACCAGTCAACCCAGAGCCTGCTTCGAGTGTGGTAATCCAGGGCATTTAAGGAATGAATGTCCCAAACTGAAGAACAAGAGCAGCAACACCGCTAAAGGTAGAGCTTTTGTTCTGAACTCATAGGATGCCCGCCAAGACCCAAATGTGGTCTCGGGTATGTTCCTCATCAACAACTTATCTGCTTCTATTCTATTTGATACTGGTGCTGATAGAAGTTTTATATCTGATGAATTTTGTCCACTACTTGATATCACACATGTTGCATTAGATGCTAAATACGTCGTAGAGTTAGCTAACAGCAAACTCATTGAGACTGATAGTGTGATACCCAATTGCACTTTAAACCTCACCAACGAATTGTTTTCAATCGATCTTATACCCGTCGAGATCGGAAGTTTCGATATCATCATCGGCATGGACTGGCTGTCCAAGCATCGCGCTGAGATCGTGTGCTATGATAAAATTGTCCGCATACCCCTCGCCTCTGGTGTTAATCTAACAATACAAGGGGAGACCGGTGGAACAAGGTTAAACGTCATTTCATGTATGAAAACCCGTAAATATCTGACAAAGGGTTATCCGGCAATCCTCGCTAACACTATGGAGAAAAAGTCAGAGGAGAAGAGGCTTGAGGATGTGCCAATCGTTCGGGACTTCCCAAAAGTCTTTCCTGAGGATTTACCTGGCCTTCCACCGTTTAGGCAGGTAGAGTTCCCCATCGATCTTGTGCCCGGAGCAGCACCCGTGGCACGAGCACCGTACTGTTTAGCTCCATCCAAACTTCAAGAGTTATCCTCTCAGTTACAGGAACTCCTGGACAAGGATTCATCCGACCAAGCTCTTCACCTTGGGGAGCTCCGGTCTTGTTTGTGAAAATGAAAGACCGTTCTTTCCGCATGTGCATCGACTACAGGGAACTAAACAAGTTAACCATCAAGAACCGTTATCCACTACCACGCATAGATGATCTATTCGACCAACTTCAAGGGTCAAGTTTCTATTCCAAAATTGATTTATGATCCGGCTACAACTAGTTACGAGTTCGCGATATTGACATTCCGAAAACTGCCTTCCGAACTCATTACGGGCACTATGAGTTTCAAGTCATGCCCTTCGGTTTGACAAACGCACCGGCTGTATTTAAACCCAGGGGTGGGAATACATGCTTTACCTTGTTTTACATGTGAACACGAGTACAAAACTCGCTATATCCTGCATGAACTGTTTTCTAATCACTTTTAAGTCCTCTACGATCATAGTTCTGGTAATACTTTATGTAGCACGAATGTTAGTGTATGGTACCATATAGGACTGACCATCCTCGTTCGGGTTAGCAAGTACTGACTGGTTAAACGGACGCATTAACTTTTGTTCATACGAGTGTAGATTAGACACTCTCTCAGAGGCACCCACGATCAGACACTTTATAGTGATCCTGACACCCACGTTAAGCGCAGACTATGACCTCATGGTAGACATATACATCATTTGATTCAGTTCAAACGGTTATCATTAAATCTTGTGGTTCACACTTACATAATTATTATGCAAACCTGTGAGCTCACCTGCGTTAGCTGACCCTTTTTAGCATGTGTTCTCAGGTACCCATACAGCAGTAGGACCTGTTCACTCAGGATGCCCATAGCTCGAGTCAGCATACACATCAGTAGATTATTTTGCATTACTACATTTTGTAACTAAGTTATGCCGATTAATCTCTAAACATTGTAATTATTGGGCTTTTGTAAACCTTTATACTTTGTAAAACTTTATATTATCAATATATCTCTAAAACGACGCATATAGAGTCGTTCATTATATGCCTTGTGTGTTTTGATTATTGATTAGTAGCACGCCAAAGCTTGCTTCTGTTAAATAGTAAATTTGGGGGTGTCACATAGCCACTGTCAGAAGACATTGCTACTGCTAGAACTAACACGTTTTCTTTGTTATTATTACTTTCTTATTTCTTGGTATAAAAAAATGTATTTACTGGTAATGCTAAGTGCTTGGCACTGCTAGTACTAAGTTTTGGTTACCTTGGTCGGTTACCACTGCTAGTGTTAGTAGCTGTTGTTAGCCTTATTAGTTCTTTTGTTCTTCACTGCTAGCACACTTTTCTAGGGCTTGGCACTGCCCTAATAACTAACAGTATATAAGCCTCAAAAACTTCAATTTTTCATTACGCTTTCAAATCCTCTCAAAATAACCACTACTATTGCACTCAAAATCAAACCGACTCTTCTTCTACAATCAATTTAACAATCATGGCTTCTTCTTCATCCGTTTCTACTCTACGCGTATATGATGAACATAACAGGCTCTCCTTTTTGATGAAAGCAGATTCTGCGCATGATTTTGTACAAATCATTGATTTCCTTCGTTCAAGTTATAGTCATCATGCGCTCACAATATCTCCAAGGATTTCAAGAGGTCATCTTAATGACTTCTTGAAGAATGTTGCCGTGGAAATTGTTAATGGAGCAGAGCAATTGGTTTTTACAGTTCAAGAAACCAGAGTGGTAGTTACAGAGGATACCATTCGTGATGCACTTCAACTGAATGAAGCTGCAAGTATAACTTCTTTTGATGACAACACTTTGTTTGAAAATTTAAGGCTAATGGGGTATGAGGGTAGTTATACTAGGTTTACATTCCTTAAATCATTTTTCTGCCCTCCATGGAAACTTTTAGTTCACACAATACTCCATTTCTTGTCATCAAAGAGAACTACTTTTAATGAGTTTGGTACTCAAATAGCCTATCCACTTGTGTACTTGGCTACTAGTCAAAAATACATTTTTTCTAAATATATTTTAGATGTAATGATCAGAAACATCACAAAAGGGAAAAAGGACAAATTTATTATGTACCCAAGGTTTGTGCAACTTATTTTAAACAAACAAATTAATGATTTGGTTGCACAAGACTTGGTCATTAGTGTTACTTCTCTCTCTACTAGAACTTTTAAAGACATGAGCAAAAAGACCAATGAGAAATTCTCTGGGAAGGATACATCATTGTTTTCAACAATGCTTCCTGCTCCTTCCACCATAGATGTAGTACCACCAACTACATCTGAACCACTTAGAAACAGGCTAACATAACCAGTTGAGCCTGAACACACACCAAGTGGGGGTATTAAAAGAAAACAAGGGAACCCCAAGCCTACCCAACCAAGAGCCAAGAAACAAAAGAAAAGTACACAGGCACATGAGGCTACTACTGCTCATGTGTCTCAGCCAACAGTATCACCACAGCAGGTGACCCCATAGGAGATGGGTGGTCATTCTAGAAGGGCTGCCACTACTATTACTAGTCCACTGACAGAACAGGACAATGGTAACATCAATAAGACCTAACTAGAAGCAACTTCTAATGCTGAACCCACAGGTAATGATGCAGGTGAAGGTCCCAGTACCAAGAATCAAGGGACTTCTGCTAATCATGCTAGGCATGAGGCAGATGATGCATTTGACAATGATTCAGCTAGGAGGTCACACTCTAATGGTGATGAGGCTAGAACTTACACAGAGTTGACGAATATACAATTGACTATGGTTGTGGATAAGCTTTAGGAGAAACTAGTGAAGGAGAAAATAATCAATAAGGCTCAGAATGTTACAATTGCAGAGCAGACTGCTAAGATCGATGAGCAAGCCAAGGTGATTGAAAAGTTAGAGGACAGGATGGAGAAGCTTGAATATGTGGTGATCAAGTGCCTAATATAATGCAAGCCTTATAAGATTGAAGAGAGTGTTGACAACACTTACAAAAAGGGGGAGAAGAAGGCACATGATGAGATTAAGGATGATGCAAATAATGATGCATTTATGGCTGATTTAAGTGATCATGAATATGAGAATGTAGAGAAGGTAGTGCAGGAAAAGATTGTGGCTGATGAAGAAGTGGAAGTTAAAAAGGATGAGGTTGTAGGTGATATTAATGAACCACATGAAGCTAACCTTAATACTGATGTTGAGGTTCTTATGGATGATGTGCAGACTGAGGTTGTTGTAAGTGTTGTTCAACCCACTGAAGAGAATGTGGAAGATGGTGAAGAAGTGGTGCAAGGTCAGAGGTTAAGGGGAAGACTAATGTCAGTGGAGTGCCTAAAGAAACTATGGGAAGAAAGAAATCAGTTCCATTCTTCAGTATTAAGGTTGCTAGAGTTGAAGAGCGTAGGAGGGCTAAATCTACTACTTTCACTGCTAGTACTACTCCCACTGCAACTACTACTCCTACTGCTAGTGCTAAATTTACACCAACCACTGCTACAACAACTACTGCCACTGCTACTACAAAACCAATACCCACTGCTACACCAAATATAACTTCAACTAAATCTGCCATTGCCAGAATACTTGAAGTACCTGTAACAATAAGAGAAACCACTGATTTGCCTAAGCCTGATTCCAAAATACCCAAGATTAATCCAAAAGATAAAAGCAAGGGTAAATTAGAAGAAAAGCCAAAGATGAAGAAGGTACAATGAAGTGTTGAGTATGATCATGAATATTCTTTGAGGGTGCAAGCAGAATTGATTGAACAGGATAGAGTTGAAGCTGAAAAGAAAGCAGCCGAGTCAAAGAAATATGTGCATGTTCAGATAAATGAAACTGAAGTTGATGAGGTGAATGTAGAGCTTAAATTTGGTAAGGTTGTGAAGATGACAAAGGAAGCAAGTAGGATATATGAAGAGATGAAAGTAAAGGGTTTAAGGGTGGATGATGATTCTGTCTACAATGCATATATTGAAAAGACAAAAGGAAAACCTTTGCAGATGGAAATTGACAGAATCAGGCAAAGATAAGTTGAAAAGAAAGCTGCTAAGAAAAAGGTAAAGAAACCAACAAAAGCAGAGTTGAAAAATGAACTTGTTTGCAAGCTTAGAGGAAATAGGATACCAACTATGACATTAAGAAGAATGTCATTGGAAAGATTGCAACAATTATATGACAATAATCCTATTGTTAATCCTGAAGCCAGAAAAAGGTTAGAGGAGAAAAGGAAAGAAGAAGAAGAAATTCAAAGAAGGTTAAAAGTGAGATATGAAGAGATTAATGATGAGCTGGAGAAAGAAAAAGAGGAGAAACAAAAGGCTGAGGAGTTTAAAGTAAAGATTGAAGGAATTAAAAGATCTTTTGCTATCTTTCAAGAATTGGATGATCAAGTATGTGATTTGGATAGAGATGAAGAAGTCTTAGATAAACTGTTAGTGGAAAAGTTTGATAGATCTGAGAACACAAATGTAAGTGATGAAGACTTCTCAAAAATTGTTAAATGGGAAGGAATTTTCATAGAATCTAGTACAGTCTCACATGAAATCATGATTGAGAGGAAGAATGCAGATGTGAGCTTTCATAAGTCAATGCATGACATCTTGAAAAGAATCAATAAGTTTGATGTATATGAGGTGTATTAATATTACTCTTGAAAGACATATATGGGAATGGTTGTAGATGATGTTTGAGCCAGAGCTATATGGAGATATATTCTTGTATGCTGAAGTTGTTGATAATTGGAGACATTTTGCTAGAGCTGGGGTGCATTGTATATCTCTTAAAAATGGTAAATACATGTACATTCTGGAAGAAAGAGAATATTTTTTGAGTATAGCACTATTGGAGCAATTGGTTAAGAAAAAATTGCAAGTTGCTGTGAAGATTGAAAAGGGCAAAGACATAATGTACATAATCATGAATCAGTATAGCAAGAGGAGTCAACCAAACCAGAAAGGATCCGAGTCTCCTACCAAAGATTGAAACTGACTGAAGAAACATAATGCAATTCAAGATTGATTAAGTTTAGGGGGAGATTGTTGGGATCGAAGCTAAAATGATAAGTGTTGAAGACTGAAGATAGAGTCTCAGCCACTATTAGAACAAAGGATGTTGCCACTGTTAGAAGAGATGAAGGCTAGCCACTGCTAGTATGTTTGAGTTGGTTGCCGCTGTTAGAAGTATACTTAGTTATTTTGTAATAAGTATATCAATGTTAGTGTGTAATATATTGTTACCACTGCTGATGTAATTATTAAGTCGGTTAGTCCGTTAGGCAGTTAGAGTTATTTACGGAATAGATTTACATTCCATGATAACTGGAGATAGTATAGGACTCTATGCATTATAAATAGAGATCCGTATATCCTAGAATAGGTTAACTTTAGCTTCAGAGTGAAAACCTTAGTACTCTGTGTATATCTCTTAAAAATGGTAAATACATGTACATTCTGGAAGAAAGAGAATATTTTTTGAGTATAGCACTATTGGAGCAATTGGTTAAGAAAAAATTGCAAGTTGCTGTGAAGATTGAAAAGGGCAAAGACATAATGTACATAATCATGAATCAGTATAGCAAGAGGAGTCAACCAAACCAGAAAGGATCCGAGTCTCCTACCAAAGATTGAAACTGACTGAAGAAACTTAATGCAATTCAAGATTGATTAAGTTTAGGGGGAGATTGTTGGGATCGAAGCTAAAATGATAAGTGTTGAAGACTGAAGATAGAGTCTCAGCCACTATTAGAACAAAGGATGTTGCCACTGTTAGAAGAGATGAAGGCTAGCCACTGCTAGTATGTTTGAGTTGGTTGCCGCTGTTAGAAGTATACTTAGTTATTTTGTAATAAGTATATCAATGTTAGTGTGTAATATATTGTTACCACTGCTGATGTAATTATTAAGTCGGTTAGTCCGTTAGGCAGTTAGAGTTATTTACGGAATAGATTTACATTCCATGATAACTGGAGATAGTATAGGACTCTATGCATTATAAATAGAGATCCGTATATCCTAGAATAGGTTAACTTTAGCTTCAGAGTGAAAACCTTAGTACTCTGTGTATTCGTATTATTGTTCTAATAATATTGAAGCTTTTGGTATATTGTTTACCTATTATATATTGTTTAAACTTTCTTGAATATTGTTAAGTGTTATTCCGCAACTTCTTAACAAACAAATCAAAGAAAACTTAGTTATATCAATAACTGGGTTTAACAAGGAACTTTTGAGGTTTCTTCTCTTGCTTAGGGTTTAAAGATTCTTGCAAATCCTTGACAATTTAAGTGATAGATTCAAGTTGAGTTTTAGATTATCTACGGTTTGATTTGAAGTATTCCTTATTTCTGAAGTAGTTTCATTTGACTCCAAGTCATGTTGATGCATCGTTATTGTCTCAATCAATTTCCAAGCTTCGTCTAAAGTATGTAACATGAAATTTCCGGATGAAGCAGCATCGAGGGTTTGTTTGTGTTAAGATTCAAACTGTTGTAGAATGTGCAGACCAGATCCGTTTCAGTCAACTTACGATTCTGACATTTCTCGATCAGATTCTTAAATCGTTACCAAGTCGTGCTTAATGATTCATTAGTTCCTTGATGGAAGTTACTGATGTCGTTTTTAAGCTTGGTTTGTAGGGAAGGAGGGAAGTACTTAGCTAGAAACTTAGTAGCCATCTCCTCCTATGTATAAATCGAATTGGGTTCGAAATCATAAAACCATGTTAAGGCTCGAGAAGATAAAGAATAAGGAAAAAGATGGAGGCTAAGAAGGTTTCTATCGGTTCCTATTTGTTCGGAAGAGTCGGAAATGTTGATGAATTTGTTAAAATGGGCGTTTGGATTTTCAACCGAAAGACAATGAAACTGACACTTAGATATAATCATTTTAATGTAGTGAGGCTTAATTTCAAGGGTTTCGTCTGTTGGTGTTATGATCGGTCCTCCTTGTCCCTCTATCAGTGGTTTAATTGATGAGGCGAGAGTGATACAGTTCGACATAACTCGTTGGTAGAAAGTAGGGTTTTGGAGAGGAAGAGTTAAGCTATTCTAATCTAAAGACGAAAAAAGTAAAATTAGCCTAAGGAAAAGAAAGGAACTTTCGGATGATATTGATCTTCCGAAAGGATCGCTAAATAACTAAGATAACTAATTTCCTAAAATCGGTCGTTGTAGTCTTCGGCAGCGGTGCCAAAAACCTGATCGCGCTCCAACGGTCGGTTCAAGAATTGCTTCCTGGTCGTTGCGGGCCTTCCAGTTGGGGCAGACGATCGGATGGATGGTTATATATTTATAGTGTAGGGAAGCCTAAGTTATACTACTACTTGTATAGTAAGCGGCAGGTATGACCCAGGTGTATTCTTCAAACCACAACGGACATGTGGTCTTAGGAGGATTAATTATCTTTGGTAATTTAGCTAGGGTTTTAAAACTTTTTGAGGGGTTTTGTTTTCTATTTTATGCAAACTAAAGACAATAAATTAAATGAGGAGTGTAGTCGTTGAGAGAACTATGGATTACGCGAGTGTTTACTATGACATTGGTGTATGCTATTTAGGGGTAGTAATGAGGATTAGGGCTCTAATTATAATGAATCCTAGCAGTGTTGACTTGGGGTCTCTAAACGATGCTCAACATATTACTGTACCTACGGCCTTTCCGTGGCTTCCACGCATTTGTACTTCACCAGAGGTGGTTTCAGCGTTATACCAAGTACTAAACCATTTTACGGTATTTCCGATGCCTCGCCCAGAGATCCCGTATCATTAATGTATATGTCCTAATGGGCCATAACTCCTATCCTATTACTTATCTAATGTAGAGTTGTCCACAATCAAATAAATAACATGTCACGTGGATAACAGATATGCAGTGTAAACTACACTGGAAGTTCTCCCAAATGCTGTACAATTTAACTGACAACTAACCTCGAATCCAATTCCCCAGTCTCAGTCATATGAGACGTCCGTATAATGGCACGAATTGTTAAATAAACAATAAAGTGAACAGGAGTTACCCTGCAGAATAAGTCGGGAAAGTCTGTCTACAGATCGGTTAAATTGTTCGACATTATTTCATACAGATCATTGTAACTATTCTAGCATGTTAACTGTTGTATGTAATTATTCTATGTTTGAAAACCTAATCATGAATCCAACAACCGCAATAGAAAAATAGATACTAGCATGCAAACCCTAAAGCAACAATCAAACAAGAACATGCAGTAGTGTAACATGGATAGTTGTTAGTTTATTTTAGGCAGAGTTTCTGGATTGATGGTTAAGTTGCGAATGCTCTGAAAGTTCTCTCAAAAGCATTCGATATATGAATTAATTCTAATATATCTCTAATCATATGCTCCGTGTCTCCTTTGATGTATTTTAATCAGGAGAACAGCGGCCATGCCGAGTTCATCGAATCATTCAGACACAGATTAGTTGAGGGACCTATTTCTAGTAATTAGCCGGATTCTATAAATAGGTTTCAAACCACAACATAAGTTGGATAAATACACATTTTAAGAACTAATTCATAAATTCAAACATATCCTGGTTACATGCGAGCAGAGTAACAACATGGTTTAAAGCATAACTACCCTAGCATAACGTCTATCATAGCAAACACATATTTGTTTAGCCTAACATAGCAATTATCATAGCATGAATTCTTAAATAATTATGGCAAAAGAATAACATATTTAAAAATAACAAGAAAGGATTATATAATAAAACATGTTAGGCGTTACAACAAATATGCGCAACCGCAGTCTCGGAGCGACTCTGTACAAAGCTCGTAAGCTTGCTACTCTACTCCTACTAGCTAACTACTACTACTACTATTCTAGAGAGAGAAAGTGTGTGTGTGAGAGAGAATGGAATTGTGTTGTGTGTAGGTGTGTTGAAATGAGGAGGTTAAACCTTTATTTATAGGCCAAGGCTTCCAAGTAAGTTCCCATAATTCGATACCCAATTCTTCCGATATGCACTAAAATACCACCCGTAGATCAGAAATTCGACACCATAAGGGTAGTATCAGACACCATACGGGTAGTATCAGACACCAAAAGGGGGTATCGGACACCAAAAAGGCCGAATACAACACCAAAAGGGGGGTATACCACCTCAAAGGGGTAGTATACCACCCGTAGAGGGTAGTATACAGCCCTAAAGGGGGCGTATACGCCCTCTAGGAGGTGGTATACCACCCATAAGGGGTGGTATACGGCCCCTAGGGGGTGGCCTGACCTGACCCGTGGTCTTGTGCACTGGATCGTAAGTCTTGGTTGCTTGGTCGTAGTTCTTGTGATCTTCGTTTGGCTCTATCTTCTTCGTTACTTGTCAGATTTGAACGATTCTTGCGCCCATGGTTTCGTATTTTCCTAAAGATCAATATGACACAGATTAGGCCAGATTTGTTTAATTATATGACAGAACCACATGTGAATCGTTTTAGCCCTGTTTTGTTCGTTCATTGAGCATTTTATTTAATTTTTGAAAGGAAGTCTAAGTTTTGGCTCATTTTATATTTTTAGCATAAAACATTGATTATTTGATGTTTATTCAAAGATTTGGGCCAAAATGGGCTTGAAATGGTGCACAAAAATGTAACTTTTTGCGTCAAATCAAATATCCCACACTTAGGCTTTTGCTTGTCCTCAAGCAAACTCTGAATCGTGATATGCCAAAAACTTTAATTTTGCGAAAAATCATTTTATTGGTGAGTCTTTAAAGGAAGAAAAAGGCACGGATTTGAAACAAGTATTGTTCCAGTACAGAGAAGAGAGATGTTTCCATGACGTATCCAAAAGATTTATAAAATGATCGTCTAAAGCATGCTTTCAATTCTCGCGATATAAAACAAAATCGCTCATATACAAGTAATGCAACATTCATCGTCATAGGCTTGATCAAGAATCAGATCTCTACCACTTAGATAGGGACGCCAGTAATCGTAAAAATATCATTTTTGGTGTGACACCCGGTCAAAAATGACCCAAAATTTGGTCCAAATTTAAATTTTTAAGTCGCGTATTATATACGTGTTAATACTCAAGTACTCAAGTATAAATAAATAAATATATATATATATATATAAATATATATATATAACTCTAAACGATTATTTAATAATCATGTATATACGAATATGACAGAACGCAGAAACTTAAAATTGAAATTGGTGCAAAACATTTTCGAATAAAGTATTATTGTCAAGAATAATAATTAATTACTCCGTTAGAAATTTAAATACATTTTGAACACAGAAAGCTATTCGTAAGTTCAAAGTAAAACAAAGACATAATTTTATAGCCTATTAAAAGTATTTTTATAAAATAATTCGATTACAAATATATACGATTTCATATTTAGAAATTTATGAATTTAAAATATATTACTTTGATAGAAAATATTGGTTGAAGTATTTTATATATTAAGCCAGGGGCTCTGCCCCTTGGACCCCGCCAGGGGTTGCCACCCCTTGGACCCCACTACCAGGGGCGCTGCCCCCGAACCCCCGTCACCTAAAATCTGTAAATACTTTAGAAGTATAACCCTTCAACATCATAATGATGATATTGAGATTTTTATTACAAACAATCACCAACGGGCCATACATTTTTTCAAAACTCAATCAATCAACCAAGTCGTAGTAACTTGGACAAGTTAATCAACCAAATCGTAGTAATTTGGACATTTTAGTTGGACGAACAACTTCAAAGGTAGTCTTTATAGATACCTACTCACAATTTATAACCATCGTGTGTCGTGGACACCCTCAGGTTACAAGTCTTCGGACATCAATTCTCGGCTAATCAATCAAGTTTATTAAGTTAAACTCTTCAAGACTCAGGTGAGTCTCATAGCCCCTATTTTACTGTTTTACTCAGGGGTGTGATATCATTGCTCATTTTATTTTAACTATATGAACGCAAGTACGAAAACAAATAATTGCTACATGAGTTATCTCATGAATCTTTTAAAGCCCTCTTCAGCATAGTTTGGTAATACGTTGTAGCGTGAATATTAGTATATGGTACCATATAGGATTGACCCTCCTCGTCCAGGTTAGCATGCTCTAACTGGGTAAATGGATGTACTAATATTTGTTCAGACGAGTGTAGATTAGGCACTCGTGGGAGGCACCTCGATCAGGATTCCTTAAATGTGGACTTGACACCTCGAGTTAAGCTCAGACTATGTGCTCATGGCTGTAAAACTTTTATTTTGCTTAATTGCAATTTATAATCAATTAAATCTTGCGGTTCATACAATATGTGTTGACATACAAACCTGTGAGCTCACCAGCATTCCCCTGACCCATTTTAGCATGTATCACAGGTACTCAACAGTAGGTTGGGTGCCCAAACAGGATTCATTAGCTCGAGTCTTCATTCAATCAATCAGAAATTTAGTTGCATTATTATATTTTTGTATAAGTAATTATGTAATGTAAATCTGTCAATTTCAAGGAACTGAGCTAATGTAAACAATATTTTTGATGTAAACTTTGGTTTTATCAATACAATGTAAAACGATGCATTTAGTGGTCGTTCATTATATCATTGTGCTTGTGATTATTGATTAGTCGCGCCCCGACCCGATTCGCTTCCGCAACCCGAATATTGGGGTGCGACACCGATAAATACTACGAATAAATTTCGGGATGAAATTCTCCTAACAATGGGAGAATGTGACACCCTGTCAAAAATGACCCAAAATTTGCTCCAAATTTAAACTTTTAAGTCGCGTATTATATACGTGTTAATACTCAAGTACTCAAGTATTATATATATATATAAATATCTATATATATAACTCTAAACGATTATTTAATAATCATGTTACGAATCTGACAGAACGCAGAAACTAAAAATGGAAATTGGTGCAAAACATTTTCGAATAAAGTATTATTGTCAAGAATAATAATTATTTACTCCGTTAGAAATTTAAATACATTTTGAACACAGAAAAGTATCCGTAATTTCAAAGTATAACAAAGACATAATTTTATAGCCTATTAAAAGTATTTTTATAAAATAATTCGATTATAAATATATACGATTTTATATTTAGAAATTTATAAATTTAAAATATATTACTTTGGTAGAAAATATTGGTTGAAGTATTTTATATATTAAACCAACACAAAAACGTTAGTTTAAACATCACACGATTTATTTAATCGTTAAACGATCATGCAAATCGTATACCGACACAATGCCAAACATTTTAATAAATGTTTTCAAGTAATACTAAGTATTACTTCAAGTTAAAAATATCGAAATCTAATCGTTACTTAAATTACATACGTATTTTATAAAACGTACGAATTAACGATTAAACAACCGAGTAAACAAACATGGGTATAGTACCAAGTTAGGGAGACAAGATTTAACACACCTTGCCTCCCCTTTTGTTACTAAAATCAGCCAACAAAAGATCCATAAAATATGGATCTTGTTCCTTGACTAAATGAGCCATACCACCACCATTATCTCCTCATACCATCTCACTAAAAACACACACTCACTTGCTCTCCTCTCCTCTCTTTCTCACGGCACATCATCACCATCATAAATCTTCGTCATCAAACCATACTCACTTGGAGAGAAGCAAAGGAAGGGGAAGTAAAAGCATCAAGTAACATCATCATCTTGTTCCTCTTCTAGATCATCAAAAACCCTTGTAAGATCCATCAAACACTTGTTAGATATACTTGTTATACACTCATTAACATGTTATGTTGCTCAGATAACCATATTATGTCCAAAATATAAGCTCAAAAACGTTTTCATGTACATATACACTTGATAGTTTTCTGCCTCCGTAAAAACAGCCCACAAAATCATCTATAACTTGAAATCTAGAAGGAACCAACTCATGACATCTAAATGAAAAATATCCATTAAGATACTAGCTACAAATTTCGTTTTGGCTCTCGGACCAGATCCTTTCGGATCATGGCGATAAACATGAATCTTTGGACTGAACTCACTTTCGAACCTAATCTGGCCACTCATGTTTATTTTTGTTAAAAATAGTAAATGAACATATAAAAATGACACTTCGCGAGACCCATGAAACCTAACGACAACTTTTATAAACTTATTTTACCATTTTAAGGGTTGTGTAAACGTTTCGGGTCAAACCGAGTCCGTTTGACCAAGTCAACGTAAACGAACCATAAAACGATAAACTTGGTTAAGATTTGACTCAAAACAAAAATGTTAAGAAATAGACCATGTAACTTGAAATAAAATTGATGTTACAAAAATTATATTTGATATAAATATACGGCATATTTTAGAACGAAAAGGATTATTTGATTTATATACGGGGTATATTTGGAACGAGTAAAATGATTGGTACAAACTATATTTTATATATTTGTTTATAAATATATAAACAACTAAAGTTATGGATAACATTTTAAATGTCAACTTATAGGAACAAAACAAGTGTTTTAATACAACGGAACAAATGATAAACATATATACTTATACCAAAACAAATAATAAACTTAATCGGTATCACAATATAACAACGAGTTAATCATACATTAAACGGATGAATGGACAAATATCGGGAATAAATTATATAGACGTTCACTCATATATGACCTTATATGCTTAGGGCGTAGGAGGATTCGGACTGTCCATTCCACATCGGATACTAAATTGCTCGACGACTCAGGTGAGTCTCACTGCCCCTTTTTACTGTCTTTACTTTGGGGGAGATGCATTGCTTGTTTTACTTGTATACATATATGTATGTATGGTTTTACCAACTTATAAATTTACTACTTGATAGACATACTACTTTACAGACTTTATAGACTTGCTACTCTACAAACTTATTGTCTTATTGACTTGTATACTTACTGTTTTACCAACTTATATATTTACTGCATGACCGACTTACAAATTTACCATTTTATAAACTATACCGACTTACAGACTTACAGACTTACTAAATTTCATGAGTTACATTTTAATCCAATGAAGTTTTCTGAATCATAGTTGTTAGTTATGGGATAAGCGCGAGTTTTAATATATGGATCCATATGGGACTGATAATCCCCGCCTGGGGTGGTAGCGCCACCACGAACCGTACTTATATAAACAGGTGTTTTCTACTCGTTTCGTATGAGTGTTTTTGGATTAGCACTCACGGGGGCAAATTACAGACTTGTTAAGCTTCGACTATGATGGCTCATGGCATAGTAAATCTACCCTATTACATTCGTGCAATCATTACTTACTGACTTATTGCATTCGTGAAATCATTACTTACCGATTTATTGTATTCGTATAATGTATTATTTACTGATTTGTGTTCAAATTACTATTACTATTTACTACAAACCTACGAGATTCACCAACCCTTTTGGTTGACGCTTTTAGTGATGCATTTCAGGTACACAACAACACTAGGGTTAGCCTTCAGGATCCTAGCTTAACATGCTTAATGTGCCTCTGTATGATGATTACCGGATTAGTAGCACCCCAAAGCTTGCTTCCGCTGAACAGTAAAATTGGGGGTGTTACATTTGGTTTCTCACATATTGCCGTTATATTTATTCGAGTTTCATAGTAAAATAATTTAAATATTCGTTTCGACTTTCGAGCTAAAATCTAAAGTTTTTACACGTTTTTCGTACCGAGGCTCATTTTCGGGTGACTTGGTCAAACATGTTCGGTTTGACCTGAAACTTTTAGGTAAGTCTTAAAAATGTTTTTAGAGTTCTGGAAAATTATAGTTGCGTTTTATGGTTGGCTCGAAAGTGTCGTTATTAAAATCGTGTCAATACAGTCCTTAAAGTGTGTTTTCCAGATTTTGGCTAATTTCGAGCTCGGTTTTTGTTGGTACATTTAGTGTGTCAGTCAGTTGGTCTATTGAGTTGTAAGTGTCGTTGATTAATAGTAATAGAAAAGTCATTTTTGTGTTAGCGACACTTAGGTAGTGTCGCATGAAGGCGGCCACATGCGTCACTTAGAGAGTGTCGCATGTCTGTTGATTAGTATAAATATAAACCTACGGGTTTCAGGCTAAGGTTGACGAAACCCTAACACCATTTGTTGAAATAGCATTCATGTAATCAATCTAATACGTTACGTTCATCAATACAAATTTATATTATTGATATATACGTGTTTCGATTTGTGTTTACATATATTTAGTGTGATTGTTTGTTTCCGCCATTCAATCATTGTAATCAATCACTTAGATCCACATCAAGGGGAACTCACAACTGGTATCAGAGCCTCAAAGTGGTTTGATTGACATATTGATCACGTAATCGCTTGTTTTTAGTTTGCTTTGTGAAGAGAATCAAGAACAATCAAGTTATTTGGATCAATTGGGTGCTATTCAGACGATTTGAATCAACATTTACAGGTTTCGTTCGATTGGGATTGAAGAATTTTCGTTACGTTTACGAAAATTCGAATTTTAGTGTTTTTGGGACATCACAGCCGTTGCGTCACTTGATAGCGACACTTTGTGCGACAGTCTGTAAGTTCCAATTAGGGTTTTACCGACACTCTGGTGCGTCATTTTGTGCGTCACTTAGAGCGTCATTTGTGAGTAATACAACACTTGCCTCTAGTGTCGTCTGCTTTAGTCTAGCGACACTTACGTGCGTCACTTCGGCACATCATTTGTTTGTCACGCGTCACTTCCACTAGTGACGCCTGTTTGATCTACTGCGTTGTCGCACCCCCAAAACACGTGGCAGCGGAAGTGGGAGGTGTCATGGGGGCGCCGACCAAATCCAATATCATCAACACAAAGATCAAGCAAACGACCTCTATATGAGACGTTTGAAAATATTACATTACCATAATTCAAATGTTTACAAAATAATTCTGGAGTTCGCATAAACCATTTAGAGATTTCTAATACATTACCGAATTTACAAAATACAGCTACATGCAATCTAATCTCTTGATGTTTTGAAAACAATACGACTCGAGCTAAGCTTTCCAAAAGCTTCCTACTGCGGCGGGTTACCTGAGAAATACATACTAAAAGGTCAACATAAAGTTGGTGAGTTCATAGGTTTGTTAAGTAATCAGTTGCTAAAATGATCCACAAGATTTCCAAGTTTTGCATCATTCGTCAATGATAAGTAAAAGTATCGTTAGCCAACGACAAGTAAAAGTATTGCATACAGCAATATAAGTATACCATTTGCATGAGTCTCATAGTCAAGCTTAATGTTGTTTGCCTTCGGTAAGTGTACTAATCCGATACACTTCTAAATCACAAGTAATACTGCGCCCGTGGGTTGGCTAGCGCGACTAGCCCGGACGAGGTTTGTCAAACCCTGATGGTACCACCCAATAATACTCACGCACAAATTTTAATGACTATGATAAGTAGAGGACTTTAGTGGATTATTCAGGTCTCATGCAATCCGTACAGAAAAGTTGTTTCCAGTACTTGTGATCATAAAGCAGTTTATAAAACAGTTGTATGTATTCTCACCCCAGTGAAAAACAGTAAAAAGGGGCTATAAAACTCACCAGAGTTGAGCAGGTAGCAAGCAATATCAAATATTAGCAAATAGCGGGTGTTCTCGTTCCCGTGTGCAACCTCCTAACGCCCTAAACGTATGAGGTTGTATAAGTAGATGTCTCAAAAGACCATCTATAGCGATTGTATAAGTGGGGGTTAATGTCCACTTAAGCCAATCGGGTAGGTGGGGGTTTTATGTCCACCTAAAGCTAGTTCATCAACTAGTATGTCCAAATAGTAGTTCAAGTTTGTTTATCGAAAACGTGTACGATCCGTTGGTGAAAGTTGGTAATAATAATTCGTTAAGACATTATCATTATGATGTTGTATCGTGCGCTTACAAAGCATGTTTATGTGTTATCGAGTTATATCGTATAAGTTTAGATGTTACATGAAGTTCAACACTTAGTGTGAAATCTAGTTTTAAAGTTTCTGTTTTAGGCGTCACTTAGGGCGTCACTTAGGGGCGTCACTTAGGGGCGTCACTCAGAGGCGTCACTCAGGGGCGTCACTTAGTTGGTTAGCGGCACTAGATCAAGTGACGTTAAATGTGATTTTTAAGTTGGCAGCGTCACTTGGGGTAGTGACGCTATATGCGGCACTTGGTTCAGGCGTCACTAATGGTAAGTGACGCTATAGGCGTCACTTGGGTAAGTGCCGCTGGTAGGGCGGCACTTACGGCTGATCAGATTTCAATTTTTAATCCAAGTGTTCTAATTGTCGGTTTTTCATTCGGGAAACTTTCTAAATTTAGTTTTTGGTCCAAGTTACTAATTAAGTCATCCAAAACCCATTTTTGTTACCATTTTCCAAATATAGTAAGTTTTTCGAAAACGAGCCACTTTTGTTGACTTGGTCAAACTTACTCGGTTTGACCCGAAACTTTCACCCAACCCAAAAATCAGTTTATAGGGTCTAAATATGTTGTCGGTTCATGCCGGAGTTCACTAAAAGTGCCAGTTTTTATAAAATTCCTAAATCTTCAAGATTTCACATTTTTGACTTTTTGTCGGTTTATTTCACCAAGTGTTTTACCAATTTCTGGTCCAAGTCAAGTCTCACAATTTTTATCAACTGATCTACTATGTGTGTAGTGTCTAACTTATGTTTTCCAAGAGTTTTAAGTCCAATAAACATAGAGAAACAAAAATATTAGCCATTCATAGTCCAGATTCTGTCCTTAACCAGGTCAGTCCCACAAATCGGAAAATAGAGAAAAACGTGTACGTTTCTGGAAGAAGTGTATAACATGAAAGTTGTAGATCTTTTCAATACGCAAATTTTTAAAAAAAATGCATCTTCTAACTCTTCCTAGAACTCAAGATATGACGTTTTTAGTAACCTGTGTTTTTCTGGACAGATTGTATACCTTTGTGTATAAATTCATAAAAACGTATTTTAACTTATATTTGGACATAATCTTTTTGATGGAGATGAATAACATCATAATCAGAAACATAAAAGAAAAATTAATGAAAGTTCTTGAGAATCCTTACAAGGAAATGATGAAGAACAAGTGATGATGAAGAAGATGATGTTCTTGAGCTTGAAAAACCCTAGCAAATGGTGGTGGTTGTTAGTGGTGGTTCATGGTAGTTTATGGTGGTGTGAAGGTGGATAATGGGCTGAGATTTTCTCTGGATTTTTGAGAGAGAGAGTGAGAGGGGATTGTAGAGAGAAAAGGTGTGAAGTGTTTGAGTGTAAAGTTGGAAATGGGACATGCATGGCTAATGTATGGAGGTTGTAAGTAAAAGCAATAATTGATTTTTGCATGAAATCTAAGTGGGGGAGGGGGTGGCTGGTCGTTCTCATGGGCCCCACCAAGGGCATTATGGTCATTTTTCATTCCTAGCTTAATTTGTTGCGTTTTACGTTCGTTTACTCGCTCGGTTTGGTGTTAAATGTTTAATACGCGTTTTTAAGTATCAATTTAAGTTTCAATATTTCCAATTGAAGTATTTATTCTAAATACTTGAAAAACATTTACAAAAATGATTCGTTAATTTAGTGATCCCGATTTGCGCGTTCGTTGTACGGATTCTAAATCGCGTGACGTTTTATTTGGACGTTTTTCGTTATCGTTTAAAGACACGATATATTAATTGATAACCTTTCACTAATTAATATATTTTAGATTCAAAAGTGTATTTTGACTTTCGTTCGATTGTCGGGCGCGTTCTGCGCGTTTTCGTTGCGTTTGAGACGTTTTAATCGAAACGTCTATGTTTTTCGGGTATTATTATAAAATGATGATAATATATGATAAATAACTTCTAAAAATAGATTTAAGTTATTTACAGAAATGTTTTCACCAACGTCGTATTTTGTGTCGGACAACGTCCGGTTGTTTTGCACAATTTCACCAAATTGCGTAAGCGTAATTACAACTAATTACGTAGCGTAATATAAATCAATTACGGAGGTGTATATTTCACATAAAATATACAAATAGTTACAAGTAATTACAAGTATTTAGCCTAATACTAAACTAAACACACGTAATTATGGTTTCTAGAGGGTTAATCAGTAACCCTAAATCGTCGGGTGTCACATGCGTCACTCAAGTGCGACACTTGGGTGCGTCACTGGTTTGATTAAGAGACACTTGCTTCTAGTGTCATCAGTCACTTTATACGTCACTTAGTAGCGACACTTATTAAGTGTCGCTAGTCGTTGCGACACTTCAGTGCGTCACTTGCCAAGTGACGCCTTTGTTACTAATCATTTTTCTAGTGTTTGTGTTGGGATCTGAGCTTATTTGACAAAGTGTTGGAAGTGCTAGCTACTATTCGTTTTAATAATAGCCACTGCTAATGTAGAAGCAGTGCTACTGCTAGCTACTGCTAGTGTATTTGAGCAGTGCTACTGCTAGCCACTGCTAGTGTATTTAAGCAGTGCCATTGTTAGTATAAATATACTTGTGTCTATAAAGGAAACTTACTACCACTGTTGGTATAAAGTAAGTTGTTCCCACTGTTATCGTATATAAGTCTGTTAGAGTTATTTATGGGATAGATTTGAATTCCATAATAACTAGAGATTGTATAGGACTCTATGTATTATAAATAGAGATCCTTAGACCTAGATTAGGTTAACTGAGTTTTCACGCAGCTTCAAGGTTTTGTAACCCTAATACAATTTAGTGTATTCGTCTTATATTATTAATAAGATTGAAGCTTTTGATAGTAATTTTATTGTTCATTGCTTGTTATTGATCTTCATTATATTATTGAGTGTTATTCCGCAACTTCTCAGTAATAATTCAAAGCTTGTGTTAATCTAATAAGTTTATTAGATCGATCTTGGTTTAACAAGTGGTATCAGAGCTTTTGGTTAAGTTTTGAATACAGGAAGATCTAGAATCACTGTTTGATTGATTATTTTCAATATCTTTTTATTAAATCAATGGCAGAAAGCAATGAAGGAATTCAGGTCACAAAGATACCCATGCTTAGACCTGATGAGTTTGATCTGTGGAAGAACAGAATCAGACAATACATGCTTCTCACAGATTATCAGATGTGGAAAGTGGTTGTTAATGGTCCTCCAGTGACTCTTAATAGTGATGGTGTTGCACAGGCTAGATTACCACCAACATCTTAGGCAGAAACAAAGGTTAGATCTATAGAGTACAAAGCTCTAAGTACTTTATTGTTATCTATTCCAAATGAATATCAGAGACGATTTGAAGCATGTCAAGATGCTAAAGTTCTCATGGAAGCTATAGAGAAGAGATTTGGTGGGAATGATAACACCAAGAAGAATAAAAGGTCTTTGTTGAAACAACAATATGAGAATTTTAATTCTGCAAAGTCAGAAACTTTGACTCAAACCTTTGATAGGAGATCTGGAAAATCATCAAGTGAAGATTGATAGGGATGCTTTAAACATGAAGTTTTTGAGGTCTTTGGGAGATGAGTGGACAATTTATACAGTTGGGTTAAGACAAAGTGCAGATCTGGAATCAAAAGAGCTGGAAGACATTTATAATGATCTGAGAAACTTTGAAGCTGAAGTGGAGAGCAAGAAGATTGGATCAGGAAGTAACAACAACAATTCTGCATTTATGTCAATAGCTGGAATAAAGGCAGAATCAGGTCAGAAAGGTTCTTCTTATGGGTCTGTTGGAGGTGGATCATCATCAAATCATTCTAATGATCAAATCTTAGAATCTTTCTTTGCTAGTAATGTGAACTCTTCACTTACTAATGAAGACTTAGATCAATTTGAATCAGATGATCTAGAAGAAATGGATATTAAGTTACAAATTGCCTTAATCACTCAAAGGGCAAAAAGGTTTATGCAAAGAACTGGCAGGAACAACTTTGCACAAAAGAGGAATGATGCAAGTTGGTTTGATAAGAGCAAAGTTGAATGTTTCAACTGTTACAAAATGGGACATTTTGCTAGGGAATGCAGAAGTCCAAAGAATGAGCAGAATGATAGAGGGAATGGTCAAAGAAGTGGAGGAAATGTGAGTCAAACAAGATCTGTACCAATCCAGGGTACTTCATCCAATGCTCTTGTATCTGTGGATGGATGTGGTTGGGACTGGAGTGACCAAGAAGAGTATGAAGTTAAGAATCAGTGTCTCATGGCTACTGCTTTCCTTCTAAAACTGATATTGATATCAATTCACTTAAAGAAGAAATGAATGTTGATGTTAAAAAGGCTGACCCTGTTAAGAGTTTAGAAGAAGATGTGAACTTTGATAAAGTTGAAATTAGGGATTGGAGTAAAGAAGATGATGAGGAAAATGATACTTCTGAAAATGAGGACATTGTGACAAATCATTCATATAAGTCAACCAGTGAAAGCAGCAAAAGCATTACTGATCTAGTTTTAGAACTTAAGGTTAATAAACTAGAAGAGGGTAAGAAAATGTTTGTAGAGAAGGATAAACATCAGGTAGAACATGTGAGAGACACACCTAACACACCTAGGAAGTTTCAAAGGAATGTTAGGAATGCAGTGAAATCATCTGTATCTGCATGTACTACATCTAAATTGAATAAATGTGATAATTGCAAATGTAAGGATAACTTTTCTAAATCACAAAATATTCAAAAACATATTCCTAGAGGTAATCAAAGAAATTGGAATCAAATGGTAACTCAAAAACTGGGAAATAATGTAACAGTGATTAGAGAAAAGTTATGCCTTATATGTGGAAGGAATAATCATCTCCAACATGACTGTTTTCATAATCCAAAATCTGTTCAAAAGAATGTGAAACAGCCATGGACATCAGTTAATATGATCAACAAACAAAATTTTAAATCTAAAGTTAATCATATTGCTGTTGTAAGAAAGATGAATTATATGGCAAATCAAGCTAAGGCTGCTGCAAAGGTTTCCACTGCAGGAACAAAATTTACAGATTTAGCCAACAGTAATAAGGCTAAAACAGTGGCAAAAGAGTATAATGTAAACAGTGGTAAATCTTTTAAAACTGTTAGGACTGTTAATTCAACAGTTACCACTGGTAGAGTAAATAACACTGTAAGGAATACTAACAGTGTTAATTATTTTACCACTGCTAGACATAACAACAGTTATAATAAATTTAACACTGTTAGGCATTATAACTATGGTCCTTCAATTAACACTGTTAGACCAAAACCCACTGTTAAGTCTAAAATTAGTTGGATTTGGACACCTTTTCAATCTAATTTACCCAGAGGTCCAAAATCCAACAATGTATCAAAACTAATGATCTTTAAGAAAGTTGATTACTTTGATACATATGGGAAACCCAAAGCCAAATTGGTTTGGGTTCCCAAGAGAAATTAATTTCTCTCTTTGTTTGTATGTGTGCAAGGCAAGCCAAGAAGCTTATGGCATATTGATAGTGGCTGCTCAAGGCACATGATTGGAGATAAGGAAAAGCTACAGAACTTCAAATCATTTGATGGTGGATATGTAGCATTTGGAAGCAATCCCAAAGGGGGAAAAATTACAGGCAAAGGAATAGTTCAGAGTACCAAGCTAAGTTTTGAAAATGTTAATTTTGTGGAACAATTGAGGTATAATTTGCTAAGTGTAAGTCAAATTACAGATAAAAAGAATCCAGTTCATTTTACTGACACTGAATGCCTTATTTTGTCAAAGGAATTCAAAATTCTAGAAAACATGATTTTAATGAGAATTCCTAGGCAAGATAATGTATATAAGTGTGACTTAGCAAATATGGCACCTCAACCTGATTTAAACTGTCTGATTTCAAAAGCAAATCTGAATGAATCTAATTTGTGGCATAGAAGGATGTGTCATATGAATTATAAAACCATTAATAAACTTGTCAAAAACAAGCTTGTTAGAGGTTTACCTAAAAAGGTATATTCATGTGATGATAACTGTGTTTCTTGTCTTAAGGGAAAGCAACACAAAACTTCTTTTAAGTCCAAATCTGTGAATACAAACTGTACTCCTTTACACTTGTTACATATGGACTTGTTTGGACCAACAAGTATAAGGAGTATGGGAAAGAGATCTTACTGCCTTGTAGTAATTGATGATTATACTAGATTTACATGGGTTTTCTTTCTTAGAACAAAGGATGAGACAGGTGAAATACTTAGATCATTTATAACTAATATGGAAAATCAATTAGATAAAAAGGTTAAAATCATCAGTAGTGATAATGGAACAGAGTTTAAAAATCATGAGATGGATAAATTTTGTGATGAAAAAGGCATTAAGAGAGAATTTAGTGCTCCTAGAACTCCTCAACAGAATGGAGTAGCTGAACGAAGGAATAGGACACTAATTGAGGCTGCTAGAACTATGTTAGCTGATGCAAAATTACCTATGTCTTTCTGGGCAGAAGCAGTTAGCACAGCTTGCTATGTTCAGAATAGGGTAACAGTTGTTAAGCCTCATTTCAAAACCCCTTATGAATTGCTGTTTAAAAACAAACCATTGGTTAGTTTTTTAAAATCATTTGGATGTCCATGTACCATTCTGAATACCAAAGATCACTTAGGAAAGTTTGAAAGCAAGGTAGATGAGGGTATTTTTGTAGGGTATTCCATCCAAAGTAAGGCATATAGGGTTTTCAATCAAAGAACCAGGGTAATAAAAGAATCTATGAACATCACTTTTAATGAGAATACAATTAATCCTGATGGGATAGGTCCAAAGTCATTGTTTGATATTGATGCTCTTAATTCTGCTTTTAGATATGCAACTGTGAATTCTAGTACAGGTACAAGTACAGGTACCAACACAGGTACAAGTACAGCAGTCTACTGTCAATGAAGAAGAGATACATACCTCTTTATATGTATGTTTCTTATCTCAAACTGAGCCAAAGAAGGCTGTGGAAGCCCTTAAAGATCCAAGTTGGATTGAAGCAATGCAGGAGGAATTGCTTCAGTTTAAAATACAGAATGTGTGGACCTTAGTTGATCTTCCAAAGGGAAAAAGAGCTATAGGCACAAAATGGATCTTTAAGAACAAAAAGGATGAAAGGGGTATTGTAATCAAGAACAAGGCAAGGTTGGTGGCACAGGGGTATACACAGGAAGATGGTATTGATTATTATGATGTGTTTGCTCCTGTAGCAAGAATAGAAGCAATCAGATTATTCCTGGCATATGCTTCATATCATGGGTTTAAAGTTTATCAAATGGATGTCAAGAGTGCCTTTCTCTATGGGAAAATTGATGGCATTTTCATTAACCAAAGCAAATATGTCAAAGACATTTTGGACAGATTTGGTTACTCAGATGCTAAAATAGCTAGCACACCAATGGAGACACACAAAGCATTACATGCAGATCTTGAGGGGGAGGATGTAGATGTGCATCTATACAGATCTATGATTAGCTCACTCATGTATCTCACCTCATCTAGACCAGATATAATGTTTGTTGTGTGTGTGTGTGCTAGATATCAAGTCAATCCTAAGAAATCACATTTGTATGCAGTAAAGAGGATCTTCAGATATTTAAAGGGTCAACCACAATTGGGCCTTTGGTATCCCAAGAGTTCTTCCTTTGAACTTATGGCATTCACAGATAGTGATTATGGTTGTGAGAATCTAGATAGGAAGTCTACATCTGGAGGTTGTCAATTTCTAGGAGAAAGATTGGTGTCATGGCAATGCAAGAAGTAGACTACTGTATCCACTTCAACTGCAGAAGCAGAGTATGTTGCTGCATCTAGTTGCTGTGCACAAGTGCTTTGGATTCAGAATCAAATGCTGGATTATGGTCTGACTTTTCTAAATACTCCTATTTATATTGATAATAACTCTGCAATTAGTATCATTAACAATCCTGTTAAGCATTCTAAGACCAAACATATTGAAATTCGTTATCATGATTGATTCAAATCTTTAAAATCCATACTGATAATCAATATGCAGATCTTTTCACAAAGGCTTTCGATGTGGGAAGGTTTACATTTTTGGTCACCAGTATTGGAATGATCAATCTAACTTAACTTATGTTTGGTATTAGAATAGATACTAACAGTGGAACTGTATAAAGAACAAGTGCTTTCTAGTACAAGTATTTACCACTGTTAGAACTTTCTAGCCACTGCTACTTATACAGTTGCCACTGCTTGTAAACTTGTGTATATTATTGCTACTGTTTATTGTTTTCTAGCTAACCACTGTGCGGGTTCTTAGCTACTGTCAGAAGACATTGTTACTGCTGGAACTAATGTTTATTTTACTTTATTTTGATTATAAAATAAAAATAAAAAAATTCTGCTTATGTAGCTAAATTTTTGGCACTGCTAGTACTAAGTGTTGGTTACCTTGGTCGATTGCCACTGCTAGTGCTACTAACTGCTGTTAGCTTTCTAAGTATGTGTTTGAAAAAAAATTGAATGTCTGCCACTGTTAACGTATTTTATACCTTTCCACTGTTAGTTATATCGAGCGATGCCACTGCTAGTTAATTTTTCTAGGTCTTGGCTCTGTTTTTATGACTAACAGTATATGAACTTAGAGCACTTCAATTTTTCATTACGCTTTCTTATTTTCCCACATAACCACTGCAATTACACTTCAAATCAAACCCTCACTTCTATTACGATCAATTCAACAGTCATGGCTTCTTCATCAACAGATCTTACATTGAGTGTTTACGAAGAACACAATATGATCGCCTTCTTGATGAAACCCTCATCGGCGCAAAACTTCACACAAATTGTGGATTTTCTGCGTTCGAGTTATATATTTCATGCACTTACTGTATCTCCAAGGGTTTCCAGGGGTCATTTGAACGAATTTTCGAAGAATGCTCGATTGGAAGTAATTGAGGGCAACAGTCAAGTGGTTTCTATGGTTCAAGGAACCAAAGTGGTGATATCTGAGGATTCTCTTCGAGAAGCACTTCCTCTTGATGACGCTTCAGGTATAACTTCTATTGATGATAGAGATTTGTATGATAATCTTAGATTAATGGGGTATGAGGGTGATTACACACGTTTTACATTTTTTAAATCACTCTTTAGTCCTCAATGGAAATTTTTCATACATACACTTCTCCACTGCTTGTCATCCAAACGAACTGCTTTTAATGAATTTGGTACCCAAATAGCCTATGCACTTGTGTGTTTGGCTAAGGGTCAAAAATTTAATTTTTCTAAATACATTCTTGAAGGCATGATACGAAATATAACAAAAGGGAAAAAGGATATGTTTATCATGTATCCTAGATTTGTGCAACTTGTTTTAAATAAACAAATTTCTGATTTAGTTGCACAAGAACTTATTATTGGTGTTAGTACTCTTTCTGCTAGAACTTTTACAGAGATGAGTAAGAATACCAATAAAAAGTTTTCTGGGAAGGAAACAGCATTATTTTCTACAATGCTTCCTGCTCCTTCCACCACAGATGTAGTATCACCAACTACATCTGAACCAATTGGTGACAGGCCAGTAGTACCAACTGGGTCTGAACACACACTTATTGGAGGTACAAAGAGAAAACAAGGGACCAAGCAACCTACCCACTTACAACCAAAGAAAAAGAAAAGAAAACAGGCAAGTGAGGTTCCAGCTGCTCACTTGTCTCAGCCATCAATTTCACAACAGCAGGTGACCCCACAGGAGATGGGTGGTCATTCTGGAAGGGTTGCCACTACTCCTTCTAGTCCACTGACAGAGGAGGGCAGTGGTAACATCAATAAGACCCAACCAGAGGCAACTTCTAATGCTGAACCTACGAGTAATGAAGCAGGTGAAGGTCCCAGTACCAAGATAAAGGGAACTTCTGTTGACCATGCTAGGCATGAGGCAGAAGATGATTTTGTCAATGATTCATCTAGGAGGTCACACTCTAATGATGATGAGACTAGCCCTCACATTGAATTGACGAATGTACAATTGACAGAGGTAGTTGATTTACTATGGGAGAAATTAGTGAAGGAGAAGAGGGTTAATAAAGCTCAAGATGTTAAAATTGCAGAGCAAGCTGCTAAGATTGATGAGCAAGGGAAAGTTATTGATGAACTCAAAGAAAGGCTTACTGTGTTAGAAGCTTTGTTAGTGAGGAACACTTTCAAAAAGGGGGAGAAGAATGCAGAAGAGATGGTTGATGATGATGTATTTATGTATGATCATGTGGATGAGGTTGTGGGTGAAACAGATGCTATGTCTAATGCTAACACTGAAGTCTTGGAAGACGATGTGCAGACTGAAATTGTTGAAAGTGTTATGCAAAAGACTGTTGATGTAGTTGATGGTGAGACAGAGGTGATTGTTGAGGTAGATGATGGTGAAGAGGTGGTACAACCAGTGGATGAGTTGGTGAGTATGGAAACTAAACAGATGGAAGGTGATGGTGATGATGCAGAGGCAGAGGGGGAGTCAATGCCAAGATCAGATCCTAAGCTTACATATGGCAGGAAGAAATCTGTACCAGTGTTCAGCATAAAAGCCAAAAAGATGGAAGAGATCAGAAAGTTAAAGTCAAGTAGTCCCACTGCTAAAGTGGCTACCACTGCTACAACTACTTCCACTGCTACCACTACCACTGTTAAAACAAAACCAACCACTGCTAGAACTCCAGAAGTACCATTTGTCATCAAAGAATCTAGAGTGGATAAACCTGAGTCTAAGCTTCCAAAGATTGATCCAAAAGACAAAGGTAAGGGCAAATTGGTGGAAAAGCCAAAGTTGAAGAAGGTGACACAGAATGTTGAGCATGACTTGGAATATGCAATGAGGTTACAGGTTGAATTGGATGAACATGACAGACTTGAAACTGAAAAGAGAGCTGCTAAATCTCAAAAGTCTGTGCCAGTCAAAGAATCTGAGGTTGATGAAGTGAATGTGATGCTTGAGAATGGGCAGATTGTAAAAATGACTAAAGAAGCCAGCAGAGTGTATGCAGATATGAAAGCAAAGGGATTAACAGATGATACTGTATATCATGCTTATGAAGAAAAGAAAAAGGGTAATCCACTGCAGATGGCATTAAAGAAGAAAATTGAAAGAGAGAAGAAGGAGAGAAAGGAAAAAGAAGCTGCTAAGAGGAAAGCAAAGAAACCAACAAGGGTTGATTTGAAAAATGATCTGGTTAGTAAGTTAAGGGGAGATCGAATTTCTACAGGACAATTGAGAAGGATGTCACTGGAACAATTGCAAAATATGTATGATAATAATCCTCATGTCAACCCTGAAGCAAGGCAAAGGTTAGAAAAGAAGAGGAAAGATGATGCAGAAATTCAAAGGAGATTGCAAGAAAGATATGATCAAATCGATGAGGAGTTGGAGAAAGAAAAGGAACTGAAATTGAAAATTGAAGGTGTTAGAAGGTCATTTGCTAAATTTCAAGAGATGGATGATAATATTTGTGATCTGGATAGAGATGAGGAGATATTAGATCAGATGATTGTAGTTAAGTCTGATAGATCAGAAAACATCAACTTGAATGGTGAGGAATATTCAGAAATCATCAAATGGGAAGCAGTGTTGATAGCAACTAAAGAAATTGCTTATGAAATTAGAATTGAAAGGAAAAATGGTGTTGTTAGTTTTCATAAGTCAATGCAAGATATTTTGAAGAGAGTAAACAGGTTTGATGTGTATGATATGTATAAGATTGGATTAGAAAAGAATTTGAAAAGTATTAAAGCTAGTATTGAAAGGCATGTATGGGAATGGATACAAATGATGTTTGATCCTGAGATGTATGGAGATTTGTTCTTATGTACTGAAACAGTAAGTGTTTGGAGACATTTTGTAAGGGCTGGAGTACAGGTGATAGCTCTCAGAAATGGAAAACTTATTTATATGCTGGATGAGAGAGATTACTTTCTGAGTGCAGCATTGTTGAAGCAGTTGATTGCTAAGAAATTGCAAGTAGCTGTGAAGAACTCCAAAAGCAAAGATATAGTCTACAGAGTCATGAATCAGTACAGTAAGAGAGATAAATAGGGATTCAAAACGTTCCAGAGCTCCTTCAAAAAAAAAATGAAGATGAATGAAGAAACTTAATGCAATGCAAGATTGATCAAGTTTAGGGGGAGATTGTTGGGATCTGAGCTTATTTGACAAAATGTTGGAAGTGCTAGCTACTGTTCGTTTTAATAATAGCCACTGCTAATGTAGAAGCAGTGCTACTGCTAGCTACTGCTAGTGTATTTGAGCAGTGCTACTGCTAGCCACTGCTAATGTATTTAAGTAGTGCCACTGTTAGTATAAATATACTTGTGTCTGTAAAGGAAACTTACTACCACTGTTGGTATAAAGTAAGTTGTTCCCACTGTTATCGTATATTAGTCTGTTAGAGTTATTTATGTGATAGATTTGAATTCCATGATAACTAGAGATTGTATAGGACTCTATGTATTATAAATAGAGGTCCTTAGACCTAGATTAGGTTAACTGAGTTTTCACGCAGCTTCAAGGTTTTGTAACCCTAATACAATTCAGTGTATTCGTCTTATATTATTAATAAGATTGAAGCTTTTGATAGTAATTTTATTGTTCATTGCTTGTTATTGATCTTCATTATATTATTGAGTGTTATTCCGCAACTTCTCAGTAATAATTCAAAGCTTGTGTTAATCTAATAAGTTTATTAGATCGATCTTGGTTTAACAGTTTGTTTCTGAGCTATTTTTCAGGTTCTTCTAAATGGCTACTGATAAAGAAGATATTAGGGATATAAGGGAACTTAGGGACATCATTAAACAAAGCAGTGATGTTGGTTCACGTAATAAACCTCCTTTGTTCACTTCAGATATGGATTACACTTACTGGCATGATCGATTTGAACAATATGTGAACTTTCATTGTCCAGAGCTTTGGGGTCCAATAAATGAACAGTATACGGCTCCGGTTGCTGAGGGTAATTATCGTGGTATTCCTCCAGCTAAGACATACAAAGCCATGACACCTGAGGAGAGAAAGGAATATGACACAAAGAGGAAGGCACATTCTGCTATCTGCATGTGCCTCAGTAAGGATGTATTACGACTTTTTATAGGTCATGATATCACCTGTGATCTGTGGAGGGCGATTGAAACTAGCTGTGGAGGCAATGAAAGGTACAAGGAGGCTAAATTAGAATTGATAAAGAAACAATATGATTTGTTTGATATTCTCCCTCATGAAACAGCATTCAGGCTTTTTACAAGGTACTCACAGTTGGTCAGTGAGTTAACTGAAGGAGGTTACAATTTTCCTGCACTGGAGGTTAATAAGAAGCTGCTAGATGTGTTGCCAAGTGCATGGGATGTGAAAGTACAGTTCTTGAAGGAGAGTCAAGAGCTAGCTAAGATGTCATTGGATGATTTGATTGGGGTTCTTCAAGCGCATGTTATGGAGCTAAAGAAGAAGGCATGCAAGTCGGGTGGGTTTGTTCAGGACCTGACACTCTATGGAGGAATAGTTAACACATGAAAGTCTTATGGTGGAATGGCTTTTGTTTCGGATACTAATTCACCATCAACTGTCACGGCTGCTCATCCGGTAGTATAAGCTTCTGGACCTTCACAAGGTTCACAACAGCAAGTTAAAATCACTCCAGCTATTGAAGAACAAGCTGCCATCTATACAGCTTTTCTGAGCTCCTACAAGGATTTGGTTTCGCAACCAAATTCTACACTAGAACTTGCTAAAGAAGACTATGCTCAACTGGATGATGATGATCTTGAGCAAATTGATTTAAACTGGAATATTGCCATGATCTCAAGAAGAGTTCAAAAATTCTTGCAAAGGACTGGACGCAAGAGTTTGGAAGGAGACGGCAAAACCAGCTTTGGTTTTGACAAGAGCAAGGTCCGTTGCTATAACTGTCAAAATTTAGGACATTTCGCAAGGGAATGCAAGAAAACCAAAGTTCATCCATCGGGTTTTATGAAGCCTGATGCTACTAAAGCTCAAGAGAAGGATGAAGTGAAACAAGCGACAGCTGATGCTTTAGTTGTCTTCAAGCCTATAAACACAGACTGGAGTATGTTCGCTGAAAAGTACCAACAGTGTCTTATGGCTCACGTTACTAATGAGGTATGCAATGAACCTGATGAGCCTTTGAACTGTATTTCATGCATTAAGTTAACTGAATCTTTAGAGTGCTTTCAAGAAGAAAACATAGAATTAAGAGAAAAGGTTGCAAAACTTAATGATTCCAATAAATACCTAAAAGCTAATGAACAACTATACGATAAGAAGATTGAGGCTTATAAACAAGACACTCAAAAGTACAAATCAAAGGTTTTTATTCAACAAGATGCTATTAAGAGCTATCTTGCTGAAATTGAATTGTTGAATAAGGAACTCTCTGATTTAAAAATTGAGTATGATAATTATAAGAAAAAGATTCTAGGTTCCTCTTCTTCTACAGTTGCCTTCAATGAAATCCTTAATAAGCAGAGGATAGATAACAAATCTAAGGCAGAACTAGGCTATTTTGAAGTCCCGCCTCCCACTGAATACTGTCCTATGCCTGTTAAGGAAGGCACTGAAGAGATTCCTGTTAACTATGCATTGTTATATGGTATCAAGTCAAAGGAAACCAAGCAAAACAAACAGGCAAATGAGAAAACCAAGCGTCCAGAGTATCCTTCGCCGAAGTTTGTTAAGTCTGAAGTTGTATCTCCAGTTAGTGTTGAGGAGATAGTTGAGATTGAGGATATTACCGATCAGGAGTATCCTAATGTTGAGAAGGTTGAGGTCAAATCAGAAAAGGTGATTTTGACGAATAAACCAGTCCTTAAAGTACAAAATGATAAGGGCAAGAAAAAGGTTTTAAATGAGAAAACTCAAACTTTACAGACACCTGTAAAGATTTGGAAAGATAACTTAAATGTGAACAACGAAAGAATTTCATGTAAAAAACCTTTACCCTCAACCAATCAACCGAGGCAAACATTTTCTCAAATTTGCACACACTGTGCTTGTTCTAAAAATGCCTCACCGTCTACTCCGGTAAATCCTCAACCTCAACGGATTGTTGAGAATCGTTCTTGTGTCTACTGCAAGAAGCAGGGACATATAATTCGTGATTGTCCCAAGCTTTCTCGTCAGCGCTATGGGAGAGATATGCCTAGAACTTCTTTTTATAAAAATTCATTTTCACCACCTAGGCGTTATTCCAACTCTCCCAAGCCTGTTGAAAAGCAAAGTAATGTTGGGCAAAAACATTTTCCAAAACAAAAGCCCGACATTGCTCCCAAATCAACTTCCGAACAATCTAAAGTTTGGAAAAGAAAGGAGTCTGCTAGTGACTCTTCCGTCATCAACAATAACACATTAGATGAAAATTCTGATTTATTAAAAAAATAAGGTTCTATCTATTGTGATTATTGTTGATGACCTTGGTAGACCTAAGTCTGTAAAGGCTTGGGTCACCGTTTCTCACTAATCTCCTTACTTTTATGTGTTGCAGCAGTAAGAACAGTTAAAGATAGTGAATGGTATATGGACAGTGGCTGCTCGTGACACATGACTGGCGATGTGTCTCTTCTTATAACACCCCATATT
The DNA here is from genome assembly GCA_963422505.1 of Pseudognaphalium luteoalbum. Taxonomy (NCBI): domain Eukaryota; kingdom Viridiplantae; phylum Streptophyta; class Magnoliopsida; order Asterales; family Asteraceae; genus Pseudognaphalium; species Pseudognaphalium luteoalbum. The sequence continues at coordinate 54,785,563 of OY730198.1, read as the reverse complement.
TTCAAGACATATTTTTTTTTTACTTGGAAGCACAATCCCAATTCAAATTTATAATATATATACAAAACGTCAAGCCAAAATGATACATCATCAAGTACTAGTACAAAGTTTATAATTAAAAGTTAAGTATTAAAACTGGGTGTTCTATAACAAAACATTATCATTAAGATGATAATTAGAGTTGCCCAGTTGTCAAACATCCCAAAAAGTCAACCTGCAAGGAATAATGTGGGGGATTAGCACGAAGCTAAGTGAGTAAACCAAGTCTAACAATCTAACTTAGCATAATAATCAATCCACAACAATCAACTATTAAAACAATCAAAATAGAGGATCGATGGTTCTTTAGGAGTCCTCAGTCCGCGGTGACCCTCCAAGAACACTTAATAATCAACTGCAGGCCAATACAGATATTTTACCGATAGTTTATTGCTATCTTTAATTAATATGGGCTAATTCACAATGAATGTTCATCCAACCCATAAAAATTAACCTATAGCAACTAAACCCAATGTAATTGACCTCTATCATTCCAACCTATCATGGAATTATTCACTAGCAATCAATTAATCCATCAATCAACAAGTTCAATCAATAATTCTATCATCAATTTATCAATAAATTAATCAATACTATCAACTTAAGATTGATGTCAATAACTATTAACACTAAAATTAAACTGTGAGAATCAGTCCACTCACATGTCTCATTCAAACTCCGAACTCAAAGATCTAATCTTATTGAGTCTTCGTCGAATCTGAAACATATACGAAATTTCGAGTCAAACTTCATATCATATTGTTTATAACTTAATATTAACAATCAAGCATATATCAAATCTTATAATCACAATGTATAAGCTAAATCACATTATGAAATTTAAATCAAAACATGTTGTCACCCCCTTATAAATTCGTCGGATTCTAAATGAATCCGCCCGGATTCAGCTGAATCCGCCCGGATTCAGCTGAATCCGCCGGATCCAGATAGAATCCGCCGGATTCAAGGCATTTTTCAGATTCACAAATTGGACAGAACTTTTTTATAGTATCCGGTTGAGGAATCCACCCGGATTCAAGATGAATCCGTCGGATTCATCATGAATCTGCCAGATTCCTACTGCCTTACAGACCTGCACTTAACCAAAATTCTGCAACTTCACTTACGAACCACAAATCTCAAAAACGACCAAACTCAGTTATGTACTCGAATTTTTACCAATATTTAGTTACTACAACACCTAATAACATCATATAATATAGTTTCAATCACTAAATCATCACAATTCATTCAAATCATTCATACCCTAACTTTTCACATTCAAACTTATAAATCAAGGAATTTAACAATTTTATCATGTCATCATCATGAAATCAACTAATTAAAGACTAAGAATCATCATACAACTAACATTCAACTTCAATTTCCTATGATTCAATCAATAACCTAATTACCCACATAAAGTCATGAAGAACATCCAAGAAAACTTACACTTTTGAAGATTACTAACTTGATGATGATGAAATCATGAACTTGAATGGGGATTAATCTCAGCTTGTTAGGGATATGAATTTGATTAGATTTCCTTGCTTAATTTTTAGGTGTATGCATATATTCTTGCAAGAAACTTACATGCCAAAAAGGGGGGAAATTAGGTGTGAGTGCCCCTGATGATGGATCTAAGTGATGATCGACAGTGATTGAGTGGCGGTAACAATCAATCACACAAATAACTAATAAACGTAAACCGAAACAATTGATTAAACAAAGTAAACGAGTTTATTTGCTTCAATAACATATTGGAACTGATTACAATTGAGTTTAGTCGACAAATGGTGCTAGGGTTTCGTCAACCCTAGCCAAAAACCCGTAGGTTTATATTTATGCTAAAACAAAATCGGCAGACATGCGTCACTTGGCAAGTGTCGCATGTGACCGCCTTCATGCGTCACTTACCTAAGTGTCGCTATGCATCAGTTAGGCAAGTGTCGCCTAAACCAAAACTTAAGTGTCGCTAGGTACAAAATCTATATTTCTATTAAATGACTAATCGACACTTTACAACTCGATAGACCAACTGACAGACAAACTGATATGCATCAACAAACTCCCTCGTGTCTTCAGCTTGGTCTTCAAAATCTTTAAACTTCCAAACTTTAATCAGCACCAACCTTCTGGGAATGTTCCTCCTGCATGTATTCCCACTTTCAAACAAATCTCGACCACCCTCATAAACTTTGAAGCTTCCTCTAAATCAGCTTGATTATACTGAAGTTTATTCTTGTAGAGAGCTTTCAAATCTTTCTTTGTCAGATTTATCAGGCTGATCGGATCAAAAACTCGAACAGACTTTCCCACAAATTCCTTACTTGGCCATTCTCCAATTTACCTTGTGTCTGTACCACAGCAGTATTGGTAGAATATTCAATTACAGCTTCTTGGGTGACAGGATCAAACCACCAATACTTTAAATCTCGTAAGAAATCCAGTGGTAACTCCTGTAAGGGAACAGTCTTGAGACTAGCAGCTGGTGGATATTGATATTTCACAATCGGTTGTTGAGTTCTGAGATCAATCTTTTTCTTGTAAGAATACCGAACTCCCAGCTCTGGTCTAATCCACATATATTTCTTGCTGTAGATCTCTTTTCTCAGAATTTTATGAAAGAGAACTCCTCGAGTATCTTCAGAATGATTTACAATATTCAACTGAGCAAGACGATTAAGTTCAACCTTTGGCAATGTGCTGATATGATTAAATCTAGGCTTGAAGTCTTGCACGCCATTGCTTCTCTTGATCAAAATGAGAAAGTTGTCAACATCGAATTTCCAACTTCTGATTAAACCGGTCAATTCACCTTTAACTTGATAAGTTTTTCAAATCTTCAAATCAGGTGCAATTGGTGCGTACTCTACTTGTGGTTTTGAACTTCCTGAAGATGTAGACGCAGGAACTGATTCATCAGCAGGTTGTTCCATTGCAGGTTCTGCCTCATCTTCTGAAGAACCTGTTTCAATAATCGGAGCATCAAAATTATATGCTTGAGCAGGTTGTCGAAACACTGGCTCCGGTTCACGTTCAGGTGCCGGTTCTTGATTTGGATTATCCATATATTCCTCATCCGACCCTGGAACCTCTGTATCCATTTCAACATCATCGGAATCAACTGATCTATCTACTTCATCAAATTGATTAACCAAACTCTGCAGATATGTCAAATTGACATTTGAATAGTCAGCTGCAATCGGAGTCGGTTGTCCTGGAACATCAACGAAATAATCTAAAGCAATATTTTCATTGATTGTTGAATCAAGATTTACATTTTCAGATTCTGGGGAGGCGTTACATTTGTTTCCAAGGTATGCTGACCTTCCTCCCCCGAAACAACAGTAACAGACTCCAACTCTAGCAATCTAGAATCTATCTCAGAGACCTGTAGCTTTAACTCATCCATCTGTGCAGCTTTAAGCTCTAACTCCTTGATCTGAGAAGCCCGAGCTGCAATAATCGCGTTCTGATCATCAAAGCATTTGCTCAATTGCTCCATTTGGCTCAGAAGCTGTTGTTGATGTTGTGGAGATTGTTGTTGTTGTTGAGGCGTTTGCTGACCAGATTCCTGAATAATGATTCCTGTTCTCTGGCGTCTCCTCAAAGGTAAATCTGAATAGGATGGAGAAGACCCAGCTGGTCGCTTGCTAGGGTTCCTCGGTACATGAACCCTCCCTGCAGAAATCCTTCTCAAAATACGCTTAAAGCGTCGAGGATCAGCAAGTTGAATCCCATCTAAAGCAGTTGATGGGGGCACATTACCCTCAGAATCGGGTGGTGTGGGCCCACCATCATCGGAATCCTCATCAACCCGCTCAACACGATCAATATCGTCCAAATCCTGTGCAATCTCGGTGTCAACCAGATCATCCTCATTTACCGGAGGAATCACATCATCCTCAAATCCGTCATTTATCGGCGCAACATAGTTTTCATTGACTATGTGCCCGAACAGTTCACGATCGGCCAAAACTTGTTCACCCTTTGGCGCTAATTTGCAGTCATTGAAGACGCGTAGAAGCATTGGCGTTGGCACCAAAAGGGATCGTTGATCAGGAGCAATCTCAAGATTCAAATCGTTTAACAGCAGCTGCACAAACCGTGGATATTGCAGCCACTTATCCTTCCCTACCGGAATGTTCTCAACCATGTTGCCAAAGATATATCCCCTAAAGTTATACGGCTTGTTGTAGATCAAGGCTAACATGAGAGAGAGTCAAATGACTCGCAGCATCATATCCTCCCTTCCTTGGAGATAAACAGACGATCACAATATGGCACAAATATCTCCAAACCCGGCATAGATATTGTTTGCGGAAATCGGAAAGCTGATTTGCCAGATAACCCATACGTTGAAGTCCGCCGTAAATAAACGATGTTTCGAACATAGTCGGCATTGTATGGTTATCGTTGAATTAGAGAACCCGACGAATAGAGTTCTCGATGATCTCAATCTCCTCACCAAACATCTTAGACACTATTCTTGGAACGTCACCCTGAGTCCAAATAAAAGCATGGTCATAAAACTCCTCGATCTGATTCATGTAGACCGGAGTAGATGCAGTGATAGCATAATGAATCCTCGATCATCTTAGAAACTCAATCATAGGTCTGAAGGGAGCCGAGTTCGCATGCGTGGACACTAAGAAAGCTGTGATATTGTGACGGGTGTTGGTGCGGCGATAGTAGTTTTGTAAATCAACCATCTGTAAGCTAAAATACGAAACAAAGATAACCAAAAACATTATAGAATTAGCACAAACACGCATAACCTAAAAAACAAAATTCTGATATAGGCGTCACTTAGGAAGTGACGCATAAACACTACCGACACTTAAGAAGTGTCACAGAAAACAGTGCTCAAAATCAGAAATTAAGTATTGCGTCACTTAGAGTAAGTGACGCTATCATGTGTCACTGGTGTAAGTGACGTTGCCAAATCATGCGGCATTAGATACAACACTTAAGAAGTGTCGGGTCAAAAGTATGCGGCATTTAGCATAGTGATGGTAACCCAGTGAGTCACTTAGGAAGTGACGGTATAAGTGTCGGTATAGACAAGGGCGTCACTAAGTGAGTCACTTAAGAGAGAGACGCATAAGTGTACGTCAGTTAGATGAGTGACGGGCTAACAAGTAATACATGCACATGCGTCACTAAGAGAGTCACTTAAGAAGTGACGCAGTAATGAGCGTCACTGACTAAGTGACGGTATGGGTTCTAAATTACCAAGTAGCGTCACTTGTTGTAAGTGACGCATGAAGTGACGCAACGATGAAGATCATCGTGTCACTGTTCATACCAAGAAACCAAATTTGGGGGTTTTGAAAACCGTAGTTACCACTATGTGCGCGTGATAAAAAAGACTAAAACACACCAATTATTAACTGAAAACATTAATGAATTAATCCCCAAATCGTGTGATTTCTGTGAAACCCAAAACCCGTAACCCTAAAAAACGATTAAAGCATGAATATAGAAAGAGAAAGCTTAAAAGTAGTACCAATAGAGTCGTGTGAATGAGGGGAACAAGAATAGCAAGATGGAATGCGCAAACAAAGCGTGAGAAGTCACAAGCAGATCGAAAATCACGAGCAGAAGAAGTGACACAGAGACCCAAGTAGTGACGGTATGTCAGAGAGAGTGACGTTAAGTGAATTTGAAAAGTGGTAAAGTTGAGTGTCGTTTGAAAGGGTATTTATACAAAAACCCTAATATGCGTCACTCAACCCGGCACTTGTAGCGTAGCTTACCCCGACACTTACAACGTCACTAGTGAAAGTGACGCAGTATCGTATGCGTCACTAGTAGCGTCACTCATGAAGTGACGCATCAAGTCACTTTTAGTGAAAAGTTTATGATTTTATCGATCTTTGTGTTGTGATTTCGGTACTCAAATTTGAAAAGGTAACTGTAACTTGGGTAAAATCAAAAATTAAACTAACTTAGAGAAAATATAATAACACATAAAGGAATGCAAATTTACAAATATAAAATTAACACATTCTTTTTGGTGACGGAGTTGATATAATCTAGTTAGGGATCATATCGGAATAACATGCATTTATTAGGAACAGTAAGTGTTATTTCAATCATCAGTATATTTGTCCACTTTAAATTTACTTGACATGCTAAAAACACTTTTTATAAAAATTATTTCAAAACGATTATTAGTATATTTGTCCACTTTAAACATATTACACTCACATCTAGGAGCTAATTTTATTATTATTGGTATGTACATTTCGCTGTGGTCCCCACCATAGATATACATCTTAACTTAAGACATAGACCATGTTTACATTTACAGAGAGAATATAAGAAAATCAAGTTTAAGAATCAAGTCAGCGGTGACAGGTCTGTACTTACGTACAACAGAGCGACATAGCTTGATTCAGGTTTAAGCAAAACCAGACTTGGTCAAACAATTTTGGCGACCTTGTAAGGTATCTTAATTTTAAAGACTTTGCAAGTACTTTGACTTGTGTTTGCTTAATTTTTAAGTATATATTAATAGAAATCAGGTCTATACTTACGTATAATAGAGGAAACTGTCAATATATACCCCCAAATGATATCAAATAAATTTCTTTCACGAAAACATGTCTAGCATAAGTAAGAAATTAAGACTTTTGTCATACATCTAATGATGTTGTACCACTTGAAATAGATAACTAATTATTAGGCTTCTTAAGAAATCTCAAAGAGTTTTGCATAACATGCCTACTAATATATTGTATGATGAAGACAATGTTTATAAAAACTATTTTCAACACGTCAGATAAATCTACTGACACATCCAAGATAAACCTTAAAATTCCATTTTGTGCATGTCACCCGATGTACTATCATATCCCAAGTTTTTTACAGACACAACTTCAACATCTATTTTAAAATGTAGCAACGGTGCATTTCTTTAATGCTAAAAAGTATAAAGAGTGGTTGTTGCGTTTTTTTTTTCTTTTTTTTTTGTTGTTTTTTTTTGTTATCACACATAAAAGAGATAAATTACGTTCTAAGTTACAAATTACTTTTTAGCTATAAAGAACCATAAACCAATCATGTTGATTAGTTCATCAAATCGAGTACGCGAAAAAGCTTTTGTGAAAAGGTCGGCATTCTGCTTTAGGGTGTCTATGTGGACAAGGTCTATAAGGTGTTTTTCATAGCAATCCCGTATAAAGTGGAACCTAAGTTCAATGTGTTTAGTCTTAGAGTGCTGTACGGGATTACGTGTGATAGAGATAGCAGAAGTGTTATCTATGTGAATAGGTGTCATAGATGAAGTAACTAGTAATCACGCAGTTGATGCTGAATCCATAGAACCTGAGAGCAGCAACTCGCAGCAGCAACATACTCAGCTTCTGCAGTTGAAAGAGAAACTGTAGTCTGTTTCTTGCATTGCCATGAGACCAATCGACATCCGAGGAATTGGCATCCACTAGTGGTAGATTTCTTGTCTATGCTGCAGCCGCCATGATCCGAATCCGAATAGGCAGAAAGAGTGAATGATTTCTCGTTTGAATACCATAGACCAATATTGGGTCTATGTTTGAGATAACCAAAAATTCGCTTTACCGCCTTCATGTGAGACACCTTGGGTTTGGCTTGAAAGCGTGAGCAGACGGATACCGCAAACACAATATCCGGTCGAGAAGCAGTCAAATACATCAAAGAACCTATCATTGATCGATAGTCCTTTTCTTTGCAATCTTCCTCATCTTCAGAAAGTCTAAGGTTGTGATTAAGTTCGATAGGAGTCCCATAGGTTTTACAGTTGAGCAGGTCATATCTAGTCAACATGTCTTTGACATATTTTGACTGATGAATATAAATATCTTTTGGAGACTGCTCAACTTGTACACCTAAAAATAATTTGAGCTCCCCCATCGCACTCATCTCAAACTCAGATTTCATAATCTCCTCAAAATGCTTGCACATCGCCTCATTTCTAGAGCCAAAGATAATATCGTCCACATACACCTGCACAAGTAACATATCTTCTCGATCCCCAGTCTGTTCTTTACGAATGAACAGAGTACTATCGATATTCCCTCGAACAAAGCCATGCTTGATTAAGTGGGTAGTGAGCCTCTCATACCAAAGCCGCGGAGCTTGATGAAGACCGTATAATGCCTTGTTCTACTTGCAGACGTATTCTGGATGCTCAGGATCTTCAAAACCTGGAGGCTGTTTAACATACACATCCGTATCCACTTGTCCATATAGAAAGGCGTTTTTAACATCGAGTTGGTTAACACGAAATTCTTTGAAAGAAGCGAACGCAAGAAATATTTGAATAGACTCAAGTCTTGCCACAGGAGCAAAGACTTCATCATAATCGAAGCCCTCGATTTGACTAAAACCTTGAACAACCAATCGAGCTTTATTACGAATCACTATACCCCGATCATCCATCTTATTTCGAAATACCCATCGAGTGCCGGTTAAATGAGCACCTTTGGGTAATGGAACTATATCCCAAACGTGCAGCTTATTGAACTGTTGTAACTCTTCTTGCATGGCCTCGACCCAGGATGGATCTTTTAAGGCCTCATCAACTTTATTGGGTTCAATTTGGGATAAATGGCAAGAATTTATCCGAGCAACCAGATTCAACATTTCTTGATTTGGATTTTGTTTCACTTGTTGCCTTGTTTGAACCGCAGCATTAGGATCACCGATAATATTATCGATGGGGTAATCCCTGTGTACACGTGTCACTGGGATTAACTTCGATGCAAGTACTAACTCCAAGTTGTTCATATCCCCTTCAGTGACGGGAACAGTGTTAGTCTCAGAGCAGTAGAACTTTCAGGTTGCACAGATGGTTGTAGTTCTGCATCCTCTTGATCATAAGCGTTAAAGTTAGTGAAGACAGTTTCATCTTCTTCGTCTTCCTCTAAAGGAGGCATATTGGGATCATCAGGATGTTCTGTTACATTAATCGTTCCTGAAGTTGAAGGAACATCCGAAGGTGGGATAGTAGGAGATGATGTGGGTGTAGTAGGTAATGGTGTGGGTGTTGGAGGTGATGGTGTGGGTGTTGGAGTAGGTGTGGGTGTTGGAGTAGGTGTGGATGTAGGTTTTGAGGTAGATGTGTCTTGACACAGACTGATGCCATGAAGTAGGGTAACTAACTCCTCCTCTTCATCATGTTCTTCGGGTATGTCAAAAGAGTTAAACACATCCTTATAATTAAACAACCATTCCGGACCCGTTCCTTGAGGAGGATCCGTGTAACGCAGGCATTTTACCTCAATATGCTCTTCCACCTGGTGTGTTGATTTAATGTAGACTCTTTTGTTCGGAGAGTTAACTGAATAACCAAGGAAAATCCCTTCAACAACTTTAGCTCCAAACTTCGAGACCTTTTCTTTTGGGATCATAATCAGACACGGACACCCAAATGGCTCTAGAAACTACAAAGTTGGCTTACGGTTATTGAAAAGTTCATAACAGGTCTTGTTCTTTTTCTTAACCTTGAGCACGCGATTCAGAATGTAACAAGCAGTACTGACTGCTTCTGCCCAAAATATAATAGGAAGCTTAGAATCGGCCAACATAGTCCGAGCTGTCTCGATAATAGTCCTATTCTTACGTTCTGCAACTCCATTCTGTTGAGGAGTTCTTGGAGCACTGAACTAATGATCAATGCCTTTCGTGGCACAATATAACTCAAGAGTTAGGTTCTTGAATTCAGTTCCATTGTCACTTCGCAGTCTCTTCACCTTTAAGTTGCACAGATTTGCCAACTTATTCAACAGATACACCAAAATATCTGGTGTTTTACTCTTCGCAGCAAGAAAGTATACCCACGAAAATCTGGAGTAGTCATCGGTGACTACTAAGAAGTAAGATCGACCACCAATGCTCTTAGTGGAAGTAGGACCAAAAAGATCCATATGTAAGAGCTCCAATGGTGCAGCAATGGAATTCACTACCTTCGACTTATGGGACTTTTTGTGGAGTTTCCCTTTATAGCATGCAATGCACTCATCTTTTAGGGCAAATGACTGTTTTGGAACTCCATTTATCAAATCATGATTTATTAGAAAATTCATTTTGCGAAAATGAATGTGTCCCATTCGTCTATGCCAAAGTAGTGATTCCTTTTCCGAAGCCTTTGACAGAAGATAAGTGTACTCATCTGTAGTCTCCATAGTTCGCATATTCATGACGTAGGTATCGTTTCTCCCTGGCGCCCTCATAAGCACCCATTCTTCAGGGATAACGAAACCTGGCTTCAGTATCACACATTCTGTCTTTGTGAAAGCAGTGGTAAAATCCTTATCACAGACTTGTGAAATGCTCAGCAAGTTGTGAGTAAGTTGAGCCACATAGTTCACATTCTCAAAGCTAACTTTCCCGTTAGTTAGCGTTCCCTTTCCCGTAATTGTTCCTCCAGTATCTCCAGCAAAAGCAACATGTCCTCCAGCATGTGGTTTAACATCCGTCAAAAGAGACACATCGCCAGTCATATGTCACAAGCAGCCACTATCCATAAACCATTCACTATCTTTAACTCGTTCTGACTGCTGCAACACATAAAGGTAAGGAGATTAGTGAGAAACGGTGACCCAAGCCTTTACAGACTTAGGTCTACCAAGGTCATCAACAATAATCACATCGGATAGAACTTTATTTTTTAACAAATCAGAATTTTCATCTAATGTGTTATTGTTGATGACGGAAGAGTCATTAACAAACTCCTTTCGTTTCCAAACTTTAGATTGTTCGGAAATTGGTTTGGGAGCAATGTCGGGCTTTTGTTTTGGCAAAGGTTTTTGCCCAACATTACTTGGCTTCTCAGCAGGCTTGGGAGAGATTGAATAACGCCTAGGTGGAGATTTTGAAAATGAATTTCTATAAACTGATGTCCTAGGCATTTCTCTCCCATAGTGCTAATGAGAAAGTTTGGGACATTCACGAATTAAATGTCCTTGTCTCTTACAATAGAAGCACGAACGAGTCTCAACAAATGGTTGAGGCTGAGGACTTACCACAGGAGAAGGGGAAGCATTTCTAGAACATGAACATTGCGTGCACATCTTAGAAAATGCTTGTTTTGGTTGAGAGGTTGAAGTGGAAGGTTTATCACAAAAATCTTTTTCACGTGTAACCTTATGTTGCAAAATCTTTACAGGTGACTGTAAAGTTTGAGGTTTTGCGTTTAAAACCTTGTCTTTTCCCTTTTTAGGTTGAACCTTAATTGCAGGTTCAACCTTTAAAACCACTTTTTCAGGTTTAACTTCAACATTCTTAAATTCAGGATACTCCTAATCAGTAATGTCCTCAATCTCAACAATCTCCTCAATACTAACTGGAGATTCACATTTAGACTTAACAAACTGAGGCGAAGGATACTCTGACCGCTTGGTTTTCTCCTTTGCCTGTTTGTTTTGATTATTTACCTCTGACTTGACCCCATATAACAATGCATAGTCAACAGGAATCTCTTCAGTGCCTTCCTTAACAGACATATGACAGTATTCAGTGGGAGGCGGGACTACAATATAACCTAGTCCTGTCTTAGTTTTATTATCTGTCCTCTGCTTGTTAAGGATTTCATTGAAGTCAACCGTAGAAGAAGAGGAACCTAGAATCTTATTTTTATAGTTGTCATATTCAACTTTCAAATCAGAGAGTTCCTTTCTTAAAAGTTCTATTTCAGCAAGATAGCTATTAATAGCGTCCTGTTGACTGAAAACCTTAGATTTATACCTTTGAGTGTCCTGCTGATAAGCCTCAATTTTCTTATCATACAGTTGTTCATTGGCCTTTAAGTACTTATTGGACTCATTAAGTTTTTCAACTTTTTTTCTTAAGTCTACATTGTCTTCTTGAAAGCACTTTAAAGATTCAGTTAACTTAATGCATGAAATACAATTAATAGGCTCTTCTGGTTCATTGCGTACCTCATTAGAAATGCGAGCCATAAGACACTGTTGATACTTGTCAGCATACATGCTCCAGTCTGTGTTGGTAGGCTCAGAGACAACTAGTGCATCAGCTGTCGCTTGCTTTACTTCTTCTTTCTCTGGAGTTCTAGGAGCATTAGGCTTCGTGAAACCCGATGGAGGAACTTTGGGTTTTTCACATTCTCTAGCAAAATGTCCCAAATTCTGACAATTATAACAACGAACCTTGCTCTTGTCAAAACCAAAACTGGTTTTGCCATCTCCTTCCAAACTCTTGCGCCCAGTCCGTTGCAAGAATTTTTGAACTCTTCTTGAGATCATGGCAATATTCCAGTTTAAATCCATTTGCTCAAGATCATCGTCATCTAATTGAGCATAATCTTCTTTAGCAAGTTCTAATGTAGAATTTGGTTGTGAAACCATATCCTTATAGGAGCTAAGAAAAGCTGTATAGATAGCAGCCTGTTCTTGAATAACAGGGGAAATTGGAACTTGTTGTTGTGACCCTTGTGAGGATCCAGAAGCATACACCGGATGATGAGCACTAGTAGACTGCAATGAAGGTTGCAGTGGAGAGCTTGTAGCAGAAACGAAGGCCATTCCACCATAAGTCTTCCCGGTGTTGACTTTACCTCCATATAATGTCGGGTCTTGAACAAAACCACCCGATTTACACTCTTTCTTCTTCAACTCCATCGCGTGAGCTTGAAGAATGCTAATTAGCTCATCCAAATTCATTGTAGCTAACTCTTGGCTCTCTTTTAAAAATTGCACTTTAACGTCCCAACTACTAGGTAAAACGTCCAATGGCTTCTTATTTACCTCAATCTGAGGGAAATTGTAACCTCCCTCGGTCAACTCACTAACTAACTGTGAGTATCTTGTAAAAACGCCCGATGCTGTTTCATTAGGAACATAATCAAACAAATCATACTGTTTCTTGATTAGTTCTAATTTAGCCACCTTGTACTTCTGATTTCCACCACATCTCGTCTCAATAGCCTTTCAAAGATCGTATGTTATGTCATGAGTTTTGAAGAGGCGTAAGACATCTTTAGTGAGGCACATACAGATGGCCGAATGAGCCTTTCTTTCGATATCATACTTCTTTTTCTCTTCAGGAGACATAGCTTTATAAGTTTTGGATGGAGGGATACCACGATAGTCTCCCTCAGCTACTGGAGCTTCATATCTTTCTCTGAGTGGACCCCAGAGCTCTGGACAGTGGAAATCTACGTATTGTTCAAATCGGTCACGCTAATATGCGTAATCCATATCAGCAGTGAACAGAGGAGGTTTATTATTAGAACCGACATCATGATTTTGTTTAATCATATCCCTGATTCCCCGAATATCTTCTTTATCAGCAGCAGCAGCCATTAAAGAATATTGTAAGGAATTATTAATTTGATGAGACAAAATAAAAGATGAAAGTTGAGGGACTAAAGATGAATTGTTTAATTTTAATTAGTTTCCTAGTATAATTATGATTTCTTGTAACCCTAATATCTCTAGTATATAAAGAGACATAGGGACATAGGAAAAAGTGTGCACATATAATGTAGACGTTAAGGGTTTGTTTAGCCTCAAGATCAAGGTTTCTTGATCATGTTATATTTGTATAACCATTTTAATTCTGATCAAATAAAATTGGGGCTTGTTGTGATAACATTGATTTGTTCTTATTCCGCTGCATATTATTGTCAATGTTATTATATCCTAGATCAAGAATTAAACAATCTGAGCTAGATCATTATTACGTTTTCACAATTGGTATCAGAGCAAGGGGGCTCGTTATCTAGGATCTACAAGTTATAAAAGCAAGAGAAGTCATATCGAAGAAACCCTAGAAGATTGCAAGAAAAATTCGTAATTCATCACTTTCTGCACAGCCATGGTAAAAAATTCGGATCTCCTTCGTTATTCATTAGATCGTCATGAAATTTGAACTGTAGCTTCCTAACATACAGGCGCACATACTGACTGGAGGAATTTTCGATTTGAACTTTCAATTGAGAGATATTCATTGTCGAATTTGGTTTCTGAAAGTTTAGGGTTTTTCAGAATGGCAGAAGTAAAACGGTCTCTGTGTCTTCATTATTCAATGAAAGTATATGATTTTTGGATATGTTATTCAAGACATAGGTTTCCACATTGTTTAAAATTTTCATCTTGATCGGATGTGTCTACATAGAGATATGAAAATTCAAAATTGCTGCAGTATGTTTGTCGTTTCTGTTTGCGCAGCTGCTGTGTTTTAATTGTTGTATGTTCGTTAACCGTTGGATCGACTTGATTTTTGGATATGTGGTTAATGAAACATTGATGAACTTCGTGTAAAAATTTGAGCATGATCAGATCATAATCAGGGAGATATGTAATTCTGAAGTTGCCTGCCACTGCTCGTTAGATGTGCTAGCCACTGCTCAGCTACTGTTTGTACAAATGTTGCCACTGCTAGAAGGTTCTTCCCGCTGTTAGTACAAACTTGCTGCTACTAGTACAAGCTTACCACTGTTAGAACAAGCTTACCACTGTTAGCACATCCTTACCGTTGTTAGTACAAAATTTGATGATTGCCACTGTTAGTGGAATTTGAAGGACATTACCACTGTTAATGCAAAGTGGTTACCACTGTTCTTGGTTTTTTTAAGAGGTGATTACGAAGAAGGTTGATTATGGTTTATTTGATATTGGAGTTGTGTTTTATAGGTGTATCTTATCATATCTCAAAGTGAGGTGTTACACTTTGAAGATAACTTGTGTGGTTTGTATGGTGACGACGAAGACTTGACAAATCTAGCAAACGTGTGAGATTTACAAACTTATGATGCTCAATGCTCACATTTGCTATCACTTGGAAGAGTTTGGTGTGCTCAGTGACTTATTATGGAAAATAAGGATTTTTGTCAAAGAGATTGCGATCTACTTATACATTGGAATATAAGTTCAACGTCGTGGATAGTACAAGATATAAGGTACAAGTTTGGAAGATTTAACTTCTTTGTTAAGTTTGTTATACTCTATTTTCTTCATAAGTGATCATTACATAGAGCTTATAAAGTTCGAGATTCAAGAGATGGTTAAAATATTGATTTGAGGGGAAGCTTATTGATAAAGTTTTTAACCATCAGGAGATGTTCATGCTTAATTTGAGGGATAAAGATTTCATCACTACTGCTAGTTATATATTATTACTGCTAGTGTAATTTTCTATTACTCAAATTCATTATTCTTATTATGCGTCATGGAGGGTAATTTGAGACATTAGAAAATTGGATTAGTGGTGTATTATATAGCAAGTGGTTTTAAAGGTTCAAAGTTGTTTATCTTCAAGAAGATTCCTATTGGATAATGATAAAAAGGAGAAGAAGAATTGAAGATCAAGATTTGCAGCTTATTGTTATTGCATGACATGGTTCAAAAGAAATCAAGAGTTAAGGGGAAGTTTGTGCAAGAAGATCGATATTTTGTCATCATCAAATAGGGGAAGATTGTAAGGAATTATTAATTTGATGAGACAAAATAAAAGATGAAAGTTGAGGGACTAAAGATGAATTGTTTTATTTTAATTAGTTTCCTAGTATAATTATGATTTCTTGTAACCCTAATATCTCTAATATATAAAGAGACATAGGGACGTAGGAAAAAGTGTGCACATATAATGTAGACGTCTAAGGGTTTGTTTAGCCTCAAGATCAAGGTTTCTTGATCCTATTATATTTGTATAACCGTTTTATTCTGATCAAATAAAATTGGGGCTTGTTGTGATAACATTGATTTGTTCTTATTCCGCTGCATATTATTGTCAATGTTATTATATCCTAGATCAAGATCTAAACAATCTGAGCTAGATCATTATTACGTTTTCACAAATATCCTGAAAATTAGCTCAAAAACAAGAACTTGAAAACTTATTAGTACCAAAGGCGTCACTTGGTAAGTGACGCACTCAAGTGTCACAACGACTAGCGTCACTTAATAAGTGACGCTATCGAGTGACGTATAAAGTGACTGATGACACTTGAAGCAAGTGTCGCTCAATCTAGCAAGTGACGCACTCAAGTGTCGTACTTGAGTGACGCAATAAATCAAACAGGCATCACTAGCGGAAGTGACGCAAGAAATCAAATAGGCGTCACTAGCAGAAGTGACGCTTGGCAAGCAAGTGACGTGCTAAAGTGACGCTCGTGAGTGACGGTGGATTAAAGTAAACGACAATTAAGTTAAGTGTCATATTAACTCCAAATGACGCTCTAAGTGACGCACCAGAGTGTCGGTAAAACCCTAATTTAGACTTACGAAGTGCCGCACGAAGTGACGTGTTCAAGTGACGCAACGAGTGTCGCAGAAACGGCTGTAAAGTCTCAAAAACCCTAAAAGTCAAATTTTCATAAACCTAACGAAAATTCCTCAAACCCTAACGAACGAAACCTGTAATCAATGATGAAAATCGTCTGGAAAGCACCTAATCAACCCGAAATCCATGATTATTCTTGGTTCTTTATACGAACTAAACCGAAATCAATCCAAAAACGTCTTCAAAGTGTCAATTGAATCACCTAATGGCTCTGATACCAGTTGTGAGTGCCCCTGATGATGGATCTAAGTGATGATCGACAGCGATTGAGTGGCGAAAACAATAAATCACACAAATAACTAATAAACGTAAACCGAAACAATTGATTAAACAAAGTAAGCGAGTTTATTAGCTTCAATAACGTATTGAAACTGATTACAATTGAGTTTAGTCGACAAATGGTGCTAGGGTTTCGTCAACCCTAGCCAAAAACCCGTAGGTTTATATTTATACTAAAACAAAATCGGCAGACATGCGTCACTTGGCAAGTGTCGCATGTGACCGCCTTCATGCGTCACTTACCTAAGTGTCGCTATGCGTCACTTACGCAAGGGTCGCCTAAACCAAAACATAAGTGTCGCTAGGTACACAATCTATATTTCTAGTAAACGACTAATCGACACTTTACAACTCGATAGACCAACTGACAGACAAACTGATATGCATCAACATTAGGTAGCAGAGGTTAACACCTCACAACCCAACCGACCCAATGTTTTTAATTATTATACCCGTCCTAATTCTATTGTCTGGAACCTAAATTTTAAATGCGAGAAAATTATTTTATTTTACTGTCATCTAAATTTATTTAAAACAAACAATATTTCACTAGTCACAATTTTTCCTGAAACTTATTTTCATATATTTTACAATCAAACACATATAATAATATAAATTAGATATAAAATTAAAGAAAATACCTGTTTCTCCTAGGCCCAAATTGAGGATGTTACAAATCACCCCTCCTTATGAAGATTTCGTCCCCGAAATCTCACTAGAAGTAAATAAACTAGGGTATCTAACACGCATACTCTCCTCCGTTTCCCAAGTGAGCTGCGCACCCAAACTATGTTTCCACTTAACTAACACCATCGGAATTTCTTTCTTTCTTAATTTAGTAACTTTTATATCTAAAAGCTCGATAGGTTCTTTCACCAATTTCTTACTTGAATCAACACGAAGATCTTGCAAAGGAAGGATTTGTGATTGATCCTCCACATTACACTTTCTTAAATAGCAAACATTAAATGTATCGTGAATACCAGCTAATTCAGGCGGAAGATCTAAAGAAACCGATTGATCATTAATCACTTGTCGAATTCTAAATGGGCCAATATAGCGGGGAGCTAACTTCCCACGCTTACCAAATCTAATAACACCCTTCCACGGAGAAACTTTCAAGTAAAAAAGTTCACCTTCTACAAAAAAACGGGTCGCCTACGTGGATCAGCATACTGTTTATGTCTATCACGAGCCGCTTTCAATTTCTCAGGAGCAATCTTGTAACACCCGTCAAATTTAGGACTTTAATTAGTGCCTAAACTACTTGAAATTTTCGAGTATTTAGTTTTATAATACTCTAAATAAAGGTAACATTATGGTGTGAGTACAGGCACGCTTACGCGATCTAATTTAAATCGTACACTTATGAACCGGACAAGGTCCGATATTAAATAATGGACGTTGGTGACAAAACTTTATAGTAAGGTGGATTTATCCAAACAAATGTTATTTACATTAATACATTGTGAGAACATATTCCAAGTATTTCTTATTGATAAAAACACTCTATACACGACAAACACGCACGAAGCGCGTCAGTCAAGCGGAAATAATTCAAATTATAATTCTATAACTCGTTAATATGTGTTTTGATAAAATATTTCATTTAAAATATTTTGGATATACATAAACACGAAACACGGATCAACAGTTAGACAATCGCGGGACGTAACCTAAAGATCTGAGCAACGAGTTCACGAGACTGAGACCCAAATGGGTCAGCCCAAATCCGCGGATCCAAGCCCCAACCCGACCCATGACCCATCTCCTTTTAACCCCCTCTTTCCTTCAATTCTTCCATTTTATTCACAAACACACACACACTTACATTTCCAAAACTCTCTCTTCTCTTTCCCCTCTTCTTTCTTCAAATCAGCAGCAACATCAACACCACCGTCATCCAAATCGTTCATCATCATCCTCAAGAAAAAGCACAAGGACCGCCATCATCTTCTACCTCACCTTCATCATCCCCATTTTCGATTCTTGGTATGAAACGCCTTAAAACTCGATGTAATTACTTAGAAAGCTTTTATTTACATGCTAGAACGTTTACTCAACAAAGATTTGCCCAAAAACCGAATTAAAAATGCATTTTCATAGATAAGTGTTCGAACAGCTCGTTCTGCGAACCGAGATCTGTTCGTCCTGCGAGGCGAACCCAATTGCGAACCAAAAACTGAACTCGCGAACCCAACTGCGAACCGAACCCACCTGCGAGTTGACTTGCGAGTTGACTTGCGAGTCGACCTGCGAGTGGACTTGCGAGTTGACCTGCGAGTCGATTTGCAAACCGAACCTGGTGTTGCGAATCGAATTCAGTTCGCAGCCTACTGCCTTGCGATCCGAACTCGGGTCGCACCGCGTCCTCAATTCGCACCACTATTTCAGTCCACAACCCGACTTGACAAATTTTCTGAATTTAAATCCTAGATACGATTTTTAATAAAACGATATACATAATAATAACACTCTCGGATTATTTTTACAAACCGTCACCAACGGGTCATACTTGTTTTCAAAATACAAAAGGTTTACTAAACAAACATTTGGACACGTCCTAGTTGAGTGGACAACTAGCATGGGTGATCTTTTAAGACACCAACTCGTTTACTTGTTTACTTACAACCTTGTACGTTACGGACGCCATAAGGTTGCAGGGTTCTGAGAATCGATACACAGACTTACAACCGCTTTACCTGGTTGATTACGCATACGTATTTACTGGACTCAGGTGAGTCTCATAGCCCCATTTTTACTGTTTTTACTTACGGGGTGAGATACATTGCTTATTTTCTTGAACACAAGTACGAACTAATCATTTTACTGTACGGGATTGCATGAGTTAATTACTTTTCCGGAAGTCTCTCCATCATATATCGTTAGTTATGTACTTAAGCGTGAACACTAGTTAATGGATCCATTAGGGAAATGACCCTCCCCGCCCGGGGTAGTAGCTCTACCACGAACCGTTCTGTATAAACGGGTGACTATCATTCGTTAGTTATGCTTGCTCAATTACGATCATGTCACGGGAGCAAATTATTATTTACGGGTTAAGCTTCGATTATGAGCCTCATGGCAACGGTATAACTTACTTACTTTACAATTGCGGGATTACAAATACCTGATTTACGCCTGCGGGCCTTACTGATGAAACCTTGTGTTCAAATACTTACATTATTTACAAACCTGTGAGATTCACCAACATTCGTGTTGACCTTTTTAGCTTTGTATCTCAGGTACACATACGGAGTAGGATTCCCTCAGGATACTAGCTAGAGTCGCATGATTTCTACCTTGCATTTAACGGAGAGTCTTAGCATTATCTTTTGTATTTATTATGATTATGTAATAACCCGCCTTAAACGCGGACTCTAGGGAACTTCATTTTGTATCCAGAAACGATATGTTTCAAACATTTTATGTATGGAAATGTAACTATTTACAAACGTTGCATATAGATGTCGTTTGCTTTTCTTTTGTGCTGTGATATTTGATTAGTAGCACCCCAAAGCTTGCTTCCGCTAAACAGTGATTTTGGGGGTGTTACAGATTGGTATCAGAGCCTAAGATTATAGCGAACTAGGTTGCATTTAGTGGGCTTAGACTATGACCGTTAGGCAGTATTTCCTCATTAGGCATGACTGGTTCGGGAATTGCATCATACGACGTTAATTTAACATAGCCTGATCAACTATGTACAATTAAGGAAAGATGATGTGAAACCTGAAAGGGGTTATATCGAACAGGAATACAGTAGTTAACTCTAACCACGAGAGAAACGAGACCGAATACTACTTGCTACGCTGACTATTATAGGTACTGTGTATATAAATAGATAGGCTTCACGCCTGTACTATCTCCTTGACTGTAAGAAGCACAATATTACCTACATGGAAATGCGAAATCAACATCCAGTTAGAACGACTCACTATTTCGACAGCAAAAATCTAGCACTTACCGACAACAGTAGTGGCACCCACTGTGTTAACACGCCCATGCATTATAGCAACGGCGACCCAACCTATCACACGAAATCCCTCCAATATCATAGAATAAAACTTCGTCATTCGTATGAACGAAACACCTAGTACTAGCTAGGAATATAACCACTGAGACATTCTTTATCCTCTTTGCGCTTTATAGGATCTCTTCAGCAATAGGCCAAGCGCAGCTATGGAAGAATACCCGTCTGACTCAGACCAGATTCAGGAGGAACAAGTACAATACACCTACCTCGACGGAGAATACGCACCTGTAGAGGAATTCGGGGTCGAGGAGAACGAGAATCAAAACTTCGGAATAATCGACGTTGAGGCTTACGAACGAGTCATGGAGCAGACAATTGAACTGAATAATCGTACGTGGGAGCTGAAGTACAAGTGTCAGGACTATGAGAAGGAACTGAGGATCATGAAGAGGTCCGTCGCTCGAAAGGTTAAGGATAAAATACACCACTGGAAGAGGGTGGCCGCAAACTTCACTAGGAAGACGAAAAAGTGGGTCAAACGACTGGGAGGAAGGCAGGTGGAAGAAGATGCACTTTACCGTGCACCGCCGTGTTACCAAGACCTACTCACTGAACGCTATTACCCACGCAACATGTACGTGGAATGAAGTTCCAAGTGATCAGGAGCCTACTTAGGACTAGCTAGATAGTGACTATAACCATTTTGCCAAATCTGTGTAAAGCAGGGTTGTAGGAACCACAAAATGTATTGAATACTTATGACTAGATGATTGTATTATTACATTCTGAAAATGCTATGGCATTCGTTCGGGTGTAGTACTGCCCGACAAATTTTGTAAACGAACAATCGGATGTAATGACTACGAACCACCCTGATTCTTAGATTTATTATCTGTGCAAAATCACTTGACATATGCAATACTAAAACACCCTGACCTCAATAGGTATACAGAATCCCCACCTCGTCCGGCATAAGGTTTTTGGAAATCGTGTGAATGTTAACGAGCTCCCGATACCCTCTTGAAACTTCAAAATTTGAGGATCTTTGAACTCCGGTCTTTAAGGGCCCTTGATTTTCTCGTTCGACAATATCACCATCACTTAGGACTACTACAGATTACCTCACTATTTACACCTGTGTGACACACCACAACCTCTTACAACCCACCCACTTATCCCTTTTCTCTAAATTGTCCAAACATGATGCCTTCACGATGACACAATTACAATGATATCACTAGATATACCACTGGGTATCAACAAGTCGCCCTTCTCCGCCCTGCTATGGTAGACCCAGAACACTAACGTATCTAGGAGTACATTCGTGGACTCCCCGAGAACATCCCGGAAAATGTCATCTCACCCAAACCCACAAACATCCAGAGAGCTACCCGTATGGCACACGTACTCCTGGTTATGATCGTATGCCGCGAGACACCAGCCTCATCTCTTAATAAAAATAATAAAAGAAAACCTGATGGGAACCCTAACCTCTAGATCGAATCCAGCAGAAGCCGCGACTACTAAGACCTATGCTCCAAAATCAAAGAACAACAACAACCATGCACGGGGCAGAGCTTATACCCTCAATGTTGAGAACAATCATCAAGACCCCAAACCTAGATACAATTACGGTTCACACCTAATCAACCTGATTACCCTATATAACGTGACTGATAAGCCTTGCTGACTGCTTGATGATTCACTGTTATAGATCATAGGCACGACCTAGGATAAGTAAACCCCGGATAGGCTAACAGATGTAATACTTCAGTACATCAAAAACGTAACAAACAGACTCTTTCCCCATATATCTCACACCGGTTGGGACCGGGACCCACGGGACTACTATCTTTATGCGTCGTCTATCCGAAAACTGCATCACAAATCGTCTGTTCGGAGAAAATCGTTTGTACTTTTATTGTTTTCACTAGAATACAGTTTTATCTCGCGATCCCATAATTGCTATTATACCATACTTAATGCCAACGTCAAAACTTTGTGTTGATGAAAACCCCCATTTCGTAGGAAATGACAGGTTACTCCACTGGTAGTCACATGTCTGATGATGATCAACACGGTGAGGATCGGACAATGTTCCCTTACCTACTTACTCTCGAAGGCGACATCGAGCCAGTGAGTGAAGAACCGTTGGAAGAAACGGCACACCCAGGAGGACTCCGAGACTTTCCACCTCAGACCATAGTCACAGAAGTTACCCAAATAACCCGAGCAGACTCCCTTTCAAACCATGCTACTGATAACCATATCACAACCACTACCATCACCACTCCTCCTACGGTTACCGCTCCGATCATTGTCAATATAAACACTGACCACTCTAAGTATACTGACGAAATGATGAAGGCATTACGCAACCAACTAACTACTGTCCAGGAGGAAATCACCGATCTACGCCGACTCACCCACGAGCAAGGACTGCGCCTGCGAACCTTAGAATTCTATTGGGAACAATTAAGACACTTGTGCCCAACGCTAGGAGATGTACTCCAATTAGTTTCTAACCCATTATCGCAAAAAGCTCAAGCTAGCGTCCCTGTGGAAAAGGACACTGAAGCTCAACTGGTAACCCTCAAAAAGAACCCGGGAGGGAGCTCCAACACAGACATTACTCAGCCCCGGACTAAAAGGGCAAAGATAACTCAAACCCCCACTACTGAAGCTAAAGGGAGAGCGTATAAGGGAAATCTACCCTACTGCACCTGATGCAAACACCATCATAAGGGACAATGCCTCCCTCCTTGCGGCAGATGCAACGCGTTTGGACACCAGGCTCAGAATTGCAAATTCCCTCGAAAGGACACAAGCTCGGAGGCATTGGGGTTGTGCGTCAAGTGTGGAAAGACTGGGCATAAAAAGATAAATTGTCCACTACTAACTACTACAGATGGCATCCCTGAGGCCAAGCATGACACGAACACTACTACGGGTACGTTATACCTTTAGAAATAATTCACTCTCTAACATTACAGACTGTTACCACTATTACGAATGCGGAATAAGTCACAAGCTATTGTAGGCTACTAGTACAAATTGTAACTATACCCCACTGATTTCCCTACCGACCCCGTCCATAGGACGTAATGGTTTACACACATTAGTATCTCTCTCTCTCTCTCTCTCTCTCTCTCTTTCTCTCTCCTATTCTAACAAGGGGAGGAAGGGAACCGGAGACATTTATGACGACACTAAGGATGCTCCAACGCTTTCTTAGAAAACGTACGTACTACGTACTAGTACCTCGAATAGATTCCGGATACCCTACCATATAACGCGAAATGACATTTAAGAAACTACGGGATTTAACCGACAACGACCCGTGAACATGTCACTACAACTAGGCAAATTAAGGATTGAGCTTTATTTGATCGTTAGCTGCCCTGTTAATGACAAAACAGAACTTTGGTAAAGAGTTGGTCCAGTGACTTATCGACTGCAGCTACCACCTGAACTCAGTAGCATACATCCCGTTTTCCCCACTTCTAACTTAATGAAATGCCTGTCTGATTGGACACTAACCTTACCGCTCGACGAAACACAAATGGATGATGATCCTCATTCTGTCGAGGAACCTATAGAAATCATAAAACCGCAAAGTCACAGAACTGAAACAAGGTCGTATTCCCATTGTTAAAGTCAGGCTGAATTTGAGGCATGGTCCTGAATTCACCTGGGAACAAGAAGACCAAATGAGACTGAGATACCCACATTTGCTCATAAACTCTACACCTACCGACACCACGACAACAGGCTAATTTCGGGACGAAATTCTCCTAACAAGGGGAGAATGTAACACCCGCCAAATTTAGGACTTTAATTAGTGCCTAAACTACTTGAAATTTTTGAGTATTTAGTTTTATAATACTCTAAATAAAGGTAACATTATGGTGTGAGTACAGGCATGCTTACGCGATCTAATTTAAATCGTACACTTATGAACCGGACAAGGTCCGATATTAAATAATGGACGTTGGTGACAAAACTTTATAATAAGGTGGATTTATCCAAACAAACGTTATTTACATTAATACATTGTGAGAACATATTCCAAGTATTTCTTATTGATGAAAACACTCTGTACACGACAAACACGCATGAAGCGCCTCAGTCAAGCGGAAATAATTCAAATTATAATTCTATAACTCGTTAATTTGTGTTTTGATAAAATATTTCAGTTAAAATATTTTGGATATACATAAACACGAAACACGGAACAACAGTTAGACAATTGCGGGACGTAACCTAAAGATCTGAGCAACGAGTTCACGAGACCGAGACCCAAATGGGTCAGCCCAAATCCGCGGATCCAAACCCCAACGCGACCCATGACCCATCTCCTTTTAACCCCCTCTTTCCTTCAATTCTTCCATTTTATTCACAAACACACACATACACTTACATTTCCAAAACTCTCTCTTCTCTTTCCCCTCTTCTTTCTTCAAATCAGCAGCAACATCAACACCACCGTCATCCAAATCGTTCATCATCATCCTCAAGAAAAAGCACAAGGACCGCCATCATCTTCTACCTCACCTTCATCATCCCCATTTTCAATTCTTGGTATGAAACGCCTTAAAACTCGATGTAATTACTTAGAAAGCTTTTATTTACATGCTAGAACGTTTACTCAACAAAGATTTGCCCAAAAACCGACTTAAAAATGCATTTTCATAGATAAGTGTTTGAACAGCTCGTTCTGCGAACCGAGATCTGTTCGTCCTGCGAGGCGAACCCAATTGCGAACCGAAAATTGAACTCGCGAACCCAACTGCGAACCGAACCCACCAGCGAGTTGACTTGCGAGTCGACCTGCGAGTGGACTTGCGAGTTGACCTGCGAGTCGACTTGCGAACCAAATCTGGTGTTGCGAATCGAATTCAGTTCGCAGCCTACTGCCTTGCGAGCCGAACTCGGCTCGCACCGCGAACTCAATTCGCACCACTATTTCAGTCCACAACCCGACTTGACAAATTTTATGAATTTAAATCCTAGATACGATTTTTAATAAAACGATATACATAATAATAACACTCTCGGATTATTTTTACAAACCGTCACCAACGGGCCATACTTGTTTTCAAAATACAAACGATTTACTAAACAAACACTTGGACACGTCCTAGTTGAGTGGACAACTAGCATGGGTGATCTTTTAAGACACCAACTCGTTTACTTGTTTACTTACAACATTGTGCATTACGGACGCCAGAAGGTTGCAGGGTTCTGAGAATCGATACATAGACTTACAACCGCTTTACCTGGTTGATTACGCATACGTATTTACTGGACTCAGGTGAGTCTCATAGCCCCATTTTTACTGTTTTTACTTACGGGGTGAGATACATTGCTTATTTTCTTGAACACAAGTATGAACTAATAATTTTACTGTACGGGATTGCATGAGTTAATTACTTTTCCGGAAGTCTCTCTATCATATATCGTTAGTTATGTACTTAAGCGCGAACAATAGTTAATGGATCCATTAGAGAAATGACCCTCCCCGCCCGGGGTAGTAGCGCTACCATGAACCGTTCTGTATAAACGGGCGACTATCATTCGTTACTTATGCTTGCTCAATTACGAGCATGTCACGGGAGCAAATTATTATTTACGGGTTAAGCTTCGATTATGAGCCTCATGGCAACGGTATAACTTACTTACTTTACAATTGCGGGATTACAAATACCTGATTTACACCTGCGGGCCTTACTGATGAAACCTTGTGTTCAAATACTTACATTATTTACAAACCTGTGAGATTCACCAACATTCGTGTTGACCTTTTTAGCTTTGTATCTCAGGTACACATACGGAGTAGGATTCCCTCAGGATACTAGCTAGAGTAGCATGATTTCTACCTTGCATTTAACGGAGATTCTTAGCATTATCTTTTGTATTTATTATGATTATGTAATAGAATCTCCCGCCTTAAACGCGGACTCTAGGGAACTTCATTTTGTAACCAGAAACGATATGTTTCAAACATTTTATGTATGGAAATGTAACTATTTACAAACGTTGCATATAGATGTCGTTTGCTTTACTTTTGTGCTGTGATATTTGATTAGTAGCACCACAAAGCTTGCTTCCGCTAAACAGTGATTTTGGGGGTGTTACAAATCTTAACTATGTCAGCCGTAATTTGAACTATCTCGGGACCCGCAAAGTGTTTTTCTCACACTTCTAACCAACATGTAGGTGTTCGACAACGACGCCCATACAACATCTCATACGGTGGCATACCAATACTAGAATGATACGAGTTATTATAAGCAAACTCTATCAATGGTAAATGTGAATCCCAAGAACCACCATATTCAAGTACACAAGCTCGCAATATATCCTTGAGGGTCTGAATTGTACGCTCTGAATGTCCGTCTGTCTGAGGATGATAAGTTGTACTGAGATTAACTCGAGTACCTAATTCATGCTGTAAACTCTGCCAAAAACCAGAAATATACCGAGAGTCTCTATCGGAAACAATGGATAAAGGAATACCATGTCTTACAACAATCTCATGAATATACAATTGAGCAAGTTGAGTCAACGATGTTGTCTCACTAGTGGCCAAAAAATGTGAGTTAACCTATCTACAATCACCCAAATCATGTCATTACCTTTTTGAGTACGTGGAAGCTTGGTGACAAAATCCATAGTAATGTGTTCCCATTTCCATTCCGGAATATCTAACTGTTTTAAAGAACCATAAGGTTTCTGATGTTCAGCTTTTACTTGGGAACATATGTGACATGTTTCAACAACTCGAGCAACATCGGTTTTCATGGTTGGCCACCAATACAATGATTTCAAATCATTATACATCTTTGTGCTACCAGGATGGACAGATAATCTGGATTTATGTGCCTCGGTCAAAATCAAATTACGAAGTCCTCCAATCAATGGAACCCAAATTCAAGACTGAAAGGTTTTCAATCCACGAGAATCATCAATTAACAATTCCTTTATTTTCAACAAAATCTCAGATTTTAAATTATGATCCAACAAACCTACTAATTTTGATGCTTTCAATTGAGAAATCAAATCACAAGAAATTTCCAAACGCATAAAATAAGTTCGATCGGAAGATACCTTTCGGCTTAAAGCATCGACGACCACATTAGCTTTACCGGGATAATAACGGATTTCACAATCATAATCTTTAATTAAATCTAACCACCATCTCTGACGCATATTTAGATCTTTCTGAGAGAACAAATATTGTAAACTTTTGTGGTTAGTACAAATAACGCATCTAGTACCATATAAGTAATGCCTCCAAATTTTTAACGCAAAGACCAAAGTTGCAAGCTCTAAATCGTGAGTAGGATAATTCTTTTCATGAGTTTTTAATTGACGTGAAGCATAAGCAATTACCCGATCACGTTGCATTAAAACTGCGCCCAAACCAGCATGAGAAGCATCACAATAAACAATAAAATCATCGGAACCGTCAGGTAGGGCTAACACTGGAGTCTGACATAGCAACTGTTTAAGAGTCTGAAAAGATGATTCTTGTTGATTACCCCACTCAAATTTAACATCTTTCCTAGTTAACTTAGTTAACGGGTCAGCAATTTTGGAAAAGTCTTTAATAAATTTACGATAATAACCCGCTAAACCAAGAAAACTTTTAATCTCAGACGGAGACTTAGGAGCATTCCAATTCATAACTGCTTCAACTTTAGAAGGATCCACCTTGACTCCATCCTTACAAATAATATGACCGAGAACCTGTACCTCTCGAAGCCAGAATTCACACTTGGAAAATTTAGCATAAAGATGTTCTCTTTGTAAAATCTCGAGAACCAAATGCAAATGCATCGCATGATCAGATTCAGACTTTGAATAAATCAAAATATCATCAATAAAGACTATTACAAACTTATCAAGGAAAGGACGACATACTCTTTTCATTAAATCCATAAAAACAGTAGGAGCATTCGTCAATCCGAAAGGCATGACTAGAAACTCATAATGTCCATACCTGGTGCGAAAAGCAGTTTTAGGAACATCTTCCTCACGAACTCGCACCTGATGATAACCTGATCTCAAATCAATTTTAGAAAATAGGATAATCCCTGCAGCTGATCAAATAGCTCATCAATTCTGGGCAAAGGATATTTATTTTTCACTGTTCTCTTATTGAGCTCGCTATAATCAATACACAAACGGAGGGTACCATCTTTCTTTTTAACAAACAGAACAGGAGCACCCCAAGGAGATGAACTAGGTTTTATGAAACCCTTATCTAATAATTCCTGAATTTGACTCATCATTTCTCGGATTTCAGAAGGGACTAATCTATAAGGAGACTTAGCCACAGGAGTCAAACCAGGAATCAATTCAATTTGATATTCTACATCTCTTATAGGGGGTAAACCGGGAAATTCATTGGGAAACACATCTGGGTATTCAGAAACTACCCAAATATCAGAAATAGATTTCTTTTCTAATTTTGCATCTACCACATAAGCCAAATAAGAATCACAACCCTTAGCTATAGACTTTCTAGCTTTCATCACAGAAATAAGAGGAATACTACCTTTTTCCCGTTCCCCTTGAGCCATAACATACGACTTATCAGAAATGGGAATTTTTATTATCTTTTTGTGATAATCAATTTTAGCTTTATTTTGACTCAACTAATTCATACCAATAACTGCATCGAAACTAGGAATTGGCCTTAACAAGAAAGAGACCAGAAAATTATGACCCTCTATCGATATACTAGCTCCGCTTTCCGATGTGGTAACAGGAACTACCTTTCCATTAGCTATTTCAAATTCCATAGGATTCGAAATTACAGAGGGAATCAATTTCAATTTGTCACAAAATTGCATAGATATAAACGAACAATTGGCACCAGAATCAAACAATACACAAGCTGGTACAGAATTAATGAGAAAAGTACCAGTGATGACGTCCTCAGTAGTGACAGCTTCATCGACTGTCATCTGAAAAGATCTACTAGCAACTGTTAGTAGATTTTTCCTCTTTTGGCCAGAAGATGAGGAACCTTTAGCCATACCCATACTCTGTCTCCTCGCCTCTAGACAGTCACCAGCTCTATGACCTTCCTTGTGACAGTTCCAACACACACTGTTAGGATAAGTACAATCTTTTGCCGCGTGACCAAAGATTCCACACTTAACACATCTAGAGGTCTGTGGTGTACAAGGCCCTGTATGTTTCGCTCTACACTTATTACAATAAGGATTATCAATAGAGGATATACCACCAGAATTAAACCTTCTATTTTGCTGAGTATTATGCCATTTCTGCTTGCCTCGACTAGTAGCATCACTTTTTGACTTTTGTAAATACTTTTCCTTATTTTGTAGATTTCGTGCCCTTATATCACTATCAGCAGCACGGGCCAAGTTAAAAGCTTGGGGAAGAGTACCTGTTAATCTCACTATAGTGCGATAATCGGGAGGCAAACATCCAACAAAATGATCAATCCTCGTTGGATCATCAGGAACCCATTGTTGAATAAACCGCAGTTTTTCAGTGAATTGGTTTATAAGATCATCTATCGACATCTGGTCTGTCAATTGCAAGTCCATGAACTCCTTTCTAATTCTGAACATATCAAATTCTGAACAATGTTGCTTACATAACTCATTACGAAAATGCTTCCACCTAATCAACCCTTTCTGTTGTGGAGATAAAGTAGCCGTAGCAGAATCCCACCAAGACATGGCTTGACCTTTTAATAATTGTACAGCATACGGCACCTTAAGTTCTTCCTCACATTGACACACTTCGAACTTCCTCTCAACATCTCTCAACCAATCAAGGGTAACAGATGGATTACTACTTCCTAGGTACTCAGAAGGTTTACTAGACATAAAGGTTTTAAAAGAACAAGTCTTTTTCTGTTGTTGAGGCATAGAAAATGAGGTTTGATGATATGTACCATGAGATTGCAGCTGCTCCTGTAAAACTTGATGTCGAAACCCTCTAAGTGCCATTAGTTCATCCTCTAATCGTAAGACATAATCATCGCGGTCTGAATCACCCCCAGCTGAAAATGAAGTGCCAGTCAGACCTTGTCTCTCATTCTGATTTTCTGGAGGAGCATTTGTCTGCGAAGTATTGTTAAGAGTATGGGAAGGTGGCTCATTATCCGCCATATCTGAAATCACATCACATCTCAACATTCGTTAATTGTTAGTACTAGCAAACTAACCGAATCTCTTATCATAAATAATCCCCGCCACAAGAAATGTTTGACAAACATGACTAAGTTTAGGATTGAACACTTTAAAATGTTCAATTCACCTAAACTTGTAACACCCCATATTTTCAAGACATATTTTGTTTTTTTACTTGGAAGCGCAATCCCAATTCAAATTTATAATATATATACAAAACATCAAGCCAAAATGATACATCATCAAGTACTAGTACAAAGTTTATAATTAAAAGTTAGGTATTAAAACTGGGTGTTATATAACAAAACATTATCATTAAGATGATAATCAGAGTTGCCCAGTTGTCAAACATCCCAAAAAGTCAACCTGCAAGGAATAATGTGGGGGATTAGCACGAAGCTAAGTGAGTAAACCAAGTCTAACAATCTAACTTAGCATAACAATCAATCCACAACAATCAACTATTAAAACAATCAAAATAGAGGATCGGTGGTTCTTGAGGAGTCCTTAGTCCGCGGTGACCCTCCGAGAACACTTAATAATCAACTGCAGGCCAATACAGATATTTTACCGATAGTTTATTGCTATCTTTAATTAATATGGGCTAATTCACAACGAATGTTCATCCAACCCATAAAAATTAACCTATAGCAACTAAACCCAATGTAATTGACCTCTATCATTCCAACCTATCATGGAATTATTCACTAGCAATCAATTAATCCATCAATCAACAAGTTCAATCAATAATTCTATCATCAACTTATCAATAAATTAATCAATACTATCAACTTAAGATTGATGTAAATAACTGTTAACACCAAAATTAAACTGTGAGAATCAGTCCACTCACATGTCTCGTTCAAACTCCAAACTCAAAGATCTAATCTTATTGAGTCTTCGTCGAATCTGAAACACACACGAAATTTTGAGTCAAACTTCATATCATATTGTTTATAACTTAATATTAACAATCAAGCATATATCAAATCTTATAGTCACAATGTATAAGCTAAATCACATTATGAAGTTTAAATCAAAACATGCTGTCACCCCCTTATAAATCCACCGGATTCTAAATGAATCCGCCCGGATTCAGCTGAATCCGCCGGATCCAGATAGAATCCACCGGATTCAAGACATTTTTCAGATTCACAAATTGGACAGAACTTTTTTATAGAATCCGGTTGAGGAATCCACCCGGATTCAAGATGAATCCGGCGGATTCATGATGAATCCGCCGGATTCCCACTGCCTTCCAGACCTGCACTTAACCAAAATTCTGCAACTTCACTTACGAACCACAAATCTCAAAAACGACCAAACTCGGTTATGTACTCGAATTTTTACCAATATTTAGTTACTATAACACCTAATAACATCATATAATATAGTTTCAACCACCAAATCATCACAATTCATTCAAATCATTCATACCCTAAATTTTCACATTCAAACTTATAAATCAAGGAATTTAACAATTTTATCATGTCATCATCATGAAATCAACTAATTAAAGACTAAGAATCATCATACAACTAACATTCAAATTCAATTTCCTATGATTCAATCAATAACCTAATTACCCACATAAAGTCATGAAGAACATCCAAGAAAACTTACACTTTTGAAGATTACTAGCTTGATGATGATGAAATCATGAACTTGAATGGGGATTAATCTCAGCTTGTTAGGGATATGAATTTGATTAGATTTCCTTGCATAATTTTTAGGTGTATGCATATATTCTTGCAAGAAACTTACATGCCAAAAAGGGGGGAAATTAGGTAGCAGAGGTTAACACCTCACAACCCTAACCGACCCAATGTTTTTAATTATTATACCCGTCCTAATTTTATTGTCTGGAACCTAAATTTCAAATGCGAGAAAATTATTTTATTTTACTGTCATCTAAACTTATTTAAAACAAACAATATTTCACTAGTCACAATTTTTCCTGAAACTTATTTTCTTATTAATTTTACAATCAAACACATATAATAATATAAATTACATATAAAATTAATGAAAATACCTGTTTCTCCTAAGCCCAAATTGAGGATGTTACACTTCTGACGGATGTTAAACCACACGCCAGAGGACATGTTGCCTTTGCTGGAGATACTGGAGGAACGATTACTGGAAAGGGAACGCTAACTAATGGGAGAGTTAGCTTTGAAAATGTGAATTATGTGGCTCAACACACTCACTACTTGCTGAGGGTTTCACAAGTCTGTGATAAGGATTATATCACGGCATTCACAAAAACAGAATGTGTGATCTTAAAGCCGGGTTTCGTTATCCCTGAAGAATGGGTGCTTATGCGGGCGCCACGGAGAAACGATATCTATGTGATGAACATGCGAACTGTGGAGACTACAACTGAGTAAACTTGTCTCCTGTCAAAGGCTTCGGAAAAGAAATCACTACTTTGGCATCGATGGATGGGACATATTCATTTTCGCAAAATGAATTTTCTTATAAAGAATGATTTGGTAAACGGAGTTCCAAAATAGTCCTTTGCTCTAAAAGATGACCGTATTTCATGCCACAAGGGCAAACTCCACAAAAAGTCCCATAAGTCCAAGGTAGTGAATTCTATTGCTGCACCACTGGAGCTCTTACATATGGATTTGTTTGGTCCTATTTCTACTAAGAGCATTGGTGGCCGATCCTACTGCTTAGTAGTCACCGATGACTACTCCAGGTTTTCGTGGGTATACTTTCTTGCCGCAAAGAGTGAAACAATAGATATTTTGGTATACTTGTTGGATAAGTTGGCAAATCTGTGCAACTTAAAGGTGAAGAGACTGCGCAGTGACAATGGAACTGAATTCAAGAACTCAACTCTCGAGTTATATTATGCCTCGAAAGGCATTGATCATCAGTTCAGTGCTCCAAGAACTCCTCAACAGAATGGAGTTGCAGAATATAAGAATAGGACCATTATCGAGACAGCTCGAACCGTGCTGGCTGATTCTAAGCTACCTATCATATTCTGGGCTGAGGCAGTCAGCACTGCTTGTTACGTTCTAAATCGAGTGCTCACGGTTAAGAAAAAGAACAAGACCTATTATGAACTTTTAAATAACCGTAAGCCAAATCTGCAGTTTCTAGAGCCGTTTAGGTGTCCGTGTCTGATTATGATCCCAAAAGAAAAAGTCTCAAAGTTTGGAGATAAAGCTGTTGAAGGGATTTTTCTTGGTTATTCGGTTAATTCTCCAAACAAAAGAGTTTACATTAAATCAACACACCAGGTGGAGGAGCATTTTGAGGTAAAATGCTTGCATTACATGAATCCTCTTCAAGGAATGGGTCCGGATTGGCTGTTCAACTATAAGGATGTTGTCGCACCCCCAAATTCGGGTTGCGGAAGCGAATCGGGTCGGGGCGCGACTAATCAATATACACAGCACAAAAGATATAATGAACGACCACTATATGCGTCGTTTTACATTGATATTGATAAAACAAAAGTTTACCTCAAAATATTGTTCACATTAGCTCCGCTTGAAAATAAGAGATTTAAGTACATAATTAATCTATACAAAATATAATAATGCAACTAAAATCTCTGTTTGTTTGCATGCTGACTCGAGCTAATAGATCTTGATTGAGCAGTCCAACCTACTGCTGGTCACCTGTGATACATGCTAAAATGGGTCAGCGAAACGCTGGTGAGCTCACAGGTTTGTATGTCAACACATATTTGTATGAACCGCAAGATTTTATAATTGAATTTAAAATGCAATTAAGCAAAATAAAAGTTATACAGCCATGAGCACATAGTCTGAGCTTAACTTGAGTGTCAGGTCCAATTAAGGAAACCCAACTGAGTTGCCTCCTACGAGTGCCTAATCTACACTCGTCTTCCCAAATGCTAATACGTCCGTTTGACCAGTTAGTGCGTGCTAACCCGGACGAGGATTGTCAATCCTATATGATATCATATACTAACATTCACGCTACAGATGTATTACCAGACTATGCTATGGAGGGCTTTATTGATTAGTTGAAAACAACTCATGTAGTATTTGATTGAATTGTACTTGCGTTCTACTTGTAAAACAAAACGAGCAATAATATCACACCCCTTAATGAAAACAGTAAAATAGGGGCCATGAGACTCACCTGAGCCTTGAGTGTTTATTAAAATAAACTTGAATTGATTAGCTGTGAATTGATGTCCGAAGACTTGTAACCTGTCGGGCGTTCAAAACGCACAACGTTATATAAGTGAGTAGATGTCTCAACAGACCATCTATGTTTGTTGTCCAACAATTAGTTATGTCCAAATGTTTGATTGTTCAACTTTTTTTATCAAAAACGTGTACGACCCGTTGGTGAAAGTTTGTAATAATAATTCTTTAAGACATTATTATTAAGTTTGCTTCATCGTATACATTGCTACAGTATGTATCATGTGTGGCTATAAGTTGTTACCCATGTTCAATACTTATAGAAAATCAAATTTGAAGTATTCTGAATTTAGCGACACTAGTGTCAGTGTCGCATGACATGCGACACTAGGGTAAGTGTCGCAGTGTAGCCACTGCTAGTGTCGCAAAAGGTTACCACTGTTAGTGTCGCAAAGGTTACCACTATTAGTGTCGCAAAGGTTACCACTGTTAGTTATGCGACACTAAGAGTAGTGTCGCAGGTTATGCGACATTGAGGTTAGTGTCGCATGATCATGCGACACTAAGGGTCTGTCCAAAAATTCAATTTTTGTCCAAGTGTTTTCAAATGTCGGTTTTCGTTCGGGAACTTTCTAAAATTAGATTTTGGTCCAAGTTATTAACTAGGTCAACCAAACCCACTTTTTGTTACCACTTTCCAAATATAGTAAGTTTTTCGAAAACTAGCCACTTTTGTTGACTCGGTCAAACTTACTCGGTTTGACCCGAAACTTTCACCCAACCCAAATATCAGTTTATAGAGTCTAAATAAATTGTTGGTTTGTGTCCAAGTTCACCAAGAGTGTCGATTCTTATAAAAGTTCCAAATATTAAAGATTTCACATTTTCGACTTTTTGTCGGTTTATTTCACCAAGTGATATTACCAATTTCTGGTCCAAGTCAAGTCTCACAATTTTTATCAACTGATCTTCTATGTGTGTAGTGTCTAACTTATGTTTTCCAAGAGTTTTAAGCCCATGATCATAGAGAAACAATTTAATTTGTCATGCATAGTCCAGTTTCTGGTTTTAATCAGGTCAGTCCCAAAAACTGATAAATAGAGAAAAATACGTTCGGATCTGGTAAAAACGTAAAACATGAAAGTTGTAGATATTTTCAATACTAAATTTTTTTTAAAAAAATGCATCTTCTAACTCTTTCTAGAACTCAAGTTATGACATTTTTAGTAATCTGTGTTTTTCTGGACAGATTGTGTATTCTTTGTGAAAAATTCATAAAAACGTATTTTAAGTTTATATTTGGACATAATCTTGTTAGATGAGCTTTATAACATGTAAATAAACAATATAGAAGTAAGAAAGAGTTTCCTTACAAAGATTTTGATGGAAATGAGATGAGGATAAAGAGTAGTTGTTGTTGAGCTTGTGTTCTTTGTAAAATAGTGACTTTGATGGTGGTGGTGCTATGGTGGTTTATGGTGGACTTGTGGTGGTTTGAGGGTGGAGAAAAGGGCTGAGTTTTCTGGAACTTGAGAGAGAATAAAGAGTGTAGAGAGAATAGGGAATGAAAGAGTGAGTGGGTGAAGTATGTGCATGTAGATTGAGTGGAAAACATAAGTAAGTGGTGTGCATGAAATGTTAGAGGAGAATAAGAGAGGTGGTGGCACATGGGGTGCATGGGGGATGAGGGGGCCGGCCTAGGGGGCCCACTCAGGGGTATTTTGGTCATTTTCTCATTTATTCGATTTGTGCTTCGTGCGGTGTTCGTTTTCTCGTTCGGTTTGGTGTTTAAACGTTTATTACGCGTTTTTAAGTAACGATTTAAATTTCAATACTTTCACTTGAAGTGTTCTTTCTAAATACTTGGAAAAACATTTATATAGATGATTCGTTAATTTAGGGATCTCGATTTGCTCGTTCGTTGTACGGATTTTAAATCACGTAACCGTTATTTGTACGATACGAATTAATTACAAAGTATTATTATCAAGATAATATTTTGGGAAAGATAGTGTTATTAAATAATGTTACATTATTTAATAAAATTGTTTCACCAACGTCCGTATTTAATTGAACCGAAATATATTCGATTTGAAACTTGTGCGATTTAATCGAATCGCATAATTGTATATATTCAATAATATATATATCGGTGCATTAATTAGCTTAACACAGAACTAATTACATGTATTAATAATTGATTAGGCACTAATTACTAGCCCTAATTTGACGGGTGTCACAGATGTTTTTAACTCTTTCAACATGCCAGAAGAAGATGAAGAGGAAGAGTTGGTCACCCTAATTCATTGCATCAGTCTATGTCAAGACACATCTGATGCAACACCCACTCCAACACCCACTCCCACACCATCACCTACTACAACCGAACCATCTCCTATTACCCCATCATCGAATGCTCCTTCGACTTCAAGAATAATCAATACAAAAGATCTTCCTGATGATCCTAATATGCCTCCTTTAGAGGAAGCTGAAGAAGAAGAAACGGTATTCACTCATTTTAACGCTCATGATGAAGAAGATGAGGAACCACAACAACCCGTGCAACCTGAAAGTTCTACTGCTCCTGAGTCTACAACTGTTCCTGCCACTGAAGGGGATATGAACAATTTGGAGTTAGTACTTGCGCCGGAAATAATCCCAGTGACACGTGTACACAAGAATGACCTTATTGATAATATTGTTGGTGATCCTAATACTGTGGTTCAAACAAGACAACAAGTGAAACAAAATCCAAATCAGCAAATGTTGACTCTGGTTGCTTGGATAAATTCATGTCATTTATCTCAAATTGAACCCAAGAAGGTTGATGAGGCCTTAAAAGATCCATCCTAGATTGAGGCCATGCAAGAAGAATTACAGCAGTTCAACAAGCTACATGTTTGGGATGTAGTTCCGTTACCCAAAGGTGCTCACTTAACTAGCAGTCGATGGGTATTTTGAAATAAGATGGACGATCAGGGCATAGTGATTCGTAACAAAGCACGGTTGGTTGTTCAAGGTTTTAGTCAAATCGAGGGTTTGGACTATGATGAAGTATTTGCTCCTGTGGCAAGATTGGAGTCAATTCATATCTTCCTTGCATTTGCTTCTTTCAAGGAGTTTTGTGTTACCCAACTCGATGTTAAAAGCGCCTTCCTGTATGGAAAAGTGGATACGGATGTGTACGTTAAGCAACCTCCAGGTTTTGAAGACCCTGAGCATCCAGAATACCCTTGCAAATTGAACAAGGCATTATATGGTCTTCATCAAGCTCCAAGGCTTTGGTACGAGAGGCTCACTACTCATATAATCAAGCATGGTTTTGTTCGAGGGAACATTGACAGTATTCTGTTTATCTGTAATGAACAGACTGGGTAACGAGAAGATATGTTACCTGTGCAGGTTTACGTGGATGATATTATCTTTGGCTCTACAAATGAGGCATTGTGCAAAACTTTGAGGAAATCACGAAGTCTGAATTTGAGATGAGTGCGATGGGGGAGCTCAAATTCTTTTTAGGTTTACAAGTTGAGCAGTTTGCAAAAGGTATTTATATTCATCAGTCAAAATATGTCAATGACATGTTGACTAGATATGACCTGCTCAATTGTAAAACCTATGGGACTCCTATCGAACTTAATCACAACCTTAGACTTGCTGAGGATGAAGAAGATTGCAAAGAAAAGGACTATCTTTCAATGATAGGTTCTCTGATGTATTTGACTGCCTCTTGACCAGATATTGTGTTTGCGGTATCCGTTTGTTCATGCTTTCAAGCCAAACCGAAGGTGTCTCACATGAAGGCGGTAAAGCGAATTTTTGGTTATCTCAAACATAGACCCAATCTTGGTCTATGGTATTGAAATGAGAAATCATTCGCTCTTACTGCCTATTCGGATTCTGATCATGGCGGCTGCAGCATAGACAAGAAGTCCACCACTGGTGGATGCCAATTTCTCGGATCTCGCTTGGTTTCGTGGCAGTGCAAGAAACAGACTACAGTTTCTCTTTCAATCGCAGAAGCTGAGTACGTTGCTGCTGCCAGTTGTTGCTCTCAGGTTCTATGGATTCAGCATCAACTGCGTAATTACGGGTTACTTCTTTCTATGACTCCTATTCACATAGATAACACTGCTGCCATATCTATCACACGCAATCCCGTACAGCACTCTAAGACTAAACACATAGAACATAGGTTCCACTTTATACGGGATTGCTATGAAAAACACCTGATAGACCTTGTCCACATAGACACCATAAAGCAGAATGCCGACCTTTTCAACAAAGCTTTTTCACGTACTCGATTTGATGAACTAATCAATATGATTGGTTTAAGGTTCTTTGTGACCAAAAAGGAATTTGTAACTTGGAACGTAAATTTACTTGCTTTTATGTGTGTTAAAAAAAAATTAGCAACAGCCACTCTTTATACTTTTTAATATTAAAGAAATGCACAGTTGCTACATTTTTAAAATAGACGTTGAGTTGTGTCTGTAAACAACTTGGGATATGATAGTACATCGGGTGATATGCATTAAATGGAATTTTAAGGTTTATCTTGGATGTGTCAGTAGGTTTATCTGACATGCTGAAAACAGTTTTTATAAACATTGTCTTCATCATACGATATATTAGTAGGCTTGTTACACAAAACTCTTTGAGACCTCTTAAGAAGCCTAATATACAATTGTTTATTTCAAGTGGTATAACACCGTTTGATGTATGACAAAAGTCTTAATATCTTACTTATGCTAGACATGTTTTCGTGGAAAAAGCTTATTTGATATCATTTGGGGGTATATATTGACAGTTTCCTTTGTTATACGTAAGTATAGACCTGGTTTCTGTTAATATATATTAAAAATTAAGCAAACACAAGTCAAAGTACTTGCAAAGTCTTTAAAAATTAAGATACCTAACGAGGTCGTCAAAATGGTTTGACCAAGTCTGGTTTTGCTTAAACCTGAATCAAGCTATGTCGCTCTATTGTATGTAAGTACAGACCTGTCACCGCTGACTTGATTCTTAAAATTGATTTTCTTATATTCTTTCTGAAAATGGAAGCATGGTCTATGTCTTAAGTTAAGATGTATATCTATGGTGGGGACCACAGCGAAATATACATACGAATAATAATAAAATTAGCTCCTAGATGTGAGTGTAACATGTTTAAGAGGACAAATATACTGATAATTGTTTTAAAATAATTTTTATAAAAAGTGCTTTTAGCATGCCAAGTAAAGTTAAAGTGGACAAATATACTGATGATCGAAATAACACTTACTATTTCCTCATAAATGAATGTTATTCCGATATGATCCCTAACCAGACTCAATCAACTCCGTCACCAAAAAGAATGTGTTACTTTTGTATTTGTAATATTGCGTTAAGTATATGTTACTTTATTTTATCTTATTTAGTGATTATGACCAAGTTACAGTTCCCTTCAAATTTGAGTACCAAAATCAAAACGCACAAAATCAACAAAATCTCAAAATATCCAAAATCACTTCGTAAGTGACGCCCCTAGTGACGCTATAAGTGTCGGGTTGAGTGAGGCATATTAGGGTTTTCATATAAATACCCCTTCACACGACACTCCATCTCATCACTTTTACTATTACCCTAGCGTCACTTCCACTGACATACCGTCACTTCGTTTGTCTCTGCGTCACTTCGACTTGAACGATTTTCTCGATTTTTTGTTGATTTTGAAGCTTTGTTAGTGCAATCGGCCTATACATTCTTGTTCCCTATTAGATTACGCATCATTAGGTACAACTTTTACCTCTTGTAATTACGTATTCTTGATTTAATCATTAATTAGGGTTACGGGTTTAAAGTTTTAAAGAAATCACTCGATTTGGGGATTGCTTTGTTAATGTTATATGCTAATATATGGTGTGTTTTACTTTTCATTATAATGCGCACACTTTGGTAACCACGGTTTTCAAAAGCCCCAAATTTTGGTCGATGTGATTTCTGGGTGTGAACAGTGACGCGATGATCTTCATCGTTGCGTCACTTCATGCGTCACTTCCTGTAAGTGACGCTATTTGTTAATTTAGAACCCTTACCGTCACTACTTCAGTAGCGCTCTTTACTGTGTCACTTCATTAAGTGACTCCCTTAGTGACGCATATGCTTGTATCATTAATTAGCTCGTCACTCATCTGAGTGACGCCCATCTATGCATCACTTCCCTAAGTGACTCCCTTAGTGACGCCCTTGTCTATAACGACACTTATACCGTCACTTCCTTAGTGACTCACCTAGGTTACCGTCACTAGGTTAAATGACGCATACTTTTGTACCGACACTTCCTAAGTGTCGTATTTAATGACGCATAATTTGGCCACGTCACTTACACCAGTGATGCCTGATAGCGTCACTTACCCTAAGTGACGCTATACTTGATTTCTGATTTTAAAACACTGTTTCATGCGACACTTCCTAAGTGTCGGTAGTGTTTATGCGTCACTTCCTAAGTGACGTTTAAATCAGAATTTAGCTTAATATGTGTAAATTTTTGTGCTAATTCTATAATGCTATTTCTAGTTATTTTTCGGTCTTTTAGCTTACAGATGGAAGCTCTGCAAAACTATTATCGCCGTACCAACACACGCCACAACATCGTTGCATTCCTGGAGTCGACGCATGCGAACTCAATCCCATTACGACCAATGATTGAGTTTTTACGCCGATCGAGGATTCACTACGCTATCACTGCATCCACTCCAGTGTACATGAATCAGATCGAGGAATTCTATGATCACGCCTTTATGAGAACACAGGGTGATGTGCCAAGAATTGTTTCCACTATGTTTAGCGAGGAGATTGAGATTACTGAGAATCTATTCGCCGAGTTCTCCAATTCAACGATACACATGCGATGCCAGCTATGTTTGAGACAACCTTTATTTATGGTGGTCTTCAGCGGATGGGTTATCCTGCAAATCAGCTCTCCGACTTTCACAAACAATATCTGTGCAGGGTTTGGAGATATCTATGCCATATTGTTATTGTTTTCTTATCTCCAAGAAAAGTTGGATATGATGCTGCAAGTCATTTGACTTTGTCTTTGATGTTGGCACTGGTATACAACAAGCCCTACAATTTTAGTGGATATATCTTTGGTAATATGGTTGAGAACATCCGAGCTGGGAAAGATAAGTGGCTGCAGTATCCGAGGTTTGTGCAGCTACTGTTAAATGATTTGAATCTGGATATTGCTCCAGATCAGCGCTCGCTATTGGTTCCGACACCAATGCTCTTATGAGTCTTCAATGACTGTAAGTTAGCGCCAAAAGGTGAACAAGTTTTAGCCGATCGGGAGCTATTTGGGCAGATAATAAACGAAAACTATGTTGCACCACCAAATGATGGGTTTGAGGAAGTCGAGATCCCTCAGGTGAATGAGGATGATTTGGTCGATACAGAGGTAGCTCAGGATTTAGATGACATTGATCAGGTAGAGAATGTTGATGCTGATGATGATGGTGGTGGACCCACACCACCCGATTCTGATGGGGATGTGCCTCCTCAAGAGGCTTTAGATGCAATGCACATGGTTGATCCGAAATGCTTTAAGCGTATTTTGAGACGCATCTCTGAGAGCAGGGTTCACGTCCCGAGAAATCCAGGTAAGCGACTAGCTGGGTCCACTCCCTCTTACGCTGACTTACCCCACAAATGGCGCCAACGCGCAGGGGTGGTGATTCAGGAACCGGGTCAGCGAATAACTTAGCAACAACAGCGTCCTCCACAACAACCACCATCTCAGCTGCAGCTTCCTTCTATTCAACAACTTTTTGCTCAGATCGAACAGATGAACAAATGTTTTGGAGATCAATCTGCGATTATTCAAGTTCAGGCTGCAGAGATCAAGGAATTAAAGTCCAAGGCTGATGAGGTTGATGACTTAAAGTTTTAAGTGACAGATCTACAGTCGAGGTTGTTAGAATTGGAGTTTGTTACGATTGTTTCGGGGGAGGCTAGTCCCAGGACCTTTGAAACAAATGTAACACCTCCCCCAGAACCAGAAAATGTACAAGCTTCTTCTACCAATGAAAATGTATCTTTGGATTACTTTGTTGAGGTTCAAGGTCAACCGATGCCAATTAAGGTTGATTATTCATATGTAGATCTTACCTCTCTTCAACGTATGATGAATGAAAATACGTCAATACCTGAGGAAGAAGTGGTAAATGATCCAATGATAGAGGATTGGTATTTTGAAGGGAATGATGACATTGAAGTTGAGGGGGAGGAGCTCCAGAGTGATGAAGGTTATGATGATGCTCCTATTATTGAATCTGATTCTTCAGAGGATGAAGCAGAAGCAGAAACCACTAAGCCTTCAGTCTCCACTGCAGAACAATCAACATCAAAACCTCATTTAGTGTTTAAACCTAGAGTTGAGGGACCCGTTACTTGTCAATTTTACAAAGTCGGAACTGACTATACGGGTTTGATCAAAAGCTGGAAGTTCGATGAAAATAATTCAGTATTCATGATCAAAAGGAGTGATGGCATTCAGTACTTCTACTTGAAGTTTTATCGAATAAGTACTCTGCCAAAATGTGAACTTCAAAGATTATCTCAGATACCCTTAATTAACCACGCTCGAGATTCACGAGCAGATTTCTTCCAAGTTATTATTCATTGGGAAATCAACAACAAGAAGTACAATATGATTAAACCGACACTGGGTATGAGATATAAGTTTAAAAAGAAGTTGGATCCGGTTACACAAGAACCGATTGTAAGGATGATCTACCCACCAGCAAAATGCTTACATAAGATACCTCTAGAGATCATTCCTTTAGATTTTTTGAATAGGTTGTTATATTGGGAATATGATGATAATACAGGAGAAGCTGTGATCGTTTTTGTTCCTAATTCTGAACCGACTACGGATCCAGAGTCTTCAACAGATGCAGATTTGGGGGCTGAAAAGAAAACAGCATAGGATGTTGTACAACCTAGGAAGAGGTCTATGTGGGGTTTGAAGAGAAACATATTTTGTGTATTTGACCCTTTGAGTTTGATCAATCTCTCTACACAAGATATGAAGAAATTACATCAGAACAAGGTTCAGTTCAAAGCAAAGGACAGAAATGAAGC
Organism: Pseudognaphalium luteoalbum; assembly: GCA_963422505.1. Classification (NCBI taxonomy): domain Eukaryota; kingdom Viridiplantae; phylum Streptophyta; class Magnoliopsida; order Asterales; family Asteraceae; genus Pseudognaphalium; species Pseudognaphalium luteoalbum. The sequence continues at coordinate 54,741,536 of OY730198.1, read as the reverse complement.
TATTAAATTTTAGAAGATTGTTGATATCTGCGTAGCCAATGGGATACATGCTGGTGGTGTATTCCCAGCTGGTTGGAAATAGTTTGAAACTACCTAAGTGTCACTATGCGACACTGAGGCAAGTGTCGCCTAGACCAAACTAAGTGTCGCTAACACAAAAATGACTTTTCTATTACAGTTAATCAACGACACTTACAACTCAATAGACCAACTGACTGACACACTAAATGTACCAACAAACTCCCCCTTGTCAGTAGCTTGGTCCTCAAAAAGTCTTCAAATCGCTTAAATATATATACATCTATTGAATTGTCATCCTGGTACAACTTCTCATGTACCTCTTGTTTCTTTCTTGAAGAATCATGCCGCCAAAGAAGAAAAGTTACAGTGATGCCGAACTTGCTGCTATCGTATCTCGAGCAGTGGCCGATGCTTTGGCTGCTCGAGATTCACCCCGAAACTCACAAAACAATGACGAAACCCCAATCAATACTCCTGTCATCAAGCCTTGTTCCTACAAGGATTTTCTCAGCTGTAAACCACTCTACTTCAAGGGCACGGAAGGTGCCATTGGTCTGATCCGATGGATTGAACGTATGGAATCCGTCTTCAACCTCTGCAACTGTGCTGAGGAAAACAAGGTCAAATTCTCTGCTTACACCTTTCAGGAAGGTGCACTTACGTGGTGGAACAACCACGCCAACTCTGTAGGCATCGAAATAGCAAACCAACTCCCCTGGGCTGAATTGAAGAAAAAGCTAAGGGAAAAATACTGCCCTGAAGAAGAATTACATCTATTGGAAGAAGAGTTCTGGCACCTGACTGTGCAGGGAACTGACATCGCTGGATATACCACCAAATTCCAGCAATTTGCACTGTTATGCCCGGGTTTGGTTGATCCGGAGGAGAAGAGCATCAAAAGATACATTCGCGGCCTCCCGGAAAATATCCAAGGGAACGTCGCTTCATCCAAGCCAACCACTACTGAAAGTGCTATCCGGCTAGCACATGAACTCATGGCAATGGTTATCAGCCGTGAGAAATCCAATACATCCTCCTCCAACAACAATAAACGCAAATCTTCCGAACACCAAAACAACCAGAACAAGAAATCCAACACCATTCAAGTCTACAACACCAATTCCGAAACCAAACGCGCTTACACTGGGGACAGGCCATATTGTTCCAAGTGCAACTACCACCACGACGGTCCATGCAGTACTCCCTGCAACAACTGCAGGAAGTACGGGCACTTGACCCGAGATTGTCGAGCCCCTAAATCCAACAACAACATCTCTCGCAACAATTCCAACCAACCCAAATCCTGCTTTGGGTGTGGAGAAACAGGACACTTCAAGAACGAATGTCCTAAAAACAAGAACAAGGGCAACAACAATAACAACAACAACAACAACAACAACAACGCAAGGGGAAGAGCGTTCGTACTCAATTCCGGGGATGCCCGTCAGGACCCAAATGTGGTCACGGGTATGTTCCTCCTCAACAACTTATCTGCTTCTATTCTGTTTGATACTGGTGCCGATAGAAGCTTTATCTCTGATGAGTTCTGCCCTCTACTTGATATTGCACCTATTACTCTAGATGTTAAGTACACCGTAGAACTTGCAAATGGTAAACTCATAGAAACTGATAGTGTGATACCTAATTGCACTTTAAACCTAGTCAACGAAATCTTTTCAATCGATTTTATGCCTGTTGAAATTGGAAGTTTCGACATCATCATTGGTATGGACTGGTTATCCAAACATCGCGCTGAAATCATTTGTTATGATAAACTCGTTCGTATTCCTCTCGCCGTCGGTAGAACCTTGGTCATACAGGGGGAGACCGGTGGGACGAGACTAAACATCATATCTTGCTTGAAAACACGTAAATTCCTGAGAAAAGGTTATCCAGCAATCCTCGCACACATCATGGAGAAAAAGTCGGAGGAGAAGCGACTTGAGGATGTGCCCATCGTTCGAGACTTTCCAGAAGTCTTTCCCGAAGAACTACCTGGTCTACCACCATCCAGACAAGTTGAATTCTCAATCGACCTTGTCCCAGGTGCTGCGCCTGTGGCCCGAGCACCATACCGATTAGCCCCATCCGAACTTCAGGAGCTGTCCACCCAGTTACAGGAACTCCTGGATAGAGGGTTCATTCGCCCGAGTTCTTCACCTTGGGGAGCTCCGGTCTTATTCGTGAAAAAGAAAGACGGTTCCTTCCGAATGTGCATCGACTACCGGGAGTTGAACAAATTGACCGTCAAGAACCGATATCCACTCCCTCGCATCGACGACCTATTTGACCAACTACAAGGGTCAAGTATTTATTCAAAGATCGATCTTCGGTCAGGTTATCATCAACTTCAAGTTCGTGACACCGATATCCCGAAAACTGCTTTCCGAACTCGTTACGGGCATTATGAATTTCAAGTAATGCCATTCAGCCTAACCAACGCACCGGCTATATTCATGGATCTTATGAATCGGGTGTGCAAGCCATATCTCGAGAAGTTTGTCATTGTCTTCATTGACGACATTCTCATATACTCGCGAAACGAACAAGAACACGCGCAACACCTCAAAACCATCCTAGAGCTACTTAAACACGAGGAGTTATATGCGAAATTCTCCAAGTGTGAGTTCTGGATACAATCCGTTCAATTCCTTGGACATGTTGTTAATAGTCAAGGAATCCATGTAGATCCATCAAAAATCGAGGCCATCAAGTGCTGGCAAGCACCAACATCTCCAACAGAAGTACGTCAATTCTTGGGTCTTGCCGGATACTATCGGCGATTCATTGAAAATTTCTCAAAAATAGCTCAACCACTCACAACCCTGACTCAGAAAGACAAAAAGTTCGATTGGACTAATAAACAAGAGTCAACATTTCAACTTCTGAAACAAAAGCTTTGCAGTGCTCCGATTCTATCCTTACCCGAAGGCACCGATGACTTCGTTGTATACTGCGATGCTTCTCATTAAGGTCTCGGTTGCGTGCTGATGCAACGAGACAAGGTTATTGCTTATGCTTCACGACAGCTCAAAATTCATGAAAAGAACTACACCACCCACGATCTCGAGCTAGGAGCTGTCGTCTTTGCCCTTAAAATATGGAGACATTACCTCTATGGCACTAAGTGCACAATCTTTACCGACCACAAAAGTCTCCAACACATATTCGATCAGAAGGATCTCAACATGAGACAACGCCGGTGGGTCGAATTGCTTACCGACTACAATTGTGAGATCAAATACCATCCGGGCAAAGCAAATGTTGTTGTCGATGCCCTCAGTCGAAAAGAACGAACGAAACCACTTCGAGTCCGAGCCCTCAGCATGACTATTCACAATGATCTAAACATTCAGATTCTCACTACTCAACTCGAAGCCCTGAAACCTGATAATATCAAAAATGAAGCCTTGCGAGGCATGGACAAACGATTTGAAATCAAGCCTAACGGGATTAGGTATTTCTCAAACCGAATCTGGTTACCCAGTTTTGGAAATCTACGAGACTTGGTGATGGATGAAGCTCACAAGTCCAAATATTCTATCCATCCTGGATCCGACAAAATGTATCACGGCATCAAGGAATTTTATTGGTGGTCGAATATGAAAGCTGAAATCGCTACATACGTCAGCAAGTGTCTTACTTGCTCGAAAGTCAAAGCTGAATACCAAAAACCTTCTGGTTTACTCCAACAACCCAGCATTCCTGAGTGGAAATGGGAACAAATTGCCATGGATTTCATAACCAAACTAACAAAGTCATCGAGCGGTTGTGATACCATTTGGGTGATCGTTGATCGTCTCACAAAATCTGCTCATTTTATGGCAATCAAGGAAACCGACAAGATGGAACGCCTCACACAAATCTACATCAAGGAGGTTGTTTCTCGACACGGTGTTCCAATCTCGATTATCTCAGATAGGGATAGTCGTTTCACGTCTCACTTTTGGCAATCACTTCAAAAATCATTGGGTACCCGTCTGAATATGAGTACCGCATACCATCCTCAAACCGATGGCCAAAGTGAACGAACGATTCAAACACTGGAAGACATGCTACGAGCTTGCGTAGTTGACTTCGGTGTAAACTGGGAAAAACATCTACCATTGTGCGAGTTTTCATACAACAACAACTATCACAGCAGCATTAAGGCTGCACCTTTCGAGGCACTGTACGGTCGTAAGTGTCGATCACCTATCTTTTGGACCGAAGTGGGAGACAGTCAACTCACTGGTCCCGAACTCATTCACAAAACAACCGAGAAAATCTTCGAGATTCAAAACAAACTCAAAGCCGCACGTGATCGTCAGAAAAGTTATGCTGACGTGAGACGCAAACCACTCGAGTTCCAGGTTGGGGATCGAGTACTACTCAAGGTTTCACCTTGGAAAGGTGTTATCAGATTCGGTAAACGCGGGAAATTGAATCCCAGATACATTGGACCATTCGAGATCCTCGAGAGGGTAGGTCCAGTGGCATATCGATTGCAGCTGCCATCCGAGCTCAGCAGTGTGTATCCCACTTTTCACATTTCAAATTTAAAGAAGTGTCTGTCTGATGAGACACTTATCATTCCACTCGATGAAATTCAAGTTGATGACAAGCTTCATTTTGTTGAAGAACCCGCCGAAATCATGGACCGTGAGGTCAAACAACTAAAACAAAGTCGTATTCCCATTGTCAAAGTCAGGTGGAATTCGCGGTGTGGGCCGGAATTCACCTGGGAGCGGGAGGACCAGATGCGACTCAAGTATCCTCAGTTATTTGCTGACGCTACTTCAAACACGACTTCAAACTAAATTTCGGGACGAAATTCTCCTAACAGGGGGAGAATGTGACACCTGTCAAATTAGGGCTAGTAATTAGTGCCTAATCAATTATTAATACATGTAATTAGTTCTGTGTTAGGCTAATTAATGCACCGATATATATATTATTGAATATATACAATTATGCGATTCGATTAAATCGCACAAGTTTCAAATCGAATGTATTTCGGTTCAATTAAATACGGACGTAGGTGAAACAATTTTATTAAATAATGTAACATTATTTAATAACACTATCTTTCCCAAAATATTATCTTGATTATAATACTTTGTAATTAATTCGTATCGTACAAATAACGGTTACGTGATTTAAAATCCGTACAACGAATGAGCAAATCGAGATCCCTAAATTAACGAATCATCTATATAAATGTTTTTCCAAGTATTTAGAAAGAACACTTCAAGCGAAAGTATTGAAATTTAAATCGTTACTTAAAAACGCGTAATAAACGTTTAAACACCAAACCGAACGAGAAAACGAACACCGCACGAAGCACAAATCGAATAAATGAGAAAATGACCAAAATACCCCTGAGTGGGCCCCCTAGGCCGGCCCCCTCATCCCCCATGCACCCCATGTGCCACCACCTCTCTTATTCTCCTCTAACATTTCATGCACACCACTTACTTATGTTTTCCACTCAATCTACATGCACATACTTCACCCACTCACTCTTTCATTCCCTATTCTCTCTACACTCTTTATTCTCTCTCAAGTTCCAGAAAACTCAGCCCTTTTCTCCACCCTCAAACCACCACAAGTCCACCATAAACCACCATAGCACCACCACCATCAAAGTCACTATTTTACAAAGAACACAAGCTCAACAACAACTACTCTTTATCCTCATCTCATTTCCATCAAAATCTTTGTAAGGAAACTCTTTCTTACTTCTATATTGTTTATTTACATGTTATAAAGCTCATCTAACAAGATTATGTCCAAATATAAACTTAAAATACGTTTTTATGAATTTTTCACAAAGAATACACAATCTGTCCAGAAAAACACAGATTACTAAAAATGTCATAACTTGAGTTCTAGAAAGAGTTAGAAGATGCATTTTTTTAAAAAAAATTTAGTATTGAAAATATCTACAACTTTCATGTTTTACGTTTTTACCAGATCCGAACGTATTTTTCTCTATTTATCAGTTTTTGGGACTGACCTGATTAAAACCAGAAACTGGACTATGCATGACAAATTAAATTGTTTCTCTATGATCATGGGCTTAAAACTCTTGGAAAACATAAGTTAGACACTACACACATAGAAGATCAGTTGATAAAAATTGTGAGACTTGACTTGGACCAGAAATTGGTAATATCACTTGGTGAAATAAACCGACAAAAAGTCGAAAATGTGAAATCTTTAATATTTGGAACTTTTATAAGAATCGACACTCTTGGTGAACTTGGACACAAACCAACAATTTATTTAGACTCTATAAACTGATATTTTGGTTGGGTGAAAGTTTCGGGTCAAACCGAGTAAGTTTGACCGAGTCAACAAAAGTGGCTAGTTTTCGAAAAACTTACTATATTTGGAAAGTGGTAACAAAAAGTGGGTTTGGTTGACCTAGTTAATAACTTGGACCAAAATCTAATTTTAGAAAGTTCCCGAACGAAAACCGACATTTGAAAACACTTGAACAAAAATTGAATTTTTGGACAGACCCTTAGTGTCGCATGATCATGCGACACTAACCTCAATGTCGCATAACCTACGACACTACTCTTAGTGTCGCATAACTAACAGTGGTAACCTTTGCGACACTAATAGTGGTAACCTTTGCGACACTAACAGTGGTAACCTTTTGCGACACTAGCAGTGGCTACACTGCGACACTTACCCTAGTGTCGCATGTCATGCGACACTGACACTAGTGTCGCTAAATTCAGAATACTTCAAATTTGATTTTCTATAAGTATTGAACATGGGTAACAACTTATAGCCACACATGATACATACTGTAGCAATGTATACGATGAAGCAAACTTAATAATAATGTCTTAAAGAATTATTATTACAAACTTTCACCAACGGGTCGTACACGTTTTTGATAAAAAAAGTTGAACAATCAAACATTTGGACATAACTAATTGTTGGACAACAAACATAGATGGTCTGTTGAGACATCTACTCACTTATATAACGTTGTGCGTTTTGAACGCCCGACAGGTTACAAGTCTTCGGACATCAATTCACAGCTAATCAATTCAAGTTTATTTTAATAAACACTCAAGGCTCAGGTGAGTCTCATGGCCCCTATTTTACTGTTTTCATTAAGGGGTGTGATATTATTGCTCGTTTTGTTTTACAAGTAGAACGCAAGTACAATTCAATCAAATACTACATGAGTTGTTTTCAACTAATCAATAAAGCCCTCCATAGCATAGTCTGGTAATACATCTGTAGCGTGAATGTTAGTATATGATATCATATAGGATTGACAATCCTCGTCCGGGTTAGCACGCACTAACTGGTCAAACGGACGTATTAGCATTTGGGAAGACGAGTGTAGATTAGGCACTCGTAGGAGGCAACTCAGTTGGGTTTCCTTAATTGGACCTGACACTCAAGTTAAGCTCAGACTATGTGCTCATGGCTGTATAACTTTTATTTTGCTTAATTGCATTTTAAATTCAATTATAAAATCTTGCGGTTCATACAAATATGTGTTGACATACAAACCTGTGAGCTCACCAGCGTTTCGCTGACCCATTTTAGCATGTATCACAGGTGACCAGCAGTAGGTTGGACTGCTCAATCAAGATCTATTAGCTCGAGTCAGCATGCAAACAAACAGAGATTTTAGTTGCATTATTATATTTTGTATAGATTAATTATGTACTTAAATCTCTTATTTTCAAGCGGAGCTAATGTAAACAATATTTTGAGGTAAACTTTTGTTTTATCAATATCAATGTAAAATGACGCATATAGTGGTCGTTCATTATATCTTTTGTGCTGTGTATATTGATTAGTCGCGCCCCGACCCGATTCGCTTCCGCAACCCGAATTTGGGGGTGCGACAGATTGGTATCAGAGCCTAAGGTTATAGTGAACTAGGTTGCATTTAGTGGGCCTAGACCGTTAGGCAGTATTCCTTATTAAGTATGATTAGGTTCAGTGACTGCATTGTATTGGTTTAATTTAACATAGCCTATTCAACTATGTACAATTAAAAGAATATGATGTGAGATCTGAAAGGAGTCATGACTGAACAGAATACATTAGTTGACTCTGACCTCGAGAGAACCGGGACTCAAATATGTCTGTGTTAGACACTTTAGGCTATTATGTGATATATATATATACATAGATAGGCCTCTCTCATGCTCAATATCTTAGGCTATATTATATATGTATTATATGAATATAGGCCTCACTTTTTCTAACGCTTTGTCTCAGAATGGCAAATACACCACCCAATTCATCACGCTCTCATCCGTATGGATCGCGTAATCCAAGGGTAGCTAGGAGGAACACAAGGTTGACTCGAGCTGACCCATACCCCATTCACTTCACTTTGTCAGATTTAGCCACTAGACTACACCGACACGAACAACGACTTGATACTATGGATATTGAACTCCAAGAAACCAACGAAAACTGGAGACTCACATCACTTGAACGCATCAATCAAGTCTCCGAGGATCACGAACATACAATCAACCACGTGAACACCCTTGACAATCGTCTGGGTAAAACCGTCGAAACCATGGAGGTTGTCCACAACCAAGTGATTGGCAACCGAAACGAAATTTCCGTCCTACAATCAAGGCTGAACCAGTGCGAGACACATCTAAGGGAAACCGAGGATGCCCTCCGCATGGTTAGCAGACTTGCAGAATCTATGGACCGTCTCACCACACTACTGCCACAACTCAATCTACGTCAGGATTAGCTTAGGCTGAACCTGTACTTTATTATGCTTTCATAGGACCTATGTAATTCGACCGGACTTAATAATTCCCGGAACTTTTGTAAAACTTCTAAGTCTGTAACTTTTGAAACTTATTATTCGGAATTGTCTGTAATTATTTAACATCATAATATCAATCAGCAATTTCTCTCGACTATCTTACATTGTTAATTTTTCAACTGTGTGATGTTGTATATTTCGCATGAAGGCGGCCATATGCGTCACTTAGAGAGTGTCGTATTTCTGCCGATTAGTATAAATATAAACCTACGGGTTTCAGGCTATGGTTGACGAAACCCTAGCACCATTTGTCGAAATAGCATTCCTGTAATCAATCTAATACATTACGTTCATCAATACAAATTTATATTATTGAAATATACATGTTTTGGTTTGTGTTTACATATATTTAGTGTGATTGTTTGTTTCCGCCATTCAATCATTGTAATCAATCACTTAGATCCACAGCAAGGGGCACTCACAGTTTTGGTGGTCTAAACATATTGAACAATTCTGAATTTTTTACACAACATTCCTACGTATGTTATCTACTTCCAGTATGTTTTTCATAATTTTTAGGCATCTACAACTAGCTCAATAAAATCATGAACCAAGTTTATTCCAGAAACACGTTTTTCATGACTTTCATCTACAAATCAGTTTGTATCTAAAATTTTGTGTATATTCAGTAAATGAAGTCTTCATAAAAGCTGTAGCTAACAAACATACGAAGATTTTGGCAGTTGTTTCATCTATTTATTTTACTCTTACAATTTTATATGATTTTTCTACCGGAACTGCAGAATCTATCCAAGAATTGGTTTTTGTTAAAGTTTAGTTTTCTTAAATTTTCGTTATGTTTTCGTGTATGATCTTTCATGTAGTGAACTAATAAAATGTTAAAACAATATAAACATGAAAGAAAAGTAGAGAAGGGGGTTCTCACAAAGCTTTTAAGATGGAGGATGTTAAGGAATAAACCCCAATAGGGATACTGTGATATTGCATTAGATTATATAGATGTACACTTTGTATGGTTTACATTGACAACCCCTATACTATGTAGAAATACAAATACAGACATAAACTATACCCTATGGTCTATAGTTAACATACCCCCCGCAGTCCGAACAGGAGGAGCCTGAATGTTCAGACTGGATCTAAAATCTAAAAATAGTTGTGAGGGTAGTCCTTTCGTGAAGATGTCTGCAAACTGAAGGGCTGATGGAACATGAAGAACATGGACCTGACCAATGGCAACTCGTTCCCTAACAAAGTGTAAATCAATCTCAACATGTTTGGTGTGTTGGTGCTGTGCAGGGTTACACGACAAATACACTGCACTCACATTATCACAAAAAACGACAGTAGCACAAGAGAGAGGACAATCTAGCTCTAAAAGAAGATAGCGTAACCATGTTGCTTCTGCAACAGCATTAGCAACACCCCTATACTCAGCTTTAGCACTTGACCTAGACACAACATGTTGACGTTTAGATGACTAGGAGACAAGATTGTCTCCAAGAAAGACACGGTATCCAGAAGTAGAACGTCTAGTCTCAGGACATCCAGCCCAATCCGCATCGGTGTAGGTAATGAGACGATCTGAAACAGATGGGCGAATGTAAATTCCGTGAGTTAGCGTCCCTTGAAGGTATCAAAAAATATGCTTGGGGGCATTAAAGTGAGGCTCACGTGGGTCATGCATATAAAGATGGACTTGCTGAACTGCATAAGCAATATCTGGACGAGTAAATGTGAGATATTGCAATGCACCAGCCCGACTACGGTAGCTAGTAGGATCCAAGACAGGCGTTCCAGATGAAGAGATTTTAGACTTTGTGTCAGCAGGGGTGCTACATGGATTGCAGGAAGTCATGTCGGCACGAGCAAGAATGTCCCGAGCAAATGAAGCTTGAGACAAAAACAAACCTGCAGAGGAGCGGATGGCGGTAATACCCAAAAATAGGAAAGAGGGCCAAGATCAGTCATCGCAAACTCACGAGAAAGATGTGAAATAACCTGCTGAAATAGAATCGCAGATGAAGCAGTAAAGATGATATCATATGTAACACCCGCCAAATTAGGACTAGTGATTAGTTGTTAATACATGTAATTAGATGGCTTTAGGCTAATTAATGTATCGAAATATATATATTGTTGAATATATACGAATATGCGATTTGATTAAATCGTACAAGTTTCAAATCGAATGTGATTTGGTTCAAGTAAATACGGACGTTGGTAAACATTTTTATTAAATAATATAACATTATTGAATAAGCACTATTATACTCAAAATATTATGTTAATAATATTTCGTACTTATTTCATATCGTACAAACAAAGTCTACACGATTAGTATATTAAACGTTCAAACAAACAGAAACGTAGTCAAGTCACATTTTATAAACAAATAACTAAGTGTTTAATAAAATACTTCAACAAAATGACAAGAAATTATTCGTATTTTAAATTATGTAATTAAACGCATAAAAACACTATTTAAACGCAAAACGATTGAAAAATAAATGCCGCACAGAGCGCGTACTCGGGAGAACGAAAAACTGGTGAAGCCCATAGTCGGTGGACCCCACAGTCGGGAGAATGAAAAAATTACCACCACCACCATCATAAAATCCACTAAAAACACCATCAAACGTCATTATTTCGACAAGCTCGTTTGGAGAAAAGTGACCACCTCGCAACGATCTACATTTCCAACTTTCCAGAATTCTCACCCGCAACTCCTCGATTTTTAGTGTTTTCAAGTAATAATTGTTTATTTATGCTTGAAAATGTCCAAATAAGGGTTGGGTAAAAGTTTCGGACCAAACGGAAGTCGTTCGGCCGTTTTTCCGGCCACCGGGACCTTATCAGACGTCGATGTCGCATCTGTCCCAGCGACATTGCGACATCAGCCTCAATGTCGCACAACCCATCACAATGTCGCAGGTGCTACATTAGTTTCAATGTCGCCTTAAATGGCTGACGTCGCACATATCGACACAGACCCTTATGACGCAAGATCAACAATGTCGCATATAGCGACATAACACCTAATGTCGCATTAAATTGCGAAGTCGCACTTAGCGACGCCATGACCAATGTCGCAGTCATGACCTGCGACATAACAACCTACGTCGCACACAATGTCGCAGATGACAGAACCTAGAAAACACAGATTTTACTAAGGGTCGAGACCTAAAATTTTATCACTTGATTTCACCCAAATTCAAGTCCAGGTGCGTTTTTCACCAATGCAATATAATAGAAATAAAAATCTCGACCCCAACCAGGGGCCAGCCCCTTGGACCCCAAAAGGGGTTGCCACCCCTGGGACCCCGCTAACCAGGGGCCCTGCCCCCGGACCCCCGTCACCTAAAGTTTATAAATACTTTTCAAGTATAACACCTTTCGAGAATCAAAATAATAATATGGGATTATTATTACAAACAATCACCAACGGGCCGTACACATTTCCCAACCATTAGACAATCAACCAAATTGTAATCATTTGGACATTCTAGTTGGACAAACAACTACAAGGTAGTCTTATTGGATACCTTCTCATGTTTATTACCATCACGTGTCGTGGACACCCTCAGGTTACAAGTCTTTGGACTTCAATTCTTGGCTAATCGATCTCAGTTTATTTAGATAAACTCTTCGGGCTTAGGTGAGTCTCATGGCCCCTCTTTTACTGTTTTACTAGGGGTGTGTTACATTGCTCCGTTTTTAACACGTGAACGCGAGTACATACTTCAATATACTACATGAGTTGTTTTCTACTAATCAAATCAAAGTCCTCCATCAGTATTGTCTGGTAATACGAAAGTAGCGTGAATATTAGTATGTGGTACCACATAGGATTGACCCACCTCATCCGGGTTAGTCGCGCTAACCTCTGCAACGGACGTACTAATATTTGGGAAGACGAGTGTAGATTAGGCACTCGTGGAGGCACCTCGCTCGGAATTCTCTATATGGGACCCGACCCTCGAGTTAAGCTCAGACTATGCGCTCATGGTTGTATACACTATTATTATCATTTGATGGATGTAAATCAACATTTAAACTTGCGGTTCACACACTATTATTTGACATCTAAACCTGTGAGCTCACCAGCGTTAGCTGACCCATTTTAGCATGTATCACAGGTACTCAGTAGTAAATTTGGACTGCCCATCAGGATGCATATTAGCTCGAGTCTCCATGCAAACTTCAGAGATTTCATTGCATTATTAGATTTTGTATAACTAATTATGTACTTAAATCTCTCATATTACGAACACGAGCTATGTACGGGTTCAAACTGTTGTAAACTTTCTGATATTAATATATTTTGTTAAAACGACGCATAGAGAGTTGTTTGCTATATATCTGTGTGCTTTGATTATTGATTAGTAACACCCAAATTATGCTTCCGCAAAAACATTAAATTTGGGGGTGTTACAGATTGGTATCAGAGCCTAAGGTTATAGTGAACTAGGTTGCATTTAGTTGGCCTAGACTATGACCGTTAGGCAGTATTCCTTATTAAGTATGATTAGGTTCAGTGACTACATGGTATTGGTTTAATTTAACATAGCCTGATCAACTATGTACAATTAAAAGAATATGATGTAGGATCCGAAAGGAATCATGACTGAACAGGATACACTAGTTGACTCTGACCACGAGAGAACCCAATCTCAAACTTGTCTGCGTTAGACACCTTAGGCTATTAGGTGATATATATATACATAGATAGGCCTCGCTCTCACTCAATATCTTAGGCTATATTATATATGTAATATGTGAATATAGGCCTCATTCTTTTTAACACTTTATCTCATAATGGCAAACACACCACCCAATTCGTCACGCTCTCAATCCGGGTCGCAGAACCCGAGGGTAGCTAGGAGGAAAGCCAGGTTGCCTCGAGCTGGCCCGTATCCCACCCACTTCACTCTGCCGGACTTGGCCGCTAGGCTGGACCGTCACGAGCAACGACTTCACACCATGGATGTCGCTTTGCAAGAAACCAACGAAAACTCGAGACTCACAGCGCTTGAGCGCATCAACCAAGTCTCCGAAGATCACGAAAACACCATTAGCAACATGAACATACTCCACGACCGGGTAGTGGAATCAGGAGTAGAAGTCGAGCTCTTACGACTCAGGTTGGAACAATACGAGCAGCGCCTGCAAGAGGCCGAAGAATACTCAAGGATGCTGGTACAACGACTAGCCTTGGCAGAAGACAACGCCCGACAAACCAGCAGACTCGCGATCACCGTGGATCAACTTTTCACACTAATGGAAAGGATCAACTTGCATTAGAACTAGTATGGTTGTCATCTTGTAATCTATATCTATCTATTTAGGACTCTTATTACTCGAACCGGATGTAACGATTCCCGGTACCTTTTGTACTCCCCATATTATGTAATCTTTTGAAAACTCGTATCATGTACCAAACTTGGTTATTTTAATGAAATATAATTATCACTTTGTATTGTCTATTCCATCATATACATCTGTGATATATCAGAATTTCACGCAAATATCTCATTGTCTTTTCTTGATATTGTTCAGCAAGATGCCGCCAAAGCGATTCACCTTCAGCGAAACTGAAATCTCCCAACTCATAGCCCAAAGCGTGGCTCAAGCTATGGCTACCCGAAAACCCAGTTCGGGCAGCGAAGATACAGCTGCCAACGGGCCTCTATCAAAACCTTCTTCCTACAAGGACTTCTTGAGCTGCAAACCCTTGAGCTTCAAGGGAACCGAAGGAGCCAGCAGATTGATCAGATGGTTCGAGAAAATGGAGTCCGTCTTCCACATCAGCAAGTGTGCGGAAGAGGACAGGGTCAAATACTCCACCTGCACCCTCGAAGATGGTGCCCTCTCATGGTGGAATTCATATGCCCGGTCTATGGGTATTGATACCGCCTACCTACTTCCTTGGGAGGAACTGAAGAGAATGCTCACTGCTAAGTATTGCCCAATCGAACAGCTCCAAAAGTTGGAGGAAGAATTCTGGCACCTAAAGGTGCAGGGAACTGATATTGATGGATACACCATCAGGTTCCAATAGCTTTCCATCCTTCTCCCAACGATGGTGAGCACCGAACCCGAAAAGATCCAAAAGTACATCTGCGGTCTTCCGGAACCTATCCGGGGGAACGTCGCCTCCTCAAACCAAACCACCATTGATGGTGCTATCAGATTGGCCCATGAACTCATGGCCATGAACGAGGACCCAGAACCACCCACTTCTTCCTCCAACCATCTCAAAAGAAAGTGCTCCGACAACCGCAACAACTCCCAAAACAAGAAACCCGACACTCACAAGGCCTACAACTCAACCACTGACACCAGACGGGGTTACACAGGGAACAAGACCTACTGTTCCAAGTGCAACCGCCACCATGAAGGTCCTTGCGGTCCCTATTGCAACAACTGCAAGAGGTACGGCCACCTCACCAAGGACTACAGATCCCCCGCCAACAACAACAATTCCAACAACAACACCCCACCACACCGAGCCTGCTATGAATGCGGAAACCCTATGCAATTTAGGAATGACTGCCCGAAACTGAAGAACAAGGCCAACAACAACAACAATGCTAAGGGTAGAGCCTTCGTACTCAATTCTGGGGACGCCCGCTAGGACCCGAATGTGGTCACGGGTATGTTCCTCCTCAACAACTTAACTGCTTCTATTCTATTTGATACTGGTGCCGATAGGAGCTTCATTTCAAATGAGTTTTACCCCCTACTTGACATCACCCCTGTTGCTCTAGATGTTAAATACACTGTAGAACTAGCAAACGGTAAACTCATAGAAACTGATAGTGTGATACCTAATTGCACTTTAAACTTAGCCAACGAAACCTTTTCGATAGATCTTATGCCCGTTGAAATTGGAAGTTTTGAAGTCATCGTCGGCATGGACTGGTTGTCCAAACATCGAGCCGAAATCGTTTGTTATGACAAAATTATCCGCATCCCTCTCGCCGTCGGTAGAACCCTGATCATACAGGGGGAGACAAGTGGGACGAGACTAAATATCATATCTTGTCTGAAAACCCGAAAATTTCTCAGAAAAGGTTATCCTGCAATCCTCGCGCACATCACAGAGAAAAAGTCGGAGGAGAAGCGACCTGATGATGTGCCAATCGTTAGAGACTTTCCCGAAGTCTTCCCGGAAGAACTACCTGGTTTACCTCCACCTAGACAGGTTGAGTTCTCGATCGATCTCGTGCCGGGTGCTGCACCAATAGCCCGAGCACCATACAGCCTAGCCCCATCCGAACTTCAGGAGATGTCCACTCAGTTACAGGAACTCCTGGACAGAGGATTCATTAAACCGAGTTCTTCACCTTGGGGAGCTCCGGTCTTATTTGTTTAAAAGAAAGATGGATCTTTCCGAATGTGAATCGACTACCGAGAGTTGAACAAGTTGACCGTTAAGAACCGGTATCCACTCCCTCGCATCGATGACCTGTTTGACCAACTACAAGGGTCAAGTATTTATTCGAAGATCGATCTTTGTTCAGGTTATCATCAACTTCAAGTTCGCGACACCGATATCCCGAAAACTACTTTCCGAACTCGTTACGGGCATTATGAATTTCAGGTGATGCCCTTCGGTTTAACAAACGCACCGGCTGTATTCATGGATCTTATGAACCGGGTGTGAAAACCTTATCTCAACAAGTTTGTCATTGTCTTTATCGATGACATTCTCATCTATTCGCGCGACGAGCAAGAACACGCGCAACACCTCAAAACCGTCCTAGAACTACTCAGACACGAGGAGTTATATGCCAAATTCTCCAAGTGTGAGTTCTGGATACAATCCGTTCAATTCCTTGGACATGTTGTTAATAGTCAAGGAATCCATTTCGATCCATCGAAAATCGGGGCTATCAAGTGCTGGCAAGCACCAACATCTCCAACCGAAGTACGCTAATTCTTGGGTCTTGCTATGTAATATCGGCGATTCATTGAAAATTTCTCGAAAATAGCCCAACCACTAACAACCTTGACTCAGAAAGACAAAAAGTTCGATTGGACTGATAAACAAGAGTCAGCATTTCAACTTCTGAAACAAAAACTTTGCAGTGCTCCGATTCTATCCTTACGCGAAGGCACCGGTGACTTCGTGGTATACTGCGATGCTTCTCATCAAGGTCTTGGTTGCGTGCTGATGCAATGAGACAAAGTTATTGCTTATGCTTCACGACAGCTCAAAACTCATGCAAAGAACAACACCACCCATGATCTCGAGCTAGGAGTTGTCGTCTTTGCCCTCAAAATCTGGAGACATTACCTCTATGGCACTAAGTGCACAATCTTTACCGACCACAAAAGTCCCCAATATATATTTGATCAGAAGGATCTCAACATGAGACAACATCGTTGGGTCGAGCTGCTCACCGATTATGACTGCGAAATCAAATACCACCCAGGCAAGGCAAATGTGGTCGCCGATGCCCTCATTCGAAAGGAACGACCGAAACCACTTCGAGTCCGAGCCCTCAGTATGACCATTCATAATGATCTCACCATTCAGATTCACGCCGCTCAACTCGAAGCTTTGAAACATGAAAACATCAAAAGCGAAGCCTTATGGGGCACCGACAAACAATTTGAAATCAAATCCAATGGCTTTAGGTACTTCTCAAATCGAATCTGGTTGCCTAGTTTTGGGAACCTGCGAGACTTGGTGATGGATGAAGCTCACAAGTCTAAATATTCTATCCATCCGGGATCTGACAAAATGTATCACGACATCAAGGAATTCTATCGGTAGCCGAACATGAAAGCCAAAATCGCCACATATGTCAGCAAGTGCCTCACTTGCTCGAAAGTCAAAACCGAACATCAAAAACCTTCTGGTTTACTTCAACAACCCAACATTCCTGATTGGAAATGGGAACAAATCGCCAGGGATTTCATAACCAAACTACCCAAGTCATCGAGCGGTTGCGATACTATTTGGGTGATCGTTGATCGACTCACCAAATCTTCTCATTTCCTGGCAATCAAGGAAACTGATAAAATGGAACGCCTCTCACAAATCTACATCAAAGAAATTGTTTCTTGACACGGTGTCCCAACCTCGATTATCTCTGACAGGGACACTTGCTTCACATCTCACTTTTGGCAATCACTCCAAAAATCATTGGGTACCCGACTTGATATGAGTACCACATACCATCCTCAAACCGATGGCCAAAGTGAACGAACTATTCAGACACTGGAAGACATGCTACGAGCTTGCGTAGTTGACTTCGGTGCAAACTGGGAAAGACACCTGCCATTGTGCGAGTTTTCCTACAATTAACAGCTATCACGCCAGCATTAAGGCTGCACAATTTGAGGCACTATACGGTCGTAAGTGCCGATCACCTATCTGTTGGACCGAAGTGGGAGACAGTCAACTCACTGCTCCTGAACTCATCCACGAAACAACCGAGAAAATCTTCAAGATTAAAAAAAAACTCAAAGCTGCACGTGATCGTCAGAAAAGTTATGCTGATGTGAGATGCAAACCACTCGAGTTCCAGGTTGGGGATCGAGTATTACTCAAAGTTTTACCTTGGAAAGGTGTCATTCGTTTCGGCAAACGCTGGAAGTTAAATCTCAGGTACATTGGACCATTCGAAATCCTCGAAAGGATTGGTCAAGTGGCATATCGATTGCAGCTGCCATCCGAGCTCAGCAGCGTGCATCCCACTTTTCACATTTCTAACTTGAAGAAATGTCTGTCAGATGAGACACTTATCATTCCACTCGGTGAAATTTGAGTTGACGACAAGCTTCATTTTGTTGAAGAACCCGCAGAAATCATGGACCGTGAGGTCAAACAACTCAAACAAAGTCGTATTCCAATCGTTAAGGTCAAGTGGAATTCGTGGCGCGGTTCGGAGTTCACTTGGGAACGGGAAGACGAAATGCGACTCAAGTATCCTCAGTTATTCACTAACTCTACATCAAACGCTACATCGAGCTAAATTTCGGGACGAAATTCTCCTAACAGGGGGAGAATGTAACACCCATCAAATTAGGACTAGTGATTAGTACCTAATCAGTTGTTAATACATGTAATTAGTTGGCTTCAGGCTAATTAATTTATCGAAATATATATATTGTTGAATATATACGAATATGCGATTTGATTAAATCGTACAAGTTTCAAATCAAATGTGATTCGGTTCAAGTAAATACGGATGTTGGTGAACATTTTTGTTAAATAATATAACATTATTGAATAAGCACTATTATACTCAAAATATTATGTTAATAATATTTCGTACTTATTTCGTATCGTACAAACAAAGTCTACATGATTAGTATACTAAACGTGCAAACAAACCAAAACGCAGTCAAGTCACATTTTATAAACAAATAACTAACTGTTTAATAAAATACTTCAACAAAATGACAAGATATTATTCGTATTCTAAATTATGTAATTAAACGCATAAAAACACTATTTAAACGCAAAACGATCGAAAAATAAACACCGCACAGAGCGCGTACGTGGGAGAACGAAAAACTGGTGAAGATCACACTCGGTGGACCCCACCAGCCGGCCCCCTTCCCCCTTCTTCCCTCCTCTTTCCTTTTGTTCCTCCTCATTTCTCACATCTCCTTCTCTTTCTTCCTCTCCTTTTTCTCTCTAAACTTACCACCACCACCATCATAAAATCCACTAAAAACACCATCAAACGTCATTATTTCGGAAAGCTCGTTTGGAGAAAAGTGACCAACTCGCAACGATCTACATATCCATCTTTCCGGAATTCTCACGCGCAAAGTTGTAAGTTTCCGACAAAACCCGCAACTTCTCGATTTTTAGTGTTTTCAAGTAATAATTATTTATTTAAGCTTGAAAATGACCAAATAAGGGTTGGGTAAAAGTTTCGGACCAAACGGAAGTCGTCTGGCCGTTTTTCCGGCCACCGGGACCTGATCAGACGCCGATGTCGCATCTGTCCCAGCGACATTGCGACATCACCCTCAATGTCGCACAACCCATCACAATGTCGCAGGTGCGACATCAGTTTCAATGTCACCTTAAATGGCTGACGTCGCACATAGCGACACAGACCCTTACGTTGCAAGATCAACAACGTCGCATATAGCGACATAACACGTAATGTCGTATTAAATTGCGAAGTCGCACTTAGCGACGCCATGACCAATGTCGCAGTCATGACCTGCGACATAACAACCTACGTCGCACACAATGTCGCAGATGACAGAACCTAGATAACACAGATTTTACTAAGGGTCGAGACCTAAAATTTTATCACTTGATTTCACCAAAATTCAAGTCCAGGTGCGTTTTTCACCAATGCAATATAATAGAAATAAAAATCTCGACCCCAACCAGCGGCCAGCCCCTTGGACCCCGCCAGGGGTTGCCACCCCTGGGACCCCGCTAACCAGGGGCCCTGCCCCCGGACCCCCGTCACCTAAAGTTTATTAATACTTTTCAAGTATAACACCTTTCGAGAATCAAAATAATAATGTGAGATTATTATTACAAACAATCACCAACGGGCCGTACACATTTTCCAACAATTAGACAATCAACCAAATTGTAATCATTTGGACATTCTAGTTGGACAAACAACTACAAGTTAGTCTTATTGGATACCTTCTCATGTTTATAACCATCGCGTGTCATGGACCCCCTCAGGTTACAAGTCTTTGGACTTCAATTCTTGGCTAATCGCTCTCAGTTTATTTAGATAAACTCTTCAGGCTCAGGTGAGTCTCATGGCCCCTCTTTTACTGTTTTACTAGGGGTGTGTTACATTGCTCCGTTTTTAACACGTGAACGCGAGTACATACTTCAATATACTACATGAGTTGTTTTCTACTAATCAAATCAAAGTCCTCCATCAGTATAGTCTGGTAATACGAAAGTAGCGTGAATATTAGTATATGCTACCATATAGGATTGACCCACCTCATCCGGGTTAGTCGCGCTAACCTCTGCAACGGACGTACTAATATTTGGGAAGACGAGTGTAGATTAGGCACTCGTGGAGGCACCTCGCTCGGAATTCTCTATATGGGACCCGACCCTCGAGTTAAGCTCAGACTATGCGCTCATGAGCACATAGTTTGAGCTTAACTTGAGTGTTAGGTCCAATTAAGGAAACCTAACTTAGTTGCCTCCTACGAGTGCCTAATCTACACTTGTCTTCCCAAATGCTAATACGTCCGTTTGACTAGTTAGTGCGTGCTAACCCGGACGAGGATTGTCAATCCTATATGATATCATATACTAACATTCACGCTACAGATGTATTACCAAACTATGTTGTGGAGGGCTTTGAAATGATTAGTGAAAACAACTCATGTAGTATTTGATTTGTACTGTACTTGCATTCTTATTGTAAAATAAAATGAGCAATGTAATCACACCCCTGATGAAAATTGTAAAATAGGGGCTATGAAACTCACCCGAGCCTTGAAAATTTTAACTTAATAAACTTGTTTGATTAGCCGTGAATTGATGTCCGAAGACTTGTAACCTGAGGGTGTCCAAGACACGCGATGGTTATAAACATGAGTAGGTATCTCGAAAGACTACCTTTGTAGTTGTTGGTCCAACTCGAATGTCCAAATTACTATGACTTGGTTGTTTAACTTGTCCAAGTTACTACGACTTGGTTGATTTGATTATCCAAATTACTACGATTTGGTTGTTTAAGTTGTCCAAGTTACTACGACTCGGTTGATTGGTTTATGTTTTGAAAACGTGTACGGCCTGTTGGTGATTGGTTGTAATAATAATCTCAATATTATTAATATGATTTCGAGTGTTCATGTTCATGAACGTGTTCCGATGTGTTTAAAAAGTCGTATTGTATAAGTGTTTGAAATTACATAAATTTGACACTTAGTAAAAATCCTTGTTTTCAAGTTTCTGATTTATGCTACATAGTGTGCGACATATGGCTTTGTGTCGCTAAGTGCGACATAGTCTGTTGTGTCGCAGATCATGACTGTGACCTAAAGGCTTGTGTCGCTAAGTGCGACATCCGCAATTTAATGCAACATAAGGCGTTGTGTCGCTATATGCGACGGGAATGAGTTTTGCGACATAGTATTTTGTGTCGCCATATGCGACGTCCGTAATTTCTGCGACATAACCATTTGTGTCGCTATATGCGACATCCGTGATTAGTGCGACATAGTGGCTTATATCGCTATATGCGACATAAGACCTGATTTTGCGACATAAGAGCTTATGTCGCAGGTGGCCTGGAGCCTCTGCGACATAACGCGCTGTTGGCCAGAAAATGAGCAGAAAAGGTATTTTTTTCCGTTTGACTTGAAACTTTTATCCAACCCATATTTGGACATTATAAGCTTAAATAACCCATAAACAAGTAAAATTAAGTGAAATCGGAGTGTTTCGGGTTTTGTCGGAAACTTACAAACTTAATGCCAGAGGAATCCGAAAAGAGGGAAGTGTAGATCTCGACGAGAGGAATGTTTTCTTCTAAATGAGTGTGACGATCCGAGGCCGTTTGGTGGTAGTTTTAAGGAATATAGGAGGTGGTGGTGGTTTATGTTTTGAGAGAAAATGAGAGGAAGAAAATGGAGAGAGAGAGAGAAAGGAAAGTGAAAAATGAGGAGGGGGGAAGGTTTTTGGCAGATTTTTGGGGAAAAAGGGGAGGGGATCTCCCAAATTTTAATCCCCCGCGTTTGCGCTCCGTGCGGTGTTCGTTTCTCCGATAGTTTAAATATACGTTTTAAAATACGAATAATTACTCAATAATTTTGTTGAAGTATTTCATTAAATAATTTTACTTGAGTTATAAAATATAACTTATTCTTGTTTCGATTGTTCGCGTGTTTAACATTTTAATCGCGTAACTGTTGTTTGTACGATACAAATTTGAGTTGAAATATTATCTAAATAATATATTGGATAAAATAGAGTTATTAAATAATGTTATATTATTTAATAAAATTGTTCACCAGCGTCCGTATTAATTGAACTGAATTGCATTCGATTTGAAACTTGTACGAGTTAATCAAATCGCACACTTGTATATTTTCAACAATATATATATATATATATATATTGATTACGTGTATTACACTTGATTACGAACTAATTACTAGTCCTAATTTGACGGGTGTCACATTCTCCGCTGTTAGGAGAAGTTCGTCCAGAAATTTAGTTTGAAGTTGTGATTGATGTAGCGTCAGTGAATAACTGAGGATACTTGAGCCGCATTTGGTCCTCCTGTTCCCAGGTGAATTCTGGCCCCCGCCGGAATTCTTCCTGACTTTGACAATGGGAATACGACTTTGTTTGAGTTGTTTGACCTCACGGTCCATGATTTCGGAAGGATCTTCAACAAAATGAAGCTTGTCGTCCACTCAGATTTCATCTAGTGGAATGATAAGTGTCTCATTAGACAGACATTTCTTCAAGTTAGAAATGTGAAAAGTGGGATGCATGCTGCTGAGTTCGGGTGACGGTTGCAATCGATATGCCACTGAACCAATCCTCTCGAGGATCTCGAATGGTCCAATGTATCTAGGATTTAAATTCCCGCGTTTACCGAATCGGATAACACCTTTCCAAGGTGAAACTTTGAGTAGCACTCGATCCCCAACCTGGAACTCGAGTGGTTTGCGTCTCACGTCAACATAACTTTTCTGACGATCACGTGCGGTTTTGAGTTTGTTTTGGATCTCGAAGATCTTTTCAGTAGTTTCGTGGATGATCTCAGGACCAGTGAGTTGACTGTCTCCCACCTCGGTCCAACAAATCAATGAGCGGCACTTACGACCGTAGAGTGCCTCGAAAGGTGTAGCCTTAATGCTGGTGTGATAACTGTTGTTGTACGAAAACTCGCACAACGGTAGGTGTTTTTCCCAGTTTTCACCGAAGTCTGCAGGCTAGTAGCATGTCTTCCAGTGTTTGAATTGTTCGTTCACTTTGGCCGTCGATTTGAGGGTGGTATGCGGTACTCATATCGAGACGGGTACCCATTGATTTTTGAAGTGACTGCCGAAAGTGAGATGTGAAACGACTATCCCTATCGGAGATAATCAAGATTGGAACACCGTGTCGAGAAACAACCTCTTTGATGTAGATTCGTGTGAGGCGTTCCATTTTGTCGGTTTCCTTGATTGCCCAGAAGTGAGCAGATTTCGTGAGACGATCGACGATCACCCAAATGGAATCGCAACCGCTCGATGACTTGTGTATAATTTATAAGTGGAAATACCTAATTAATACTTTTCACATAACCAGACAACAATACCTGATCGAATGTAAGTATAGAATCGGTAAGACCGAGTCGATCTCAGGAACGGTGGTTGTTTATAAAAATAAGAAATACTAATTAACTAGAAAACAGTAAACATGGGGAAACGTTTTAGTTCTGTATGAACATAAGATTGATAAAATAATAACTTGAAATAAATAAAACAATTTAAATAAATAATAACTAATAACAAATAGGAAGGAATAAGTAATTGTATAATTAACGTCACTCAGATTCAAATATCCTGATTCATTACGTATTGATTATCTAATTATGATTCTTTTATATCAATTTAATACCAAATTCTTCAATGATATTAAATTGAATGTGAACTAGCCAACTTTTCAAATCAAGGGTCCATCATAAAACAAGGGTCCATCGTCACAAGATGATCAGTCAATTGTGTGCTTTTCCCTAAATTGAGCATTAAACATTCACAACTTATTATAATTAACTCTAATGGTATGATTCAACAATACCCAATAATTACTTATTGTCTTGTTCATTTTAAAGTAGATAATTATCATTTACTCAACCTATCAGACTCAACATATTTAGCAATAGTCACAAATCCTAAATAGTAACTATCAATAATCAATAATCTTAAAGGAACTCAATCTCATTAATCTTATTAACCACGTTGAGCAATAATAACTACTAGTTACCAGTAAACAAGGATCCACGAGCAATATAATAGTTTTCAATTAAATAACTTAGTCAATACGCAATAATAATCGTTCAACAATCATAATCCGAATTTATTAATTACACAACTACTTTGGATATTCAATTCGTCATGAAAACAGAAAAGCTCAGATTAAATAACATCAAATTCATCAATGATATCAAATAAAGAAAGTTATACCGAATCAAAACGACGAACTACGAAGAACTAAGATGAACTATCCTCGATCTTGAACCTTCGTACCTCCAAAATACTCCTAAAGTTCGTAAATAAACCGTAGAATTCGTAAAATATCGACTGGAACAAAACCCTAGCCGAACTCTCTTTTTCTGTGATTTTAAACGCGTTTTATACTTTCTGTATAAACCATCCATACGGCGTATGGATTTTCCATACGGCGTATGGATGAAAAACAAGCCCAGCCCAAGTCCGCGTGACAAGGGCTTCCACCGCCTGAATCCATACGGTGTATGGATAATCCATACGGCGTATGGATTGACTTTCAGCCGAATTTTAATATTTTTCTTCTTTTAATTATTTCTTCACTTCGGCTTCACTTTATTCTTCAAATATGCATCATTTAACTCAGTTATTGACTGTTTTCCGTTCCTTTCTTCGTAACGCTCCATTTTCACATCTAATTGCAAATATGAACGAAATCAATATCTATTCTTAAATAAATGCAATAGAAACATCCAAGAATAGGGGTAAAATACTACTAAAATATAGTACTTTTGAGCCTTTATCAAACATCCCCACTTGAATCCTACTTGTCCTCAAGTAGACAATCGATTCAAAAAACAAATTCTTAAGAAAACAGTCATCTCCATTTATCTAAATAACTATCAAAGGAATTACACAACATTGCCCTTTTTTCAACTCAAACATTTAAATTTAAAAATCTGTTAATTCTAAAAACAATTATTAAGAAACAATGATATGTACAAAAATAATCTACACATAATGTTACTCTTCTTGAAAAATTAAATAGTTCACAATGATTACTGATATTGTTATCCACTTAAACAATCTATATTTACATAATTGAGCTTAAACCATTATTATTTACATAGATGTTCCCTTAAACTCCCAAAAGCTATATACTCTCATACTCATAACGTGCCAACATTATATATTTTGAAGTTTCAATCAAAACAATCATTTTTCAAATCAAGACATAGGTGACAGGTCTGTGCCTCAACACAACAGAGCGACATAACTTGATTATGGTTTAGAAATATAAAATTTTTAGTCAAACTATTGGTGGCAGGTCTGTACCTTAGTACAACAAAGCGACTTAATTTGACTACATTCTAAAATCATGAGTTGTTAAACTCTTTTTCTCTTTTTAATTAGATATACTGACGGAGACCAGGTCTGTACTTACATACAACAGAGGAAACAACACCCAGTATATCCCCAAATGATATTAATTAAAATCCCAAAAATATGACATATTGCATGCTAATAATGTGAAAATTAAGATATACGTCATATATAACTAAATTTCATCTAAAGGTGTCATCCAATCCTTTATTTTCATTTCTTAAAAGCTCAAGAATTCTCACATAGATCACCTATCAATACATCATATACTGAAACTAGATAACATTTTTCACAATTTAATATTTAATTAAAAGTGTAGAAAATTTTTAAATTAACCTACATTGTTACAAAATAATTATCTCTAGAAAAACAAAATTTTAAATTTACAAATTTGGTTGAAGAATGGGCAATTTATAACCTCCTAGTTACGTATCCTAATGAGATAACTATTAATCCAGCTTACACATTGTCTACTTACCTAACAGGACAAAGATGTGGAAAATCAACTCTTTTCTCTCCCATCCCCCACTTAGAGCTGTACAATGCCCTCATTGTACGAATAATGAATTGCTAAAACGGGAAAAAGAGAAAAGAAATAAGACAGAAAAACTCCCCTGGAAAAATGTGCCTAACGGTCCTGACAAGGATCCCACATCCTCTCGGATTAATTTCTGGCGCTGAACTTACTGCCAGCATAACATGTACTCACACATAATTCTGATGGATCAATCAACACACAAGATTAAACAATACCAAATATAAGCATCCAAAATAAAAATAAAAACAACCAAACCTAAGACTACAAATCCAACATAATTAAAAATCCTACAAATAAAATCAGTCAAAAAAATAAAAATAGAAATAGTGTCTGGAATCATAAACCACATAGGATGAACAACATCCTAATCACTGTCATACTCCTCGTCCATACTCCGATAGTGATGAGAAGGTCCTGGCTGCTCTACCGGTGGTGGTGGTGGCATGAACTCCCGGGGCATCTGATACTGGAATGGCTGGTATGGCAAATGGCTAAAATCAAATAGCTGCGTGAAAAGGCCATCCTGATAGTCCAAATGAGCACTGGTCTGATGAAAATGCTGTCTCTGCATACTCTCAATCTGATCAAACCTCTGAGTGTGCTGGATGCTCATCTGATCTAGCTGCTGCGATAATCGCTCAAAGTCCCCAGCATATCCTCTACTACGGCCTCGTGCTGCTCCTCTACCTGCAGCTGCAGCCCTAACCTGTCTAGGCTGTAAAACCTGCCCAACTAAAGTAGTCGCCACACATTAATACATCTCCAGATCACCACCATATATGCTGCATGGCTCAATAATATCCAAAGCCTCTAGTCTCCGTATAGTCAACCAATCCATACCAGGCTGCACAACAGTACACGAACCTATCGCAGCCGGAGTCTCCAACCCAAAGTGCCTAGCCAATCGCATAACGAAATGACCACCACATAAACTACTCGAACTCCTAGTACCAGTTGCTCTCTTAGACATCCACCTAGCTAATCTCCACGGCACATTAACCAGCCTTTTCCTCAAAATCGCACTAAGATAGAAAAGATCAGGCTTAGAGACCTTTTCTGGTCCCTCTCGACGACCAACGATAGTGAATGTCAATAACTGGTGAATCAAACGGTGGCGAGGATCTCGAATAGCTCGATAAGAAGGGGTTGAATCTCCATAACTACCCTGAGCAATAGACTGCCACTCCTCCGCAATCTCCAGGTCAGTAAGCTTCGACACTGCACCCGCTGAAATATGATCCAAAAAATGTGGGTTGTGGATCTCATTAGGCTCATATAATCCAATTCCAAGAGCAAACTCAACAAGAGACATATATCTCGGCTGTCCCCCAAGCTGGAATGAAATAGTCTCAGCAGTCCACTCTGTCGACCTGTGATCAAACCGAAATGTACTGTAGAACTCCATCACCAACTCTCTATATATTTTTCCTGAATGTTGAACATCCTGCACCAGGTGTAAGAAACAAACCCAATGTTACCATCCCGTAGTCTATATGGGGAAGAAAGTAGGTTCCTAATCGTCTCATGCCCAGTGGCAAACCCATTTCTCTCAACCACATGCTCGAGAGCGTGCCAATCCACCGCATGAAAAACCTCAATTGGCTGGTCAATATTCTCAGCCAAACGCTCCCCGAACTGGTATCTCAAAGTCTCTGAATATGAATCATGAAACGTAAGATATCTGTGGGTTCTGATCAGAGGGTTTCCCAATGCCTGACCGCCTCTTGTTCTCCTGCTAGCCATTTTACTGCTAAGAAAAACAATCATTACAACACAGGAAATGCAAATAATGTTTCAAAAGAAATTTCGGCAGCATTTCGGCTTAATATGGAACAATCCACCATTAAGGTTTAGCATACTACCGCAACAACCACAATTTCAACTACCCTATTGCATTATGAACCAATATTCACTCAAATTGCTCAATTGTATACACTTGTTAAAATTTCATGACAAATTGTTGAATCAAATGCAATATAATAACTTGGTACCACTATGAACATATGAACGTGTACAATTACCAAACTTGAGCAATAGCAACTAACAATTATTCATACCATCTCATAATGAATTATTATAAAATACATTCAACATAAATAACAATGTATCACATAACCGTAACCATAAATAGTTGAGTACCAATCAAATAATTGCATTAATCATTATGTGGTCATAAAACCAACAAGGTTGAACCAAAAACCATAGCAATTAAATTAACATTATAACCGCATTATACGTATATGAACAAATAAACCATGATAAGCAATACGTCATAAAAATGAGCAGGGAATTACATCACATTATGTAAACTATGCATAAATCAACCAATACATGCCTAAAACATACTCAAATTCTAAATACCCACATCGCAATCACAAACCCTAACTTTCAAACAAATGATTTATCCAACGAAAATTAAAATCAGAAGCTATACCTTGTAGAGGAGTTTGCGTAGTAAAAGAAAATAAGAAGATGGGGTAGAATGCATGGCCGGAAAGTGGTGGGTGGATGGTGGCAGCCGCAGCAGTGGTGATGGTGGTGGGTTTCGGTTTTGAAAATGAAGAAGAAAAGGGGCTGCAACCGGGTTATGCATTTTTGATCCATACGGCGTATGGATTTTCCATACGGCGTATGGATTAAACAGGCCCAGGTCAACCAATTAAATCCAGTCAACACCGGCCCAGTGGCCCAATTCAATCCATACGGCGTATGGATTTTTCATACGGCATATGGATAAAAAAAACAGAACGTTTTTTTTTTTTTCATTCCACCACTTGCTACTAACTCGCCAACATTTTAAACAATTAAGACGTACCTGGAGGGGTATAATAACTTCATAGCTTCTTAATTCCAAACTATACAAATAAACAAATAAATTAAAATTTTCAAAAACAATTAACTAACAAGATTAAATAAAAATTAACCACTTATTCAATCACACCATTAATAGAAATTGTTCAACATTCAAGCACGCAAACAAATAAATACAACCAAACATAAAAGTTATTAGTAGGTCCGACGAAAAATAGAAAAGTATGAATCACGAAAGTCAACGCAAGGGATAAAGAGATAAGAATCGCTCTGTTATTTTTGTAATAACATTATCCACTCCATGTCCAAAAGTAGCAAAATTCACCAAATGAGCACTAGCCGCTGGTTGAAGATTTATTAGCCACCAACAGATATCTCTAACAGTCTTATTCACAGGACCATCGAGTGCCAACACAACCTTATCATTCTCATCCAAAGTTATCTCACGATCCGGGCTAGCCTCTTCCAATTCACTCATAAACTCATAAATTGCTTCATTAACACTCGCGTGTTTAGACATCACCGGACTTCGCTTTAGATCTCTTCTTCTTCTTTCGATCTTCTTAATTGCCACTTCATGATGATTAGTAAATCCCAAATCAGATCCCTTGAATATTCCTACCAACTTTGTGTATATCTCTACCATCCCAAAATGGAAATGTTCACGTGGGGTGAGCACCTTATCCAAAACTACCAACGAATCCAAATTGACTACTAGAAAAATAGCTAAATCAATAGTGACATCAGGGTGAATGAAACTAGGGTTAGGCCTCTTTCCTTCTTCCTTAGCCAATAATTCCAATTTCTGTATCATATTCTTTAAGTAGTAAGGAATGGTATTATGCACTATAACTCTATGAGGAGTAGGATCTCTCAAATGATCTTCAAGTTGCAACAACTGCACCAAGTCTCTCAAACTAGTAACAATTTCTTTATCCGCCTCAAAATTAGGATTCCCAGTTGCCAAATACAACGCTTTCAACATCCTATGAAGATATGCCGCCTAATTAGAAGAATAGGGAAAAGAAGACTGCACCAATGCCTCATAAATTTCTGTGTACCGCTTCTTTTGTGCAGTGAAAAATACATTTTCTTTTTCAATCCTTGAATCCAAAGATGCCTCAAAATCAATTAGAGCCTCAATAAAATGTTGTTCATACCCAAACTGTCTCTCTATATCCGCAGTATCTAACACATTTTGAAACAGATTCAATTGACTCTCAGTAAAATAGATGGAAGATCTTCTTATCAATTCAGCTGTAAAAGGAATGTCCCATCTGACATTCTCAATAGTATTTAACAACTCATGACAGGATGATGTGATAGGTACTTCCCTATGTCCTAAACGCGTAAAAGATGGCACTGTGTTATCAGAACTCGACCCAAAACTATCAGGGTTTCTCCTAACAATGTGGTTATTGTTCGCATCGCTCTCGTAACTCCTTGCCATTGAATCAAAACCTAAATAACAATTAAATCTTAAACACAAGCACTATTAACGAAAAACAAGTTAGTTCACACAAAATAAATAAATTTTAATGACACAAAAGTTAACCAAAAGAATTCCAACCGGCGGATGGATTTCCATCCGCCGGTTGAAACTGAATTCTAAAAAATTTAACCAAATAAAAAGTAATTTGTTTCAACCAAATTTATTAACAAAAACTTATTAATGCACTTAAATAAACTAACTGAACAACTTTACCAAAAATCTAATTAACAATTTTTATACAAAACTTTTACAATAAATAAAATCTATTTAAATAAACAAAACGCAATCGTTCCCCGACGACGGCGCCAAAAACTTGATGCGTGTGAAAGCGCGTATTGTTTTATAATTTATAAATGGAAATACCTAATTAATACTTTTCATACAACCAAGCAAGAATACCTGATCGAATGTAAGTATAAAATCGGTAAGACCGAGTCGATCTCATTGCAATATGAACGAAATCAATATCTATTCTTAAATAAATGCAATAGAAACATCCAAGAATAGGGGTAAAATACTACTAAAATATAGTACTTTTGAGCGTGTATCAGTTATGAAATCCATGGCAATTTGTTCCCATTTCCATTCAGGAATGTTGGGCTGCTGGAGTAAACCAGAAGGTTTTTGATATTCTGCTTTGACTTTCGAACAAGTGAGACACTTGCTGACGTATGTGGCGATTTCGGCTTTCATGTTCGGCCACCAATAGAACTCTTTGATGCCGTGATACATTTTGTCGGATCCAAAATGGATAGAATATTTGGACTTGTGAGCTTCATCCATCACCAAGTCTCGCAGGTTCCCAAAACTAGGCAACCAGATTCGGTTTGAGAAGTACCTAACTCCGTTAGGTTTGATTTTGAAATGTTTATCCATGCCTCGCAAGGCTTCATTTTTTATGTTATGGGTTTCAGAGCTTCGAGTTGAGCAGTGAGGATCTGAATGTTTAGATCATTGTGAATAGTCATACTGAGGGCTCGGACTCGAATTGGTTTCGTTCGTTCCTTTCGACTGAGGGCATCGGAAACAACATTTTCCTTACCCGGACGGTATTTGATCTCACAATCATAGTCGGTGAGCAATTTGACCCATTGACGTTGCCTCATATTGAGATCCTTCTGATCGACTATGTGTTGGAGACTTTTGTGGTCGGTAAAAATTGTGCATTTTGTGCCATAGAGGTAATGTCTCTAGATTTTGAGGGCAAAAATGATAGCTCCTAGCTCGAGATTGTGGGTGGTATAGTTCTTTTCATGAATTTTGAGTTGTCGCGAAGCGTAAGCAATTACTTTGTCCCGTTGCATCAACACGCAACCGAGACCTTGGTGAGAAGCATCGCAGTATATCACGAAGTCATTGGTGCCTTCGGGTAATGATAGAATAGGAGCACTGCAAAGCTTTTGTTTTAGAAGTTGAAATGTTGACTCTTGTTTATCAGTCCAGTCGAACTTTTTGTCTTTCTGAGTCAGTGTCGTGAGTGGTTGGGCTATTTTCGAGAAATTTTCAATGAAGCGCTAATAGTACCCTGCCAATCCCAAGTATTGGCGTACCTCGGTTGGAGTGGTTGGCGATTGCCATTCTTTGATAGCCTTGATTTTTGATGGATCGACATGGATTCCTTGACTATCGATAACATGTCCAAGGAATTGAATGGTTTGCATCCAGATCTCACACTTAGAGAATTTTGCGTAAAGCTCCTCGTGCTTAAGTAGTTCTAGGATGGTTCTGAGGTGTTGCGCATGTTCTTGTTCGTTTCGTGAGTATATGAGGATATCGTCAATGAAGACAATGACAAACTTGTTGAGGTATGGCTTGCACACCCAATTCATAAGATCCATTAATACGGCTGGTGCGTTGGTTAGACCGAATGGCATCACTTGAAATTCATAATGCCCATACCGGGTTCTGAAAGCAGTTTTCGGAATATCAGAGTCGCGAACACGTAGTTGGTGATAACCTGACCGGAGATCGATCTTTGAATAAAAACTCGACCCTTGTAGTTGGTCAAACAGGTCATCAATATGAGGAAGTGGGTAACGGTTCTTGACAGTTAGCTTGTTCAACTCTCGATAGTCAATACACATTCAGAAAGAACCGTCTTTCTTTTTGACAAATAGGACCGGAGCTCCCCAAGGTGAAGAACTCGGCCTAATGAATCCTCTTTCTAGGAGTTCCTGTAATTGATTGGACAACTCCTGAAGTTCGGATGGGGCTAAGCTGTATGGTGCTCAGGCCACAGGTACGGCACCTGGCACGAGGTCGATTGAGAACTCAACCTGTCTTGGTGGTGGTGGACCAGGTAGTTCTTCGGGAAAGACTTTTGGAAAGTCTCGAACGATGGGCACATCCTCAAGTCACTTCTCCTCCGACTTTTTCTCCATGATATGCGCGAGGATTGCTGGATAACCCTTTCTCAGAAATTTCCGGGTTTTCAAGCAAGATATGATGTTGAGTCTCGTCCCACCGGTCTCCCCCTGTATGACCAAAGTTCTACCGACAGCGAGAGGAATGCGAACGATTTTATCGTAATAGATGATTTCAGCGCGGTGTTTGGACAACTAGTCCCTACCAATGATGACGTCGAAGCTTCCAATTTCAACAGGCATAAGATCGATTGAAAAGATTTCATTGGCTAGGTTTAAAGTGCAATTAGGTATAACACTATCGGTTTCTATGAGTTTACCGTTCGCTAGTTCTACAGTGTACTTAACATCTAAAGCAACCGGGGTGATATCAAGTAGTGGATAAAATTCATCAGAGATAAAGCTTCTATCGGCACCAGTATCAAACAGAATAGAAGCAGGTAAGTTGTTGAGGAGGAACATACCCGTGACCACATTCGGATCCTGATGGGCATCCCCGGAGTTGAGTACGAATGATCTTCCCCTTGCGTTGTTGTT
The DNA here is from genome assembly GCA_963422505.1 of Pseudognaphalium luteoalbum. Classification (NCBI taxonomy): domain Eukaryota; kingdom Viridiplantae; phylum Streptophyta; class Magnoliopsida; order Asterales; family Asteraceae; genus Pseudognaphalium; species Pseudognaphalium luteoalbum. Next base: position 54,707,697 of record OY730198.1, on the reverse strand, counting down.
CTTGTTCTTGTTTTTAGGACATTCATTTCTGAAGTGTCCCGTTCCTCCACACCCAAAGCAGGATTTGGGTTGGTTGGAATTGTTGTGAGAGGTGTTGTTGTTGGATTTGGGGGCTCGGTAATCCTTGGTCAAGTGCCTGTACCTCCTACAGTTGTTGCAGAGAGTACTGCATGGACCATCGTGGTGGTAGTTACACTTGGAGCAGTATGGCCCATCCCCAGTGTATCCATGCTTGGGTTCAGAATTTGTGTTGTAAACTTGGATGGCATTGGATTTCTTGTTGTGGTTGTTGTGGTGTTCAGACGATTTACGTTTGTTGTTGTTGGAGGAGGATGTGTTGGATGTCTCACGGCTGACAACCAGGACCATGAGTTCATGTGCTAATTGGATTGCACTTTCAACGGTGCTTGGTTTTGATGAGGCGACCTTCCCCTGGATATTCTCTGGGAGGCCGCGGATGTATCTTTTGATGCATTTTTCCTCCGGATCAACCAAACCCGAGCATAACAAAGCAAATTGTTGGAATTTGGTGGTATATCCAGCAATGTCAGTTCCCTGCACTGTCAAGTGCCAGAATTCTTCCTCCAGACGGTGCAGTTCTTCTTCGGGACAATATTTTCCCCTAAGCTTTTTCTTCATTTTCGGTTTGCTATCTCAATGCCTACGGAGTTTGCGTGGGTGTTCCACCACGTAAGTCCACCTTCCTGAAAGGTGTAGGCAGAAAACTTGACTTTGTTATCCTCCGAACAATTACAGAGGTTGAATAGCACCTTCCGTGCCTTTGAAGTACCTTCCGTGCCTTTGAAGTAGAGTGGTTTGCAGCTAAGAAAATCATTGTAAGAGCAAGGTTTGATAACAGGAGTATTGACTGGGTTTTCATTATTGTTTCAAGAGTTTCGAGGTGAATCCCGAGCAGCCAAGGCATCAGCTACTGCTCGAGATACGACAGCAGCAAGTTCGGCATCACTGTAACTTTTCTTCTTTGGCGGCATGATTCTTCAAGAGAGAAACAAGAGGCACATGAGAAGTTGTACCAGAATGATAATTCGATAGATGTACATATATTAAAACGGTAATATACAACATCACAAAGTGAAAATTAACAATGTAAGATAGTTGAGAGAAATTGTCGATTGATATTATGATGTTAAACGATTACAGACAATTTCTAGTTACGTATCCCAAAAGTTACAGGTTTAGATTTTAACAAAAAGTGTCGGGATTGTTATATCCGGTCGAATTACATAGGTCCTACGAAAGCATGATAAAGTACAGATTTAGCCTAAGCTAATCCTGACGTAGATTGAGTTGTGGCAGCAGTGCGGTGAGATGGTCCACAGATTCTGCAAGTCTGCTAACCATTCGGAGGGCATCCTCGGTTTCCCATAGACGTGTCTCGCACTGGTTCAGCCTTGATTGTAGGATGGAAATTTCATTTCGGTTTCCAATCACTTGGTTGTTGACAACCTCCATAGTTTCGATGGTTTAACCCAGACGGTTGTCAAGGGTGTCCATGTGGTTGACGGTATTTTCATGAACTTCGGAGACTTGATTGATAACGTTCGAGCGATGTGAGTCTCCAATTTTCGTTGGTTTCTTGTAGTTCGATATCCATTGTATCAAGTCGTTGCTCGTGTCGGTGTAGCCTAGTGGCTAAGTCCGACAAAGTGAAGTGAATGGGGTATGGGTCAGCTCGAGGCAACCTGGTGTTCCTCCTAGCCACCCTTGGGTTTCGCGATCCATACAGATGAGAGCATGATGAATTGGGTGGTGTGTTTGCCATTCTGAGACAAAGCGTTAGAAAGAATGAGGCCTATATTCATATAATACATATATAATATAGTCGAAGATATTGGACGTGAGAGAGGCCTCTCTATGTATGTATATATATATCACAGAATAGCCTAAAGTGTCTAATCACAGACATGTTTGAGTCCCGATTTCTCTCGTGGTCAGAGTCAACTAGTGTATCATGTTCAGTCATGACTCCTGTCAGATCTCACATCATATTCTTTTAATTGTACATAGTTGATCAGGCTATGTTAAATTAAACCAATATCATGTAGTCACTGAACCTAATCATACATAATAAGGAATACTGCCTAACGGTCATAGTCTAGGCCTACTAAATGCAACCTAGTTTACTATTACCTCAGGCTCTGATACCAATCTGTCGCACCCCCAAATTCGGGTTGCGGAAGCAAATCGGGACGGGGCGCGACTAATCAATAATCATAAGCACAAAGATATAATGAACGACCACTAAATGCGTCGTTTTACATTGTATTGATAAAACCAAAGTTTACATGAAAAATATTATTTACATTAACTCAGTTCCTTGAAATTGAGAGATTTACATTACATAATTACTTATACAAAAATATAATAATGCAACTAAATCTCTGATTGATTGAATGACTACTCAAGCTAATGAATCTTGATTGGGCAGCCAACCTACTGCTGAGTACCTGTGATACACGCTAAAATGGGTCAGCAAAATGCTGGTGAGCTCACAGGTTTGTATGTCAACACATAATTGTATGAACAGCAAGATTTTAATTGAATTTAAAATGCAATTAAGCAAAATAAAAGTTATACAGCCATGAGCACATAGTCTGAGCTTAACTTGAGCGTTAGGTCCAATTAAGGAAACCTAACTGAGTTGCCTCCTACGAGTGCCTAATCTACACTCGTCTTCCCAAATGCTAATACGTCCGTTTGACCAGTTAGTGCGTGCTAACCCGGACGAGGATTGTCAATCCTATATGATACCATATACTAACATTCACGTTGCATATGTCTTACCAAATTATGTTGTAGAGGGCTTTGAAATGATTAGTGAAAACAACTCATGTAGTATTTGATTTGTATTGTACTTGCGTTCATATTGTAAAATAAAACAAGCAATGTAATCACACCCCTGATGAAAACTATATAATAGGGGCTATGAGACTCACCTAAGCCTTGAAAAGTTTAACTCAATAAACTTGTTTGATTATCCGTGAATTGATGTCCGAAGACTTGTAACCTGAGGGTGTCCAAGACACGCAATGGTTATAAACATGAGTAGGTATCTCGAAAGACTACCTTTGTAGTTGTTCGTCCAACTAGAATGTCCAAATTACTATGACTTGGTTGTTTAACTTGTCCAAGTTACTACGGCTTGGTTGATTTGATTATCCAAATTACTACGATTTGGTTGTTTAAGTTGTCCAAGTTAGTACGACTCGGTTGATTGGTTTATGTTTTGAAAACGTGTACGGCCCGTTGGTGATTGGTTGTAATAATAATCTCAATATTATTATTATGATTTCGAGTGTTCATGTTCATAAACGTATTCCGATGTGTTTAAAAAGTCGTATCGTATAAGTGTTTGAAATTACATAAGTTTGACACTTAGTAAAAATCCTTGTTTTCAAGTTTCTTATTTATGCAACATAGTGTGCGACATACGGCTTTGTGTCGCTAAGTGTGACATAGTCTGTTGTGTCGCAGATCATGACTGCGATGTAAAGGCTTGTGTCGCTAAGTGCGACATCCGCAATTTAATGCGACATAAGGCGTTGTGTCACTATATGCGACGGGAATGAGTTTTGCGACATAGTGTTTTGTGTCGGCATATGCGACGTCCGTAATATCTGCGACATAACCATTTGTGTCGCTATATGTGACATCCGTGATTAGTGGGACATAGTGGCTTATGTCGCTATATGCGACATAAGACCTGATTTAGCGACAAAAGAGCATATGTCACAGGCGGTCTGGAGCCTCTGCGACATAACGCGCTGTTGGCCGGAAAAATGAGCCGAAAAGGTGTTTTCCGGTTTCCGTTTGACTTGAAACTTTTACCCAACTCATATTTGGACATTATAAGCTTAAATAACCCATAAACAAGTAAAATTAAGTGAAATCGGAGTGTTCGGGTTTTGTCGGAAACTTACAAACTTAACGTCGGAGGAATCCGAAAAGAGGGAAGTGTAGATCTCAACGAGAGGAACGTTTTCTTCTTAATGAGTGTGACGATCCGAGGCCGTTTGGTGGTAGTTTTTAAGGAATTTAGGAGGTGTGGTGGTGGTTTATGTTTTAAGAGAAAATGAGAGGAAGAAAATGGAGAGAGAGAAAGGAAAGTGAAAATGAGGAGGGGGGGGGAAGGTTTTTGGCAGATTTTTCGGGAAAAATGGGAGGGGATCTCCTAAATTTTAATCCCCGCGTTTGCGCTCTGTGCGGTGTTTGTTTCCCCGATCGTTTAAACGTTTAAATATACGTTTTAAAATACGGATAATTACTCAATAATTTTGTTGAAGTATTTCATTAAATACTTTTACTTGAGTTATAAAATATAACTTATTCTTGTTTCGATTGTTCACGCGTTTAACATTTTAATCGTATAACTGTTGTGTGTACGATACGAATTTGAGTTGAAATATTATCTAAATAATATTTTGGATAAAATAGATTTATTAAATAATGTTATATTATTTAATAAAATTATTCACCAACGTCCGTATTAGTTGAACCGAATTGCATTCGATTTGAAACTTTTACGATTTAATCAAATCGTATACTTGTATATATTCAACAATATATATATATATATAATATATATATATATATATATATATATTGATACATCAATTAGCCTAACACAGAACTAATTACATGTATTACACTTGATTAGACACTAATTACTAGTCCTAATTTGACGGGTGTCACATAACCATAATATGGCTCGATACCATGTTAAGGAATAAACCCCAATAGGGATACTGTGATATTGCATTAGAATATATAGATGTACACTTTGTGTGGTTTACATTGACAGCCCCTATACTATGTAGAAATACAAATACAGACATAAACTATACCCTATTGTCTATAGTTAACTGGGGATGTAAGAGATGAATGATGATAATTCGTGATGCTAGTTCTTGTCCTTCCTTTTGAACCTTCTTGTAGATGTTTTATGGTGGTAATAAAGTAAATTTTGGGTGGTGGTTTGAGGCTGGTTCAGCCATGGGAAAAGGGAGACAAAGGAGAGATCAAAGAGAGAATGGAGGTTTCGTGAGAAGAATATGATATGGTGTTGCTTAAACTTAGTCAAGAATCGTAGATATGGGAAAAAAAGGTGTGGGGAATGGCCTAGACGATGTCCTCAAGTCAATGAGTGGGTAAGATATGTTTTTAATTCTCCACAATATTGTGTAGGTTGACTAGGTATTTTACCAGTGTTCATTTATCCGATAATTTTACGTTTTAATACGTATTATTTATTTGTTTCGTTAACATTATTTCGCGTTAATATATTTCGAAGTATTATTTCAAATACTTTATTTTGAGTTTACAAATTATAAATTTTGACTACTTTAGTTGTCGGGTTTGATTCGTATATTAGTCGCATACGATATGTTTTTTTGTAAACGTATAATAATCTACGGTTAATCATTATGCTTTATAGTTCACATAATAGTTTCTAACAAATAACTATTAAAAAAATAGTTTTTACGTTATTTATAACTTTATATCACCAACGCGTAATTACTAATAATTATTATTTTTTTGTAATACCTCACGTGTTAAAATAGTTGGACTTTGCTAGACTTAACTTATAAAAATAGTGTGAATTCATTTAGCAGGGAATCAGCCTAAGACATGCACGTGATTATTGTACGTAATTATATCGAAATTTGCGGGGTGTCACAACAGTGTTAATATCTTTCTAACAGTAGAAACACTTGAACTAGCAGCACAAATCATCAAATCAGCAGTAGTAAATACTTAAGCAATCTTAGAAACCAATGCATGTGCTACATGAGAGTCTTGAATATGGGAAGCCTCATTGTAACAACTAGTTGGACTATCCTGAGGTTTGGCGTTTACATGTTATGCTAATTGTCTTAATTGGGATTCGAAAGCTTTTAACAAAGCTAGTTAGTCTCTTAAGAAGAGATCAGATTTGTCTTGTACGGTGTCATCAAAACAAGAGGTTTGTGAGGAAAAGGGTTTGGAAGGTTGGGGTTGATAAGTTGGTGGGATATTCCTAAGTGGATATAGGGAAGGTCTAGTATTGGGCGAACATAGATGAGATTGGGGAATTTGGGCTGAATGGTTCAGATTAGCACAGTTAAGGCAGGTTTAAACTTGAAAGAATTGTTGTGGTTGAAATTTTGATAGATTCAGACCCGATGGTAGTAGGAGGATTCACTATTGAAGAGTGATTTTCACTGTACTAGTCATGGTTGTGCATAGTCATTTTGTCAATAAGAATCCAAGCTTCATCGGCCGTACAGTTCATGAAACTTCCTTGAGAGGCGGTATCAAGTATATGACAGTGATGTGGGAGGAGACCATCGTAGAAGATGCTCAACTGGTCTGAGGGCTCAATCTGATGATCTGGACATTTCTTAAGTAATCCCTTAAAGGTAGTCTTTTAAGATACTTATGTTGATGCATATTAGTTTGTCTGTCAGTTGGTCTATCAAGTTGTAAAAGTGTCGTTAGTCATTTGATAGAAATATAGATTTTATATGATGCGACATTTAAGTTTTAGGTTAGGCGACACTTGCCTAAGTGACGCATAGCGACACTTAGGTAAGTGACGCATTAAGGCGGCCACATGCGACACTTCCACAAGTGACGCATGTCAGCCAGAATTTTAGTATAAATAGAACCTACGGGTTTTTGGCTAGGGTTGACGAAACCCTAGCACCATTTGTCGACTAAATCTCATTGTAATCAGTCTCATTACGTTATTCAAGCTAATAAACACGTTTACTTTGTTTGAATCAATTGTTTCGGTGTGTGTTTGTTAGTGATTTGTGCAATTGAGTGTTTCCGCCTCTCAATAGCAGTAAATCATCACTTAGGTGCAACGTCTAGGGCACTCACAACTGGTATCAGAGCTTGTAGGTGTTTAGATTGACGTTTTGAAGACGTTTTGGATTGATTTCTGTTTAGTTCGGATCAAGAATTGAGAATAACTACGGATTTCGAGTTGACAAGGTGATTTCCAGACGATATTCATCATTAACAATAGGTTTCGTTCATTAGGGTTCAAGGAATTTTCGTTTGGATTACGAAAATTCGATTTTTAGGGTTTTTGGGATTTTACCGCCGTTTCTGCGACACTCGCTGCGTCACTTGAATGCGTCACTTAGAGCGGCACTTCGTAATCTCAAATTAGGGTTTTACCGTCACTTGAACGTGTCACTTGAAGCGTCATTTGAGGTTTATACGACACTTAACTTAAGTGTCGTCTATTTTAATCAACAGTCACTCACGTGCGTCACTTTAGCACGTCACTTGAGTGCCAAGCGTCACTTCTGCTAGTGACGCCTGTTTGATTTCTTGCGTCACTTCCGTTAGTGACGCCTTTTGATTTATTGCGTCACTTTTACTAGTGACGCCTATTTGTTCTAGTGCGTCACTCAAGTACGACACTTGAGTGCGTCACTTGCTAGATTGAGCGACACTTGCTTACAGTGTCATCAGTCACTTAATCCGTCACTCGATAGCGTCACATATTAAGTGACGCTAGTCGTTGCGACACTTGAGTGCGTCACTTACTAAGTGACGCCTTTGGTACTAATTAGTTTGCAAGTTCTCATTTTTTTTAGTTAACTTTCAGGTTAATTTTTAATGGTTGCTGTTGCTGATAAAGAGGATATTCGGGGAATTAGAGATATGCTAAAACAAAATCATGATGTTGGTTCCAATAATAAACCTACTCTATTTACGGCTGATATGGATTACGCATATTGGCGTGATAGATTTGAACAGTATGTAGATTTCCACTGTCCGGAGCTCTGGGGTTCACTCAGAGAAAGATATGAAGCTCCCGTAGCTGAGGGAGACTATCGTGGTATCCCTCCATCTAAAACATACAAAGCCATGTCTCCTGAAGAGAAGAAGGAGTATGATATTGAAAGAAAGGCTCATTCAGCCATCTGCATGTGCCTTACTAAAGATGTCTTACGATCTCTGGAAGGCTATTGAGACGAGATGTGGTGGAAATCAGAAGTACAAGGAGGCTAAATTGGAACTGATCAAGAAACAGTATGATCTGTTTGATTCTCTGCCTAATGAAACAGCTTCGGGTGTGTTTACCATATACTCACAGTTGGTTAGTGAGTTGACTGAGGGAGGATATAATTTTCCTCAGATTGAAATAAACAAGAAGCTGTTGGACGTTCTACCGAGTAGTTGGGATGTTAAAGTACAGTTTCTGAAAGAAAGTCAAGAATTAGCCAAGATGAACTTAGATGAGCTAATTGGTGTCCTTCAAGCCCATGCAATGGAGTTGAAGAAGAAAGAATGTAAGTCGGGTGGTTTAGTTCAAGACCCGACGTTATATGGAGGAAAAGTCAACACCGGAAAGACTTATGGTGGAATGGCTTTTGTTTCTCCTACAAGTTCTCCACTTCAACCTTCATTGAAATCTACCGGAGTTCATCATCCGGTGTATGCTTCTGGACCCTCACAAGGGTCACAACCGCAAGTTCCAGTGTCCCCTGCTATTCAAGGGCAGGCTGCTATCTATACAGCCTTTCTCAGCTCTTACAAGGATTTGGTTTCACAACCGAATTCTACTTTAGAACTTGCCAAAGAAGATTATGCTCAACTAGATGACGATGATCTTGAGCAAATGGACTTAAACTGGAATATTGCCATGATATCAAGGAGAGTTCAGAAATTCTTGCAACGAACTGGTCGCAAGAGTTTGGAAGGAGATGGCAAAACCAGTTTTGGTGTTGATAAAAGCAAGGTTCGCTGTTATAACTGTCAGAATCTGGGACATTTTGCGAGAGAGTGTGAGAAACCCAAAGTTCCTCCATCGGGTTTCACGAAGCCTGATGCTCCCAGAACTCCAGAGAAAGATGAGGTGAAGCAAGCGACAGCTGATGCACTAGTTGTCTTTGAGCCTACCAACACCGATTGGAGCATGTATGCTGATAATTATCAACAGTGTCTCATGGCTCACATTTCTAATGAGGTACGTAATGAACCAAAAGAACCTTTGAACTGTATCTCATGCATTAAGTTAACTGAATCTTTAAGGTGCTTTCAAGAAGATAACGTAGACTTAAGGAAAAAGGTTGAAAAACTTAGTGAGTCGAATAAATACCTAAAAGCCAATGAACAATTGTATGATAAGAAAATTAAGGCTTATCAATAGGACACGCTTAGGTATAAATCTAAGGTTTTTAGTCAACAGGAGCTATTAATAGTTATCTTGCTGAAATAGATCTTTTGCGAAAGGAACTATCTGATCTGAAAGTTGAATATGACAAATATAAAAGTAAGATTCTAGGTTCCTCTTCTTCTACGGTTGCCTTCAACGAAATCCTTAATAAGCAAAGGACAGATAGTAAAACTAAGACAGGACTAGGTTATATTGTAGTCCCGCCTCCCACTGAATACTGTCCTATGCCAGTTAAGGAAGGCACCGAAGAGATTCCAGTTGACTATGCACTGTTATATGGGGTCAAGTCTAAGGTCAATAATCAAAACAAACAGGCAAATGAGAAAACCAAACGGTCAGAGTATCCTTCGCCTCAGTTTGTTAAGTCAGAATGTGAATCTCCAGTTAGAATTGAGGAGATTGTTGAGATTGAGGATATTACTGATCAGGAGTATCCTGAATTTAAAAAAAAGGTTGAAGTAAAATCTGTCAAAATGGTTTCAAAGGTTGAACCTACAATTAAGGTTCAACCTAAAAAGGAAAAGAATAAGGTTTTAACTACAAAATCTCAAACTTTACAATCACCTGTAAAGATTTTGCAACATCAAGCTACACGTGCAAATGATTTTTGTGATAAACCTTCTACTTCAACTTCTCAACCAAAACAAGCATTTACTAAGACGTGCACAAAATGTTCATGTTCTAGAAATGCTTCTCCTACTCCTGTGGTAAATCCTCAGCCTCAACCAGTTGTTGAGAACCGATCATGCTTTTACTGTAAAAGACAAGGACATTTAATTCGTGAATGTCCCAAACTGTCTCATCAGCATTATGGGAGAGAAATGCCTAGGACGTCTATTTATAGTAATTCATTTTCAAAATCTCCACCTAGGCGTTACTCAACCTCTCCCAAGCCTGCTGAAAAGTCGAGTAATATTGGGCAAAAACCTTTGCCAAAACAAAAGCCCGATGTTACTCCCAAACCAATTTCCGAACAACCTAAAGTTTGGAAACGAAAGGAGTCTATTAGTGACTCTTCTGTCATCAACAATAACACATTAGATGAAAATTCTAATTTGTTAAAAAATAAAGTTTTGTCCGATGTGATTATTGTTGATGACCTTGGTAGATCTAAGTCTGTAAAGGCTTGGGTCACCGTTTCTCACTAATCTCCTTACTTTATGTGTTGCAGCAGTCAGAACGTGTTAAGGATAGTGAATGGTTTATGGATAGTGGCTGCTCGCGACACATGATGGGCGATGTGTCTCTTTTGACGGATGTTAAACCACATGCTGGAGGACATGTTGCTTTTGCTGGAGATACAGGAGGAAGCATTACGGGAAAGGGAACGCTAACTAACGGGAAAGTTAGCTTCGAGAATGTGAATTATGTGGCTAAACTTACTCACAACTTGCTGAGCGTTTCACAAGTCTGTGATAAGGACTTTACCACTGCGTTCACGAAGACGGAATGTGTGATACTGAAGCCGGGTTTCGTTATCCCTGAAGAATGGGTGCTTATGAGGGCGCCACGGAGAAACGGCACCTATGTATTGAATATGTGAACTGTGGAGACTACAGATGAATACACTTGTCTCCTGTCAAAGGCTTCGGAAAAGGAATCACTACTGTGGCATAGACGAATGGGACACATCCATTTTCGTAAGATGAATTTTTTAATAAACAATGATTTGGTAAATGGAGTTCCAAAACAGTCATTTGCCCTAAAAGATGACTGCGTTGCATGCCATAAAGGGAAACTCCACAAGAAATCCCATAAGTCGAAGATAGTGAATTCCATCGCTGCACCACTGGAGCTCTTACACATGGATCTGTTTGGTCCTATATCAAGTAAGAGCATAGGCGGTAGATCTTACTGCCTAGTAGTCACCGATGACTACTCGAGATTTTCGTGGGTATACTTTCTAGGTGCAAAGAGTGAAACATCAGATATTTTGGTGTATTTGTTGGATAAGTTGGCAAATCTGTGCAACTTAAAGGTAAAGACACATCTACCTTAAAACCTACACCACCACCTATCCCAGCACCCATACCATCACCTCTAACACCTACTCCAACACCTACTCCACTACCTACTACATCCACACCATCGCCTACTGTTCCACCTTCGAATGTTCCTTCGACTTCAGGAATGACTAATGCAACAGAACATCCAGATGATCCCAACATGCCACTGTTAGAGGAAGATGAGGAAGAAGAAGAATTGGTCCATTCTCACCTTTTCTCTAATGAAGATGATATGGAACTTCAACCTCCTGTGCAACCTGAAAGTCCTACTGCTCCTGTGACTAACACTGTTCCTGTTACTGAGGGGGACATGAACAATTTGGAGTTAGTACTTGCACCGGAGTTATTCCCAGTCACACGTATACACAGGGATCACCCCATCGATAATATTATCGGTGATCCTAACGCTGCTGTTCAAACAAGGCACCAAGTGAAGCAAAATCCAAATCAAGAAATGTTAAACTTGGTTGCTCGGATAAATTCTTGTCATTTATCCCAAATTGAACCTAAGAAAGTTGATGAGGCCTTAAAATATCCATCCTGGGTCGAGGCCATGCAAGAAGAGTTGCAGCAGTTCAACAAGCTGCACGTATGGGATATAGTTCCGTTACCCAAAGGTGCTCATTTAACTGGCACTCGATGGGTATTTCGAAATAAGATGGATGATCGGGGTATCGTGATTCGGAATAAAGCTCGATTGGTTGTTCAAGGTTTTAGTCAGATCGAGGGCTTAGATTATGATGAAGTCTTTGCTCCTGTGGCAAGACTTGAGTCTATTCGGATCTTTCTTGCGTTCGCTTCTTTCAAAGAGTTTCGTGTGAACCAACTCGATGTTAAAAGCACCTTTTTATATGGACAAGTGGATACGGATGTGTACGTGAAACAGCCTCCAGGTTTTGAAGACCTTGAACATCCAGAATACGTCTGCAAGCTAAACAAGGCGTTATATGGTCTTCATCAAGCTCCGCGGCTTTGGTACGAGAGGCTTACTACCCACTTATTAAAGCATGGTTTCGTTCGTGGGAATATCGACAGTACTCTGTTCATCCGTAAAGAACGGACTGGCGATCGAGAGGATATGTTACTCATGCAGGTGTATGTGGACGATATCATATTTGGCTCTACAAATGAAGCGATGTGCAAGCATTTTGAAGAGATTATGAAATCTGAGTTTGAGATGAGTGCGATGGGGGAGCTCAAATTCTTTTTAGGTGTACAAGTTGAGCAGTCTCCAAAAGGTATTTATATTCATCAATCAAAGTATGTCAAAGACATGTTGACTCGATATGACCTGCTCAATTGTAAAACCTATGGGACTCCTATCAAACTTAATCACAATCTCAGACTCGCTGACGATGAGGAAGATTGCAAAGAAAAGGACTATCGATCAATGATAGGTTCTTTGATGTATTTGACCGCTTCTCGACCGGATATTGTATTTGCGGTATCCATATGCTCACGCTTTCAAGCCAAACCCAAGGTGTCTCATATGAAGGCGGTAAAGCGAATCTTTGGTTATCTCAAACATAGACCCAATCTTGGTCTATGGTATTCAAACGAGAAATCATTCGCTCTTTCTGCCTATTCGGATTTGGATCATGGCGGCTGCAGCATAGACAAGAATTCTACCACTGGTGGATGCCAATTCCTAGGATCTCGATTGGTCTCTTGGCAATGCAAGAAACAGACTACAGTTTCTCTTTCAACGGCAGAAGCTGAGTATGTTGCTGCTGCAAGTTGCTGCTCTCAGGTTCTATCGATTCAGCATCAACTACGTGATTACGGGTTACTTCTTTCTATGACTCCTATTCACATAGATAATACTGCTGCTATTTCTATCACACGCAATCCCGTACAGCACTCTAAGACCAAACACATTAAACTTAGGTTCCACTTTATACGGGATTGCTATGAAAAACACCTGATAGACCTTGTCCACATAGACACCCTAAAGCAGAATGCCGACCTTTTCACAAAAGCTTTTTCGCGTACTCGATTTGATGAACTAATCAACATGATTGGTTTAAGGTTCTTTATCGCTAAAAAGTAATTTGTAACTTGGAACGTAATTTATGTATTTTTATGTGTGTTAAAAAAAATGCAATAGCCACTCTTTATACTTTGTAGTATTAAAGAAATACACCGTTGCTACATTTTAACATAGACGTTGAAGTTGTGTCTGTAAACAACTTGGGATATGATAGTACATCGGGTGACATGCATAAAATGGAATTTTAAGGTTTATCTTGGATGTGTCAGTAGATTTATCTGATGTATTGAAAACAGTTTTTATAAACATTATCTTCATCATACGATATATTAGTAGGCATGTTACGCAAAACTCTTTGAGATCTCTTAAGAAGCCTAAATAGTTAATTGTCTATTTCACATGGTATAACATCATTAGATGTATGACACAAGTCTTAATTTCTTACTTATGCTAGACATGTTTTCGTAAAAGAAGTTTATTTGATATCATTTGGGGGTATATATTAATAGTTTCCTCTGTTATACGTAAGTATAGACCTGGTATCTGTTAATATATACTTAAAAAATTAAGCAAACACAAGTCAACGTACTTGCAAAGTCTTTAAAATTAAGATACCTTACATGGTCGCCAAAATGGTTTGACCAAGTCTGGTTTTGCTTAAACCTGAATCAAGCTATGTCGCTCTGTTGTACGTCAGTACAGACCTGTCACCGCTGACTTGATTCTTAAATTTGATTTTCTTATATTCTCTCTGTCAATGGAAATATGGTCTATGTCTTAAGTTAAGATGTATATCTATGGTGGGGATCACAGTGAAATGTACATGCGAATAATAATAAAATTAGCTCTTAGATGTGCGTGTAACATGTTTAAAGTGGACAATTATACTAATAATCGTTTTGAAATAATTTTTATAAAAAGTGTTTCTAACATGTCAAGTAAATTTAAAGTGGACAAATATACTGATAATCGAAATAACACTTACTGTTCCTAATAAATGCATGTTACTCCGATATGATCCCTAAACAGATTATTTCAACTCCGTCACCAAAAAGAATGTGTTAAATTTTCTATTTGTAAATTTGCTTTCTTTTATGTGTTCTTGTATTTTCTATAAGTTAGTTTACTTTTAGATTTTATCCAAGTTATATTTACCTTTTCAAATTTGAGTACCGAAATCACAACGCAAAAATTGATAAAATCGCAATTTTTTCACTAAAAGTGACCTGTTGCGTCACTTCCATAAGTGACGCTACTAGTGACGCATACGATATTGCGTCACTTACACTAGTGACGCTGTAAGTGCCGGGTTAAGCTACGTCATAAGTGCTGGGTTGAGTGACACCTACTAGGGTTTTTGTATAAATACCCTGTTCAACGACACTCAACCTCACCACTTTTCTCACACTTATACCGACACTTGCTCTGACATACCGTCACTCAGTGTGTCTCTGCGTCACTTCCTCTGTGCGAATTTTCTTGATCTGTTCGTGATTTCTAGAGCTTGGTTGCGCTTTCCCGTATTATATTCTTGTTCCTCTCATTCACACGACTCATTAGGTACTAATCTTAACCTCTATCTTGTTGTATTCATGTTTTAATTTCAAATTAGGGTTACGGGTTTTGGGGTTTCTGTGAAATCATTTGATTTGGGGCTTGATTTGTTAATGTTTTACGCTTCTAAAATGTGTGTTTTACTCATTTTTTACATGCGTACGAAGTGATAACTTCAATTTTGAAAACCCCCAAATTTTATTTCTAGGCATGAACAGTGACACGATGATCTTCATCGTTGCGTCACTTCATGCGTCACTTACCATAAGTGACGCTACTTGGTAATTTGAAACATATACCGTCACTTCATAAGTGACGCTTATTATTGCGTCACTTCTTAAGTGACTCTCGAAGTGACGCATATACTTGCATTATCTGTTAAGTCCGTCACTCATCTTAGTGACGCCCACTAATGCGTCACTCTGTTAAGTGACTGCCTTAGTGATGCTTTTGTGTATTAACCGTCACTTCCTAAGTGACTCACTTAGGATACCGTCACTCTGTTAAATGCCGCATGATTTTCACCCGACACTTCTTAAGTGTCGTATACAATGACTCATGATCTGGCAACGTCACTTACACCAGTGACGCATGATAGCGTCACTTACCATAAGTGACGATATACTTTAATTTTGATTTTGAACACTGTTTTCTGCGACACTTCCTAAGTGTCGGTAGTAGTTATGCGTCACTTACCCTAAGCGACGCCTAAATCAGAATTTCGTTTTTTAGGTTATGTGTGTTCGTGCTAATTCTATAGCGACTTTTGTTATTTTTGTCTCGTATTTTAGCTTACAGATGGCTGACCTACAAAACTATTACCGCCGCACCAACACCCGTCACAACATTACTGCATTTTTGGAGTCTACGCACGCAAATTCGGCTCCTTTTAGACCGATGATCGAGTTCCTTCGACATTCGAGGATTCATTACGCCATCACTGCTTCTACTCCGGTTTATATGAATCAAGTTGAAGAATTCTACGATCATGCGTTAATACGGACTCAGGGTGATGTTCCGAGGATTGTTTCTACGATGTTTGGTGAAGAGATAGAGATCACTGAGAATTCTATTCGACGGGTTCTCCAGTTTGATGACAATTCTACGATGCCGACTATGTTCCCAACCACGTTTATCTACGGGGGACTACAGCGCATGGGTTCTCCAGCGAATCAGCTTACTGATTTTCGCAAGCAATATCTCTGCCGGGTTTGGAGATATTTATGTCATATCGTCATCATTTGTTTATCTCCGAGGAAGGGAGGATATGACGTTGCTAGTCATCTCACGTTATCTCTCATGTTGGCCCTCATCTACAATAAGCCGTACAACTTCAGCGGTTACATTTTTGGCAACATGGTGGAGAATATCCGAGCTGGTAAGGATAAATGGTTGCAGTATCCAAGGTTTGTGCAGTTATTATTAAATGATTTGAATCTTGAGATAGCTCCAGATCAGCGATCCCTTCTGGTGCTGACACCTATGCTTCTTCGAGTCTTCAATGACTGCAAGCTCGCGCCAAAGGGTGAGCAAATTTTGGCCGACCGTGAGCTCTTCGGGCACATAGTCAATGAGAACTATGTTGCGCCGCTCGATGATGGTTTTGAGGATGATGTGATTCCTCCGGTTAATGAGGAAGATCGGATTGACACCGAGATTGCTTAGGATTTAGATGATATTGAGCATGTTGACCGGGTTGATGTTGATTCTGATGATGGTGGGCCCACTCCACCCGATTCTGAGGGTGACGTGCCCCCACAATCTGCTTTGGTTGGGATTCAACTCGCCGATCCTCGACGCTTTAACCGTATCTTGCGACGGATTTCTGCTGGCAGGGTCCACGTCCCGAGGAATCTAGGCAGACGTCCTGCTGGGTCTTCTCCGTCTTATGCAGATTTACCTCTTAGAAGACGCCAGCGGACTACGGTTGTTATTGAGGAACCTACTTCTCAGCGACCACAACCTCCACCACCGACTGACGTGCCATCAATTCAGATGATACTTGCTCAGATGGAACTTTTGTCGAAATGATTTGACGACCAACAGGCTATAATTGCAGCTCAGGCTTCCCAGATAAAGGATTTGGAGCTCAAAGCTGCCGAGGTTGATAATCTCCAGCTTCAGGTGACGAATCTGTCGTCTAGGGTTTTAGAGTTGGAGTCTGTCACAATTGTTTCGGGGGAGGATATTCCCAGGGAGTTATAAACAAATGTAACTCCTCCCCCTGAACCAGAAAATGTACAATCTTCAGAAATAAATGAAAATATCGCTTTAGATTACTTTGTTGATGTTCCGGGACAACCGACTCCGATTGCAGCTGATTATTCAAATGTCAATCTGACATATCTGCAGAGTTTGGTTAATCAATTTGATGAAGTTGATAGATCTTTTGATCCCGATGATATAGAAATGGATGGAGAGGTCCAGGGTCGGATGAGGAATATATGAATAATCCAAATCAAGAACCAGCGCCTGAACGTGAACCGGAGCCAATGTTATGACAACTTGCTCAAGCATATAACTTTGATGCTCCGGTTATTGAAACAGATTCTTCAAAGGATGAGGCAAAACCTGAAATGGAACAACATACTGATGAATCAGTTCCTGTGTCTACATCTTCTGGAACTTCGAAACCACAAGTGGTATACAAATCAATTGCACCTGAGTTGAAGACTTGTAAAACTTATCTTGTTAAAGGTGAATTGACTGTATTGATCAGAAGCTGGAAATTTGATGTTGATAACTTTCTTAGTTTGATCAAGAGAAGTGATGGCGTGCAATACTTTAAACCTAGATTCAATTATATCAGCACAATGCCAAAGGTTGAACTGAATCGTCTTGCTCAGCTTAATATTGTTAATCACTCTGAAGATACTCGAGGAGTTCTTTTTCAGAGAATTTTGAGAAAGGAAATCTATAGCAAGAAATATATGTGGATTAGACCAGAGGTGGGAGTTCGGTATTCATACAAGGAGAAGATTGATTTGAGAACTCAACAACCAATTGTGAAATATCATTATCCTCCAGCTGCTAGTCTCAAGACTGTTCCCCTACAAGAGTTACCACTGGATTTCTTACGAGATTTAAAGTATTGGTGGTTTGACTCTGTCACTCAAGAAGCCATAATTGAATATTCTACAAAGACAGCTGTGGTACAAACACAGGATATATGGGGAGAATGGCCTGTTAAGGAGTTTTGATCCGATCAGCCTAATAAATCTGACGAAGAAAGATTTGAAAGCTCTCTACAAGAATAAATTTCAGTACAATCAAGTTGATTTAGAGGAAGCTTCAAAGTTTATAAGGGTGGTCGAGATTTGTTTGAAGGTGGGAATACATGCTGGAGGAACATTCCCAGAAGGGTGGTGCTGACTAAAGTTTTAAAGTTTTTAAAGATTTTGAAGACCAAGCTGAAGACACGGGGGAGTTTGTTGATGCATATTAGTTTGTCTGTCAGTTGGTCTATCGAGTTGTAAAAGTGTCGTTAGTCGTTTGATAGAAATATAGATTTTATATGATGTGACACTTAAGTTTTAGGTTAGGCGACACTTGCCTAAGTGACGCATAGCGACACTTAGGTAAGTGACGCATTAAGGCGGCCACATGCGACACTTCCACAAGTGACGCATGTCGGCCAGAATTTTAGTATAAATAGAACCTACGGGTTTTTGGCTAGGGTTGACGAAACCCTAGCACCATTTGTCGACTAAATCTCATTGTAATCAGTCTCATTACGTTATTCAAGCTAATGAACACGTTTACTTTGTTTGAATCAATTTTTTCGGTGTGTGTTTGTTAGTGATTTGTGCAACTGAGTGTTTCCGCCTCTCAATAGCAGTCAATCATCACTTAGGTCCAACGTCTAGGGCACTCACAACCTAATCAATTAATAACCATCGTGTGTTGTGGACACCCTCAGGTTACAAGTCTTCGGACATCACTACTCGGCTAATCAACTCAAGTTTATTTAGATAAACACTTCAAGACTCAGGTGAGTCTCATAGCCCCTATTTTACTGTTTTACTCAGGGGTGTGATATCATTGCTCGTTTTATTATAACTATATGAACGCAAGTACAAAAACAAATAATTACTACATGAGTTATCTCACTAATCTTTTAAAGCCCTCCTCAGCACAGTTTGGTAATACGTAGTAGCGTGAATATTAGTATATGGTACCATATAGGATTGACCCTCCTCGTCCGGGATAGCATGAACTAACTGGGTAAACGGATGTACTAATATTTGTTCAGACATGTGTAGATTAGGCACTCATGGGAGGCACCTCGCTCAGGATACCTTAAATGTGGACCTGACACCTCGAGTTAAGCTCAGACTATGTGCTCAAGGCTGTAAAAATTTTATTTTGCTTAATTACAATTTAAATTCAATTAAATCTTGTGGTTTATACAATATGTGTCGACATACAAACCTGTGAGCTCACCAGCGTTTCACTGACCCATTTTAGCATGTATCACAAGTACTCAACAGTAGGTTGGACTGCATTGAGGAATCATTAGCTCGTGTCAGCATGCAAACATTCTGAGATTTAGTTGCATTATTATATTTTGTATAATTTAATTATGTATGTAAATCTCTCAATTCCAAACTGAGCTAATGTAAACTATATTTTGATGTAAACTTTGATTTTATCAATACAAGAGTTAAAACGACGAATATAGAGTCGTTCATTATATCTTTGTGCTGTGATTATTGATTAGTCGTGCCCCGACCCGATTCGCTTCCGCAACCCGAATTTGGGGTGCGCAGATTGGTATCAGAGCCTAAGGTTATAGTGAACTAGGTTGCATTTAGTGGGCCTAGACTATGACCGTTAGGAAGTATTCCTTATTAAATATGATTGTGATCAGTGACTACATTGTATTGGTTTAATTTAATATAACCTGATCAACTATGTACAATTAAAAGAATATGATGTGAGATCTGAAAGGAGTCATGACTGAACAGGATATACTAGTTGACTCTGACCTCGAGAGAAACGGGACTCAAACATGTCTATGTTAGACACTTTAGGCTATTATGTGATATATATATATATATATATATATATAGGCCTCGCTCTCGCTCAATAACTTAGGCTATATTATATATGTATTATATGGATATAGGCCTCATTCTTTCTAACACTTTGTCTCAGAATGGCAAACACACCACCCAATTCATCACACTCTCATCCGTATGGATCCCAAAACCCAAGGGTAGCTAGGAGGAACACCAGGTTGCCTCGAGCTGACCCATACCCCACTCACTTCACTTTGTCGGACTTAGCCACTAGGCTACACCGTCACGAGAAATGACTTAATACTATGGATATCGAACTCGAAGAAACCAACAAAAACTGGAGACTCACATCACTCGAACGTATCAATCAAGTCTCCGAAGATCATGAAACTACCTGTTGAGTCACTGGTCGCTGATCTCAACTCATGAGTCGCTGATGTGAAGTCACTGATACTCTCTCTGAAAGGCTTCTTGGAAATGATCGTAGTTGAAGCTGCTGTTGCAGAAGTGTTAGTCTATGATCCTATCTCTTCAACCAGTAGATGAAGAACCTATCAAGATAAAAGACTCAACTCTGTATGTCGCTGATACTCATCTACCAGCGAGAGTCTCCAAGTCTTTTTAAGTTATTCCTTCTGCTGAATAAAAGAAGTCACTCAAGTACTGTAGCTCAAGTTACTCTTCAAAAGCATGTTAGCTCGCTGTGAGTAAGGAAAGTTTCTAGTGCTTCAGTGACTGCAACATTAATTGTTGCATTAATAAGGAGTTGACATATTCTACACTATTACGGCGCCACGCGTGCTCCTCGTGACTTGGTCCAACATAGAAAATAATGTGGCAGCAAGTGATTGGCTTCAAGGTAAAAGGTGACATTTCCCAAGATAGAATGTCGGACCATGATGTATCACATCTCAACTACCTCACCAATCAAGCAGCGACACGTGTCCTTCCAGATCCGGAAATTAAGGATTTCAGCGTCTATAAATAGCGTAGTATGTTGTACTCCATTTGGTGTCGATTGTTTGTATTGTTACTTGTTTGTCAGTAACTAGTTTGTCTAAGATACGAACAACACCAGCGAGTGAACTAGTAGCGTGTTTGTCCACTATTAGTCCATCTCAGCGAGTGAGCAAGTTAGCGTGTTTGTCCACTACTGCTAATCTCCTTTTGTAAGAGCTGTATTGTTTGATTTAGATTAGCTTTGGCTAATCTATTCCGCAATCAACAAAAGATAAATTTTATCAATAAAAGAATTTATCTTTCAGCTAGTATTGCATCAGCAACTGAACTGCTTATCATACTTATATATTTGTGTTCATACTGCTGTCACTTAAATACGGTTAAAAACTTGCTAAATAAGTTAACACATTAAAAAAGAAAAGTTTTTAATTGTATTCAACCCCCCCCCCCCCTTCTACAATTAACTCACTGTTAACGATTCATAATCACTAACATAATAGTGATTACGGACTCACAATTGGTATCAAAGCAGAGTTGGTTTAAATATAATTAAATCAGATCTGTAATGGAATCGGTTAGATACAGTTGTGTTGATTCTGAGTACCAGAAGGGAAATGGCTCCACTACTAAACCACCAGCTTTTGATCCATCTAGAATTGAAACCTGGATGTCCAGGATGATGATGTTCTTAGATCTTGTCGATAATCGCCTTTGTACAATTATTATTGATGGTCCATACACCCTAACTACTATTGTTCCTGCAGTTGCAGCTACTGCAACCACTCCTGCTATACCTGAAATGGTTATGCCTAAAAGGGAGGAACAATGGTCAGATGAGGATAAGCGTATGGTAAGGCTAGACAAACAAGCTAAAATTTACATAAGCATGGCACTTCCTGATGAAGTGTTTGAGTCCATTAGATTGTGCACAACAGCGAAACACATGTGGGATACTCTTAGAAACATCTATATTGGAACTCCTGACATAATTCGCTGTAGAGAAGTAAATCTAACTCGTCAATATGAGTTGTTTGCTATGGAACCCAATGAGTCACTGACATCTACCTACACTAGATACCAAGCCTTAATTAATAAAATGGAAAAGGCTAATATAGGAAAGGACCAGAGATTCATTGTTGAAAAGTTTCTAAATTTACTACCTAGGAAAACTTGGGGAACCATTGCAACATGCATAAGACAAAGAAATGATTATAATTTTCTCAATCTAACTCATGTTTATGGAATTTTACTAAATTGGGAACAATCTGAGAAGCTAGCTGATCAAAGTGAGCACATTCGTGCTGCACTTAGAGGATAAAAGATTTCGAATGCCCTTGTAGCTGAGCTCGATGAAGTTGATCAAAAGCAGAAAGCAAAGTTTACCAAGCTGAGCTCAAAGTCACTGATTGCAGAAGAAGAAGGTAGTGTCGTTGAAGACCAGTCAGAAGCAAGCTATGATGAAGGACTAGAGAAGTTGGAAAGAGACATGGCCATGATGGTTGCAAACTTCAGAAAGAACAGCAGATTCAACAGATCTGCTGGTGCATCATCAAATGATGATTTTAAACCAAAAGGTGAATGCTACAAATGTGGCAAGCCTGGCCATTTTGCAGTTGAATGCCGGTCCTAAGCTGTCAACTCTTTCGCTGATCAAAAACCCAGCTTCAGAAATGACAAGTACAACAAGTACAAAACAAAGTACAAGAAGCTGAAGGAAATGTCCAAGTCAAAGAAAAGGAATAAAGGGTTTATTGCTGAAGAAGGATCTGTCAGCGACTCTGACTCAACTTCATCATCTGATGAGGAAGAAGCAATGATCTGTTTAGACAAGGATTACTGCCTGGTTGATGATGCTGCTTTCCATGAAGACATCAAAGAAGTAGCTCAGAAATGTTCAGCATCTGGGTGGGATCCAGAAACTCTCTACAAGGTACATTGTTTTAAGTCTGCATCAGCGACTGAAAAGGATTTAATCTTTGAGACCTTGATAGTTGACTTATCAAATGCTCATGACATTCAGAAAAGACAAGAATGTATGATCAGTGACTTAACATCTAAACTTCAACTTCAAGAAGAAAATTTGTTAAAAATAAAAAATCTTACACTTGATCTTGATGCACAAATACATGCAAATCAAAAATGCATTCAAGAAAAAATAAAGTTTGAAACTAAATTTTCACAACTCAATGAAGTGATGAAGTCATGGTGTAGATCTGCATTAAAAGTGAATCAGTGCATAAGTAATCAAATCCCAAAACAAGTTAAAGCTTTTCTGGGAGGTGATTATGAAACTGCTGGTGCTCTCGCTGATGCAACCAAAGTTGATCAAATATTCAATCCTGATGAAACATTCTCAGAGTTTGTCTTTGAACCAATGTCAATTTTTAGTGAGCCTAAACCAAATTACTTTGTGAGAAGTTCACAGGTTACTAATAGTTATGATATTGCTGCAAGTATTGATGAACTAAAGAAACTAGAAATTTATGAATCAACAACTTGCACAGCTCTTATCAAAACTATCGCTGATGATCAAGAATCTATCAGCGACTTCACTTCTGACACTCCAGTCACTGATGATCTTATCATCAGTGACTTGAAGTCAAAGAAGCAAAATGAGGTAGTAAATCTGAGAACCTCTAAGTCTTCATCTAGTGTGAACAATAAGTCAAAGAAATCCAAGTCCACAAATAAAAAATGCTACAAATGTGGAAGTAGACAGCATGTGTCATCAAATTGTTCATCATCACAAGTTTCATTCAGCCAACCATCATTAGTATGTCAGCATTTGGTATCTGAATGTTCAGCTACATCATCTTCAAAATCACAAATAATCAGTGAGCATTCAGATACTATTGATGCAAGCCAGTGGAAGCCTGAACCAAAGGCTGGCCACCATGAACCCATCTCAGGATGGGTTCATCAATTGAACTAATTGTTTGTGTATGATGCAGGGCATTCTCAGAGAGACAATTTGGTATCTGGATAGTGGTTGTTCCAGACATATGACCGGATGTAAGTCCTTGCTCAGTGACTACCTGAAAGAGGTCCTGATGTAGTGTTTGGTGATAACAATATTGGTAAGACCAGAGGTTATGGGGTCTTGACCAATGGTAATGTTATGTTTAAGAAGGTGGCATATGTTGAAGGACTGAAGCATAATTTATTAAGCATTAGTCAGTTCTGTGATGCCAAAAATAAAGTGCTATTTGATCATGAAGCTGGAGTTGTTTACAACAAGAAAGGAAGTGTTGTCCTGGTTGCTCAAAGAAAAGGCAATACATATGTAGTCAATATGGACTCAGCACAATCAGGAACATGCTTTTATTCAAGAACCCTTTCAGAAGAAAAATGGTTATGGCATAAGCGTCTCTCTCACCTGAACTTCAACGCCATTAGCAAGCTCAGCAAGAATGACTTAGTCAATGGTCTTCCAAAGCTAGCTTATGACAAAGACAAGCTATGTTCAGCATGTGAGAAGGGAAAGCATCACAGCTCTTCATTCAAAAGCAAACATGTTGGGACATGTATGTGTGACAACAGATCTAGCTTGTAATAGTACTAGTGATTATTGTAATCAAGTTTGTACAATTGATTTGGATTTGTAAATGATATTAGTTTGGTATTAATATTCGTTAAATATATTAGTATGTTAAAGTGTTAGACGAATATCGAATACGATTTTACAAACTAAAGTCTGTGAGATGAGATCTCAAGTCGCAAAACTTAGTCATGCGAGATGAGATCTGGGCTCGCAGAGCTGCGAACCGAGTCGAGATGGGCTTGGTCGTGGGCTGCGAGTTGAACTCGACTCGCAGAGCCCATCGACCTACGAATCGAGTTTTACTAAAACCTATAAATACTCAATTAGGTTTAATCCGTAAAGGACTTTTGGCAATTCATTTTTTCCAGAGAACTAAAACGATTTTAAGCATTCATAAGGCTAGGTATTGATCGATTAACATTAATTAATCGATACAAAACCTTGTTAATAAACCAATTCGCTATTATCTTGCGAAACAAATTGTTCACATATTGTGAACCAAGTATTGAGGAATTCCGCACCTTAATACCTAAGATAACCTCGTTATCGATCCACGTACTAGGGACTTACAATTGGTATCAGAGCTTTCGGGCTAATTACTTAGTTAGTTCGAGGTTATTTGGATAATAACGATAGATTTAGGGTTGTTGTTACGATTGATCTTCGTAAAAACGATAAAAATCAGTATCTGGAAGTTTTTAGTTTCGTAATCGACCGAAATCTTAGGGTTTAATCGATTAGAAAACTAAAATTTTCATTTTAGGGTTTTTCAGCCGATTCTGCGAACCGAGTTCCCCTGCGCACTGAGTTCCCCTCTGCGAACTGATTTCACCCCTGCGAACTGAGTTCTCCCTGCAAACCGAGTTCCCCTGCGAACTGAGTTCCCCTCTGCGAACTGAGTTCCCCCTGCGAACCGAGTTCCCCTGTGAACTGAGTTCCCCTCTGCGAACTGAGTTCCCCCTGCGAACTGAGTTCCCCCTGCGAATCGAGTTCTTGTCCTGCGAGTTGAGTTTCTGCGAAGTGAACTTTCTGATTTTTCTGATTGTTAATTCTCGAAACTCTTAAAATGTCTGACATTAGCAAAATGATTGAGATGGAGCACGAGGTTGGAAAATCTAATACTCCACCTAAGTTGTTACGTGTTGAAGACTATTACAGTTGGAGAGATAGGTTTGAATCTTACTGTAGATTCCATAATCTCTCAATCTGGATGTGTATCAAAGGAGGATACACGGCACCCACCTAA
Source organism: Pseudognaphalium luteoalbum (assembly GCA_963422505.1). Taxonomy (NCBI): domain Eukaryota; kingdom Viridiplantae; phylum Streptophyta; class Magnoliopsida; order Asterales; family Asteraceae; genus Pseudognaphalium; species Pseudognaphalium luteoalbum. The sequence goes on along the minus strand of OY730198.1, from coordinate 54,682,180 downwards.
AATATTCAAAATGTTGTGGTTGTGGTATCCTATAATCTGATGAGTGAACAACAAAAGAAAGACTATGAGAATGAGAATAAAGCTCATTCTTGTATCAAGATGTGCTTATCTAAGGAAATAATCATCAGTTAAAATCTTTTCATACTGCTAAAGCACTCTGGGAAGCGCTTGAGAAAAGATGTGAGGGAAGTCCACAAGTGCAAGCAAGCAAGAAGAAGCTTCTGAAAAAGCAGTTTACTTTGTTTAAAGCTTTTAAAGGAGAAACTCTTGATGCTTATGTTACTCGTTTCTACCATTTGTTATCTGAGATTGAAAACCATGAAATCACTATTGAGGAGGTAGAGAAAACCGACAAGTTTCTTGAGGGTTTACCTTCTAAATGGGAGATGTATGGTGTGATGATTACAGACAATGAAACCAGATATGCTACCATGACTCTTGAGCATGTTATTGACAAGCTCAAAGGATATGATTTCACTAAGAAGTTGAAAGATACTGATTCTGATCATGTTCAGGATCCAGGACTGTATCATGGAAAAACTTCTATCTCGACTGCTTCATCCAGCTCGACCACTGCTTTGTTTGTTGGTAATGCTGATGGAAAGGGTGAAATGATAACTGATGAACTGTGTTTCATTACATCATCTGGAAATGAAGCTAAAGGGAAACCTTCTAAGAAGTCACCTCAAGAACATCAAAAGATGCCTATGAGTGTGAAATCTGCAGAGCAGCAACTGTCTGTTCTTGCTTCATTTGTAGCTTCATATGAGAATTATATTGATTGTAAGATTAATGATCCAATTCTTTTTGATGAAGACTATGATCAGATAGATCCTGATTATCTTGAAGAAATAGATCTCCAGGACCAACTTGCTTTGTTGTCAAGGAGAGTTAAAAATTTCTTAAAGAAAAATGGAAGAAAGGTTGTTGGTAATAGATCAGGGTTTGATAAAACCAAGGTCAAGTGTTATAACTGTAAAAGTTTCAGACACTTTGCTAGAGAATGCCAAAGACCTAAGGTAGAGACTGGTGAAGGAAAACAAGGCTCGGGAAATACTTTACATTCCAAAGCCTTAGTAGTGAAATAGCTAGATGGGTCTTATGATTGGAAAACTCAGTCAGAGGAAGCTTTGATGGCTGAGATTGACGATCAAGAGATTAAAACTGAGTCATTATCCTATATGCCCACTGATCCAGCTTTTGAAGTAAAGGTGCCTGAGACTCCTGTTAAAGCTAATGTTGATGATGTGTTAGACTTGGGTTCAACTGAAGATTTGGATCCTGTAGATTTTGTAGCTAAGATGGCTGAACTGCAAACTGATAAAAAAACGGGTATGCCTAGATCTTGTCTCTCTTGTTGATCTGTGTCAGTTAGTTTCTTGTTTACAGTCCCAAGTTAGTGCTTATGCAGATTCCTATAAGACTTTGACTGAAACTAATAATACGTTGTCATCTCAACTTAGCAAACTTAGTAAATCCAGTGAGGCTGTAAGATCTGAACTTGACCTAGCTAAGCTAGATATATGTAGGTTAAGTGATGATAAACAAGCCTTAAAGGATAAGATTAAGGCAGATGCGGCTGACAAAACAGCTTTTAGAGATACTGTGAATGAGAAATTAATTATCATAGACGGTCTCTATATGAACATAAATGACTTGAATTTGTCCATTGCTAATAAGGATAAGGAGTTAGCTGATTGCAAAACAAAACTTGTAGCTCAGAATCGTAAACTTAAGAGCTATAGAACATCTGAAATGGATAAAATGTTAGGTGCTCAGCGTAGTGTGAAGGATATGTCTGGTTTAGGTTATAATGATATGCCTCACCCATTCATTTCAAATTACACTAAAACTCCTGTTGATATTGAAATGGCGGATGTTAACCCTGAAACGAAAGAAACTAATAAACCGAAAAAGTTAGAGGCACAGAAGAGTGTTATTAAGAACCTTTCATCTGATGATAGTAAGAAAATTCCTCACACCAAAGTACATTTTGTACCGGGTGGAGTAATTAATGATACTAAGACTGATGAAATGGTTAATAAAGAACATGTCATTGAACCTTTAGTGCCTAAAACTCCGGTAGCGGATACAAAAGTTAGTAAGTCACGTAAACAGATGTCTTGCTTCAAGTGTCACCAAAAAGGACACGTAGCTTCTTGATGCCCAAATAAAAAGTTGGAAGCATCACATAAGTTAGTGAATACTGAAAAGACACCGACTATTACTAGTTCGATTGTAGATAGGTTAGGCTCCAAACCGGGATTAGGAAGCAAACCTGTAAACATTCTAAAAAGAGATAGTAATCATAGTGTCTCTCCACCTAAACCTAAAAGGGCTTATACTCTAAACGAAAATACTTTCAATAAGCCAAGAGATAAGACACCTTCGAGGTTTAGGACCCCAAGTAGAAACCATAGTCAATTTGAGAATGGTTCTACTTCGAGTGCACAGGGAACTAAGTTTGTGCCTAGGAGGTTTTCTACTCACTCTCCTCATAGGCCTAAGACTACAGATCATCAACAATCTCAAATTCTTATGAAGGTTACCAAGATTCCTGATGGGAATAGTTATGGTTACTTTAAGGAGGTTCAGATTGTAGATGATCATGGACAATCCAAGACCGTAATGGCTTGGGTCCCTCTTGATAACTAACTGTGTACAACTTATTATGTGTAGGAGCAGACTGTGAACAAGGAAAACTGGTGGTATGTAGACAGTGGATGCTCAAGACACATGACAGGTGAAAGAAGTCTACTGAGGGACTTTAGAGAAGGTTTCAAGCAAAAAGTAAATTTTGTAGGAGACAAAGGAGGAGTAATTACTGGGAAAGGAAAAGTTTCAAATGGAACTTTAACTCTAGAGGATGTGAATTATGTTGAAGAACTAACTCATAACCTAGTGAGTGTTTCCTAAGTCTGCGATAAAGGTCATCCAGTTCATTTTAATGAAAATGAGGCTTTAGTCCAGAAGCCAGGCTTCACAATCCCTGATGAATGGATATTGATGAGGGCACCAAGGAAGAAGGACATCTATGCGATAAACATGGGTGTTCCTAATTCTTCAATGGTATCTACATGTTTCTTATCCAAGGCTTCGGAAGCAGACGCACTACTATGGCATAGGAGAATGGCACACCTAAACTGGAGAAAAATGAATTACATAACCAAAAATGGTTTAGTTTTGGGTGTACCGCAAAAACATTTCGAGTCTGAGGATAAGTGTGTTCCTTGTATGAAAGGAAAGCAACATAAGAAACCACACAGATCTAAGACTGAGAACTCAATCTCCTCACCATTTGATTTGCTACATATGGATCTATTCGGCCCAATAAGCAAAAGAAGCATAGGTGGCAAATGGTACTGTCTAGTTGTCACAGATGACTACTCTAGATTCTCGTGGTTATTTTTCTTAGGATCTAAGGATGAAACTCCAGGTATTCTAATTGAGTTTTTAGATCAAATTGAGAATGTATACAAAATGAGAGTTAAGCGTATTCGTAGTGATAATGGAACAGAATTCAAGAATTCAACGTTAGATATCTATTGCTTAAGCAAAGGGATAATTTATCAATTCAGTGCACCATATGAACCTCAACAGAATGGTGTGGCTGAAAGGAAGAACAGAACATTGATTGAAGCTGCTAGAACGATGCTTGCAGATTCAAAGCTTCCGATCATCTTTTGGGCAGAAGCAGTGAATACAGCATGTCATGTTCTGAATAGAGTTCTTATGGTTAAAAAGCATAATAAGACTTGTTATGAGCTTTTGAACAATAAGAAACCAAACTTAAAAGGATTTGAACCCTTTGGAGTTGCTTTTACAATATTGAAAACCGGGAATCAAGCTAAATTTGGTGAGAAGGCTGACGAAGGATTTTTCTTGGGTTATATGCCTAATTCTCCAAATAAAAGGGTTTTCAATAAGGTCACTAGTCGTCTGGAGATAGTTTATAACATTGAAGTTACAAGCTATACACCGGATGTGCATAAGGGATTAGATTGGCAATTTGACTATTCCGATCTCTTTTAGTCATTTAAAGTTCCCATAAGTGACTTTGTCAGTGATTCAGAGATTTCACAACATTTATTGAATGGAGACTTGTACAATGGTTCGTCTTCAACATCGAGTGTTTCGAAATCTGGAATCAGGACAACAGATGACTCAAATGAAGCTTCTTCAAGTGGGTCTCAACAATTTTCAAAGGATAAGTATCAAGAAATAGAAGATTCTGAAAAGGATCTTCAAACGACGTTTGATAATGTGCTTACTTCTTTGAACCATTTAAAGATCTCTTCAGCAAGTTCAGAAGAAATGCCTTCATTAGAAGAGATTGGTACTAACTTAGGAGATGAGTTAATAGTTGACTCTATACCGGTTACAAGAATGAGTAAGAATCATCCCGTTGAAAACATCATTGGTGATATTAATACTCCTGTTCAGACTAGGACTCAATCTAAAGCTAGTACTTCTGAAGATTTAGAAAGCTTGTATACTGCTATGAAAGAGACAGGGATTCCTAATCAATGTCTATATTCATGCTTTATCTCACAAGTTGAGCCTAAAAATGTGCAAATGGCTCTCAAAGAAAGCTCATGGGTTGAAGCTATGCAAGAAGAACTGTAACAGTTCTCAAAATTACAAGTTTGGGAGTTGGTTGACCTACCAAAGGGAGAATATCCAATTGGAACTAGATGGGTATTTAAGTGTAAGAGAGATGATCAGGGAATCATTACTCGCAATAAAGCACGTCTAGTGATTCAAGGTTTTAATCAACAAGAAGGCATAGACTACAACGAAGTGTTTGCACCAGTTGCTAGGCTAGAAGCAATTAGAGTATTCTTAGCATTCGCATCATTCTATGATATAAAAGTTTATCAGTTGGATGTTAAGAGTGCCTTTTTGTATGGCAAAGTGGAAGAATTGGTGTATGTTGCTCAACCTCCAGGGTTTGCTGATCATGCGTATCCAGATAGAGTATATCGTTTGAATAAGGCTCTATATGGATTACATCAAGCACCAAGAATGTGGTATGCAACACTATCAATGTATCTAGTTGATAATGGATTTACAAGAGGAGAAATTGATAGTACGTTGTTTGTAAAATGGAACAAGAAAGACTTTCTATTAGTACAGGTTTATGTTGATGACATTATCTTTGGATCTTCTGATGAAAAGATGTGTCAAGAATTTGAGAAAGTCATGAGAAAAAGGTTTGAGATGTCTGCAATGGGAGAGTTGAAATTCTTCTGAGGGTTACAAGTTGATCAAAAGAAGGATGGATTCTTTATTCATCAATCTAAATATGTTTATGAGTTATTAGAACGCTTTAAGATGGATGACAGTAAAGTCTACAATACTCCGATTCCAGTTAATCACAAACTAGGTCCGGATACATCGAGTGATCAGGATGTGGATCCTACTCTATATAGGGCCATGATTGGATCACTAATGTATTTGACTGCCTCTAGACCTGACATTATGTTTGCTGTTTGTTGGTGCGCAAGATATCAGGCCAATCCGAAAGAGTCACATATGCAGGCTGTTAAACGGATCTTCCGTTACCTCAAAGGGCAACCGAAGCTGGGACTTTGGTATCCAATTGATGGAAACTTAGATCTAGTAGCATATACTGATTCAGATTATGGAGGATGCAATCAAAATAGGAAATCTACGACCGGAGGATGTCAATTCTTAGGAGGTAGATTAGTATCTTGGCAGTGCAAGAAGCAAAACTCAGTAGCCATCTCTACATGTGAAGCTGAGTATGTTGCAGCTGGCAGCTGTTGTTCTCAAGTTCTTTGGATACAACAGCAACTGCGGGATTACGGGTTAAATATAACCAATACTCCTATGATGATTGACAATGAATCTACTATGTCGATCACCAACAATCCTGTGAAGCACAGTAAAACTAAGCACATTGATATTAGATATCATTTTATTAGAGACTGTGCTGAAAAGAAAATGATAAGGTTAGTTAAGGTTGCGACTGCGGATAACTTAGCAGACCTCTACACAAAGGCGTTCGACAGAGCAAGATTTGAAACATTGGTTCAACTGAATGGAATGAGAAATCCAGAGTGATTAGTCTTCCAAGGGTATTTTAGTATAAAAAAAAGGGGCGTATAGCATTCAATTGCTTGTTACCTACGGGGAATCGCCTCCAATAAAAGAACAAAAGAAGTTCTTTTAGAAAAAGCTTTAAGTTTTTACCTGTAAAAAACTTGGGAGATGATAGTACATTAGGAGAATAAGTCTAAGAATAATAACCTTAAGTATTAAGTATGATGTGTTAGTAGATTCTTATAAGTTGCACTAGAATAACGATTTTTAACTAGGATTACACTTATATTTATCTTATTATACACCTATATCCACTGATTATAACTTGTCCTTTTACTTAACAAGTGGTAAGAATAACTTAGGCCTAGTCAGCTTCATTATACGATTTATTGGTAGGCAGGTTATGGTAAGATTTCCGAGCAGTTAAGAAGTATAAACTTCATGTGTGATATCTTATGTGCTCTGTTATATAACGTATGACATATGTCTTAATTGTTGAATGATAATACTGCCGTGCACTGTGGTCTAAAAAAAAAAAAAAATTTGAAATGATACAAAGTATCATAATGTCAAAAGGTGAGTTATATGTTTCGAAAGAGCATCATTTAGTAACCTCTACCTTAATATGAAAGATACAAAGTATCTTGTGTCAAGTGTATGTTATATGCTTCTAAAGAACATCATTTAGTAATCTCTACCTTGCTAATACAAGATACAGTGTTATGTGTTGTACTTGACTTCTTCAGTATGTTGTATAGTAGAAAACACTAGATATTGTGCACATTAACAATAACAGTTTTGCTCAGAAATCTGTGTCTAATTTGTTTATGTGGATCATAATATCAGTAATCGTTTTGAACTGTCTATGATATTTGAATATTCACTTTTGTGAATAATAAGAAATCATAAGTTATATTTCAATGAAGTGTTATATCATGTGGATAAAGGTACATAAGATATAATTTTATAAATATAAGTTTATTACTGATTAAAGTTGTGATTTTATTGTGCTTATATGAATTTCATGAGGTATGTATACTAACAATTGTCTTATGCTTATTACAATCTAATAAGTACAACTTATTCTTTCTAATATGATCCCTCAGCAGTTAAAACTTTAAGTGTTTACTATTAAGTTAATTTATTTTTCTTAGAATGTTAGTAGTTTTATTATTTTAACTTTTGTAATTATTTCTTCGATTTAATAAAGGTTTTAATTATTCTTCTTGTTTACCCTTTGGAATTAAATTAAACTAGTTATCTTATATTCATGTTGAATAAATGTAACAACTACAAGTGAAAAATAATTTTTACGGTATATATGGGTTTCAATTTATACTAAGTGCTAAAATCGAGTTTTTGTGAAAACTTGCAATTTTGACTAGTCAACGCTGCGAAGCGAGACTAGTGCTGCGAAACGAGTACATAGTATAAATGGGGCACGTCCAACGAGTCCAACCCACACTTGTCATTTACTCTGCGAACCGAACCCACACACCTTTGCGACTTAAATTTGGCGAAACGAATCGAATTTCATTTTCGATTGATTTTCTGATTTTTAGTACAAGGAAGGACTTTTCGATCCGTGGAACTTTTACAACTTTTGAATACGCATCTTTTGAAGTAAGTTTCATGAGATTTCACCGTGTAATTTGTGAGATATCGATTGGTTCACGTTTTCGAATGTGTCGGTTTAGTTTATCACGGAATTTGTACAAATTAGTGATTTAGAAAACCTATAATTTGTTTCTAATGATTAATCGATGTTTATTGAACATATCTTAGTCGATTATTTGCTTCGAAACACATTTGATTGGTGATTGATGGTTGAATTTGTTGAGCAGATGGTCCTGCGAACCGAGATCTATCTCGCTTCACAGCCCGCTCCAACGAACTGAGATGATGAGTTGAACGAAGCGAGACGACTTCAACTCGTTTGACTTCAGTTGACCGAAGCGAGACGACTTCAACTCGTTTGACTTCAGTTGACCGTAGCGAGACGAGTTCACCTCGTTTGACTTCCGTTGACCAAAGCGAGATGAGTTCACCTAGTTTGACTAGGGTTGATCGAAGCGACTCGATTTCAACTCGCAGGGTTTCTGCGAAGCGAGTTGAAAAATTTAATTAATTTTATTTTTATTTTTTAAAATTGACTTAATTTGACTTTGAGAACTGAATTAACCTTGTTGACTTCAGTTGACTATGTAAAATTAAGTAAATTTTATCATTTTTCAATTATTACTTGTTATTGATTTGAGAATCGTTTGGTTACAAATAATTAACAAGTTACTTGTTTATATACATATAGACTTAAGAACTTTTGTTTATAAGTTAAAATATGTGTAATATCTTAACAATTTAAGTTATTTCATATCGAAAGTCTTCCGACTCATAGCGTAGTCGTGCAGCGTGTTCCGATATTTATCGGCGGTATGTTAACTCGAATTGTTTGTCATAGCTAATGGGCTTTATAAATAATTTATAGAATATAATTGAACTTGTTAATTCAATTAAGTTTCAGTGAATTATATTATTAGTTGATAGTATATTTAGACGTTTGATGATCTTTTTGATCATAATACGTTAAAGTGTAAATTATCTAATGCTCGTTAACTTAACATTTTTGCTATTTGTGTAATTTTGAATTACAGATATGGCTAACAGATCTTTTGAGAAGGGTCACAACATCTTGGTGAATCTTGATGTCAACGAGCGTGGTGCTGAGCGCTTTGAGCAAATTTTGACATATTTAGCACGTTCGAGAATTCGATTTGCTATCACTGAGTCACCTCCAATGAACAAAGATCTTCTTACGCAGTTTTGGATGAACATTGTCTATGATGGTGCTGCTAACCCACCTACAATACGTACGATGGTAAATCAGCATCCGATTTCTTTTACTGCTGATGATTTACGATAGCTACTGCAGCTAGGAACTCCTGAGCAAGAAGCTGGTCCAGCTGCTTATTCAGCTGACTTTATCGAAGGAGCTCTAGGTCGTACAGGTTATTCAGGACCTCGGAGAGGACGACAGTTTGTCAACGCATTTGTACTAGGACAGTGGAGATTTCTCTTTACTGTTATAGTATCTATTTTTGGAAACAAGAAGTCAGGATTAGATGAGCTTAGTCCTGAGTTGATGTCAGCTATACTGTCACTGGTTTACAATAAACCATACAGTTTTTCTTCTTATATTTTTCAGTCCTTCAGAGGACAGATCACCGGAGCTGCTAGGACGTTGTTTATTCTTTATCCTAGATTATGCATGCTCCTGATTCGAGCTCAAGTTCCAAACTTGCCAGCTTATGCAGCTGATTTTCATGTTGAGACCATCGGACTGCGTGGTTACAACGCTTGCTTTTTGTTATCCAAGCGTAAAGATGAGATTAAGCCTGAGGCAGCAGATCTTTTTGGGCATCTTCTTGATGTTGATTATGTTGCTCCACCAAACAATGGTTGTATGGATGTCGGAGCTCACAATCAAGCTCAAGTTCAACAACAACAACAAGCTCAACATCAACCTCAACCAGCAGCAGAGTCACAGGAACTCATTGAGGATGTTTTACATCAGGCTGAACATCAAGGTCAGCAAGTTGTGCCTGAACTAGCTGCTGAGGTTCTTCATGAGGTTTTGATACAGATTGATGATGATACAGATCCCTTGCTACGGGATATTGATAGTTATGTTGAACAACCTGAGGTAATTTTATAATTATATAGTAATATTGGTACTAAGTTGTTATATAATTAGTCCATTAGTGTTATACATAATGCACATGATATAGATATTTAGTTAATTAAATATTATTTCTAATTATGAAATATAAATATCATTATGATCAGGGAGCTGAGACTGCAGACCCAGAGGTCACTCGACCTGAGGGTGAGCAGGGACAGCTTGATAGATCTGAGGGTTTACCTTCTCAGGTATTTATCAGATTAATCATAAATATATAGAACTTGTATGTTAGAGCTTTTAGCTAATCATAAATGTTTAATATATTTAATATTTAGGATTCTTATGTTGGTCCATCTGGAGGCTGTGATGGTCAATCAGCTTCAGATGATGATGATAGTACTCCTTCTCCACCTCCAGATGCTGGTTATATTAGATACCGATCTCGGATGATTCCAGATCCAGCACTGAAGGAAAAGAGAAAGGCTAAGGAAGTCGATCCAGACTTCAGTATTATTGACGAAGGTCCTGAGGAAGAGGATCTACCTCTTATTCCTCAACGCCGTATATTAGATACCGATCTCGGATGATTCCAGGATCATTCAGGATGGTATGTTTTATTTAGAGTTAGATAATCTTAACTTGTTGTTTATCAGGAGTTCAACTGAGACAGTTAATTCTGTGACAGTTGCTCAAGATACATCCCAGGTAGAGACGATGATACCGGTGGTTAGTGAACCAGTATATGTACCATCTGAGGTATGAGATAAACGTTTAATACTACGAGTATTATAAATATTTAATTAGAGATTGAGACAGAGTTATCTGTAACAATTACTTATTTACTTATATCTAACTTTATAGGCTGAGAAACTGCTTGAGTCAGTGGAACCAGAAATGGTCTCCAAGACTGTTGAGGAGGGAGTTGCAAAACTGGTGCAGGATGCTCAGTTTCCGACTAATAAAGCTAGTAGATTTGCATCTAGTCTTCTCAAAGAAGCGTTATCTCAAGCTATTCCACCACTCACACGTGAATCATACATTGCTTCAGTGACACCGCCTGGACCATCAACAATATATGTCATTCCGACAACTGATGCTGAAAGGATTACATCCTTAGAGTCGAGAGTTAAGGAATTGGAACAGAGTACTTCTAGGATTCCAGGGTTGTTAGCTGAGAATGTTTCTCTTGCTCAGTAGATGGTTCATATCAGTGAATCACATTTGACACTGCTGAAGACTCATGATACTTTGCTTGCTGATTTTACTGCCCAGCAACTGAAGCTTGAACACTTAGAACGTTTGGTGTTGAGAGTGCATTCAGGACAGTCTGCTCAGGGGGAGATAATGCTATATCATGAATCTTGCAAAGAGGATGAGTTAGCTAAGAAGAGAAGAGATGATAAAGATGATGATCCCGATGCTCAGAAAGATGGTGAGCCGACTGGACCTTCAAAGACTGGTGAGCAAGCTATTATTCAGGGGGAGTCTGCATGTGTTGGTGTTAGTGGTGATGGTGCTGGTACAAGTGCTGCTGGTACAAGTGAAGCTGGTAAGACAGCTTAGACTTGTGTAGATATTTGTACTTAGAATTTTAGTTGAATTATAATTGTAATTTATAATTGTAATTGAATAATTGTAACTTAATAGTTTTTGTAATATATTCGGCTTGAGATTATTATTGTTACAAGTAAGATATATTATAAATTGTTTACGTTATTTGATTTTGAAAAGTTAAATAAATTAGTGATCGAAAGTCTTCCGACTCATTGAGAAGTCGAGCGGCGTGTTCTGATTTATTTCAGCGGTCAAAGTTTATTTTAACTTAGACATTTTAGACTTGAGAGTTTTTATAACTGACAAGTTAAATATGTATGATTTTTAACTAGACAAATGATATATAATTTAAAGATATAGTTGAAAGTTATGTTGTTGTGATATAACAGTTCAATTAAGTCTTGGAAATTATATAAGGTAATTAACAGTGAATTTAAATGCTTGGTGATTATTCACAACGCATTAGAATTTAAAGTTAATTAATATTTGTTAAGTGTTTATAAGACTTAAGAATTCTTTGATTGATTCAAGGTAATTAATAAAAGAATTATAAGTTATATAGATTGGTTATATTAACACAATTAAAATGAATAATGAAATTTTTAGATTGATTCAGAGAAATCAATAAAAGAATTTATATTATTAATTTGATTTATGTAGATATGGAAATGCTAGAATTGAGTGACTCTGGAAGTGATATGCTTGATGAAATCGATGAAGAAATTGATTTTGATCTTGAAGAAGGAGAATTTTTACTACCTGAGGATTGGACTGCTGTTTCTGAGAATGAGTAAGACATTGGTGTAGATCCAGATGCAAATATTGATGAACACCATGTGATCCCATCTAGGACAGAAGTTATTATTGAAAATAATCAAGGTCCAACAGTTGTCGATGTAGATGAAGAAATCGATGACTCAACCGATTCTGAAAATGATGAAATCTTGATTCCTACCAAGAATCCAGCAGTTTTTCTTAGAAAAATTCCAAAACAGAAAAGGAAGGTTGGAGTTTCTGAAGTTGATATAACTGGGAAACGGGTACCTAAAAGAGGGATTATTGGTTGGTACTTTGACTCTGAGCTAAAGCTGTTTGCTATTAAAAGGTTTGACGGAGTTCAATATTTTGAGCGAAAGCTTGCAGTATTTAGTTCTTTGCCTAGATTTGAGATTCGAGATTTGGCTCGATTACCTTTGAATAACCCAAGTGATGATTTTGTTGGAAAATATGTTGAACACATAATCAAGACTGAGGTTAAAGCTAATAAATTTGAAAAGATTAAGCCAAGAAAAGGAAAGACTATTAAACTGGCAGAGAGAAGTCAAAGAATAGGATGAAGAAGAAGAAAGAAGATTTATCCATCTGTTAAGTGTCTACAGCAAATTCCATTGAAGACAATGCCACAAGATATTATGAAGAGTTGGCATGTGGATTCAGAGACTGGAGAAGCTGTAATGGTTGAATCTGATGATGAGGTTGAAGGTGGTGAAAAAGAAATCTTCAGAGTTTATGACCATCGACACCTAATGAACATGTCGAAGAAAGATTTGATAAAGTTGAATGAAAATAGAATCTTGATGACAGTAGCATGGGGTGATTTAGCACGTGATTATCAAATGATGGTTAAGACTTGTATTAAATTGAAGATTTATGCTGGCAGTAAGATTTATAAGTAAAAATCAAAGACAACTTGAAGACATAATAGCATAGATGCTAGAGCTATTGACAAGGGGGAGTCTGTTGGGACATGTATGTGTGACAACAGATCTAGCTTGTAATAGTACTAGTGATTATTGTAATGAAGTTTGTACAATTGATTTGGATTTGTAAATGATATTAGTTTGGTATTAATATTCGTTAAATATATTAGTATGTTAAAGTGTTAGACGAATATCGAATACGATTTTACAAACTAAAGTCTGTGAGATGAGATCTCAAGTCGCAGAACTTAGTCATGCGAGATGAGATCTGGGCTCGCAGAGCTGCGAACCGAGTCGAGATGGGCTTGGTCGTGGGCTACGAGTTGAACTCGACTCGCAGAGCCCATCGACCTGCGAATCGAGTTTGACTAAAACCTATAAATACTCAATTAGGTTTAATCCGTAAAGGACTTTTGGCAATTCGTTTTTTCCAGAGAACTAAAACGATTTTAAGCATTCATAAGGTTAGGTATTGATCGATTAACATTAATTAATCGATATAAAACCTTGTTGATAAACCAATTCGCTATTATCTTGCGAAACAAATTGTTCACATATTGTGAACCAAGTATTGAGGAATTCCGCACCTTAATACCTAAGATAACCTCGTTATCGATCCAAGTACTAGGGACTTACAAAACAAACATCTTCAGTGACTGAATGTTTTCAACTGATGCATATGGATCTATTTGGTCCAGTGAGTTCTCCCAGCCTTGGTGGTAAAAGGTATTGCTTGGTGATTGTGGATGAATATTCCAGATATACTTGGGTATTCTTTCTCAAAGCCAAAAGTGATGCAACACAGGAAATCATATCCTTTATCAAAAAGATGGAAAACTTAAATGATTGTTCAGTTAAACATTTAAGAAGTGATAATGGCACTGAATTTAGAAATATTGACCTTGAAAGTTTTTGTGATTCATAAGGTATTTCTCAAAACTTCTCTGCACCAAGAACACCTCAACAAAATGGTGTTGCGGAGAGGAGAAATAGGACCTTGATTGAATCAGCAAGGTCAATGCTCATAGATGCTGGTCTTAAGACCCATTTTTGGGCTTAAGCAGTCAATACTGCCTGCTACACTCAGAATAGGTCTCTGATTGTCAAAAGACATGATAAGACAGCCTATGAGGTGCTAAGGGGGAGAAAACCTGACATAAGTTTTCTTCATGTTTTTGGCAGTACTTGTTATGTCTTAAACAAAAGAGATCACTTAGGAAAGTTTGATCCCAAAGCTGATGAAGGTATATTTGTTGGTTATTCAATCATTTCAAAAGCTTTCAGAGTTTATAATAAAAGAATGGAATGTATTGAAGAATCAATGGATGTTACTTTTGATGAATCTTATGATAAATCACTCACTGATCCAAAAGACTATGAAAATCTTATTTTTAATACAATCAGTGATGACAAGCATGAGATTCATATATCAGATTCTGAAAGGGAAGATGATGTCCCTGAAGGCATTTCTGGCTGTACTTTAGCTAAGAATGATTCAGGGCCTTCATCTTTGCCTATTGACATCCCATCATCATCATCTCATCATCTGCATCAAAATGATAACACTCACTGTCTAAATCAAAGCTTAAACATTAATCATGCTTCAAATGCTGATGTGTCTGATGTATCATCTTTGGGTAATCAAGTCACTGCTGAACCTCAGCGAATGACTAGATGGACTAAACATATTAATAATCAACTGATTATTGGTGATCCACAATCCAAGGTCCAGACCAGATCAGCAACTGCTAACTTTTGTTTGTTTGTAAGCTTTGTGTCACTGATTGAGCCCAAGAAGATTGATGAGGCACTCACTGATCATCACTGGATAGCTGCCATGCAAGATGAGCTATCTCAGTTTGAAAGAAATAAAGTCTGGAAGTTAGTACCTCAAGTAACTGGGAAATCTGTGATTGGCACTAGATGGGTGTTCAGGAACAAGATGGATGCTGATGGTGTTGTGATAAGGAATAAGGCCAGACTGGTTGCACTAGGTTACTGTCAACAAGAAGGAATTGACTACGATGAAACCTTTGCACCAGTTGCTAGACTTGAAGCAATCAGGTTGTTCTTAGCATATGCAGCTCACAAGAAATTCAAGGTATACCAAATGGATGTAAAAAGTGCCTTCTTGAATGGAAAGCTGCAGGAAGAAGTGTATGTTAAGCAACCACCCGGATTCACTGATCCCAAGCATCCAGGTTATGTCTATAAGCTGGAAAAAGCTTTATATGGACTGAAACAAGCTCCTAGAGCTTGGTATGACACTCTCTCTACTTTTTTAACTAAATGTGGGTATGTCAGAGGCGAAATTGACAGCACCCTATTTATCAAAAAGGATAAGAGAGATGTCATATTGGTCCAAATTTATGTTGATGATATTATATTTGGGTCTACTAACAATGACTTGTGCAAGGAATTCTCTGACCTCATGACTAAAAGTTATGAAATGAGCATGATGGGTGAACTAACATTTTTCCTTGGTCTGCAAATAAAGCAAACCAAGACTGGTATTTTCATAAATCAAGGAAAGTATGTTAACGATTTATTAAAGAAATTTGAATTCACCAACTGCTCATCCCTTGCTACACCAATGTCATCTGAAGTAAAATTACATGCTGACCCTGATGGTAAATCTGTAAACATCACTGCTTACAGAGGAATGATCGGGTCACTGCTGTATTTAACTACTAGTAGACCAGACATTATGTTTGCTACATATCTATGTGCTAGGTATCAAGCTGATCCAAAGGAATCTCATTTGCTTGCTGTCAAAAGAATATTCAGATATCTGAAGGGTACACCAAATCTTGGTCTCTGGTATCCATCTGGTTCAGATTTCTTGCTGAAGGGATATTCAGATTCTGATCATGCTGGATGCAAAATGGACAGAAAGAGTACCTCTGGTAGCTGTCAGTTTCTTGGAGAAAAGCTTGTAAGCTGGTCAAGCAAGAAACAAAATTCTGTCTCAACTTCTACTGCTGAGGCTGAATATGTTGCTGCTGGAGCTTGCACTGCTCAAATTCTGTGGATGAGGAATCAGCTCGCCGACTATGGTTTTGATTTTGGCAATGTTCCAATTTATTGTGACAGTCAAAGTGCTATTGCCATAGCAAATAATCCTGTGATGCACTCAAGGACAAAGCACATTGATGTCAGATATCACTTCATCAGGGACCACATCATGAAAGGTGACATTGAATTGCATTTCATTCCAACTGATTACCAACTCGCTGACATATTTACAAAACCTTTAGATGAGAAAAGATTCACCTTTCTCATCAGCGAGTTGGGGATGTTAAACTTAAATGATTAAACCTGATTGTTTAATAAAAGGTATTTACAGAATATATGGTTTGTAGTTCTAACTTGCTGGCCTATTATTCTCACTGATATAATCAGCAAGAACAATGAGTTAGCATAGTTATGATCAATAAATTATATACTTTGTAAATACACATGAAAATTCTTTATATCACATAAATAAAATATGTTTTGTGCTTCACAATTTGGCTAGCTGATTAGATCAGTATTCTAAGTTGTAATTTGATCAGCGAAATCAAATATGAGACATAATATTTATTTTATTTTAAGATATAACTTATTTTCATCTCTCTGATATCTTAGTTTAATAATTTAATTTGTAATTAAATTATAAAATTAATGTATCAGCGAAGATTCTCCTTATTTAATATGGCATTTATTTCGACATATATTCTTTTACATTTACTCCATTTTGTATTTAATAGTTAACGATTTATATTCCTAATAAATGCTTTATTAAATATCTCATGGTACTTCGAAAATGTACACTTTTTCTGACACCTCGTATACCTTTCCGGTGTACCACTCCCATCACCATTTAATGCTACCACTCACCACCATCATCACCCTACTCCCCTACCATCAACCACCACTTTTTGACCACTTACATACGCTTTTTGACCACATGTTTTGTACCTCAGCAACCGTATATAAGCAGTGAGTCATTTTCAATTTCACTTTTACGCTTTCTTGTTTTTCAAAACTTCATTTTCTTCACTTTCTCTCTGCAAAAACCCTAAATCTTCTTTCATCTTTTCTAAATGGCACGTTCAAAAATTTTCAACAACAGTCACACACCGACCCCAGAGATTCAAGCTCTTCGAGCCTCTGCGGTCAGTGAGACACTGGTCATTACAGTTCCCAAATCTAATTATTTGGGAAATGTAACTTGTGCCAAACCAGAGTATGCGGAGGCAATAAATTTTTTACAAAATCACTTTATCCTCCCTGCTCTTACCCTATCTCCTGGGGAAATGAACCCAGAATGGCTTAGTGAGTTTTGGTTTACCTGCACTCACCAAGTTGTCGATGGTGTTTCACAACTCAAAGGTTTTATCAACAATGGTACCCAACCCATTATCATCACTGCCAACACCATCCGGTCCATTTTACAACTGCCAATCGCAGAGTCTTACGAGTCGCTGCCAGAGAGCGACGAAGCCAAGCAAGGCCTAGTTGATCTTACTGAGATTGAGTGTAAATACTCAGTCGATGGCAGTGGCAACCGTAAGTACACTACGGTCCACAAAACTAAGATGGATGGTGTTTGGAATGCAATTTTTACAAACTTTATTCAATCATTGGGTACAAAATCCGGGAGCTATGATCAATTCAGCTCCCTGGAAGCCCAGATTAGCTGGTCACTGATCAACTCTCTAAGAGTTGATTATGCAAGTGTGATCTTTAACGAGCTGATCACCAAAGTCGCTGAGCCTACCAGGGCAAAATACGTGCCCTATCCAAGGTTCCTCTCACTGATCTTTAGAGATCAGTTTGATGCCTATGATAGGATACCATTTCAGGGATTTGAGCCCACTCTGGTAGGATCTCAAATTTTTGCAAAACCAGCGATTGTGGTTTTACCAACCTTTATGAAGCATCCGGGGATACTTGCACCCCAGCCTGTAACTTCTGTACAAATGTCAGTTGCTGCCCCTCCCCCCCCATCGACCACGTCACTGACCACACCCCCAGTGACTACTATTGGTCAACCACCACTCAAGAAACCACCAACTGCTCCCAAGAAAAAATCCAAATTAGGATCCCTGACATTAAAGGTTCAGGGACATAGCTCAAAGAAGACATCTACGGATGCCAGGGGTGAATCAGCGACTGTACGTTCAGTTGCTGAGGGCACCACTTCTAAACCCTCCACCTTACCTGCTTCGCTGGACTCCCGAAAGTCCAGTGATTCTACAAAGGGAAACCTACAGACAGCTGCAGTGGATCAAACCACTGTTAGCAGTGATTCGGGTGCATCCCACACCCTCAGATCGAGTCAACCCAGCCACTTGTCATCCTCCCGAAAGGATGACATTTTAAACAAAGGGCTAGTGACATCAGTGGGTAATAACACACTCATTGCTGATGTCACACCACTGGCTACAGACCCGGGCCATCTCTCATCTATCACTGCACCGACTGTCAATGTCTCACCACCGACCCATGGTGAGATACAGGTCGCTACTTCTATTTCCAATGAACCATCAGCTAAATCACAAGCTGATGATGAGGAAATCATGCCAATGGACACCTCAGATGATACCCAACCTATTCCTCCACCCACCTCTAACTCTCCTATCAGAGAGCTCTCACCCACCTCCTTCTCCAGTGACAACATTCAAATCACTGTTGCTGGTCAGACCACACCCACTAACCATGTAGTCCATTCTACACCTACTCCCTCTATACCTCCCACAACTACTCCACCAAACACATCTACCCACTCCACATCAGATCAGCTACTGATGGAGTACATTGCCTCATCCCAAACCCAGATTAAGATGCTCACTGCTGACCGTGAGGCACTTATAGGCAATGTCTCCGTTCTTCAAAAAGCCATCATTGCTCTCACTGATGTATATAACTCCATTGAACCGTGGAGCACATCTGTCAGTGAGAAGGTGCAAACGGTAGCTGATGCAAGTGCTGCAATAAACCATGCAGTCACTGAGCTAGCCTCCTCCTCCACCACAAATTTCACAAATCATGCCGCAGCCATTGCCCAGCTTACCACCAACCAAAATGACCTAGCTATATCTGTATCTAATTACTTATTCAACACTGATGCTATTGTTAAGGTGCTTCCACAGATTACTAAACAAATAGGAGCAATAAGAGTTGAGGTCGCTGCCCTCAGAACAGAAACTGCTGATGGTTTTGATAGGGCAGTGGGCCAGTTTGTGCAGACCAGTCAGGGGGAGAATGATGAAGAAGAAGATGACATCTCAGTCTCTGATCCTGAGATGCCTCCTGCTATGACTGATCCGCTTACAAACAAAGCTCACAGGGAGATAGTGCTCACCACTTATGCACTTCGACCTATTGCTGAACAACCTGAGTTGGAAGCCCTTGCAGTTGCTGAACTGCATTGGGTAGATATGGATGTATCTATGGATACAGTGGATGTCGCTGAATGCTTTCCTGAGTTCAGTGCTGAAGAGCTCAGGAACTATAATGGGCTGGTAAGGCATTGGGCTGAGGATGAGAATGCCAGGGTTGAGGGTACCTCAGTGAGTTATGAATTGGCTCACTGGGAGTGGATGATCAGGGAGGTGATAGATGATGTATCTGATGATGAGGAAGATGATACCATCATGCATGATGCTGATGATGATGATGACAACAATGATGACAATGGTCAGGGAGGTGGTCATGGAAATGGTCAGGGTTCAGAAAGTGAAGATGAAGATGATGTCAATATGGATGATCAACAACCCATATCATCTGTCATTAAAAGGAAAAGGACCAGTGACACTTCTTCTGCATCAACACCTCCATCTAGAAACAACAGGTCAGTGATCCTCAATCACATACTGTCATATCTGAGGTGACTGTACCTTCATCTACACCACCTACCCAAATCTTACCCTCACCAACAACTACTACACCTATCCTCACCCAAACAATCACCACAACTACACCAACCCCAGCAACTATTATACCAATCTCCACAGAAACTCTCTCCTACACTACTACTTCAGGCACTTCCCCTACAGCATGCCTTTCCTCTGACTCAACCTCAGGTATCCCTTGCCCTGATGAGCAGGAATTGATTTTGAGAATAAATTTTGAGGCTGAGTTAAGAGAAGAACAAGAAAGGAAAAGGTTGCTGAAAGAGCAATCTGATGCTGATCGAGCTTACCTGCTGGAATTAAGCTCTAAAGATGCAAATGAAAGGGCCAGACTGCTTAAACTTAAGCAAGATCAAGAAGAGTCTGATGCTGCAATTGCCAGGGTACTCGCTGAAATTGAAGAGAGTGAGCTAGAGCAACAGAAATCGAAAATATCAGCTAGCAAGAGCTCTAAAAAGAAAGGGGGAGCTGTCAAAACATCAGTGGATAGAAAGTGGGATGAGATAGATAGAAAAAGGTTTGTTGCCCGTATGACAGGGAGATCAAATCATGCACCTATTACCAAGGTAAAGCTAAAGAAGTCTAAAAATCAATCTCAACCTCAGATACTCATTCAAAGAGGTTCAGAGACTCAAGCCATGCTACTTGATCAAGTATGCAAGCTGCACAGAGAGGAATGGAATGAGATTAGATTTGCTATCAGCCACTCTACAAGTGTAGCTAAGGCTGATGTCCTAAAAGAGATTGATAGGCTATTTCAGAAGATGGTGTCACTGAAACTTCTCAGACCAGAAGATATTGTCACACATGGTGAAGAAAGTGTTCAGACACCAAGCCTAAGGTATAGGTCAGACACCAGCAGCATCTATCGAATCCCCAGTACTTCAAAGCTAAATCTGTCTATCCCTGTTGGTGTGCCAAAACTTGAAGGACATGAGGTCACTGAGGGGGAGAAAGGTCTGGCATACAGGGACTTAAATGGTGCCCTAAGGTTTCAAAGAGAAGCTGAGCTTGAGAAGGTTGATCAGAATCAACTTGTTCACCTAATCAGGTCAGCAAGCATACTTCCAAAGAACTCAAAGATTAGAAAAGCTATTCTCGATGAAGCCTTGGCAAGAAAAGTCAGATACCTGCCCTCTCAAGAAAAATATGAGCTTGAAGATGAACTTAGAACTGTAAAAGAGGAGGAGAAGTGGAGAGATAAATAGTATAGACTACCTGTAATAGATAGCATTTGTAAATCTTTATATATATATAATGCTCTCTTTTGATATCTCCTTGTTGGAAAAGATTACTAGTGTAAGTCTCTGAACGACCAAACAACTATCAAGACAACTGAAACCTCTCTACAACAAATGTAACTCAAGAATTTCCACATAGCTTCAATCACAATCATTTAGGGGGAGATTGTTGAGTCACTGGTCGCTGATCTCAACTCATGAGTCGCTGATGTGAAGTCACTGATACTCTCTCTGAAAGGCTTCTTGGAAATGATCGTAGTTGAAGTTGTTGTTGCAGAAGTGTTAGTCTCTGATCCTATCTCTTCAACCAGTAGATGAAGAACCTATCAAGATAAAAGACTCAACTCTGTGTGTCGCAGATACTCATCTACCAGCGAGAGTCTCCAAGTCTTTTTAAGTTATTCCTTCTGCTGAATAAAAGAAGTCACTCTAGTACTGTAGCTCAAGTTACTCTTCAAGAGCATGTTAGCTCGCTGTGAGTAAGGAAAGTTTCTAGTGCTTCAGTGACTGCAGCATTAATCGTTGCATTAATAAGGAGTTGACATATTCTACATTATTACGGCACCATGCATGCTCCTCGTGACTTGGTCCAACATAGAAAATAACGTGGCAGCAAGTGATTGGCTTCAAGGTAAAAGGTGACATTTCCCAAGACAAAATGTCGGACCATGATGCTTCACATCTCAACTACCTCACCAATCAAGCAGCGACACGTGTCCTTCCAGATCCGGAAATTAAGGATTTCAGCGTCTATAAATAGCGTAGTATGTTGTACTCCATTTGGTGTCGATTGTTTGTATTGTTACTTGTTTGTCAATAACTAGTTTGTCTAAGATACGAACAACACCAGCGAGTGAACTAGTAGCGTGTTTGTCCACTATTAGTCCATCTCAGTGAGTGAGCAAGTTAGCGTGTTTGTCCACTACTGCTCATCTCCTTTTGTAAGAGCTGTATTGTTTGATTTAGATTAGCTTTGGCTAATCTATTCCGCAATCAACAATAGATAAATTTTATCAATAAAAGAATTTATCTTTCAGCTAGTATTGCATCAGCAACTGAACTGCTTATCATACTTATATATTTGTGTTCATACTGTTGTCACTTAAATACGGTTAAAAACTTGCTAAATAAGTTAACACATTGAAACAGAAAAGTTTTTAATTGTATTCAACCCCCCCCCCCTTCTACAATTAACTCACTGTTAATGATTCATAATCACTAACATAATAGTGATTAGGGACTCACAATTCCGTCAACCACATGGACACCCTTGACAACCGCCTGGGTGAATCCATCGAAACTATGGAGCTTGTCCACAACCAAGTGATTGGCAACCGAAACGAAATCTTCGTCCTACAATCAAGGATGATTCAGTGCGAGACACGTCTAAGGGAAACCGAGGACGCCCTCCGAATGGTTAGCAGACTTGCAGAATCTGTGGACCATCTCACCGCACTACTACCACAACTCAATCTACGACAGGATTAGCTTAGGCTAAATCTGTACTTTATCATGCTTTCGTAGGACCTATGTAATTCGACCGGATGTAATAATTCCTGGCACTTTTGTAAAACTTCTAAGTCTGTGACTTTTGAAGCTCCTAACTAGAAATTGTCTGTAATCATTCGATTTCATATTATGAATTGACAATTTCTCCCGTTATTTCTACATTGTGATTTTACCATGTGATGTTGTATATTACCACTTCTATATATGTACATCTATCGTGCTTATTATTCTGGTACCACCTCTCATGTACCTTTTATTTCTCTCTTGAAGAATCATGCCGCCAAAGAAGAAAAGCTACAATGATGTTGAAATTGCTGCCATCGTTTCCCGAGTTGTGGCCGAAGCCCTGGCTACTCGGGATTCACCACAAAACTCCAAGAAGAGTAATGATACTCCAGAAATTACTCCTGTCATCAAGCCTTGTTCTTACAAGAATTTTCTTAGCTGCAAACCGCTAAATTTCAAGGTCACGAAAGGTGCCATCGGTCTAATCAGGTGGATCGAAAGGATCAAACTTGTCTTCGGTTTGTGCAACTGCACGGAAGACAGCAAGGTCAAATTCGCTGCTTACACCTTTCAAGAAGGTGCACTCACATGGTGGAATACTCATGCCAGTTCTGTGGGCATTGATGTAGCAAACCAACTCCCCTGGGCAGACCTGAAGAAAAATCTAAGGGACGAATATTGCCCCACCGAGGAACTCCACCGGTTGGAGGAAGAATTCTGGCATTTAACTGTTCAAGGCAATGATATCGCTGGTTACACCACCAAATTCCAGCAACTCGCCCTTCTATATCCGGGTTTGGTAGACACGGATGAAAAACGCATCAAGAAATACATCTGCGGCCTCCCAGTGAACATCCAGGGAAATGTCGCCTCATCCAAGCCAACCACCATCCAAAGTGCTATCCGGCTTGCACATGAACTCATGGCGATGATTGTCAGCCGTGAAGCATCCACCACCCCTTCCAACAACAAACGCAAATCTACTGAACACCACGACCAAACAAAAAAGAAACTCAATGCCATCCAAGCTTACACCTCCAACACTGAACCCAAACGCGGGTATACTGGGAACAAACCTTATTGTTCCAAGTGTAACCGCCACCACGAGGGTCAATGTAATACCCCTTGAACCAACTGCAGGAGGCACGGGCACTCGACCAAAGATTGTCGAGCTCCCAAATCCAACAACAATACCTCCAACAACAAAAGCACCAGGCCGCCTAGAGCCTACTTCGAATGTGGGAACACCGGACACTTCAGGAATGAATGCCCGAAGCAGAACAACAACAACAACAACAACAACAACAACAACTCTAGAGGTAGAGCCTTTGTACTCAACTCTGGGGACACCTACTGTGACAACTCTCCAAATTAGGTACCGATTAACATTTAAGCATGTGCATTCTTACGCTAATTTCTTGATTAAGTTTAAAACAAAACTTTTAATGTGATGTAAGCCTAGCAGCCCAGTACTTTCAAACAAAAAGTATTACTAATACGTAAGTATTTAAAGTTACGTACAAATGTATCGGGACGAACCCGACAGATAAATACAGCAAGAGTTGATGACATAATATAATTAATAATTCAGTTATTAATTACGAGTACTATTGTATCTATAACCTATAGATAAAACGAGTTAAATATACGTTTAACATAA
The DNA here is from genome assembly GCA_963422505.1 of Pseudognaphalium luteoalbum. Taxonomy (NCBI): domain Eukaryota; kingdom Viridiplantae; phylum Streptophyta; class Magnoliopsida; order Asterales; family Asteraceae; genus Pseudognaphalium; species Pseudognaphalium luteoalbum. Next base: position 54,657,866 of record OY730198.1, on the reverse strand, counting down.
AACGTATTATAAGACGAACAGAAACAATTTTAAAATGCATTCAAAGATCAAAATGAGAAAAATTCAAATTTTCTCATTCATTCGGAAACGTTTGTAACATTACCTCAAAATATGAACCCGAAATTCGACTGAAATTTAGCACCCAATTGAATGATAGCAGTCCAATGAACAAATTTGTACAACAGTCCAAAATAATGAAAACATCATTATTCCGAATTTAAATAACGAACCAGGAGAGCATCTACAAAATAAAAATATAAAATGTTTACTTTTATATTGCTAAAATTATACCCGTACCCTGAATTAACGGGCTAAATATCCCACCAACCTCAAATAATTGAGGAGGCAGTATGATTAAACTGCAACACTCGTTGAAATATTTCACTCCCTCCTCATTTCAATCTCAGTTACACACACATCTACCATCATCATCATCTATCCTTCTCCTTCCCTTCTTCTTCCTGGTTCCATCGATCAACAGCAGCAAGAAGTGAGTAGCAGAAGTAGTAGAACAACAAGCCAGGAGCAACATCATCATCATTTTCATCTCGTATCATCATCACCTTCACAAATCCTTTGTAAGGAACTTTAAATCTTTCGATTTCCATACTTAAACTTCGTTGTATAACATATTTACATATCATAATCCATATGTATAACTTCATCATTTGATGATTATATGTGTTGTTCTTGGTAATGAGTTTATAAAACTAAAAACCTTGAACTCAATGTAATGTACATAAACTTAATAAAATGTGATGTTATAATATGAAAATGGTGTAAAAACGAGCTAAACTTTTGAGACTAAGCATGTATATATATGTACCACGAACACAACTCAAGAACAGAGTGCGAATGACAGGGACGAACCAACCCGATCGGTTGGCTTGGGCCAGCCGATCGGCTGGTTATGATGAGCCGAACGGCTCAACAAACTGAGCCGAACGGCTAGTTTGGTTGAGCCGATCGGTTTGTGATTTTTCACCCGAACGAACGGGTTAGGATATGGACTGGACCGTAACGAATAATGGACTAAATAAATGTATTGGGCCGAGACCCCAGCCGAACGGCTGGACTACCCGAGCCGAACGGCTAGCCCAAGCCGAAAGGCTGGGCTACGCTGTGGGCTGGGCTGAACTGCGGACTGGGCTTTGGTCGCGAGCTGGGCCGGACGTTTTTTGGGCCTGAGACTTTGGGTTTGGACTGAGAATTGTGAAAATAAATGAGTTAAATTAAATAAACGGGCCATTGGACCAAAACTTGTAATGGGCCAAAAAGATTATGTAATCGGGTTAAGTTATTGGGCCAAAAACAAAACTAATCGGGCCGAGCCCAATAAACTTCCAAAACATTCCAAACATAAGCCGCGACCCGATTTATTTCACGGAACGAATATTTATAAAACGGAACGTTTATGATTCTATATATATATAAATATATATATACATACTTAATAACAAACGACAAACCTATATGTATACTTCAAATATACATACAAATGACGACTTTCCAATGACGATAACATTTATTTATTTATTTTATAAACGGAAATAAATACAATAAGAAGTTTTATAACAAATAAAACTTATATACATTTTAATACGTAAACCACGTGTTTAGAACTTATAAATATATATATATAAACATGTATATATACATACACACGACAAATTCAATGTGTTGAAACTATAACTATCTAATTTTCATGTGTATGCAAAAGGGAACAAAACAACGTTCAAATGTCTATATATATGACTACATACGTGTATATACACTTGACAAGGTATACGACGTGAGAAATATAACAATAATTCAATACAACGTCACCAACAAATTTAACGACTTACATCATTAAGAAATCAACAATTTCTTCAAACAAATAAACCGTTAACATACGTTGGTTAAACAAATCAAACGTACTTATGTTAATACATTTATTTTATATAGGTTAACACACCTTGGGCTTTTACCTGTCGGCTGCTAGTTTTCCTTACCGAGCACATCACAGTGAGTTTACAGCCCCTACTTTTAAATGTTTTCTGCTTTTAAACACAGGGGTGTTAAACATAGAAATTGCATGCCAACACATGCAATCAAACTATAAATGCTTTATTGCTTTTATACAAATGTTGATTTGTGATATTACATATTCACTGTTATTTTGGGAATTTAGACAAGGTATCCTAATACGGACCTAGACTTGGATTGTGTGCATGAAAGACCTCATGACATGCTACTATAACCATTAGCTAGGTGACTCTAACCACTGAGTATACGGATAGTACTATTGCCGTGACGACCCTCCTACGGTGGAGCGTATACTTAAACGTCCGTTCAGGCAAACAACATAAGTTTTGGTTGTGGCTTGGTTATAGGGTTAGGTCACGTTACTTTAACCTGCGAGGTTTAGCCCACCTTTCAGGGGATCACAGTCTAAGTAAATTCCCACATAATTTTAGGAAGAACGAATCCTACAACTGTTGGACACCGGAAGACATACCGGTAACTTATTTTACACTGGTAAACAACCAGTAACATATTTTGAGATGACATCCCACGTATAGCAATACTTTAGGGTAACAACCCTACATAACTTGTATTTTTATAAATGAATAACAAATCATTTATACAAACTTGGTTTAACTAACCACATACTTATACAAACCTGTAAATTCACTCAACATATTTGTTGACAACTTTCTCTATGTTTTTCAGGAAATTAGCTGGGTAAGTAATCGCATGCATACAGGATGGACAACCCTGGACTACTTAGGATGCCACATACTGTTGGGACCGTTTTTGGGGATTTCATTTGTATAACTGCAGACATTGCGGTCATACCTATGAAATCTTATTTTAAACTTATGTATTATTGTTTAAAACTAAATGTTTTAAATTCCACTACTACTGTTACGACTTACATAGTCGTACTACTTTTGTAACAAACGTTAAACTTGGCATCCTCATTATATAAAGTTGTGCGATAACCATATGCTATGATTATGTATGCATTTGTTGGTTGGAATACTGTTCGCAGCCCCGCCACGTCATTAAGGCTTCCGCAAACTAAACATAACTAATTGTAATTACCGTTTGGCGGGGTGTGACAGACTTGGTATCAGAGCCATTGGTTATAGCGAACTAGAAGTCTTTAAGTGACCTAAAACCTTAGAGACCTAGACTATAGCCTTGGCTAAAACATTCATTTCATGCATACACACTTTGCATACATCTAACATACGATTGACACGTCACCTACGACTTCTTTGTCTCAGCATGTCGAGGCACAGTCCGATCTATTTGTATGCTTCTGATGAGGAGCCGACTGAGGATTCCTACCATAGCGACGCTAGCACCGGAGTTGCGAGCCCACCAGTTCACCTGAGAGCTCTATCTGATGACACCGGTGATGCCTACATCACCCCACCACCTACTGCACATGTGGTCCCACCTGCTACTGCTCCCACTGACCCTAACACTCGTATGTTAGGGTCTACCTTTATGGCGACACGCCATACGACTGCTGGACCTTCCAGAGGACCGGTACCTAGGAGGACACCACGGATGTGTGTCCGAGACTTCCCTAGAGGACCACTTGCGCCCCGTGATAAGGTGCCGATGGCAGAGGAGAGGGTGATACACTGTGATGAGCCGCCACAGAGGGTACCTAGGCTTTCTCACTTGGAGTGGATGACTCCTATGTTGGGGTGGTGGAGGTCGTTGGAGGGTTTTCCTTCTACTTTTGAGACCGGGGAGTCCTCCCGATCCTCCGCACCACTGCCTACTACTGGAGAACCTATAGAGTTGACTCTCCCTACCATTGTGGCTGTGATTCGCACATTGTTTCGCATTTCTAGTAGCAGGGGTGTTCACCTTGCCGAGCTACAGAGCGATGTCTCCCGTCTGGATGGAGACATGACAGACATACATGAGTGTTGCCACTTCTTGTTGAGCAACGTGGTTGCTGCCAGAGAGATAGCCGAGACCGCATGTGCTCGTGTCAGGGTACTAGAGAGGCGTGCGAGGACAGCAGGGTTGATGATTGGAGCTTGTGTGATGATAGTTGTGCTGAGGACAGCTGTGGGGTTGTTTCTACCTTATTTTCATTAGACTTGGGTATGGCGGTTTATGCCTACTGGGCATCAGACTGACCACTTTTGGATGATGGATATGTAGTAGGTCCATCACGTGTTGTATAGACTAGTATCAGATGGGTAGATGTATGTATGTACTAGACATGTACTAGATGGGAAAAAATGTTGATAGAATGGGTATATGTATAGGAAAACCCATTGACTTTTGTATAGCGCTAACCGCTGATGGGGCGTATTAGGGATCCCATCTTGTTTTGTATAAAACTGTTGTATCAGCGCTACACCTTTTGATATAATATAACTTATGTTTGGTTGTATTTCGTATTCATTACATTCAATAACGACTTTAGTATTATATCTACATTTACATACGTGTGTTAGAAACGGTAGCCAATCAATAACATTTGATCATTCCTTGAAAACCATGAAACATACCACACCTTGATTATTGAGTCCTATCTTGAATTTTCTTTGAACTCGATTATTGAGTCCTATCATTATATAATGACGCCTGGCCAACGTGATTATATTGTACTAACTACATATGGGCGTTTCAAAGTCGTGCAACATGAGATAAAAAATCTTGTCCTTCAATTCTTCATATTGTTTCCTTGTTAAAAATGTGAAATCTTGTTCATCACATTCAATACCTTGGCATTGACTTCTGCATTTTATTTCATCGCAGAACGGAATCATGCCACCAAAACGACGAATGACTAAGAACAGTCGACGAACGACACCTTCTTCCAATCCTGAAACTGTTCCCCCACCCAACAACAATGAAACTACTTAACAAATGATCGCGCGTTGAATAGCTGAAGGTATTGCTGAGTATGAAGCAAGCCGAAATCGCGAGAATGGAATGAATAACATCGGATCTACCCCTGTTAATACTGAGGCACCTACGAATACTCGCCGAGGGTGTTCATACAAGACATTCCAGGCTTGTAAGCCAATTACTTTTCGTGGCACTGAGGGTGCTATTGGGATTATACATTGGATAGAAAAGACAGAGTCGGTATTGGACATTAGTGATTGTTCACCAGACTGTATGGTGAAATATGCCACCTGCACCCTTGCTGACAAAGCTCTCACTTGGTGGAACAGTCAAGTCCAATCACTTGGCCGACCAGCTGCTTACTCCCTGTCATGGGAAGTACTGAAAAACATGATGTTGGAGGAGTTCTGTCCCCGTAGCGAGATGCAGAAAGTCGAAACTGAGCTGTGGAAAATCACTATGATTGGTGCCGATGTCACTGGTTATACAACCAAGTTTCAGGAACTAGCACGTCTAGTGCCACATATGGTGACACCTGAGTACAAGCGCATCGAGCGTTATGTATATGGTCTGGCACCGCAAATCAGGAGTTTGGTTACATCTTCCAAACCTGACACATTCAGGAGCACTGTTGTTTTAGCGCAAAGTCTGATCGATGAGGCAGTCAGGATGGGAACACTGACCAAGAAAACTGCATCGGGCAAGGTTGAGCCGAGCAGTACTGAAGCTAGCAGTTCTGGAGGTACAAAGCGTAAGTGGAATGACAGAGGAAGTGACCGTCAGGGTCAAACAAATAAGAAGGGGTCTGGGAACCTAAAGTCCTATGCTGCCACCACTGTGGAAACAAAACCATACTTGGGTAACAAACCTAAGTGTGACAAATGTAGCAAACACCACGAGGGTGAATGTTGGTATTGCAACAACTGTAGAGGTTGGGGTCACAAAACCCAAAACTGCAAAACTAACCCTATCCCTAGGGAAAGCACAGAACGCCGAAACCAAGGGTGTTTTGAATGTGGCGACATGAGGCACTATCGGAACCGTTGCCCTCGACTCAACAACCAAAATCCCAACAATAACAACCAGAACAACCAAAACCGCAACAACACCAACAACCGTGGTAACAACAACCGAGCCAACAACATCATCAATCAGCCGGCTCAGGGAAGAGCATTTGTGATTGGAGCACAAGAGGCACGCCAGGACCCTAACACCGTCCCTGGTACGTTTCTTGTAAACAACCATTATGCCTCTGTGTTAATCAATTCAGGTGCTGATTTAAGTTTTGTGTCTAATGAGTTTAGACCACTATTAGAACTTGAATCACGTAAGTTAGATAATAAATATACTATTGAACTAACCGATGGTGAGTTAATCGAGTCAGGAGAAATAGTACCGGGATGTACCTTGGAATTAGAAGGTCATCTCTTCGAAATAGACTTACTACCGGTTAAGTTGGGAAGTTTTGACGTTGTAGTCGGCATGGACTGGTTGTCTAAGAACCGCGCCGAAATCATATGTCATGATAAGCTGGTACGCTTACCACTACCAACAGGAGAAACTCTCATGGTCAAAGGTGAGAAACGAAAAAGTGCCACAAAAATGATTACATGCTTGAAAGCCCGTAAATGTCTCCGAAAGGGATACCAAGCATTCTTGGCACACGTTGTAGAAAAGAAATCCGAGGAGCGATGTATAGACGACGTACCTATCGTACGTGACTACCCGGGAGTGTTTCCTGATGAGTTACCAGGATTACCACCCCACGACAGGTTGAATTTCATATCGACCTAGTTCCTGGAGCAGCACCAATTGCTCGTGCACCTTACCGTCTTGCTCCATCAGAAATGCAAGAGCTGTCTGCACAACTGCAGGAACTCTTAGACCTAGGATTCATCCGACCGAGCTTTTCACCATGGGGAGCTCCGGTTTTGTTCGTCAAGAAAAAGGATGGATCAATGCGAATGTGCATCGATTATCGGGAACTGAACAAAGTAACTATAAAGAATCGATATCCACTACCTCGCATCGATGACTTATTTGACCAGCTACAAGGGTCAAGTTACTATTCGAAGATCGACTTGCGATCTGGTTACCATCAACTGAAGGTTCGGGATGAGGATATTCCTAAGACTGCGTTTAGGACTCGGTACGGTCATTACGAGTTCCTAGTCATGCCATTCGGACTGACAAACGCACCAGCAGTGTTCATGGACCTCATGAATAGAGTATGCAAACCTTATCTTGATAAGTTCGTGATTGTGTTTATCGATGACATATTGATATACTCCCGAATGAAGGAGGATCACGAGCAACATCTGAGAATGATTCTTGAATTACTGGAGAAAGAAAAGCTTTACGCAAAGTTCTCTAAGTGTGAATTTTGGATGCGCGAGGTTCATTTCCTTGGTCATGTGATCAATAACAAGGGAATTCATGTGGACCCATCCAAAATCGAGGCAATTAAGAACTGGGAAGCCCCGAAAACACCATCCGAGATACGACAATTTCTTGGGCTAGCCGGCTATTACCGACGATTCATTAAGAACTTCTCGAAAATAGCCCAACCGCTTACCGCTCTAACTCAAAAGGATAGGAAATTTGATTGGGGCGAGAAGCAAGAGATTGCGTTCCAATTGTTGAAACAGAAACTAAGTACCGCACCAATCGTATCACTACCCGAGGGAGTAGGAAACTTTGTTGTCTACTGTGATGCTTCACATCAGGGATTAGGTTGCGTATTGATGCAAAACGACAAAGTCATTGCTTATGCGTCTCGACAATTGAAAGTTCACGAAAAGAACTATACGACGCATGACTTAGAGCTAGGAGCTGTCGTTTTTGCACTTAAGATTTGGAGACACTACCTATACGGTACAAAGTGCACTATCTTCACGGATCACAAAAGTCTCCAGCATATATTCGACCAGAAAGAACTCAACATGAGGCAACGTCGTTGGGTCGAATTACTGAACGATTACTACTGTGATACTAAGTATCACCCGGGCAAAGCAAACATTGTAGCTGATGCCTTGAGTCGTAAGGAACGAGTCAAACCCCGTAGAGTCCAAGCTTTAGGATTGACAATCCACTCGAATCTCATTACTCAAATTCGTGTTGCTCAACAACTAGCATTTATTCCCGAACACTTTAAGGAAGAATCCTTAAAGGGAATGGAAAAACAACTTGAAACCAAAGACAACGGAGTGTTGTACTTCATGAACCGAATTTGGGTACCATGCGTAGATGAATTGCGCCGATTGATTTTGGACGAAGCACATAAGTCCAACTACTCTATACATCCTGGTGCGGATAAGATGTATCACGACTTGAAAGGATTTTACTGGTGGCCTGGCATGAAACGAGACATTGCCACATACGTTAGTAAGTGCTTGACTTGTGCAAAAGTCAAAGTTGAATATCAAAAGCCGTCTGGGCTTTTGCAACAACCTGAAATGCCCAAATGGAAATGGGAACACATCACGATGGACTTCATCACGAAGTTACCGAAAACAACATCCGGAGTTGACACCATATGGGTGATTGTCGATCGATTGACGAAATCAGCCCACTTCCTTGCTATCAAAGAAACAGACAAAATGGAGAAGCTGACTAGAATCTATTTGAAAGAGGTCATTTCTCAGGGGTCGTACGATTTGGTAAACGAGGTAAACTGAACCCACGATACATCGGACCATTCAAGATCCTTGCAAGGATTGGTCCTGTTGCCTACAAGCTCAAACTACCACAAGAGCTTAGTAGTATCCATGACACCTTTCATATATCTAAGTTGAAAAAGTGTCTCTCTGATGAAACACATATCATCCCTCCGGACGAGGTCTTCATTGACTCAAAACTAAACTTTGTGGAGGAACCTATCGAAGTTTTGGACACGAAAACACAGAAACTTCGACACAAACGAATCAAGCTAGTTAAAGTTCGTTGGAACTCGAAACATGGCCCAGAGTTCACCTGGGAACATGAGGATGAAATGCGCAAGAAGTATCCTCGACTATTTGAAACCGTGACCGCGACTCACGACACGAATTAAATCTCGGGACGAGATTTCCCTAACGAGGGGAGAATGTGACAACTCTCCAAATTAGGTACTGATTAACATTTAAGCATGTGCATTCTTACGCTAATTTCCTGATTAAGTTTAAAACAAAACTTTTGATGTGATGTAAGCCTAGCAGCCCAGTACTTTCAAACAAAAAGTATTACTAATACGTAAGTATTTAAAGTTACGTACAAATGTATCGGGACGAACCCGACAGATAGATACCGCAAGAGTTGATGACATAATATAATTAATAATTCAATTATTAATTACGAGTACTATTGTATCTATAACCTATAGATAAAACGAGTTAAATATACGTTTAACATAAAACGTATTATAAGACGAACAGAAACAATTTTAAAATGCATTCAAAGATCAAAATGAGAAAAATTCAAATTTTCTCATTCATTCGGAAACGTTTGTAACATTACCTCAAAATATGAACCCGAAATTCGACTAAAATTTTGCACCCAATTGAATGATAGCAGTCCAATGCACAAATTTGTACAACAGTCCAAAATAATGAAAACATCATTATTCCGAATTTAAATAACGAACCAGGAGAGCATCTACAAAATAAAAATATAAAATGTTTACTTTTATATTGCTAAAATTATACCCGTACCCTGAATTAACGGGCTAAATATCCCACCAACCTCAAATAATTGAGGAGGCAGTATGATTAAACTGCAACACTCGTTGAAATATTTCACTCTCTCCTCATTTCAATCTCAGTTACACACACATCTACCATCATCATCATCTATCCTTCTCCTTCCCTTCTTCTTCCTGGTTCCATCGATCAACATCAGCAAGAAGTGAGTAGCAGAAGTAGTAGAACAACAAGCCAGGAGCAACATCATCATCATTTTCATCTCGTATCATCATCACCTTCACAAAATCCTTTGTAAGGAACTTCAAATCTTTCGATTTCCATACTTAAATTTCGTTGTATAACATATTTACATATCATAATCCATATGTATAACTTCATCATTTGATGATTATATGTGTTGTTCTTGGTAATGAGTTTATAAAACTAAAAACCTTGAACTCAATGTAATGTACATAAACTTAATAAAATGTGATGTTATAATATGAAAATGGTATAAAAACGAGCTAAACTTTCGAGACTAAGCATGTATATATATGTACCACGAACACAACTCAAGAACAGAGTGCGAATGACAGGGACGAATCAACCCGATCGGTTGGCTTGGGCCAGCCGATCGGCTGGTTATGATGAGCCGAACGGCTCAACAAACTGAGCCGAACGGCTGGTTTGGTTGAGCCGATCGGTTTGTGATTTTTCACCCGAACGAACGGGTTAGGATGTGGACTGGACCGTAATGAATAATGGACTAAATAAATGTATTGGGCCGAGACCCCAGCCGAACGGCTGGACTACCCGAGCCGAACGGCTAGCCCAAGCCGAACGGCTGGGCTACGCTGTGGGCTGGGCTGAACTGCGGACTGGGCTTTGGTCGCGAGCTGGGCCGGACATTTCTTGGGCCTGAGACTTTGGGTTTGGACTGAGAATTGTGAAAATAAATGAGTTAAATTAAATAAACGGGCCATTAGACCAAAACTTGTAATGGGCCAAAAAGATTATGTAATCGGGTTAAGTTATTGGGCCAAAAACAAAACTAATCGGGCCGAGCCCAATAAACTTCCAAAACATTCCAAACATAAGCCGCGACCTGATTTATTTCACCGAACGAATATTTATAAAACGGAACGTTTATGATTCTATATATATATAAATATATATATATATACTTAATAACAAACGACAAACTTATATGTATACTTCATATATACATACAAATGATGACTTTCCAATGACGATAACATTTATTTATTTATTTTATAAACGGAAATAAATACAATAAGAAGTTTTATAACAAATAAAACTTATATACATTTTAATACGTAAACCACGTGTTTAGAACTTATAAATATATATATATAAACATGTATATACATACACACGACAAATTCAATGTGTTGAAACTATAACTATCTAATTTTCATGTGTATGCAAAAGGGAACAAAACAACGTTCAAATGTCTATATATATGACTACATACGTGTATATACACTTGACAAGGTATACGACGTGAGAAATATAACAATAATTCAATACAACGTCACCAACAAATTTAAGGACTTACATCATTAAGAAATCAACAATTTCTTCAAACAAACAAACCGTTAACATACGTTGGTTAAACAAATCAAACGTACTTATGTTAATACATTTATTTTATATAGGTTAACACACCTTGGGCTTTTACCTGTCGGCTGCTAGTTTTCCTTACCGAGCACATCACAGTGAGTTTACAGCCCCTACTTTTAAATGTTTTCTGCTTTTAAACACAGGGGTGTTAAACATAGAAATTGCATGCCAACACATGCAATCAAACTATAAATGCTTTATTGCTTTTATACAAATGTTGATTTGTGATATTACATATTCACTGTTATTTTGGGAATTTAGACAAGGTATCCTAATACGGACCTAGACTTGGATTGTGTGCATGAAAGACCTCATGACATGCTACTATAACCATTAGCTAGGTGACTCTAGCCACTGAGTATACGGATAGTACTATTGCCGTGACGACCCTCCTACGGTGGAGCGTATACTTAAACGTCCGTTCAGGCAAACAACATAAGTTTTGGTTGTGGCTTGGTTATAGGGTTAGGTCGCGTTACTTTAACCTGTGAGGTTTAGCTCACCTTTCAGGGGATCACAGTCTAAGTAAATTCCCACATAATTTTAGGAAGAACGAATCCTACAACTGTTGGACACCGGAAGACATACCTGTAACTTATTTTACACAGGTAAACAACCAGTAACATATTTTGGGATGACATCCCACGTATAGCAATACTTTAGGGTAACAACCCTACATAACTTGTATTTTTATAAATGATAACAAATCATTTATACAAACTTGGTTTAACTAACCACATACTTATACAAACCTGTAAATTCACTCAACATATTTGTTGACGACTTTCTCTATGTTTTTCAGGAAATTAGCTGGGTAAGTAATCGCATGCATACAGGATGGACAACCCTGGACTACTTAGGATGCCACATACTGTTGGGACCGTTTTTGGGGATTTCATTTGTATAACTGCAGACATTGCGGTCATACCTATGAAATCTTATTTTAAACTTATGTATTATTGTTTAAAACTAAATGTTTTAAATTCCACTACTACTGTTACGACTTACATAGTCGTACTACTTTTGTAACAAACGTTAAACTTGGCATCCTCATTATATAAAGTTGTGCGATAACCATATGCTCTGATTATGTATGCATTTGTTGGTTGGAATACTGTTCGCAGCCCCGCCACGTCATTAAAGCTTCCACAAACTAAACATAACTAATTGTAATTACCGTTTGGCGGGGTGTGACACCTGCGAAGTGTGACACCCGGTTAAAAAGGGCCAAAATTAGCGGCCAATTTAAACTTTAAACCTTAGTACTTAGTACAAGATAATACAAAAGTATTTGATATTATATATGTATTTATATGTATATAACATAACGATTATTTAATCACGTACAAACAAATATGAAAGAACGCATAATCTTAAATAAGGATGTTGGTGAAAAACATTTTCGAATAAAGTGTTATTGTCAAGAATAATAATTATTATAATAATAATAGTTTGAAATTATTATTACAAACCGTCACCAACGAGCAGTATACCTTTTCACAAACTCAAACACAAACACTTATACGGATGGTTTAGTTAAACATCCACTTACTCGTTATAATCTCACATCTTTAGGGTAATAGGAGATTACCATTGGAACAACTCACGTACTTTAGGATTGTTTGCTCTTCAGGTGAGTCTCACGACCCCTTTTTACAGTTTTTACTATTTTGGGGGAGATGCATTACTTGTTTTACTTGAACACATGAAACTACTATCTTTACTAAATTACTTTACAGACTTACTACCTTACGGACTTACTACTCTACAGACCTGATACTATACAGACTTACAGTCTTATAGACTTATAGTCTTACTGACATACTGTCTTACCGACTTTACCAACTTACAAACTTACCGACGTATTGACAGGCTTTACTGCTTACAAACTTACTGACTACTACTTTACTACTTTACAAGTTACCGACTTATAAACTTACTGTTTTACAAACTTGCTACTTTACGAACTAATTACTTTACAGACTTACTACTTTACAAACTGATTACGTTACAGACTTGCGACTCTACAAACATAATACTTACAGACTTAACTACTTACAGACCTTACTGACTTACAGACCTACAGACTTACAGACTTGCATGAGTTACGTCTTAATCCAATGAAGTCCTCTGAATCATAGTTGTTAGTTATGGGATAAGCACGAGTTTTAGTATATGGATCCATATGGGACTGACTATCCCCGCCTGGGGTGGTAGCGCCACCAGGAACCGTACTCATATAAATAGGTGTTTTCTACTCATTTCATATGAGTGGTTTTGGATTAGCACTCACGGGGCAAATTACAGACTTGTTAAGCTTCGACTATGATGGCTCATGGCAGATCTTACTTACCTAATTACCTTGGAGTAATTGATACTTACTTACTAAATTACCGTTGTGTAATTGATACTTACTTACTAAATTACCATTGTGTAATTGATACTTACTTACTAAATTACCGTGGTGTAATTGATACTTACTTACTGAATTACCGTTGCGTAATTGATATTACTTACTTAATTACCGTTGTGTAATTGTTACTGCTTACATAATTACAATTGGTGTAATTGTTTCTACTTATTGAACTGTACTGGATTTTATATTAATATATACTACAAACCTGTGAGATTCACCAACCTTTTGGTTGACGCTTTTTAGTAATGCATTCTCAGGTACGCAGCCACAGTAGGATGGCCCAGCAGGATCTACTTATATGCTAAGCTAGTACGAGTCGCATGCATACACACTTATGAAGATTTTACTCGCATTATCTTTTGTACTATGATTATGTATTTAAAATCTTCAGATTCATTTAGCGAACTCACTAATGATGTATACTTATGACTTAAAACTTGTACTACTTTTGTAATGTAATGTATTTTTCAAAAACGTCTCATTTAGAGTCGTTTGCTTAATCTTTGTGGTTGATATTTGATCAGTCACACCCAAAAACAATCGCTTCCGCAAAGCATGAAATTGGGGGTGTGACACGAAGACCCAAATGTGGTCTCGGGTATGTTCCTCCTCAACAAATTAACTGATTCTATTCTATTTGATACTGGTGCCGATAAAATCTTTATTTCTGATGAATTTTACCCATTGATTGACCTCACCCCTGTTGCTCTAGATGTTAAGTACACTGTAGAACTAGCGAACGGTAAACTCATAGAGACCGATAGTGTGATACCTAATTGTACTTTAAACCTAGCCAACTAAACCTTTTCAATCGATCTTATGCCCGTTGAAATTGGAAGTTTCGACGTCATCATAGGAATGGACTGGTTGTCCAGACACCGAGCCGAAATCGTTTGTTACGATAAGATCGTTCGCATCCCTATTGCCGCCGGTAGAACTTTGATCATACAGGGGGAGACCGGTAGGACGAGACTAAACATCATCTCTTGTTTGAAAACCCGAAAATTTCTAAGAAAAGGGTATCCGGCAATCCTCGCACACATCATGGAGAAAAAGTCAGAGGAGAAGTGACTTTAGGATGTGCTTATCGTTCGAGACTTTCCAGAAGTCTTTCCCGAAGAACTTCCTGGTCTGCCACTGCCAAGACAGGTCGAGTTCTCAATCGATCTCATGCCAGGTGCTGCACTCGTGGCTCGAGCACCATACCGATTAGCCCCATCCGAACTTCAAGAGCTGTCCACCAAGTTAAATGATACTGACTCTGATGACAAGATAGGGTATAAAGGAAGTAAGTGCTATTGCGCTAAGTGCAGTCTCCATCACGATGGTTTGTGCCCTTGCACCAAATGCAAGTGGTTCGGGCATGTAGCCAAGGATTGCAAGACAGGCATGACTAGTACTAACATCACTGCGCCCAAAACCTGCTATGAGTGCAACGGTACTGGCCACTTTAAGAGGGACTGCCCAAAGCTGAAGGGCAAGAACATCAACCCTGCTCGAGGAAGAGCCTATGTACTCAAAACTAGGGAGGATGACCAAGACCCGAGACTCATTGACTTGCTCAACACGAGTATTGTCACGCACTAATAAACCGACTGCCCTTATACTATTTACTTTGACAGATCTTACTTGCTGCTTGATATTTTCTATGTTTTCCCTAGATTCTAAGTACACGATAGGGTTAGGGAAAAATGACAATTCAGTTTCTATATGAGACGAGGTTTAGCTAACATATGTATAGGAATATCATATCCTACATTTTTTTTATACCGGCAGACATACCGGTAAATTTTGTACACTGGGTAACATCCCACATAAAACTAATTTATGCTAAACCACTTAGTTTCTATAGGAGACTGATAGAGTCTGATTCATGCTACGATGCTACTGTCCGTTACAAACTGTATGAGCACAGTGGAAGTTACTACCTTACTTTAGGCTACTAGTACAAAGTGTAGCTACACCTTAGTGACAGACTGACCGACTGAACTTGCTTCTACAGACGAAATGTTTAAATGTGTTGAAACACACTTCCTCTATTCCTTTGGTTGTCAGTGGGGCACTAATCTAACAAGGGGAGGAAGGCAACACTAGATAGGTGATATACCACTCACAGTAAACTCACAGACTTTCTTAAATAATGCACAGACTATTACGCTGACACACAGACAATTACTACGCACAAATTTCGGGATGAAATTCTCCTAACAAGGGGAGAATGTGACACCCGGTTAAAAAGGGCCAAAATTAGCGGCCAATTTAAACTTTAAACCTTAGTACTTGGTACAAGATAATACAAAAGTATTGGATATTATATATGTATTTATATGTATATAACACAACGATTATTTAATCACGTACAAACAAATATGAAAGAACACATAATCTTAAATACGGATGTTGGTGAAAAATATTTTCGAATAAAGTGTTATTGTCAAGAATAATAATTATTTACTCCGTTAGAAATCTAAATACAGTTTGAACACAGAATACTATCCGTAAGTTCAAAGTAAAACAAAGACATAATTTTATAGCCTATCAAAAGTGTTTTTATAAAATACTTCGATTAAAAATATAAACGATTATATTTTTAGAAATTTATAATTTTAAAACATTATACTACTTTTCGATCGGGTACAAGAACACAAGTATTTTGTACCGTAAGCGGGTGCCAACCAACTCCAATAATTGGAGTTGGCCGGCTACATCAAACACACCCTTCTTCCTTTTCATTTCATTTTTTTCATCTCTTCCTCTCTATCCCTCTGCTCACTCTCGATTCCTTTCAAAATCAAGAACAACAACAACAACAACATCAGTAACAATCATCGTCATCATCACATTCATCTTCATCTTCTTTGATCATCATCACCATCACCATCACGATCATCATCCTCATCCTCACGGGTTCGATTTCAAAATTGTAAGGAAACTTTAATCTACACTTTAAATTCATGCTTAAAACGTTTATATGATCATATAATTATGTTGTTCTATTAAGTTGATTATGTCCGAAAATCGAACCTATACTCGTTTTCCCAACTGATTTCGCGAACAGACCTGAAGGTGGTACCTGAGCCGAACGGCTGGAAATCATCAGCCGAACGGTTGGGTTTCATCAGCCGAACGGCTGGATTTCATCAGCCGAACGGCTGGATTTCATCAGCCGAACGGCTTGATTTCCTTAGCCGAACGGCTAGGTCCTCCATAGCCGAACGGCTGGATTTCCTTAGCCGAACGGCTAGGTCCTTCATAGCCGAACGACTGGACTTTCTTAGCCGAACGACTAGGTCTTCCATAGCCGAACGACTGGAATACTCAAACAGAACAGTTTTTGTAAAAATGCCGAAGAATTTCACAAGTGCTTTAGCTTCTCGATGAAAAATTTATCGTAAACAGTTTGGGCTAGAAGTCACACGGTCACTCGAAAACGGCCCAATGATCAAGGCTATGTACCATAGTCTAGGCGGTTTTAGGCCTTTCGGGGTCGTCTGGGGGTCGAAAATGGCATATTTCAGTTTTTGGACCCGTACCAAATTTCGTAACTCGTGAAATAAAATGTAACGGATGTGACGAAGTTGAGTAACAACTAAACTTATACGATACGACTTACACACGAAAATACTTTTATAAGTACAACAAATCATGTATAATAATAATAGTTTGAAATTATTATTACAAACCGTCACCAACGAGCAGTATACGTTTTCACAAACTCAAACACAAACACTTATACGGATTGTTGTACTTTTATAAGTACAACAAATCATGTATAATAATAATACTTTGAAAAGTGTTTTTATAAAATACTTCGATTAAAAAAATAAACGATTATATTTTTAGAAATTTATCATTTTAAAACATTATACTACTTTTCGATCGGGTACAAGAACACAGGTATTTTGTACCGTAAGCGGGAGCCAACCAACTCCAATAATTGGAGTTGGCCGGCTACATCAAACACACCCTTCTTCCTTTTCATTTCATTTTTTTCATATCTTCCTCTCTATCCCTCTGCTCACTCTCGATTCCTTTCAAAATCAAGAAGAACAACAACAACAACATCAGTAACAATCATCGTCATCATCACATTCATCTTCATCTTCTTTGATCATCATCACCATCACGATCATCATCCTCATCCTCACGGGTTCGATTTCAAAATTGTAAGGAAACTTTAATCTACACTTTAAATTCATGCTTAAAACGTTTATATGATCATATAATTATGTTGTTCTATTAAGTTGATTATGTCCGAAAATCGAACCTATACTCGTTTTCCCAACTGATTTCGCGAACAGACCTGAAGGTGGTACCGGAGCCGAATGGCTGGAAATCATCAGCCGAACGGTGGGGTTTCATCAGCCGAACGGCTGGATTTCATCAGCCGAACGGGTTGATTTCCTTAGCCGAACGGCTAGGTCCTCCATAGCCGAACGGCTGGATTTCCTTAGCCGAACGGCTAGGTCCTTCATAGCCGAACGGCTGGACTTTCTTAGCCGAACGACTAGGTCTTCCATAGCCGAACGGCTGGAATACTCAAACAGAACGGTTTTTGTAAAAATGCCGAAGAATTTCACAAGTGCTTTAGCTTCTCGATGAAAAATTTATCGTAAACAGTTTGGGCTAGAAGTCACACGGTCACTCGAAAACGGCCCAATGATCAAGGCTATGTTCCATAGTCTAGGCGGTTTTAGGCCTTTCGGGGTCGTCTGGGGGTCGAAAATGGCATATTTCAGTTTTTGGACCCGTACCAAATTTCGTAACTCATGAAATAAAATGTAACGGATGTGACGAAGTTGAGTAACAACTAAACTTATACGATACGACTTACACACGAAAATACTTTTATAAGTACAACAAATCATGTATAATAATAATAGTTTGAAATTATTATTACAAACCGTCACCAACGAGCAGTATACATTTTCACAAACTCAAACACAAACACTTATACGGATTGTTGTACTTTTATAAGTACAACAAATCATGTATAATAATAATAGTTTGAAAAGTGTTTTTATAAAATACTTCGATTAAAAATATAAACGATTATATTTTTAGAAATTTATCATTTTAAAACATTATACTACTTTTCGATCGGGTACAAGAACACAGGTATTTTGTACCGTAAGCGGGAGCCAACCAACTCCAATAATTGGAGTTGGCCGGCTACATCAAACACACCCTTCTTCCTTTTCATTTCATTTTTTTCATATCTTCCTCTCTATCCCTCTGCTCACTCTCGATTCCTTTCAAAATCAAGAAGAACAACAACAACAACATCAGTAACAATCATCGTCATCATCACATTCATCTTCATCTTCTTTGATCATCATCACCATCACGATCATCATCCTCATCCTCACGGGTTCGATTTCAAAATTGTAAGGAAACTTTAATCTACACTTTAAATTCATGCTTAAAACGTTTATATGATCATATAATTATGTTGTTCTATTAAGTTGATTATGTCCGAAAATCGAACCTATACTCGTTTTCCCAACTGATTTCGCGAACAGACCTGAAGGTGGTACCTGAGCCGAACGGCTGGAAATCATCAGCCGAACGGTTGGATTTCATCAGCCGAACGGCTGGATTTCATCAGCCGAACGGCTTGATTTCCTTAGCCGAACGGCTAGGTCCTCCATAGCCGAACGGCTGGATTTCCTTAGCCGAACGGCTAGGTCCTTCATAGCCGAACGACTAGGTCTTCCATAGCCGAACGACTAGGTCTTCCATAGCCGAACGGCTGGAATACTCAAACAGAACAGTTTTTGTAAAAATGCCGAAGAATTTCACAAGTGCTTTAGCTTTTCGATGAAAAATTTATCGTAAACAGTTTGGGCTAGAAGTCACACGGTCACTCGAAAACGGCCCAATGATCAAGGCTATGTTCCATAGTCTAGGCGGTTTTAGGCCTTTCGGGGTCGTCTGGGGGTCGAAAATGGCATATTTCAGTTTTTGGACCCGTACCAAATTTCGTAACTCATGAAATAAAATGTAACGGATGTGACGAAGTTGAGTAACAACTAAACTTATACGATACGACTTACACACGAAAATACTTTTATAAGTACAACAAATCATGTATAATAATAATAGTTTGAAATTATTATTACAAACCGTCACCAACGAGCAGTATACGTTTTCACAAACTCAAACACAAACACTTATACGGATTGTTGTACTTTTATAAGTACAACAAATCATGTATAATAATAATAGTTTGAAAAGTGTTTTTATAAAATACTTCGATTAAAAATATAAACGATTATATTTTTAGAAATTTATCATTTTAAAACATTATACTACTTTTCGATCGGGTACAAGAACACAGGTATTTTGTACCGTAAGCGGGTGCCAACCAACTCCAATAATTGGAGTTGGCCGGCTACATCAAACACACCCTTCTTCCTTTTCATTTCATTTTTTTCATCTCTTCCTCTCTATCCATCTGCTCACTCTCGATTCCTTTCAAAATCAAGAACAACAACAACAACAACATCAGTAACAATCATCGTCATCATCACATTCATCTTCATCTTCTTTGATCATCATCACCATCACGATCATCATCCTCATCCTCACGGGTTCGATTTCAAAATTGTAAGGAAACTTTAATCTACACTTTAAATTCATGCTTAAAACGTTTATATGATCATATAATTATGTTGTTCTATTAAGTTGATTATGTCCGAAAATCGAACCTATACTCGTTTTCCCAACTGATTTCGCGAACAGACCTGAAGGTGGTACCTGAGCCGAACGGCTGGAAATCATCAGCCGAACGGTTGGGTTTCATCAGCCGAACGGCTGGATTTCATCAGCCGAACGGCTTGATTTCCTTAGCCGAACGGCTAGGTCCTCCATAGCCGAACGGCTGGATTTCCTTAGCCGAACGGCTAGGTCCTTCATAGCCGAACGGCTGGACTTTCTTAGCCGAGCGACTAGGTCTTCCATAGCCGAACGGCTGGAATACTCAAACAGAACGGTTTTTGTAAAAATGCCGAAGAATTTCACAAGTGCTTTAGCTTCTCGATGAAAAATTTATCGTAAACAGTTTGGGCTAGAAGTCACACGGTCACTCGAAAACGGCCCAATTATCAAGGCTATGTTCCATAGTCTAGGCGGTTTTAGGCCTTTCGGGGTCGTCTGGGGGTCGAAAATGGCATATTTCAGTTTTTGGACCCGTACCAAATTTCGTAACTCATGAAATAAAATGTAACGGATGTGACGAAGTTGAGTAACAACTAAACTTATACGATACGACTTACACACGAAAATACTTTTATAAGTACAACAAATCATGTATAATAATAATAGTTTGAAATTATTATTACAAACCGTCACCAACGAGCAGTATACGTTTTCACAAACTCAAACACAAACACTTATACGGATTGTTGTACTTTTATAAGTACAACAAATCATGTATAATAATAATAGTTTGAAAAGTGTTTTTATAAAATACTTCGATTAAAAAAATAAACGATTATATTTTTAGAAATTTATCATTTTAAAACATTATACTACTTTTCGATCGGGTACAAGAACACAGGTATTTTGTACCGTAAGCGGGAGCCAACCAACTCCAATAATTGGAGTTGGCCGGCTACATCAAACACACCCTTCTTCCTTTTCATTTCATTTTTTTCATATCTTCCTCTCTATCCCTCTGCTCACTCTCGATTCCTTTCAAAATCAAGAAGAACAACAACAACAACATCAGTAACAATCATCGTCATCATCACATTCATCTTCATCTTCTTTGATCATCATCACCATCACGATCATCATCCTCATCCTCACGGGTTCGATTTCAAAATTGTAAGGAAACTTTAATCTACACTTTAAATTCATGCTTAAAACGTTTATATGATCATATAATTATGTTGTTCTATTAAGTTGATTATGTCCGAAAATCGAACCTATACTCGTTTTCCCAACTGATTTCGCGAACAGACCTGAAGGTGGTACCTGAGCCGAACGGCTGGAAATCATCAGCCGAACGGTTGGATTTCATCAGCCGAACGGCTGGATTTCATCAGCCGAACGGCTTGATTTCCTTAGCCGAACGGCTAGGTCCTCCATAGCCGAACGGCTGGATTTCCTTAGCCGAACGGCTAGGTCCTTCATAGCCGAACGACTAGGTCTTCCATAGCCGAACGACTAGGTCTTCCATAGCCGAACGGCTGGAATACTCAAACAGAACGGTTTTTGTAAAAATGCCGAAGAATTTCACAAGTGCTTTAGCTTTTCGATGAAAAATTTATCGTAAACAGTTTGGGCTAGAAGTCACACGGTCACTCGAAAACGGCCCAATGATCAAGGCTATGTTCCATAGTCTAGGCGGTTTTAGGCCTTTCGGGGTCGTCTGGGGGTCGAAAATGGCATATTTCAGTTTTTGGACCCGTACCAAATTTCGTAACTCATGAAATAAAATGTAACGGATGTGACGAAGTTGAGTAACAACTAAACTTATACGATACGACTTACACACGAAAATACTTTTATAAGTACAACAAATCATGTATAATAATAATAGTTTGAAATTATTATTACAAACCGTC
Organism: Pseudognaphalium luteoalbum; assembly: GCA_963422505.1. Lineage (NCBI taxonomy): Eukaryota > Viridiplantae > Streptophyta > Magnoliopsida > Asterales > Asteraceae > Pseudognaphalium > Pseudognaphalium luteoalbum. Next base: position 54,635,703 of record OY730198.1, on the reverse strand, counting down.
ACCAACGAGCAGTATACGTTTTCACAAACTCAAACACAAACACTTATACGGATTGTTGTACTTTTATAAGTACAACAAATCATGTATAATAATAATAGTTTGAAAAGTGTTTTTATAAAATACTTCGATTAAAAATATAAACGATTATATTTTTAGAAATTTATCATTTTAAAACATTATACTACTTTTCGATCGGGTACAAGAACACAGGTATTTTGTACCGTAAGCGGGTGCCAACCAACTCCAATAATTGGAGTTGGCCGGCTACATCAAACACACCCTTCTTCCTTTTCATTTCATTTTTTTCATCTCTTCCTCTCTATCCATCTGCTCACTCTCGATTCCTTTCAAAATCAAGAACAACAACAACAACAACATCAGTAACAATCATCGTCATCATCACATTCATCTTCATCTTCTTTGATCATCATCACCATCACGATCATCATCCTCATCCTCACGGGTTCGATTTCAAAATTGTAAGGAAACTTTAATCTACACTTTAAATTCATGCTTAAAACGTTTATATGATCATATAATTATGTTGTTCTATTAAGTTGATTATGTCCGAAAATCGAACCTATACTCGTTTTCCCAACTGATTTCGCGAACAGACCTGAAGGTGGTACCTGAGCCGAACGGCTGGAAATCATCAGCCGAACGGTTGGGTTTCATCAGCCGAACGGCTGGATTTCATCAGCCGAACGGCTTGATTTCCTTAGCCGAACGGCTAGGTCCTCCATAGCCGAACGGCTGGATTTTCTTAGCCGAACGGCTAGGTCCTTCATAGCCGAACGGCTGGAATTTCTTAGCCGAACGACTAGGTCTTCCATAGCCAAACGGCTGGAATACTCAAACAGAACAGTTTTTGTAAAAATGCCGACGAATTTCACAAGTGCTTTAGTTTCTCGATGAAAAATTTATCGTAAACAGTTTGGGCTAGAAGTCACACGGTCACTCGAAAACGGCCCAATGATCAAGGCTATGTTCCATAGTCTAGGCGGTTTTAGGCCTTTCGGGGTCGTCTGGGGGTCGAAAATGGCATATTTCAGTTTTTGGACCCGTACCAAATTTCGTAACTCATGAAATAAAATGTAACGGATGTGACGAAGTTGAGTAACAACTAAACTTATACGATACGACTTACACACGAAAATACTTTTATAAGTACAACAAATCATGTATAATAATAATAGTTTGAAATTATTATTACAAACCGTCACCAACGAGCAGTATACGTTTTCACAAACTCAAACACAAACACTTATACGGATTGTTGTACTTTTATAAGTACAACAAATCATGTATAATAATAATAGTTTGAAAAGTGTTTTTATAAAATACTTCGATTAAAAATATAAACGATTATATTTTTAGAAATTTATCATTTTAAAACATTATACTACTTTTCGATCGGGTACAAGAACACAGGTATTTTGTACCGTAAGCGGGAGCCAACCAACTCCAATAATTGGAGTTGGCCGGCTACATCAAATACACCCTTCTTCCTTTTCATTTCATTTTTTTCATATCTTCCTCTCTATCCCTCTGCTCACTCTCGATTCCTTTCAAAATCAAGAAGAACAACAACAACAACAACATCAGTAACAATCATCGTCATCATCACATTCATCTTCATCTTCTTTGATCATCATCACCATCACGATCATCATCCTCATCCTCACGGGTTCGATTTCAAAATTGTAAGGAAACTTTAATCTACACTTTAAATTCATGCTTAAAACGTTTATATGATCATATAATTATGTTGTTCTATTAAGTTGATTATGTCCGAAAATCGAACCTATACTCGTTTTCCCAACTGATTTCGCGAACAGACCTGAAGGTGGTACCGGAGCCGAACGGCTGGAAATCATCAGCCGAACGGTGGGGTTTCATTAGCCGAACGGCTTGATTTCCTTAGCCGAACGGCTAGGTCCTCCATAGCCGAACGGCTGGATTTCCTTAGCCGAACGGCTAGGTCCTTCATAGCCGAACGGCTGGACTTTCTTAGCCGAACGACTAGGTCTTCCATAGCCGAACGGCTGGAATACTCAAACAGAACGGTTTTTGTAAAAATGCCGAAGAATTTCACAAGTGCTTTAGCTTCTCGATGAAAAATTTATCGTAAACAGTTTGGGCTAGAAGTCACACGGTCACTCGAAAACGGCCCAATGATCAAGGCTATGTACCATAGTCTAGGCGGTTTTAGGCCTTTCGAGGTCGTCTGGGGGTCGAAAATGGCATATTTCAGTTTTTGGACCCGTACTAAATTTCGTAACTCATGAAATAAAATGTAACGGATGTGACGAAGTTGAGTAACAACTAAACTTATACGATACGACTTACACACGAAAATACTTTTATAAGTACAACAAATCATGTATAATAACAATAGTTTGAAATTATTATTACAAACCGTCACCAACGAGCAGTATACGTTTTCACAAACTCAAACACAAACACTTATACGGATTGTTGTACTTTTATAAGTACAACAAATCATGTATAATAATAATAGTTTGAAAAGTGTTTTTATAAAATACTTCAATTAAAAATATAAACGATTATATTTTTGGAAATTTATCATTTTAAAACATTATACTACTTTTCGATCGGGTACAAGAACACAGGTATTTTGTACCGTAAGCGGGAGCCAACCAACTCCAATAATTGGAGTTGGCCGGCTACATCAAACACACCCTTCTTCCTTTTCATTTCATTTTTTTCATATCTTCCTCTCTATCCCTCTGCTCACTCTCGATTCCTTTCAAAATCAAGAAGAACAACAACAACAACATCAGTAACAATCATCGTCATCATCACATTCATCTTCATCTTCTTTGATCATCATCACCATCACGATCATCATCCTCATCCTCACGGGTTCGATTTCAAAATTGTAAGGAAACTTTAATCTACACTTTAAATTCATGCTTAAAACGTTTATATGATCATATAATTATGTTGTTCTATTAAGTTGATTATGTCCGAAAATCGAACCTATACTCGTTTTCCCAACTGATTTCGCGAACAGACCTGAAGGTGGTACCGGAGCCGAACGGCTGGAAATCATCAGCCGAACGGTGGGGTTTCATCAGCCGAACGGCTGGATTTCATCAGCCGAACGGCTTGATTTCCTTAGCCGAACGGCTAGGTCCTCCATAGCCGAACGGCTGGATTTCCTTAGCCGAACGGCTAGGTCCTTCATAGCCGAACGGCTGGACTTTCTTAGCCGAGCGACTAGGTCTTCCATAGCCGAACGGCTGGAATACTCAAACAGAACGGTTTTTGTAAAAATGCCGAAGAATTTCACAAGTGCTTTAGCTTCTCGATGAAAAATTTATCGTAAACAGTTTGGGCTAGAAGTCACACGGTCACTCGAAAACGGCCCAATGATCAAGGCTATGTTCCATAGTCTAGGCGGTTTTAGGCCTTTCGGGGTCGTCTGGGGGTCGAAAATGGCATATTTCAGTTTTTGGACCCGTACCAAATTTCGTAACTCATGAAATAAAATGTAACGGATGTGACGATATTGAGTAACAACTAAACTTATACGATACGACTTACACACGAAAATACTTTTATAAGTACAACAAATCATGTATAATAATAATAGTTTGAAATTATTATTACAAACCGTCACCAACGAGCAGTATACGTTTTCACAAACTCAAACACAAACACTTATACGGATTGTTGTACTTTTATAAGTACAACAAATCATGTATAATAATAATAGTTTGAAAAGTGTTTTTATAAAATACTTCGATTAAAAAAATAAACGATTATATTTTTAGAAATTTATCATTTTAAAACATTATACTACTTTTCGATCGGGTACAAGAACACAGGTATTTTGTACCGTAAGCGGGAGCCAACCAACTCCAATAATTGGAGTTGGCCGGCTACATCAAACACACCCTTCTTCCTTTTCATTTCATTTTTTTCATATCTTCCTCTCTATCCCTCTGCTCACTCTCGATTCCTTTCAAAATCAAGAAGAACAACAACAACAACATCAGTAACAATCATCGTCATCATCACATTCATCTTCATCTTCTTTGATCATCATCACCATCACGATCATCATCCTCATCCTCACGGGTTCGATTTCAAAATTGTAAGGAAACTTTAATCTACACTTTAAATTCATGCTTAAAACGTTTATATGATCATATAATTATGTTGTTCTATTAAGTTGATTATGTCCGAAAATCGAACCTATACTCGTTTTCCCAACTGATTTCGCGAACAGACCTGAAGGTGGTACCGGAGCCGAATGGCTGGAAATCATCAGCCGAACGGTGGGGTTTCATCAGCCGAACGGCTGGATTTCATCAGCCGAACGGGTTGATTTCCTTAGCCGAACGGCTAGGTCCTCCATAGCCGAACGGCTGGATTTCCTTAGCCGAACGGCTAGGTCCTTCATAGCCGAACGGCTGGACTTTCTTAGCCGAACGACTAGGTCTTCCATAGCCGAACGGCTGGAATACTCAAACAGAACGGTTTTTGTAAAAATGCCGAAGAATTTCACAAGTGCTTTAGCTTCTCGATGAAAAATTTATCGTAAACAGTTTGGGCTAGAAGTCACACGGTCACTCGAAAACGGCCCAATGATCAAGGCTATGTTCCATAGTCTAGGCGGTTTTAGGCCTTTCGGGGTCGTCTGGGGGTCGAAAATGGCATATTTCAGTTTTTGGACCCGTACCAAATTTCGTAACTCATGAAATAAAATGTAACGGATGTGACGAAGTTGAGTAGCAACTAAACTTATACGATACGACTTACACACGAAAATACTTTTATAAGTACAACAAATCATGTATAATAATAATAGTTTGAAATTATTATTACAAACCGTCACCAACGAGCAGTATACATTTTCACAAACTCAAACACAAACACTTATACGGATTGTTGTACTTTTATAAGTACAACAAATCATGTATAATAATAATAGTTTGAAAAGTGTTTTTATAAAATACTTCGATTAAAAATATAAACGATTATATTTTTAGAAATTTATCATTTTAAAACATTATACTACTTTTCGATCGGGTACAAGAACACAGGTATTTTGTACCGTAAGCGGGTGCCAACCAACTCCAATAATTGGAGTTGGCCGGCTACATCAAACACACCCTTCTTCCTTTTCATTTCATTTTTTTCATCTCTTCCTCTCTATCCATCTGCTCACTCTCGATTCCTTTCAAAATCAAGAACAACAACAACAACAACATCAGTAACAATCATCGTCATCATCACATTCATCTTCATCTTCTTTGATCATCATCACCATCACGATCATCATCCTCATCCTCACGGGTTCGATTTCAAAATTGTAAGGAAACTTTAATCTACACTTTAAATTCATGCTTAAAACGTTTATATGATCATATAATTATGTTGTTCTATTAAGTTGATTATGTCCGAAAATCGAACCTATACTCGTTTTCCCAAGTGATTTCGCGAACAGACCTGAAGGTGGTACCGGAGCCGAATGGCTGGAAATCATCAGCCGAACGGTGGGGTTTCATCAGCCGAACGGCTGGATTTCATCAGCCGAACGGCTTGATTTCCTTAGCCGAACGGCTAGGTCCTCCATAGCCGAACGGCTGGATTTCCTTAGCCGAACGGCTAGGTCCTTCATAGCCGAACGGCTGGACTTTCTTAGCCGAACGACTAGGTCTTCCATAGCCGAACGGCTGGAATACTCAAACAGAACGGTTTTTGTAAAAATGCCGAAGAATTTCACAAGTGCTTTAGCTTCTCGATGAAAAATTTATCGTAAACAGTTTGGGCTAGAAGTCACACGGTCACTCGAAAACGGCCCAATGATCAAGGCTATGTTCCATAGTCTAGGCGGTTTTAGGCCTTTCGGGGTCGTCTGGGGGTCGAAAATGGCATATTTCAGTTTTTGGACCCGTACCAAATTTCGTAACTCATGAAATAAAATGTAACGGATGTGACGAAGTTGAGTAACAACTAAACTTATACGATACGACTTACACACGAAAATACTTTTATAAGTACAACAAATCATGTATAATAATAATAGTTTGAAATTATTATTACAAACCGTCACCAACGAGCAGTATACGTTTTCACAAACTCAAACACAAACACTTATACGGATTGTTGTACTTTTATAAGTACAACAAATCATGTATAATAATAATAGTTTGAAAAGTGTTTTTATAAAATACTTCGATTAAAAATATAAACGATTATATTTTTAGAAATTTATCATTTTAAAACATTATACTACTTTTCGATCGGGTACAAGAACACAGGTATTTTGTACCGTAAGCGGGAGCCAACCAACTCCAATAATTGGAGTTGGCCGGCTACATCAAACACACCCTTCTTCCTTTTCATTTCATTTTTTTCATATCTTCCTCTCTATCCCTCTGCTCACTCTCGATTCCTTTCAAAATCAAGAAGAACAACAACAACAACATCAGTAACAATCATCGTCATCATCACATTCATCTTCATCTTCTTTGATCATCATCACCATCACGATCATCATCCTCATCCTCACGGGTTCGATTTCAAAATTGTAAGGAAACTTTAATCTACACTTTAAATTCATGCTTAAAACGTTTATATGATCATATAATTATGTTGTTCTATTAAGTTGATTATGTCCGAAAATCGAACCTATACTCGTTTTCCCAACTGATTTCGCGAACAGACCTGAAGGTGGTACCTGAGCCGAACGGCTGGAAATCATCAGCCGAACGGTTGGATTTCATCAGCCGAACGGCTGGATTTCATCAGCCGAACGGCTTGATTTCCTTAGCCGAACGGCTAGGTCCTCCATAGCCGAACGGCTGGATTTCCTTAGCCGAACGGCTAGGTCCTTCATAGCCGAACGACTAGGTCTTCCATAGCCGAACGACTAGGTCTTCCATAGCCGAACGGCTGGAATACTCAAACAGAACAGTTTTTGTAAAAATGCCGAAGAATTTCACAAGTGCTTTAGCTTTTCGATGAAAAATTTATCGTAAACAGTTTGGGCTAGAAGTCACACGGTCACTCGAAAACGGCCCAATGATCAAGGCTATGTTCCATAGTCTAGGCGGTTTTAGGCCTTTCGGGGTCGTCTGGGGGTCGAAAATGGCATATTTCAGTTTTTGGACCCGTACCAAATTTCGTAACTCATGAAATAAAATGTAACGGATGTGACGAAGTTGAGTAACAACTAAACTTATACGATACGACTTACACACGAAAATACTTTTATAAGTACAACAAATCATGTATAATAATAATAGTTTGAAATTATTATTACAAACCGTCACCAACGAGCAGTATACGTTTTCACAAACTCAAACACAAACACTTATACGGATTGTTGTACTTTTATAAGTACAACAAATCATGTATAATAATAATAGTTTGAAAAGTGTTTTTATAAAATACTTCGATTAAAAATATAAACGATTATATTTTTAGAAATTTATCATTTTAAAACATTATACTACTTTTCGATCGGGTACAAGAACACAGGTATTTTGTACCGTAAGCGGGTGCCAACCAACTCCAATAATTGGAGTTGGCCGGCTACATCAAACACACCCTTCTTCCTTTTCATTTCATTTTTTTCATCTCTTCCTCTCTATCCATCTGCTCACTCTCGATTCCTTTCAAAATCAAGAACAACAACAACAACAACATCAGTAACAATCATCGTCATCATCACATTCATCTTCATCTTCTTTGATCATCATCACCATCACGATCATCATCCTCATCCTCACGGGTTCGATTTCAAAATTGTAAGGAAACTTTAATCTACACTTTAAATTCATGCTTAAAACGTTTATATGATCATATAATTATGTTGTTCTATTAAGTTGATTATGTCCGAAAATCGAACCTATACTCGTTTTCCCAACTGATTTCGCGAACAGACCTGAAGGTGGTACCTGAGCCGAACGGCTGGAAATCATCAGCCGAACGGTTGGGTTTCATCAGCCGAACGGCTGGATTTCATCAGCCGAACGGCTTGATTTCCTTAGCCGAACGGCTAGGTCCTCCATAGCCGAACGGCTGGATTTTCTTAGCCGAACGGCTAGGTCCTTCATAGCCGAACGGCTGGACTTTCTTAGCCGAACGACTAGGTCTTCCATAGCCAAACGGCTGGAATACTCAAACAGAACAGTTTTTGTAAAAATGCCGACGAATTTCACAAGTGCTTTAGTTTCTCGATGAAAAATTTATCGTAAACAGTTTGGGCTAGAAGTCACACGGTCACTCGAAAACGGCCCAATGATCAAGGCTATGTTCCATAGTCTAGGCGGTTTTAGGCCTTTCGGGGTCGTCTGGGGGTCGAAAATGGCATATTTCAGTTTTTGGACCCGTACCAAATTTCGTAACTCATGAAATAAAATGTAACGGATGTGACGAAGTTGAGTAACAACTAAACTTATACGATACGACTTACACACGAAAATACTTTTATAAGTACAACAAATCATGTATAATAATAATAGTTTGAAATTATTATTACAAACCGTCACCAACGAGCAGTATACGTTTTCACAAACTCAAACACAAACACTTATACGGATTGTTGTACTTTTATAAGTACAACAAATCATGTATAATAATAATAGTTTGAAAAGTGTTTTTATAAAATACTTCGATTAAAAATATAAACGATTATATTTTTAGAAATTTATCATTTTAAAACATTATACTACTTTTCGATCGGGTACAAGAACACAGGTATTTTGTACCGTAAGCGGGAGCCAACCAACTCCAATAATTGGAGTTGGCCGGCTACATCAAACACACCCTTCTTCCTTTTCATTTCATTTTTTTCATATCTTCCTCTCTATCCCTCTGCTCACTCTCGATTCCTTTCAAAATCAAGAAGAACAACAACAACAACATCAGTAACAATCATCGTCATCATCACATTCATCTTCATCTTCTTTGATCATCATCACCATCACGATCATCATCCTCATCCTCACGGGTTCCACTTCAAAATTGTAAGGAAACTTTAATCTACACTTTAAATTCATGCTTAAAACGTTTATATGATCATATAATTATGTTGTTCTATTAAGTTGATTATGTCCGAAAATCGAACCTATACTCGTTTTCCCAACTGATTTCGCGAACAGACCTGAAGGTGGTACCTGAGCCGAACGGCTGGAAATCATCAGCCGAACGGTTGGATTTCATCAGCCGAACGGCTGGATTTCATCAGCCGAACGGCTTGATTTCCTTAGCCGAACGGCTAGGTCCTCCATAGCCGAACGGCTGGATTTCCTTAGCCGAACGGCTAGGTCCTTCATAGCCGAACGACTAGGTCTTCCATAGCCGAACGACTAGGTCTTCCATAGCCGAACGGCTGGAATACTCAAACAGAACAGTTTTTGTAAAAATGCCGAAGAATTTCACAAGTGCTTTAGCTTCTCGATGAAAAATTTATCGTAAACAGTTTGGGCTAGAAGTCACACGATCACTCGAAAACGGCCCAATGATCAAGGCTATGTACCATAGTCTAGGCGGTTTTAGGCCTTTCGGGGTCGTCTGGGGGTCGAAAATGGCATATTTCAGTTTTTGGACCCGTACCAAATTTCGTAACTCATGAAATAAAATGTAACGGATGTGACGAAGTTGAGTAACAACTAAACTTATACGATACGACTTACACACGAAAATACTTTTATAAGTACAACAAATCATGTATAATAATAATAGTTTGAAATTATTATTACAAACCGTCACCAACGAGCAGTATACGTTTTCACAAACTCAAACACAAACACTTATACGGATTGTTGTACTTTTATAAGTACAACAAATCATGTATAATAATAATAGTTTGAAAAGTGTTTTTATAAAATACTTCGATTAAAAATATAAACGATTATATTTTTAGAAATTTATCATTTTAAAACATTATACTACTTTTCGATCGGGTACAAGAACACAGGTATTTTGTACCGTAAGCGGGAGCCAACCAACTCCAATAATTGGAGTTGGCCGGCTACATCAAACACACCCTTCTTCCTTTTCATTTCATTTTTTTCATATCTTCCTCTCTATCCCTCTGCTCACTCTCGATTCCTTTCAAAATCAAGAAGAACAACAACAACAACATCAGTAACAATCATCGTCATCATCACATTCATCTTCATCTTCTTTGATCATCATCACCATCACGATCATCATCCTCATCCTCACGGGTTCCACTTCAAAATTGTAAGGAAACTTTAATCTACACTTTAAATTCATGCTTAAAACGTTTATATGATCATATAATTATGTTGTTCTATTAAGTTGATTATGTCCGAAAATCGAACCTATACTCGTTTTCCCAACTGATTTCGCGAACAGACCTGAAGGTGGTACCTGAGCCGAACGGCTGGAAATCATCAGCCGAACGGTTGGATTTCATCAGCCGAACGGCTGGATTTCATCAGCCGAACGGCTTGATTTCCTTAGCCGAACGGCTAGGTCCTCCATAGCCGAACGGCTGGATTTCCTTAGCCGAACGGCTAGGTCCTTCATAGCCGAACGACTAGGTCTTCCATAGCCGAACGACTAGGTCTTCCATAGCCGAACGGCTGGAATACTCAAACAGAACAGTTTTTGTAAAAATGCCGAAGAATTTCACAAGTGCTTTAGCTTCTCGATGAAAAATTTATCGTAAACAGTTTGGGCTAGAAGTCACACGATCACTCGAAAACGGCCCAATGATCAAGGCTATGTACCATAGTCTAGGCGGTTTTAGGCCTTTCGGGGTCGTCTGGGGGTCGAAAATGGCATATTTCAGTTTTTGGACCCGTACCAAATTTCGTAACTCATGAAATAAAATGTAACGGATGTGACGAAGTTGAGTAACAACTAAACTTATACGATACGACTTACACACGAAAATACTTTTATAAGTACAACAAATCATGTATAATAATAATAGTTTGAAATTATTATTACAAACCGTCACCAACGAGCAGTATACGTTTTCACAAACTCAAACACAAACACTTATACGGATTGTTGTACTTTTATAAGTACAACAAATCATGTATAATAATAATAGTTTGAAAAGTGTTTTTATAAAATACTTCGATTAAAAATATAAACGATTATATTTTTAGAAATTTATCATTTTAAAACATTATACTACTTTTCGATCGGGTACAAGAACACAGGTATTTTGTACCGTAAGCGGGAGCCAACCAACTCCAATAATTGGAGTTGGCCGGCTACATCAAACACACCCTTCTTCCTTTTCATTTCATTTTTTTCATATCTTCCTCTCTATCCCTCTGCTCACTCTCGATTCCTTTCAAAATCAAGAAGAACAACAACAACAACATCAGTAACAATCATCGTCATCATCACATTCATCTTCATCTTCTTTGATCATCATCACCATCACGATCATCATCCTCATCCTCACGGGTTCCACTTCAAAATTGTAAGGAAACTTTAATCTACACTTTAAATTCATGCTTAAAACGTTTATATGATCATATAATTATGTTGTTCTATTAAGTTGATTATGTCCGAAAATCGAACCTATACTCGTTTTCCCAACTGATTTCGCGAACAGACCTGAAGGTGGTACCTGAGCCGAACGGCTGGAAATCATCAGCCGAACGGTTGGATTTCATCAGCCGAACGGCTGGATTTCATCAGCCGAACGGCTTGATTTCCTTAGCCGAACGGCTAGGTCCTCCATAGCCGAACGGCTGGATTTCCTTAGCCGAACGGCTAGGTCCTTCATAGCCGAACGACTAGGTCTTCCATAGCCGAACGACTAGGTCTTCCATAGCCGAACGGCTGGAATACTCAAACAGAACAGTTTTTGTAAAAATGCCGAAGAATTTCACAAGTGCTTTAGCTTCTCGATGAAAAATTTATCGTAAACAGTTTGGGCTAGAAGTCACACGATCACTCGAAAACGGCCCAATGATCAAGGCTATGTACCATAGTCTAGGCGGTTTTAGGCCTTTCGGGGTCGTCTGGGGGTCGAAAATGGCATATTTCAGTTTTTGGACCCGTACCAAATTTCGTAACTCATGAAATAAAATGTAACGGATGTGACGAAGTTGAGTAACAACTAAACTTATACGATACGACTTACACACGAAAATACTTTTATAAGTACAACAAATCATGTATAATAATAATAGTTTGAAATTATTATTACAAACCGTCACCAACGAGCAGTATACGTTTTCACAAACTCAAACACAAACACTTATACGGATTGTTGTACTTTTATAAGTACAACAAATCATGTATAATAATAATAGTTTGAAAAGTGTTTTTATAAAATACTTCGATTAAAAATATAAACGATTATATTTTTAGAAATTTATCATTTTAAAACATTATACTACTTTTCGATCGGGTACAAGAACACAGGTATTTTGTACCGTAAGCGGGAGCCAACCAACTCCAATAATTGGAGTTGGCCGGCTACATCAAACACACCCTTCTTCCTTTTCATTTCATTTTTTTCATATCTTCCTCTCTATCCCTCTGCTCACTCTCGATTCCTTTCAAAATCAAGAAGAACAACAACAACAACATCAGTAACAATCATCGTCATCATCACATTCATCTTCATCTTCTTTGATCATCATCACCATCACGATCATCATCCTCATTCTCACGGGTTCGACTTCAAAATTGTAAGGAAACTTTAATCTACACTTTAAATTCATGCTTAAAACGTTTATATGATCATATAATTATGTTGTTCTATTAAGTTGATTATGTCCGAAAATCGAACCTATACTCGTTTTCCCAACTGATTTCGCGAACAGACCTGAAGGTGGTACCTGAGCCGAACGGCTGGAAATCATCAGCCGAACGGTTGGATTTCATCAGCCGAACGGCTGGATTTCATCAGCCGAACGGCTTGATTTCCTTAGCCGAACGGCTAGGTCCTCCATAGCCGAACGGCTGGATTTCCTTAGCCGAACGGCTAGGTCCTTCATAGCCGAACGACTAGGTCTTCCATAGCCGAACGACTAGGTCTTCCATAGCCGAACGGCTGGAATACTCAAACAGAACAGTTTTTGTAAAAATGCCGAAGAATTTCACAAGTGCTTTAGCTTCTCGATGAAAAATTTATCGTAAACAGTTTGGGCTAGAAGTCACACGATCACTCGAAAACGGCCCAATGATCAAGGCTATGTACCATAGTCTAGGCGGTTTTAGGCCTTTCGGGGTCGTCTGGGGGTCGAAAATGGCATATTTCAGTTTTTGGACCCGTACCAAATTTCGTAACTCATGAAATAAAATGTAACGGATGTGACGAAGTTGAGTAACAACTAAACTTATACGATACGACTTACACACGAAAATACTTTTATAAGTACAACAAATCATGTATAATAATAATAGTTTGAAATTATTATTACAAACCGTCACCAACGAGCAGTATACGTTTTCACAAACTCAAACACAAACACTTATACGGATTGTTGTACTTTTATAAGTACAACAAATCATGTATAATAATAATAGTTTGAAAAGTGTTTTTATAAAATACTTCGATTAAAAATATAAACGATTATATTTTTAGAAATTTATCATTTTAAAACATTATACTACTTTTCGATCGGGTACAAGAACACAGGTATTTTGTACCGTAAGCGGGAGCCAACCAACTCCAATAATTGGAGTTGGCCGGCTACATCAAACACACCCTTCTTCCTTTTCATTTCATTTTTTTCATATCTTCCTCTCTATCCCTCTGCTCACTCTCGATTCCTTTCAAAATCAAGAAGAACAACAACAACAACATCAGTAACAATCATCGTCATCATCACATTCATCTTCATCTTCTTTGATCATCATCACCATCACGATCATCATCCTCATCCTCACGGGTTCGACTTCAAAATTGTAAGGAAACTTTAATCTACACTTTAAATTCATGCTTAAAACGTTTATATGATCATATAATTATGTTGTTCTATTAAGTTGATTATGTCCGAAAATCGAACCTATACTCGTTTTCCCAACTGATTTCGCGAACAGACCTGAAGGTGGTACCTGAGCCGAACGGCTGGAAATCATCAGCCGAACGGTTGGATTTCATCAGCCGAACGGCTGGATTTCATCAGCCGAACGGCTTGATTTCCTTAGCCGAACGGCTAGGTCCTCCATAGCCGAACGGCTGGATTTCCTTAGCCGAACGGCTAGGTCCTTCATAGCCGAACGACTAGGTCTTCCATAGCCGAACGACTAGGTCTTCCATAGCAGAACGGCTGGAATACTCAAACAGAACAGTTTTTGTAAAAATGCCGAAGAATTTCACAAGTGCTTTAGCTTCTCGATGAAAAATTTATCGTAAACAGTTTGGGCTAGAAGTCACACGATCACTCGAAAACGGCCCAATGATCAAGGCTATGTACCATAGTCTAGGCGGTTTTAGGCCTTTCGGGGTCGTCTGGGGGTCGAAAATGGCATATTTCAGTTTTTGGACCCGTACCAAATTTCGTAACTCATGAAATAAAATGTAACGGATGTGACGAAGTTGAGTAACAACTAAACTTATACGATACGACTTACACACGAAAATACTTTTATAAGTACAACAAATCATGTATAATAATAATAGTTTGAAATTATTATTACAAACCGTCACCAACGAGCAGTATACGTTTTCACAAACTCAAACACAAACACTTATACGGATTGTTGTACTTTTATAAGTACAACAAATCATGTATAATAATAATAGTTTGAAAAGTGTTTTTATAAAATACTTCGATTAAAAATATAAACGATTATATTTTTAGAAATTTATAATTTTAAAACATTATACTACTTTTTGATCGGGTACAAGAACACAAGTATTTTGTACCGTAAGCGGGTGCCAACCAACTCCAATAATTGGAGTTGGCCGGCTACATCAAACACACCCTTCTTCCTTTTCATTTCATTTTTTTCATCTCTTCCTCTCTATCCCTCTGCTCACTCTCGATTCCTTTCAAAATCAAGAACAACAACAACAACATCAGTAACAATCATCATCATCATCACATTCATCTTCATCTTCTTTGATCATCATCACCATCACGATCATCATCCTCATCCTCACGGGTTCGATTTCAAAATTGTAAGGAAACTTTAATCCACACGTTAAATTCATGCTTAAAACGTTTATATGATCATATAATTATGTTGTTCTATTAAGTTGATTATGTCCGAAAATCGAACCTATACTCGTTTTCCCAACTGATTTCGCGAACAGACCTGAAGGTGGTACCTGAGCCGAACGGCTGGAAATCATCAGCCGAACGGTTGGGTTTCATCAGCCGAACGGCTGGATTTCATCAGCCGAACGGCTTGATTTCCTTAGCCGAACGGCTAGGTCCTCCATAGCCGAACGGCTGGATTTCCTTAGCCGAACGGCTAGGTCCTTCATAGCCGAACGACTAGGTCTTCCATAGCCGAACGACTAGGTCTTCCATAGCCGAACGGTTGGAATACTCAAACAGAACAATTTTTGTAAAAATGCCGAAGAATTTCACAAGTGCTTTAGCTTCTCGATGAAAAATTTATCGTAAACAGTTTGGGTTAGAAGTCACACGGTCACTCGAAAACGGCCCAATGATCAAGGCTATGTACCATAGTCTAGGCGGTTTTAGGCCTTTCGGGGTCGTCTGAGGGTCGAAAATGACATATTTCAGTTTTTGGACCCGTACCAAATTTCGTAACTCATGAAATAAAATGTAACGGATGTGACGAAGTTGAGTAACAACTAAACTTATACGATACGACTTACACACGAAAATACTTTTATAAGTACAACAAATCATGTATAATAATAATAGTTTGAAATTATTATTACAAACCGTCACCAACGAGCAGTATACGTTTTCACAAACTCAAACACAAACACTTATACGGATTGTTGTACTTTTATAAGTACAACAAATCATGTATAATAATAATAGTTTGAAAAGTGTTTTTATAAAATACTTCGATTAAAAATATAAACGATTATATTTTTAGAAATTTATCATTTTAAAACATTATACTACTTTTCGATCGGGTACAAGAACACAGGTATTTTGTACCGTAAGCGGGAGCCAACCAACTCCAATAATTGGAGTTGGCCGGCTACATCAAACACACCCTTCTTCCTTTTCATTTCATTTTTTTCATATCTTCCTCTCTATCCCTCTGCTCACTCTCGATTCCTTTCAAAATCAAGAAGAACAACAACAACAACATCAGTAACAATCATCGTCATCATCACATTCATCTTCATCTTCTTTGATCATCATCACCATCACGATCATCATCCTCATCCTCACGGGTTCCACTTCAAAATTGTAAGGAAACTTTAATCTACACTTTAAATTCATGCTTAAAACGTTTATATGATCATATAATTATGTTGTTCTATTAAGTTGATTATGTCCGAAAATCGAACCTATACTCGTTTTCCCAACTGATTTCGCGAACAGACCTGAAGGTGGTACCTGAGCCGAACGGCTGGAAATCATCAGCCGAACGGTTGGATTTCATCAGCCGAACGGCTGGATTTCGTCAGCCGAACGGCTTGATTTCCTTAGCCGAACGGCTAGGTCCTCCATAGCCGAACGGCTGGATTTCCTTAGCCGAACGGCTAGGTCCTTCATAGCCGAACGACTAGGTCTTCCATAGCCGAACGACTAGGTCTTCCATAGCCGAACGGCTGGAATACTCAAACAGAACAGTTTTTGTAAAAATGCCGAAGAATTTCACAAGTGCTTTAGCTTCTCGATGAAAAATTTATCGTAAACAGTTTTGGCTAGAAGTCACACGGTCACTCGAAAACGGCCCAATGATCAAGGCTATGTACCATAGTCTAGGCGGTTTTAGGCCTTTCGGGGTCGTCTGGGGGTCGAAAATGGCATATTTCAGTTTTTGGACCCGTACCAAATTTCGTAACTCATGAAATAAAATGTAACGGATGTGACGAAGTTGAGTAACAACTAAACTTATACGATACGACTTACACACGAAAATACTTTTATAAGTACAACAGATCATGTATAATAATAATAGTTTGAAATTATTATTACAAACCGTCACCAACGAGCAGTATACGTTTTCACAAACTCAAACACAAACACTTATACGGATTGTTGTACTTTTATAAGTACAACAAATCATGTATAATAATAATAGTTTGAAAAGTGTTTTTATAAAATACTTCGATTAAAAATATAAACGATTATATTTTTAGAAATTTATAATTTTAAAACATTATACTACTTTTTGATCGGGTACAAGAACACAAGTATTTTGTACCGTAAGCGGGTGCCAACCAACTCCAATAATTGGAGTTGGCCGGCTACATCAAACACACCCTTCTTCCTTTTCATTTCATTTTTTTCATCTCTTCCTCTCTATCCCTCTGCTCACTCTCGATTCCTTTCAAAATCAAGAACAACAACAACAACATCAGTAACAATCATCATCATCATCACATTCATCTTCATCTTCTTTGATCATCATCACCATCACGATCATCATCCTCATCCTCACGGGTTCGATTTCAAAATTGTAAGGAAACTTTAATCCACACGTTAAATTCATGCTTAAAACGTTTATATGATCATATAATTATGTTGTTCTATTAAGTTGATTATGTCCGAAAATCGAACCTATACTCGTTTTCCCAACTGATTTCGCGAACAGACCTGAAGGTGGTACCTGAGCCGAACGGCTGGAAATCATCAGCCGAACGGTTGGGTTTCATCAGCCGAACGGCTGGATTTCATCAGCCGAACGGCTTGATTTCCTTAGCCGAACGGCTAGGTCCTCCATAGCCGAACGGCTGGATTTTCTTAGCCGAACGGCTAGGTCCTTCATAGCCGAACGGCTGGACTTTCTTAGCCGAACGACTAGGTCTTCCATAGCCGAACGGCTGGAATACTCAAACAGAACAATTTTTGTAAAAATGCCGAAGAATTTCACAAGTGCTTTAGCTTCTCGATGAAAAATTTATCGTAAACAGTTTGGGTTAGAAGTCACACGGTCACTCGAAAACGGCCCAATGATCAAGGCTATGTACCATAGTCTAGGCGGTTTTAGGCCTTTCGGGGTCGTCTGGGGGTCGAAAATGGCATATTTCAGTTTTTGGACCCGTACCAAATTTCGTAACTCATGAAATAAAATGTAACGGATGTGACGAAGTTGAGTAACAACTAAACTTATACGATACGACTTACACACGAAAATACTTTTATAAGTACAACAAATCATGTATAATAATAATAGTTTGAAATTATTATTACAAACCGTCACCAACGAGCAGTATACGTTTTCACAAACTCAAACACAAACACTTATACGGATTGTTGTACTTTTATAAGTACAACAAATCATGTATAATAATAATAGTTTGAAAAGTGTTTTTATAAAATACTTCGATTAAAAATATAAACGATTATATTTTTAGAAATTTATCATTTTAAAACATTATACTACTTTTCGATCGGGTACAAGAACACAGGTATTTTGTACCGTAAGCGGGAGCCAACCAACTCCAATAATTGGAGTTGGCCGGCTACATCAAACACACCCTTCTTCCTTTTCATTTCATTTTTTTCATATCTTCCTCTCTATCCCTCTGCTCACTCTCGATTCCTTTCAAAATCAAGAAGAACAACAACAACAACATAAGTAACAATCATCGTCATCATCACATTCATCTTCATCTTCTTTGATCATCATCACCATCACGATCATCATCCTCATCCTCACGGGTTCCACTTCAAAATTGTAAGGAAACTTTAATCTACACTTTAAATTCATGCTTAAAACGTTTATATGATCATATAATTATGTTGTTCTATTAAGTTGATTATGTCCGAAAATCGAACCTATACTCGTTTTCCCAACTGATTTCGCGAACAGACCTGAAGGTGGTACCTGAGCCGAACGGCTGGAAATCATCAGCCGAACGGTTGGATTTCATCAGCCGAACGGCTGGATTTCATCAGCCGAACGGCTTGATTTCCTTAGCCGAACGGCTAGGTCCTCCATAGCCGAACGGCTGGATTTCCTTAGCCGAACGGCTAGGTCCTTCATAGCCGAACGACTAGGTCTTCCATAGCCGAACGACTAGGTCTTCCATAGCCGAACGGCTGGAATACTCAAACAGAACAGTTTTTGTAAAAATGCCGAAGAATTTCACAAGTGCTTTAGCTTCTCGATGAAAAATTTATCGTAAACAGTTTTGGCTAGAAGTCACACGGTCACTCGAAAACGGCCCAATGATCAAGGCTATGTACCATAGTCTAGGCGGTTTTAGGCCTTTCGGGGTCGTCTGGGGGTCGAAAATGGCATATTTCAGTTTTTGGACCCGTACCAAATTTCGTAACTCATGAAATAAAATGTAACGGATGTGACGAAGTTGAGTAACAACTAAACTTATACGATACGACTTACACACGAAAATACTTTTATAAGTACAACAAATCATGTATAATAATAATAGTTTGAAATTATTATTACAAACCGTCACCAACGAGCAGTATACGTTTTCACAAACTCAAACACAAACACTTATACGGATTGTTGTACTTTTATAAGTACAACAAATCATGTATAATAATAATAGTTTGAAAAGTGTTTTTATAAAATACTTCGATTAAAAATATAAACGATTATATTTTTAGAAATTTATAATTTTAAAACATTATACTACTTTTTGATCGGGTACAAGAACACAAGTATTTTGTACCGTAAGCGGGTGCCAACCAACTCCAATAATTGGAGTTGGCCGGCTACATCAAACACACCCTTCTTCCTTTTCATTTCATTTTTTTCATCTCTTCCTCTCTATCCCTCTGCTCACTCTCGATTCCTTTCAAAATCAAGAACAACAACAACAACATCAGTAACAATCATCATCATCATCACATTCATCTTCATCTTCTTTGATCATCATCACCATCACGATCATCATCCTCATCCTCACGGGTTCGATTTCAAAATTGTAAGGAAACTTTAATCCACACGTTAAATTCATGCTTAAAACGTTTATATGATCATATAATTATGTTGTTCTATTAAGTTGATTATGTCCGAAAATCGAACCTATACTCGTTTTCCCAACTGATTTCGCGAACAGACCTGAAGGTGGTACCTGAGCCGAACGGCTGGAAATCATCAGCCGAACGGTTGGGTTTCATCAGCCGAACGGCTGGATTTCATCAGCCGAACGGCTGGATTTCATCAGCCGAACGGCTTGATTTCCTTAGCCGAACGGATAGGTCCTCCATAGCCGAACGGCTGGATTTCCTTAGCCGAACGGCTAGGTCCTTCATAGCCGAACGGCTGGACTTTCTTAGCCGAACGACTAGGTCTTCCATAGCCGAACGGCTGGAATACTCAAACAGAACAGTTTTTGTAAAAATGCCGAAGAATTTCACAAGTGCTTTAGCTTCTCGATGAAAAATTTATCATAAACAGTTTGGGCTAGAAGTCAGACGGTCACTCGAAAACGGCCCAATGATCAAGGCTATGTACCATAGTCTAGGCTGTTTTAGGCCTTTCGGGGTCGTCTGGGGGTCGAAAATGGCATATTTCAGTTTTTGAACCCGTACCAAATTTCGTAACTCATGAAATAAAATGTAACGGATGTGACGAAGTTGAGTAACAACTAAACTTATACGATACGACTTACACACGAAAATACTTTTATAAGTACAACAAATCATGTATAATAATAATAGTTTGAAATTATTATTACAAACCGTCACCAACGAGCAGTATACCTTTTCACAAACTCAAACACAAACACTTATACGGATGGTTTAGTTAAACATCCACTTACTCGTTATAATCTCACATCTTTAGGGCAATAGGATATTACCATTGGAACAACTCACGTACTTTAGGATTGTTTGCTCTTCAGGTGAGTCTCACGACCCCTTTTTACAGTTTTTACTATTTTGGGGGAGATGCATTACTTGTTTTACTTGAACACATGAAACTACTATCTTTACTAAATTACTTTACAGACTTACTACCTTACGGACTTACTACTCTACAGACCTGATACTATACAGACTTACAGTCTTATAGACTTAGAGTCTTACTGACATACTGTCTTACCGACTTTACCAACTTACAAACTTACCGACGTATTGACAGGCTTTACTGCTTACAAACTTACTGACTACTACTTTACTACTTTACAAGTTACCGACTTATAAACTTACTGTTTTACAGACTTGCTACTTTACGAACTAATTACTTTACAGACTTACTACTTTACAAACTGATTACGTTACAGACTTGCGACTCTACAAACATAATACTTACAGACTTAACTAGTTACAGACCTTACTGACTTACAGACCTACAGACTTACAGACTTGCATGAGTTACGACTTAATCCAATGAAGTCCTCTGAATCATAGTTGTTAGTTATGGGATAAGCGCGAGTTTTAGTATATGGATCCATATGGGACTGACTATCCCCGCCTGGGGTGGTAGCGCCACCAGGAACCGTACTCATATAAATAGGTGTTTTCTACTCATTTCATATGAGTGGTTTTGGATTAGCACTCACGGGGCAAATTACAGACTTGTTAAGCTTCGACTATGATGGCTCATGGCAGACCTTACTTACCTAATTACCTTGGCGTAATTGATACTTACTTATTAAATTACCGTTGTGTAATTGATACTTACTTACTAAATTACCATTGTGTAATTGATACTTACTTACTAAATTACCGTGGTGTAATTGATACTTACTTACTGAATTACCGTTGCGTAATTGATATTACTTACTTAATTACCGTTGTGTAATTGTTACTGCTTACATAATTACAATTGGTGTAATTGTTTCTACTTATTGAACTGTACTGGATTTTATATTAATATATACTACAAACCTGTGAGATTCACCAACCTTTTGGTTGACGCGTTTTAGTAATGCATTCTCAGGTACGCAGCGACAGTAGGATGGCCCAGCAGGATCTACTTATATGCTAAGCTAGTACGAGTCGCATGCATACACACTTATGAAGATTTTACTCGCATTATCTTTTGTACTATGATTATGTATTTAAAATCTTCAGATTCATTTAGCGAACTCACTAATGATGTATACTTATGACTTAAAACTTGTACCACTTTTGTAATGTAATGTATTTTTCAAAAACGTCTCATTTAGAGTCGTTTGCTTAATCTTTGTGGTTGATATTTGATCAGTCACACCCAAAAACAATCGCTTCCGCAAAGCATGAAATTGGGGGTGTGACACGAAGACCCAAATGTGGTCTCGGGTATGTTCCTCCTCAACAAATTAACTTATTCTATTCTATTTGATACTGGTGCCGATAAAATCTTTATTTCTGATGAATTTTACCCATTGATTGACCTCACCCCTGTTGCTCTAGATGTTAAGTACACTGTAGAACTAGCGAACGGTAAACTCATAGAGACCGATAGTGTGATACCTAATTGTACTTTAAACCTAGCCAACTAAATCTTTTCAATCGATCTTATGCCCGTTGAAATTGGAAGTTTCGACATCATCATAGGAATGGACTGGTTCTCCAGACACCGAGCCGAAATCGTTTGTTACGATAAGATCGTTCGCATCCCTATCGCCGCCGGTAGAACTTTGATCATATAGGGGGAGACCGGTAGGACGAGACTAAACATCATCTCTTGTTTGAAAACCCGAAAATTTCTATGCAAAGGGTATCCGGCAATCCTCGCACACATCATGGAGAAAAAGTCAGAGGAGAAGTGACTTTAGGATGTGCTTATCGTTCGAGACTTTCCAGAAGTCTTTCCCGAAGAACTTCCTGGTCTGCCACTGCCAAGACAGGTCGAGTTCTCAATCGATCTCATGCCAGGTGCTGCACTCGTGGCTCGAGCACCATACCGATTAGCCCCATCCGAACTTCAAGAGTTGTCCACCCAGTTAAATGATACTGACTCTGATGACAAGATAGGGTATAAAGGAAGTAAGCCCTATTGCGCTAAGTGCAGTCTCCATCACGATGGTTTGTGCCCTTGCACCAAATGCAAGCGGTTCGGGCATGTAGCCAAGGATTGCAAGACAGGCATGACTAGTACTAACATCACTGCGCCCAAAACCTGCTATGAGTGCAACGGTACTGGCCACTTTAAGAGGGACTGCCCAAAGCTGAAGGGCAAGAACATCAACGCTGCTCGAGGAAGAGTCTATGTACTCAAAACTAGGGAGGATGACCAAGACCCGAGACTCATTGACTTGCTCAACACGGGTATTGTCACGCACTAATAAACCGACTGCCCTTATACTATTTACTTTGACAGATCTTACTTGCTGCTTGATATCTTCTATGTTTTCCCTAGATTCTAAGTACACGATAGGGTTAGGGAAAAATGACAATTCAGTTTTTATATGAGACGGGGTTTAGTTAACATATGCATAGGAATAACATATCCTACATTTTTTTATACCGGCAGACATACCGGTAAATTTTGTACACTGGGTAACATCCCACATAAAACTAATTTATGCTAAACCACTTAGTTTCTATAGGAGACTGATAGAGTCTGATTCATGCTACGATGCTACTGTCCGTTACAAACTGTATGAGCACAGTGGAAGTTACTACCTTACTTTAGGCTACTAGTACAAAGTGTAGCTACACCTTAGTGACAGACTGACCGACTGAACTTGCTTCTACAGACGAAATGTTTAAATGTGTTGAAACACACTTCCTCTATTCCTTTAGTTGTCAGTGGGGCACTAATCTAACAAGGGGAGGAAGGCAACACTAGATAGGTGATATACCACTCACAGTAAACTCACAGACTTTCTTAAATAATGCACAGACTATTACGCTGACACACAGACAATTACTACGCACAAATTTCGGGATGAAATTCTCCTAACAAGGGGAGAATGTGACACCCGGTTAAAAAGGGCCAAAATTAGCGGCCAATTTAAACTTTAAACCTTAGTACTTGGTACAAGATAATACAAAAGTATTGGATATTATATATGTATTTATATGTATATAACACAACGATTATTTAATCACGTACAAACAAATATGAAAGAACGCATAATCTTAAATACGGATGTTGGTGAAAAACATTTTCGAATAAAGTGTTATTGTCAAGAATAATAATTATTTACTCCGTTAGAAATCTAAATACAGTTTGAACACAGAATACTATCCGTAAGTTCAAAGTAAAACAAAGACATAATTTTATAGCCTATCAAAAGTGTTTTTATAAAATACTTCGATATAAAATATAAACGATTATATTTTTAGAAATTTATCATTTTAAAACATTATACTACTTTTCGATCGGGTACAAGAACACAAGTATTTTGTACCGTAAGCGGGAGCCAACCAACTCCAATAATTGGAGTTGGCCGCCTACATCAAACACACCCTTCTTCCTTTTCATTTCATTTTTTTCACCTCTTCCTCTCTATCCCTCTGCTCACTCTCGATTCCTTTCAAAATCAAGAACAACAACAACAACAACATCAGTAACAATCATCGTCATCATCACATTCATCTTCATCTTCTTTGATCATCATCACCATCCGGATCATCATCCTCATCCTCACGGGTTCGATTTCAAAATTGTAAGGAAACTTTAATCTACACTTTAAATTCATGCTTAAAACGTTTATATGATCATATAATTATGTTGTTCTATTAAGTTGATTATGTCCGAAAATCGAACCTATACTCGTTTTCCCAACTGATTTCGCGAACAGACCTGAAGGTGGTACCTGAGCCGAACGGCTGGAAATCATCAGCCGAAAGGTTGGATTTCATCAGCCGAACGGCTGGATTTCATCAGCCGAACGGCTGGATTTCCTTAGCCGAACGGCTAGGTCCTCCATAGCCGAACGGCTGGATTTCCTTAGCCGAACGGCTAGGTCCTTCATAGCCGAACGGCTGGACATTCTTAGCCGAACGACTAGGTCTTCCATAGCCGAACGGCTGGACCTTCACAGCCGAACGGCTGGAATACTCAAACAGAACAGTTTTTGTAAAAATGCCGAAGAATTTCACAAGTGCTTTAGCTTCTCGATGAAAAATTTATCGTAAACAGTTTGGGCTAGAAGTCACACGGTCACTCGAAAACGACCCAATGATCAAGGCTATGTACCATAGTCTAGGCGGTTTTAGGCCTTTCGGGGTCGTCTGGGGGTCGAAAATGGCATATTTCAGTTTTTGGACCCGTACCAAATTTCGTAACTCATGAAATAAAATGTAACGGATGTGACGAAGTTGAGTAACAACTAAACTTATACGATACGACTTACACACGAAACATACTTTTATAAGTACAACAAATCATGTATAATAATAATAGTTTGAAATTATTATTACAAACCGTCACCAACGAGCAGTATACGTTTTTACAAACTCACACACAAACACTTATACGGATGGTTTAGTTAAACATCCACTTACTCGTTATAATCTCACATCTCTAGGGCATTAGGAGATTACCATTGGAACAACTCACGTACTTTAGGATTGTTTGCTCTTCAGGTGAGTCTCACGACCCCTTTTTAAAGTTTTTACTATTTTGGGGGAGATGCATTACTTGTTTTACTTGAACACATGAAACTACTATCTTTACTAAATTACTTTACAGACTTACTACCTTACGGACTTACTACTCTACAGACCTCATACTATACAGACTTACAGTCTTATAGACTTATAGTCTTACTGACATACTGTCTTACCGACTTTACCAACTTACAAACTTACCGACGTATTGACAGGCTTTACTGCTTACAAACTTACTGACTACTACTTTACTACTCTACAAGTTACCGACTTATAAACTTACTGTTTTACAGACTTGCTACTTTACGAACTAATTACTTTACAGACTTACTACTTTACAAACTGATTACATTACAGACTTGCGACTCTACAAACATAATACTTACAGACTTAACTACTTACAGACCTTACTGACTTACAGACCTACAGACTTACAGACTTGCATGAGTTACGTCTTAATCCAATGAAGTCCTCTGAATCATAGTTGTTAGTTATGGGATAAGCGCGAGTTTTAGTATATGGATCCATATGGGACTGACTATCCCCGCCTGGGGTGGTAGCGCCACCACGAACCGTACTCATATAAACAGGTGTTTTCTACTCGTTTCATATGAGTGTTTTTGGATTAGCACTCACGGGGCAAATTACAGACATGTTAAGCTTCGACTATGATGGCTCATGGCAGACCTTACTTACCTAATTACCTTAGCGTAATTGATACTTACTTACTAAATTACCATTGTGTAATTGATACTTACTTACTAAATTACCATTGTGTAATTGATACTTACTTACTAAATTACCGTGGTGTAATTGATACTTACTTACTGAATTACCGTTGCGTAATTGATATTACTTACTTAATTATCGTGGTGTAATTGTTACTGCTTACATAATTACAATTGGTGTAATTGTTTCTACTTATTGAACTGTACTGGATTTTATATTAATATATACTACAAACCTGTGAGATTCACTAACCTTTTGGTTGACGTGTTTTAGTAAAGCATTCTCAGGTACGCAGCCACAGTAGGATGGCCCAGCAGGATCTACTTATATGCTAAGCTAGTACGAGTCGCATGCGTACACACTTATGAAGATTTTACTCGCATTATCTTTTGTACTATGATTATGTATTTAAAATCTTCAGATTCATTTAGCGAACTCACTAATGATGTATACTTATGACTTAAAACTTGAACTACTTTTGTAATGTAATGTATTTTTCAAAAACGTCTCATTTAGAGTCGTTTGCTTAATCTTTGTGGTTGATATTTGATTAGTCACACCCAAAAACAATCGCTTCCGCAAAGCATGAAATTCGGGGTGTGACACGAAGACCCAAATGTGGTCTCGGGTATGTTCCTGCTCTACAAATTAACTAATTCTATTATTTTTGATACTGGTGCCGATAAAAGCTTTATTTCTGATGAATTTTACCCATTGATTGACCTCACCCCTGTTGCTGTAGATGTTAAGTACACTGTAGAACTAGCGAACGGTAAACTCATAGAGACCGAAAGTGTGATACCTAATTGTACTTTAAACCTAGCCAACTAAACCTTTTCAATCGATCTTATGCCCGTTGAAATTGGAAGATTCGACGTCATCATAGGAATGGACTGGTTGTCCAGACACCGAGCCGAAATCGTTTGGTACGATAAGATCGTTCGCATCCCTATCGCCGCCGGTAGAATTTTGATCATACAGGGGGAGACCGGTAGGACGAGACTAAACATCATCTCTTGTTTGAAAACCCTAAAATTTCTAAGAAAAGGGTATCCGGAAATCCTCGCACACATCATGGAGAAAAAGTTAGAGGAGAAGTGACTTGAGGATGTGCCTATCGTTCGAGACTTTCCAGAAGTCTTTCCCGAAGAACTGCCTGGTCTGCCACTGCCAAGACAGGTCGAGTTCTCAATCGATCTCGTGCCAGGTGCTGCACTCGTGGCTCGAGAACCATACCGATTAGCCCCATCCGAACTTCAAGAGTTGTCCACCCAGTTAAATGATACTGACTCTGATGACAAGATAGGGTATAAAGGAAGTAAGCCCTATTGCGCTAAGTGCAGTCTCCATCACGATGGTTTGTGCCCTTGCACCAAATGCAAGCGGTTCGGGCATGTAGCCAAGGATTGCAAGACAGGCATGACTAGTACTAACATCACTGCGCCCAAAACCTGCTATGAGTGCAACGGTACTGGCCACTTTAAGAGGGACTGCCCAAAGCTGAAGGGCAAGAACATCAACGCTGCTCGAGGAAGAGTCTATGTACTCAAAACTAGGGAGGATGACCAAGACCCGAGACTCATTGACTTGCTCAACACGGGTATTGTCACGCACTAATAAACCGACTGCCCTTATACTATTTACTTTGACAGATCTTACTTGCTGCTTGATATCTTCTATGTTTTCCCTAGATTCTAAGTACACGATAGGGTTAGGGAAAAATGACAATTCAGTTTTTATATGAGACGGGGTTTAGTTAACATATGTATAGGAATAACATATCCTACATTTTTTTATACCGGCAGACATACCGGTAAATTTTGTACACTGGGTAACATCCCACATAAAACTAATTTATGCTAAACCACTTAGTTTCTATAGGAGACTGATAGAGTCTGATTCATGCTACGATGCTACTGTCCGTTACAAACTGTATGAGCACAGTGGAAGTTACTACCTTACTTTAGGCTACTAGTACAAAGTGTAGCTACACCTTAGTGACAGACTGACCGACTGAACTTGCTTCTACAGACGAAATGTTTAAATGTGTTGAAACACACTTCCTCTATTCCTTTAGTTGTCAGTGGGGCACTAATCTAACAAGGGGAGGAAGGCAACACTAGATAGGTGATATACCACTCACAGTAAACTCACAGACTTTCTTAAATAATGCACAGACTATTACGCTGACACACAGACAATTACTACGCACAAATTTCGGGATGAAATTCTCCTAACAAGGGGAGAATGTGACACCCGGTTAAAAAGGGCCAAAATTAGCGGCCAATTTAAACTTTAAACCTTAGTACTTGGTACAAGATAATACAAAAGTATTGGATATTATATATGTATTTATATGTATATAACACAACAATTATTTAATCACGTACAAACAAATATGAAAGAACGCATAATCTTAAATACGAATGTTGGTGAAAAACATTTTCGAATAAAGTGTTATTGTCAAGAATAATAATTATTTACTCCGTTAGAAATCTAAATACAGTTTGAACACAGAATACTATCCCTCTGCTCACTCTCGATTCCTTTCAAAATCAAGAACAACAACAACAACAACATCAGTAACAATCATCGTCATCATCACATTCATCTTCATCTTCTTTGATCATCATCACCATCCGGATCATCATCCTCATCCTCACGGGTTCGATTTCAAAATTGTAAGGAAACTTTAATCTACACTTTAAATTCATGCTTAAAACGTTTATATGATCATATAATTATGTTGTTCTATTAAGTTGATTATGTCCGAAAATTGAACCTATACTCGTTTTCCCAACTGATTTCGCGAACAGACCTGAAGGTGGTACCTGAGCCGAACGGCTGGAAATCATCAGCCGAAAGGTTGGATTTCATCAGCCGAACGGCTGGATTTCATCAGCCGAACGGCTGGATTTCCTTAGCCGAACGGCTAGGTCCTCCATAGCCGAACGGCTGGATTTCCTTAGCCGAATGGCTAGGTCCTTCATAGCCGAACGGCTGGACATTCTTAGCCGAACGACTAGGTCTTCCATAGCCGAACGGCTGGACCTTCACAGCCGAACGGCTGGAATACTCAAACAGAACAGTTTTTGTAAAAATGCCGAAGAATTTCACAAGTGCTTTAGCTTCTCGATGAAAAATTTATCGTAAACAGTTTGGGCTAGAAGTCACACGGTCACTCGAAAACGGCCCAATGATCAAGGCTATGTACCATAGTCTAGGCGGTTTTAGGCCTTTCGGGGTCGTCTGGGGGTCGAAAATGGCATATTTCAGTTTTTGGACCCGTACCAAATTTCGTAACTCATGAAATAAAATGTAACGGATGTGACGAAGTTGAGTAACAACTAAACTTATACGATACGACTTACACACGAAACATACTTTTATAAGTACAACAAATCATGTATAATAATAATAGTTTGAAATTATTATTACAAACCGTCACCAACGAGCAGTATACGTTTTTACAAACTCAAACACAAACACTTATACGGATGGTTTAGTTAAACATCCACTTACTCGTTATAATCTCACATCTCTAGGGCATTAGGAGATTACCATTGGAACAACTCACGTACTTTAGGATTGTTTGCTCTTCAGGTGAGTCTCACGACCCCTTTTTAAAGTTTTTACTATTTTGGGGGAGATGCATTACTTGTTTTACTTGAACACATGAAACTACTATCTTTACTAAATTACTTTACAGACTTACTACCTTACGGACTTACTACTCTACAGACCTGATACTATACAGACTTACAGTCTTATAGACTTATAGTCTTACTGACATACTGTCTTACTGACTTTACCAACTTACAAACTTACCGACGTATTGACAGGCTTTACTGCTTACAAACTTACTGACTACTACTTTACTACTTTACAAGTTACCGACTTATAAACTTACTGTTTTACAGACTTGCTACTTTACGAACTAATTACTTTACAGACTTACTACTTTACAAACTGATTACGTTACAGACTTGCGACTCTACAAACATAATACTTACAGACTTAACTACTTACAGACCTTACTGACTTACAGACCTACAGACTTACAGACTTGCATGAGTTACGTCTTAATCCAATGAAGTCCTCTGAATCATAGTTGTTAGTTATGGGATAAGCGCGAGTTTTAGTATATGGATCCATATGGGACTGACTATCCCCGCCTGGGGTGGTAGCGCCACCACGAACCGTACTCATATAAATAGGTGTTTTCTACTCGTTTCATATGAGTGTTTTTGGATTAGCACTCACGGGGCAAATTACAGACTTGTTAAGCTTCGACTATGATGGCTCATGGCAGACCTTACTTACCTAATTACCTTGGCGTAATTGATACTTACTTACTAAATGACCCTTGTGTAATTGATACTTACTTACTAAATTACCATTGTGTAATTGATACTTACTTACTGAATTACCGTGGTGTAATTGATACTTACTTACTGAATTACCGTTGCTTACATAATTACAATTGGTGTAATTGTTTCTACTTATTGAACTGTACTGGATTTTATATTAATATATACTACAAACCTGTGAGATTCACCAACCTTTTGGTTGACGCGTTTTAGTAATGCATTCTCAGGTACACAGCCACAGTAGGATGGCCCAGCAGGATCTACTTATATGCTAAGCTAGTACGAGTCGCATGCGTACACACTTATGAAGATTTTACTCGCATTATCTTTTGTACTATGATTATGTATTTAAAATCTTCAGATTCATTTAGCGAACTCACTAATGATGTATTCTTATGACTTAATACTTGTACTACATTTGTAATGTAATGTATTTTTCAAAAACGTCTCATTTAGAGTCGTTTGCTTAATCTTTGTGGTTGATATTTGATTAGTCACACCCAAAAATAATCGCTTCCGCAAAGCATGAAATTGGGGGTGTGACACGAAGACCCAAATGTGGTCTCGGGTATGTTCCTCCTCAACAAATTAACTGATTCTATTCTATTTGATACTGGTGCCGATAAAAGCTTTATTTCTGATGAATTTTACCCATTGATTGACCTCACCCCTGTTGCTGTAGATGTTAAGTACACTGTAGAACTAGCGAACGGTAAACTCATAGAGACCGAAAGTGTGATACCTAATTGTACTTTAAACCTAGCCAACTAAACCTTTTCAATCGATCTTATGCCCGTTGAAATTGGAAGATTCGACGTCATCATAGGAATGGACTGGTTGTCCAGACACCGAGCCGAAATCGTTTGGTACGATAAGATCGTTCGCATCCCTATCGCCGCCGGTAGAATTTTGATCATACAGGGGGAGACCGGTAGGACGAGACTAAACATCATCTCTTGTTTGAAAACCCGAAAATTTCTAAGAAAAGGGTATCCGGAAATCCTCGCACACATCATGGAGAAAAAGTCAGAGGAGAAGTGACTTGAGGATGTGCCTATCGTTCGAGACTTTCCAGAAGTCTTTCCCGAAGAACTGCCTGGTCTGCCACTGCCAAGACAGGTCGAGTTCTCATTCGATCTCGTGCCAGGTGCTGCACTCGTGGCTCGAGCACCATACCGATTAGCCCCATCCGAACTTCAAGAGTTGTCCACCCAGTTAAATGATACTGACTCTGATGACAAGATAGGGTATAAAGGAAGTAAGCCCTATTGCGCTAAGTGCAGTCTCCATCACGATGGTTTGTGCCCTTGCACCAAATGCAAGCGGTTCGGGCATGTAGCCAAGGATTGCAAGACAGGCATGACTAGTACTAACATCACTGCGCCCAAAACCTGCTATGAGTGCAACGGTACTGGCCACTTTAAGAGGGACTGCCCAAAGCTGAAGGGCAAGAACATCAACGCTGCTTGAGGAAGAGTCTATGTACTCAAAACTAGGGAGGATGACCAAGACCCGAGACTCATTGACTTGCTCAACACGGGTATTGTCACGCACTAATAAACCGACTGCCCTTATACTATTTACTTTGACAGATCTTACTTGCTGCTTGATATCTTCTATGTTTTCCCTAGATTCTAAGTACACGATAGGGTTAGGGAAAAATGACAATTCAGTTTTTATATGAGACGGGGTTTAGTTAACATATGTATAGGAATAACATATCCTACATTTTTTTATATCGGCAGACATACCGGTAAATTTTGTACACTGGGTAACATCCCACATAAAACTAATTTATGCTAAACCACTTAGTTTCTATAGGAGACTGATAGAGTCTGATTCATGCTACGATGCTACTGTCCGTTACAAACTGTATGAGCACAGTGGAAGTTACTACCTTACTTTAGGCTACTAGTACAAAGTGTAGCTACACCTTAGTGACAGACTGACCGACTGAACTTGCTTCTACAGACGAAATGTTTAAATGTGTTGAAACACACTTCCTCTATTCCTTTAGTTGTCAGTGGGGCACTAATCTAACAAGGGGAGGAAGGCAACACTAGATAGGTGATATACCACTCACAGTAAACTCACAGACTTTCTTAAATAATGCACAGACTATTACGCTGACACACAGACAATTACTACGCACAAATTTCGGGATGAAATTCTCCTAACAAGGGGAGAATGTGACACCCGGTTAAAAAGGGCCAAAATTAGCGGCCAATTTAAACTTTAAACCTTAGTACTTGGTACAAGATAATACAAAAGTATTGGATATTATATATGTATTTATATGTATATAACACAACAATTATTTAATCACGTACAAACAAATATGAAAGAACGCATAATCTTAAATACGAATGTTGGTGAAAAACATTTTCGAATAAAGTGTTATTGTCAAGAATAATAATTATTTACTCCGTTAGAAATCTAAATACAGTTTGAACACAGAATACTATCCCTCTGCTCACTCTCGATTCCTTTCAAAATCAAGAACAACAACAACAACAACATCAGTAACAATCATCGTCATCATCACATTCATCTTCATCTTCTTTGATCATCATCACCATCCGGATCATCATCCTCATCCTCACGGGTTCGATTTCAAAATTGTAAGGAAACTTTAATCTACACTTTAAATTCATGCTTAAAACGTTTATATGATCATATAATTATGTTGTTCTATTAAGTTGATTATGTCCGAAAATCGAACCTATACTCGTTTTCCCAACTGATTTCGCGAACAGACCTGAAGGTGGTACCTGAGCCGAACGGCTGGAAATCATCAGCCGAAAGGTTGGATTTCATCAGCCGAACGGCTGGATTTCATCAGCCGAACGGCTGGATTTCCTTAGCCGAACGGCTAGGTCCTCCATAGCCGAACGGCTGGATTTCCTTAGCCGAATGGCTAGGTCCTTCATAGCCGAACGGCTGGACATTCTTAGCCGAACGACTAGGTCTTCCATAGCCGAACGGCTGGACCTTCACAGCCGAACGGCTGGAATACTCAAACAGAACAGTTTTTGTAAAAATGCCGAAGAATTTCACAAGTGCTTTAGCTTCTCGATGAAAAATTTATCGTAAACAGTTTGGGCTAGAAGTCACACGGTCACTCGAAAACGGCCCAATGATCAAGGCTATGTACCATAGTCTAGGCGGTTTTAGGCCTTTCGGGGTCGTCTGGGGGTCGAAAATGGCATATTTCAGTTTTTGGACCCGTACCAAATTTCGTAACTCATGAAATAAAATGTAACGGATGTGACGAAGTTGAGTAACAACTAAACTTATACGATACGACTTACACACGAAACATACTTTTATAAGTACAACAAATCATGTATAATAATAATAGTTTGAAATTATTATTACAAACCGTCACCAACGAGCAGTATACGTTTTTACAAACTCAAACACAAACACTTATACGGATGGTTTAGTTAAACATCCACTTACTCGTTATAATCTCACATCTCTAGGGCATTAGGAGATTACCATTGGAACAACTCACGTACTTTAGGATTGTTTGCTCTTCAGGTGAGTCTCACGACCCCTTTTTAAAGTTTTTACTATTTTGGGGGAGATGCATTACTTGTTTTACTTGAACACATGAAACTACTATCTTTACTAAATTACTTTACAGACTTACTACCTTACGGACTTACTACTCTACAGACCTGATACTATACAGACTTACAGTCTTATAGACTTATAGTCTTACTGACATACTGTCTTACCGACTTTACCAACTTACAAACTTACCGACGTATTGACAGGCTTTACTGCTTACAAACTTACTGACTACTACTTTACTACTTTACAAGTTACCGACTTATAAACTTACTGTTTTACAGACTTGCTACTTTACGAACTAATTACTTTACAGACTTACTACTTTACAAACTGATTACGTTACAGACTTGCGACTCTACAAACATAATACTTACAGACTTAACTACTTACAGACCTTACTGACTTACAGACCTACAGACTTACAGACTTGCATGAGTTACGTCTTAATCCAATGAAGTCCTCTGAATCATAGTTGTTAGTTATGGGATAAGCGCGAGTTTTAGTATATGGATCCATATGGGACTGACTATCCCCGCCTGGGGTGGTAGCGCCACCACGAACCGTACTCATATAAATAGGTGTTTTCTACTTGTTTCATATGAGTGTTTTTGGATTAGCACTCACGGGGCAAATTACAGACTTGTTAAGCTTCGACTATGATGGCTCATGGCAGACCTTACTTACCTAATTACCTTGGGGAGCTCCGGTATTATTCAAGAAAATGAAAGACGGTTCTTTCCGAATGTGCATCGTGACCCGAGAGTTGAACAAATTGACCGTCAAGAACCAATATCCACTCCCTCGCTGATGGGCCCGCAACCATCGATTCAGCGTCATTGTGATTTCTGATGGTGATGCAGGCGCAGCAGGGGTTTTAAAATTTATATTTTGCTGGGCTTAAATTATACGTACTACCTACTCTGGCTAGTAAGCGGCAAGTATAACCTAAGATCGTTCTATGAATCCAAACGTGTGGGCGATTAAAGCTGGTGCTTTCGGTAGGAGATATTTAGGATGGAACAAAGTAGGTAGGTTTGGGGGTTTTAAACTAAAGACATGTAATTAAAATGCAGAAAAGTAAATTACAGGAAAGCAGATAAAGATAAACATGTGATTGCTGAGATTTCGATAATTAATGTTTTAGGATGACAGATTAAACAGGCACAATGCTAAATGTATGTGTCTAAACTATCAGGTGTAAACTCTAGAACCCTATCCACTAAATTTCCCATTGGCATGTCACTAGGAACTAGGTTATCGTGATTCTGATCAGAGCAATACGCAAACTTCCAATACTTATCTAGTTGAAAGATAAACAACCTATCTTGGCTTGACGCCAAGGTGCATGAATCAGTAGCGTATCGTCTCATAGGTCTGACCTTTCTTAACCCCTAAAATAGCTAAGTATTTTATTAGCATGCAGATTAATAACTTTGTATGTTTTGACCGCTGATTGTGTAAGGCTTAGTGTTTTAAGGTATTTAAATCACGAGGATGTTATCCTTATTCCTAAGTCTTGTTTTATGCATTAAGGCTTGGTTACTTCAACTTATGATATGAGTTCTCCTTTTCAAACAGTTATACATCCCTAGATTATTCGCAGTTTATAAAAACGTGTTTCATATGCAGGCCATGCCTTTCAGTAATCGGACAGTGTACTTTACATGGTAGTTCGACTGCTTCTTACATCGGACATGCGGTCAGGAGTAATTGACGGTGAATGTGACACTCTAAACTAACTAAATGTAAAGCGATGCAGAAATGTAAACCTAATATGTACAACGAGGGGGTTCACTGTGTCTTACTTGTTGCATGTCATGGGCACAAATAACTACTTACCATAATTAAGGTTGATCAAGTCCTAATTACTAGGTTGCAGTCACGTGGATAACCGGAAAGGGTACTCCATAAATTAAACTCAAGTTCATAAAGTCTTGACGATAAAAAGGTCATTAATTCCTACTTTATCTGAACGCGTTTTCGAACATTGTTTTATTGTGCATTGACTTTCGTAGGATATACCAGTTAGTTGTTAAGTTGTATTATCCCTTCGGAATTCCAACTGTTAAACCAGAGCTGATTCCAGTGATGTAACTACCTTCGGTCGTTTATCGACTTCCATACATATGTACTCCATATAAAACGTTTCCAGTACTATATCAGATAAACTGTCGAATAGGGGCCATTACATCACGTTTACAATTGTCGTACACTTAATTATATAACATCATCCTTACTTATAATTATCTACATCATCAACAATCACAATAATAAACTACTCGCAATTCATGGCAATAGACAAATCACATACAAGGCAATAATACATAATTAAAATATGAAATAAAGCAAGTATGATAAAGGTTTCGATATCACCCGGAAATAAATGCGCTGCAGCGTATTATTATGACAGACAACTCGTTCACACGTACAAAGATGAATCTCCAAACTCCTAACGTTCGCTCTAACCTCTATGTTAATCCGTAGATTAATTACAATAATCCTAGACTAAAATATAAGAGATTTTTAGAGTGAGAAAGTGAAAATGGGAGGATGAGAGTATAAGTATGAGTGTGAATATGAGAGAGTATATGAGTGTGTGTGTGTGTGTGTGTCTTGAAATGAGAGCTAGGGGCTGCCTTTTATAGAAGAAATTTAGCTCAAGTTAGCACCCCAAAGCTCATGATAGCAAAAGGTGGAAAAGGTAGTGGCACCAGGTACAAAAGGCAAAAAAGGTAGTGGCACCAGGTACGAAAAGCATGTAAAGGTCTAGCACCGGGTACGAAAAAGGACAAAAATTGCAATCCGTGTGGGTGGTGGGCAGCAGCCGGCGGCTGGCTACCAGCCGGCGGCGGCTGGGTGGCTGCCGCCGGTGGCTGGGTGCCAGCTGCACCAGCCTGCTGTCGGTTGCTTCGTTTCTCGATTCGTGCGTGTTTTCTTCGTTATGCGTCCGTTTGCGTTGATTCTTTTTGCGTTGGATTTGTATTTCAAAAACGAAGCTTTTGATGAAAAGAAATCCCAAAAATATGTCTCTGAACTGTAGATGTGTCGTACGAATCGTTTGGATCTTCCGGAGTGCGTAGAATCTTCGTTCTTCGTCCGTTTTAGTTTATTCTTCTTCTGTTGGATTCGTAATTTGAAAACGAACATCTTGGGTCAGATAGATGTTGGTGATGAGCTCTTTGGTCTTGAAACCTCGTTTTGATATCTTGAATCTTCAAACGTGCGTGGAATCTTCGTTTTCTATCCGTTTTGCTTGATTTTCATCATGCAACCTTGTTTTTACCATCTTGACATAATATTACAGATTTGTAATGTTTTTGAGTTAAAGTGCCAAGAATTGTTCCAGAATGAGAGAGATATCGATAGTAAGACTTTTTACGCGATATCACTCGCATCGATGACCTGTTTGACCAACTACAAGGGTCGAGTATTTATTCAAAGATCGATCTTCGGTCAGGTTATCATCAACTTCGAGTTCGCAACACCGATATCCCGAAAACTGCTTTCCGAACTCATTACGGGCATTATGAATTTCAGGTAATGCCCTTCGGATTAACAAACGCACCGGCCGTATTCATGGATCTTATGAATTGGGTGTGCAAACCTTACCTCGATAAGTTCGTCATTGTCTTCATCGATGACATTCTCATATACTCACGAAATGAACAAGAACACGTGCAACACCTCAAAACCATCCTAGAACTACTCAGACACGAGGAGTTATATGCCAAATTCTCCAAGTGTAAGTTCTGGATACAATCCGTTCAATTCCTTGGACACGTTGTTAATAGTCAAGGAATCCACGTTGATCTATCAAAAATCGAGGCTATCAAGTGCTGGCAAGCACCAACAACTCCAACCGAAGTACGCCAATTCTTGGGTCTTGCTAGGTACTATCAGCGATTCATTGAAAATTTCTCGAAAATAGCCCAACCACTCACGACTCTGACTCAGAAAGACAAAAAGTTCGATTGGTCTGATAAACAAGAGTCAGCCTTTCAACTTCTGAAGAAAAAGCTTTGCAGTGCTCCTACTCTATCATTACCTGAAGGCACCGATGACTTCGTGGTATACTGCGATGCTTCTCACCAAGGTCTTGGTTGCGGCTGATACAACGAGACAAGGTCATTGCCTACGCCTCTAGACAACTCAAAATTCATGAAAAGAACTACACCACCCACGATCTTGAGCTTGGAGCTGTCATCTTCGCTCTCAAAATCTGGAGACACTACCTTTATGGCACTAAGTGCACAATCTTTACTGACCACAAAAGTATCCAACACATATTCGATCAGAAGGATCTCAACATGAGGCAACGTCGGTGGGTCGAGTTGCTTACCGACTATGATTGCGAGATCAAATACCATCTGGGTAAGGCAAATGTAGCTGCCGATGCCCTCAGTCGAAAAGAACAAACAAAACCACTTCGAGTCCGAGCCCTCAGTATGACCATTCACAATGATCTAAACATTCAGATTCTCGTTGCTCAACTCGAAGCTCTGAAACCCGACAACGTCAAAAACGAAGCCTTGCGAGGCATGGATAAACAATTTGAAATCAAACCTAACGGAGTTAGGTACCTCTCTAACCGAATCTGGTTACCCAGTTTTGAAGAACTGCGAGACTTGGTGATGGATGAAGCTCACAAGTCCAAATATTCAATTCACCCGGGATCTGATAAAATGTACCACGTCATCAAGGAATTTTATTGGTGGCCGAATATGAAAGCTGAAATCATCACATACGTCAGCAAGTGTCTTACTTGCTCAAAAGTCAAAGCTGAGTATCAGAAACCTTCTGGTTTACTCAACAACCCGAGATTCCTGAATGGAAATGGGAGCAAATCGCCATGGATTTCATAACCAAACTATCAAAGTCATCGAGCGGTTGTGATACCATTTGGGTGATCGTCGATCGTCTCACGAAATCTGCTCACTTCTTGGCAATCAAGGAAACCGACAAAATGGAATGCCTCACACGAATCTACATCAAAGAGGTTGTTTCTCAACATGGTGTTCCAATCTCGATTATATCCGATAGGGATAGTCATTTCACATCTCACTTTTGGCGATCACTTCAAAAATCATTGGGTACCCATCTTGATATGAGTACCGCATACGATCCTCAAACCGATGGCCAAAGTGAACGAATGATTCAAACATTGGAAGACATGCTACGAGCCTGCGTAGTTGACTTCGGTGTAAACTGGGAAAAACATCTACCATTGTGCGAGTTTTCGTACAACAACAGCTATCACACCAGCATTAAGGCTGCACCTTTTGAGGCACTGTACGGTCATAAGTGCCGATCACCTATCTGTTGGACCGAAGTGGGAGATAGTCAACTCACTGGTCCTGAACTCATCCACAAAACAACCGAGAAAATCTTCGAGATTCAAAACAAACTCAAAGCCGCACGTGATCGTCCGAAAATTTATGCTGACGTGAGACACAAACCACTCGAGTTCCAGGTTGGGGATCGAGTACTACTCAAAGTTTTACCTTGGAAAGGTGTCATTCGTTTCGAAAAACGCAGGAAGTTAAATCCTAGGTACATTGGACCATTCGAAATCCTCGAAAGGATTGGTTCAGTGGCATATCGATTGCAGCTGCCATCCGAGCTCAGCAGCGTGCATCCCACTTTTCACATTTCTAACTTGAAGAAATGTCTGTCAGATGAGACACTTATCATTCCACTCGATGAAATTTTGTTGACGACAATCATGGACAATAAGGTCAAACAATTCAAACAAAGTCGTATTCCCATTGTCAAAGTCAGGTGGAATTCGAAATCCTCGATTGCTACTTCAAACACGACTTCAAGTTAAATTTCAGGACGAAATTCTCCTAACAGGGGGAGAATGTGACACCCGCCAAATTAGGACTTGTAATTAGTACCTAATCAAGTGTAATACATGTAATTAGTTCTGTGTTAGGCTAATTAATGTATCAATATACATATTGTTGAATATATACAAGTATGCGATTTGATTAAATCATACAAGTTTCAAATCGAATACAATTCGATTCAATTAATACGGACGTTGGTGAACAATTTTATTAAATAATATAACATTATTTAATAACTCTATTTTATCAAAAATATTATTTAGATAATATTTCAACTCTAATTCGTATCGTGCAAACTACAATTATGTGATTTAAATAATAAACGCGCGGACAACCGAAACAAGAATAAGTTATATTTTATAACTCAAGTAAAGTATTTGATGAAATACTTCAACAAAAACCTTAGTAAATATTCGTATTTCAAAATAAATATTTAAACATTTAAACGATCGGGGAAGCGAACACTGCACGGAGCGCAAACGTGGAGGATTAAAATTTGGGAGATTTCCTCCCCTCCCTCCCCAAAAATCTGCCCAAAACTCCCCCCTCCCCTCCTCATTTTTCACTTTCCTTTCTCTCTCTCCATTTTCTTTCCTCTCACTTTCCCTCAAACTTCACCACACCACCATCATCTTAATTCTCAAAATAACACCACAAAACAACCTCCAATCTCGAAGCTTCTTTAGAGAAAAACGATCACCTCATCACGATCTACACTTTCATCTTTCCGAATTTCTCCGGCGTTAAGTTTGTAAGTTTCCGACAAAACCCGAAACACTACGATTTCCATTATTTTTACTTGTTTATGGGTTATTTAAGCTTATAATGTCCAAATATGGGTTGGGTAAAAGTTTCAAGTCAAACGGAAACCGGAAAACCCCTTTTCGGCTCATTTTCCGGCCAACAGCTCATTGTGTCGCGGAGGCTCCAGACCACCTGCGACACAAGGCCTTATGTCGCCAAATCATGGCCTATGTCACATATAGCGACACAAGCCTCTATGTCGCAATACCTTCAGATGTTGCAGATAGCGACACAAAACACTATGTCGCAAAACTTATTCCCGTCGCATATAGTGACACAACACGTTATGTCGCATTAAATTGTGAATGTCGCACTTAGCGACACAAACCCTTATGTCGCAGTCATGATCTGCGACACAACAGCCTAGGTCGCACTTAGCGACACAAAGCTGTATGTCGCACACTATGTCGCATGAAACAGAATCAAGAAAACATAGATTTTACTAAGTGTCGAGACCTAAAATTTTATCACTCGATTTCACCCAAATTCAAGTCCAGATGCGTTGTTCACCAAAGCAATGTAGTAGAAATAAAAAATTTTATCTCGACCCCAACCATGGGCCAGCCCCTTGGACCCCGCCACGGGTTGCCACCCATGGAACCCCTCTTACCAGGGGCGCTACCCCCGGACCCCCGTCACTTAGAGTTTATAAATACATTTCACACCAAGTGTCGAACTTGTATAACATCAAACACGAATATGATACGACTTCTTAAAACACATTGGAACGTACCTTTTAAGTATAACACTTCGAAATCATAATAATAATAGTTGAGATTATTATTACAAACAATCACCAACGGGCCGTACACATTTTCAAAACTCAAGTTAATCAACCAAATCGTAGTCATTTGAACATTCTAGTTAGACAAGCAACTAAAAAGGTAGTCTTTTAAGATACCTAATCAACTAATAACCATCGCGTGTCGTGGACACCCTCAAGTTACAATTATTCGGACATCACTACTCGACTAATCAACTCAAGTTTATTTAGATAAACACTTCAAGACTCAGGTGAGTCTCATAGCCCCTATTTTACTGTTTTACTCAGGGGTGTGATATCATTGCTCGTTTTATTTTAACTATATGAACGCAAGTACGAAAACAAATAATTACTACATGAGTTATCTCACTAATCTTTTAAAGCCCTCCTCAGCATAGTTTGGTAATACGTTGTAACGTGAATATTAGTATATTGCACCATATAGGATTGACCCTCCTCGTCCGGGTTAGCATGCACTAACTGGGTAAATGGATGTACTAATATTTGTTCAGACGAGTGTAGATTATGCACTCGTGGGAGGCACCTCGATTAGGATACCTTAAATGTAGACCTGACACCTCGAGTTAAGCTCAAACTATGTGCTCATGGCTGTAAAACTTTTATTTTGCTTAATTGCAATTTAAATTCAATTAAATCTTGCGGTTCATACAATATGTGTTGACATACAAACCTTAAATAGGCTCACGTTAGTGAAAAATCAAAAAAGTAGTGTGTTGGGCTAGCTCCGGGTGGCTGCTGGCTGGATCTAGCCGGTTTGTACCTTGTACGGTAAGTGGATGATTCTAGCTGACTACGGGCTGGTTCCGGTTGGCAATAGGATGGTTCTAGCAAACTACGAGACGGTTTCGGCTCGCTGCGGGCCGGTTCCAGCTCAGTGCTTTTTGGTTATCGTTTTGCTTCGTATCTTCTTTGTTATGCGTTTGATTGCATTGGATTCATTTTTCGAAAATAAAGACTTTGATGTAAAGATATCTCTGAGATGAGTCTTATAACTTGGAAAATCTGGTCTCGTAGTCTGATATCTTTAAAACGCGCGTAGAATCTTTGTTTTTCGTCCATTTTACTTAATTCTTTTTGCATCGTCTTTATATCAACCTACTTGACAAGACAACACCGTTTAATGCAATATTTGAGCTTATTTTTCAAATTATGGTTTCAAATGAGGGAGATCTTGCTAGTAAAAATGTGAATTTTTATACGATATAAGTAATCCTTGTTACGTTGGTCATGTACCGCATAAGCATGTGCTTTTTTTGTTATGGGTTTAAATCTTTAAGACACATTATGTGCTTTCTACTAAGGTAAGAGAAGGATGTGAATATTTTCGTTTGTCATTATATTTTGACGTTCTTGATTTAGACCGCTTGCAATGGGAAGATTTGTCTTGGCCTGTATTGTTTTACTTAGACCATCCACAATCCAAAAGTTCATTAAACTCACACATCACTACCACGTCGATTTTGTTACTTCTCTTTCCAATGCATTAAACTTCAAATATTTTCATTGAACTTTCACATTTTCCATTATATAATTAAAAAATTAGATTCAAGTTATATATGTACAAAAGTTAACTCATGAAAGCATTTAAAATTATAAAAGATAAAGTAGGCTGGCCTACCACTAACGCTTTAACATGAGTATGTACAGATCTAAATGGTTCTTTGTGCGTGTGTGGATGTAGAAACCTCACAGTGGTATTAAGTGTTGCCAGGTCAACATTTAAGTTCTATTGAATGGTGCCACCATGGCCTATTATGGATGCTCTTACTTTGGCCATAACGCGTCAGCCGGTTCCATTTTTGTTTAAGTGTTTAAGTCTTTTAAGACACACTTTATGGGCTTTGTACCAAGGCAAGAGAAGGCTATCGATTTTTCCGTTGGTCATTTTAGATATAGCCTTCCTGTTTATTTCGTTTAGACGTGTTTATGATGTTTACTTTAGCAAATTTGACAGTGTACTCGCGTTTTAACAGTATCGTGTTATCATGGGTCTATCAGCTAGTCTTTAGTATATTTCTAGTCTTTAGTATATTTCGGAAATTATAAACAATTAATCACCAATAACTTTATAGCACCCTAATAGGAAAGGGTTTATAGTTTCAAATTGTGTTAAACATTACATCTCCACTTTTGTATGGGTCGAACTTGAAGAATATATATCGTATGTATTTAGGGTTTAAAAACTTCTATTGTATGATGCATATTGAAGGTTTTTTGCTACACAAAAAGACATTTTTTTAAAGTTTTTTACTTAC
The DNA here is from genome assembly GCA_963422505.1 of Pseudognaphalium luteoalbum. Lineage (NCBI taxonomy): Eukaryota > Viridiplantae > Streptophyta > Magnoliopsida > Asterales > Asteraceae > Pseudognaphalium > Pseudognaphalium luteoalbum. The sequence continues at coordinate 54,591,771 of OY730198.1, read as the reverse complement.
AATAGTTAGTTAATTGAAGCAAGAAAGCCTTAAACACTATATAGTTTCAAAAAGATCATGCATGTTCAACCAAATGTGAACATATACACGTACTTGTTCGATAATTTTATGGAGCTGCCTAATTAGCAAATTAATCAAATGCTTTCAAGGACATCGGATTGTACATGGAACGAAGACTTGGCGTGATTAAGGATCATATCAAGGCTTAAACGGAGAGAATACTAGTGCACAATTGTGTCCACCAAAACCCAATGAATTTGAAATGGCTGCATATCAGAAAAGTTTAATAAGTTGACTTAGAAAACCATGTCAACAAAAACAAAACAAAAAAATATGGAAACACACTCACCAACGTTGATTTCATGTTGCTGCTTTTTATTTGCAACTGTGTCGAATTCCACTTCAGGTTCAATATTCTATAGTTGCAACGCAAACATGTTAAATATCACAGATGTTATTTCAATAGTACGTGATGCGAGATGATATTACTTTGCTAGATTGTTTATTGGAAATGAAAATATCATATGTCATGCAACAGGTAATAATTTTGATTTTCCAAATTTTGTTTTTAGCATACTTTAAATGTATCCTACATTCAAACAATTTGTTACAGAAAGAAGTGATATCACTTACAAATTGATTAATAGTGGGATGCAACCAGCCTGTCTGAATCGCTTTTATCGTGGCTATGGCTTCAAGACCTCCGGCAGCACCCATACAATGTCCAATCATAGACTAAAACACAAACAGAAAAATAAATAATTTCAATATCAGAGGGCTAGAGTTGAGGTTGTAGAGATAACTATATATTTTTGATCGAGGCATTTACCTTTGTGGCATTCATTTTGATCCCATCAGTGTGCTTAAATACCTTTTTAAGAGCTTTTGCTTCAGCTAAATCTCCGATCGGTGTTGAAGTCGCATGTGCATTTATATAATTTACCTACAAATTAGATAGATAACTTAGAAAAACATAATCTAACAATCTTTCTTTAAACTAACATTAATGATTGAACAATGAGGAAGTTCATTTGAACACCAACTTTTTATGTGTATCCACCATATTAGGGATGAGCATTAGCACCGGAATCTCAATACCGTATACATACCATACTGGTCCCGTACACGTATAGGTACATACCACTTTAAATGGTATGGTATTCGGTACTTATAAAACTTATTTTTTTGGATGCGGTGACTATATTGTTACATTAAGAAATAACGTAGAACACCATAAAGCATATATCTGGTGTACACATATAGAACTATAGAAGCTGTGGTAAAAGATACCTCCAATAAATAAAGGGTTAATTACTTTTAAACACAATTGTAATTTCAATTTTGTTCTGTTATTCCTCAAGGTACCTTTTATTCATATTTATAGAGTATACTTCCACTATTTTTCCATATTTGACCATTATGTAACCTAAAAACCGAATTCTTGGCATTGTAACTAAGAGCCTCCAATTTGACTACAAATTTTCGCAGCCGAAAGTTCGACACCAACACCACATGTTCCTATTTCCTTCACACAACCTTTTAAACATGTGATCTACTGGCATGCCTAACAACTTTGATTGGTGAATCATCTGAGTTATTGTTAAGGGAGACAAGCTGAAACACAATGAGGAAATGGAACATTGAAAATTATGTTAAGGGAAAGACGGACAAAACTGCAAATACTCAATGTTTTGAAAATCGGTTGAACTGCTCGAATCAAGATTTTCAAGGAAAGCGGCTTGTTTGAAACCTGTTATTGAATTTGGGAATCAGTTGAGCTGCCCGAATCTCCGGTCGAACCGGGTTGAACAAGAAGTTGGAACAGAAATTGACCATAATTATTATTACTATTTTTCATTTTTTTTCTTTAAACTTTTTATGTAACTTTAAATGTGAAATTTAATCACTTATTTCAAAATTAGAAAAGAACTTACATTTCCTTTTTTCATGAACCTCCTAAATTACTAAACCTAAAATAACCATATCCAGCGACATCCTTCCACCTCCGGCCACTACGTCAACCTCCGACCGTCATCGGCCCGTTTCCTCTACCTCCGGCCAAGTACATAAATCTCATTGAGGTAATTAGTTGAGTGAAAAAATATATTGTATATTTATAAGCTTTAATTGTAGCGTTTTGGATTTGAGTTCGGTGATGGTGCAAATAAATTTCGGTGATATTAAGGGATGGTGATGCAAAAGCCTATATTTTGTTGACTCAGTGAAGTTTCTTTTATGGGGTTATGAGAAAACTTTAGTTAATTTTATGGGGTTAAAGATGTTCAAATGTGGTCCACAATTATTATATGGTATTAAAGATGGTGAAGTGTGATGTTAAAAAGATAGTCAATTAATGTTTATAATGAAGTGATTTAATTAGTTGAATGATGTAAGTACTCTGCTATGAATGGATGAAGTTTTGTCCTATTTCAACATTGGGAATAAAAATATATATACAAAAATTAACAAGACCCATTGCTCCATACATTCTTTTGACATC